>OX940904.1:6030000-7280000 GCA_954871355.1 Cabera pusaria | reverse complement strand
AAATTATTCAAACTTCTTGAATGAACAATGTGTTGGCTTCAATATAGAAAGTAAAATAGTATAATAATAGTATAGTATAGTATAAAATAGTATAGTTTATTACTATACTATTTTATACTATACTATAACTAACTAAGTACGTCCAGGTGGAATATTTTGCCTTGACATTTAGATTCAGGAAATGGGATAGGTAGAAAATAAATGTATCTAATCAGTACAGGTTGTACATTAATATGTATGCGTTGTTTTTATGACATTGTTTTAGATAGTACATGAAATAACAACTGGCAATTAATGTGTTTTGTTTATATCTGATAGGCTATTAGATAGCGTTTGACCCTATCTCGCCTGGTGCTAAGCGATGATTAGGTTGAGGACTAGTACTTATTTATTTCATGTCACATCAAATTGTTCTTAGTATTAGAAGGATATGGTACATAGTATATTCTCTTTTAGCACAAGAACTTTTTTGTTTTAATAATAGTTTAAATAATTTAAGTACGTTTACAAAACGACAAAAAAAACTATTTTAAATGCCGCACTAATTTAAAATAGTTTTTTACTAGTCATTTTCAGTACTTAGTTTGAGGTGTTATACTATGATTAGATTCCATTATTATTTCATCGAGATTTCATGATCTCGATACCAACGAGAAAATATACCCTACTAATAAAAAAATATCATCCGAATCGGTTTACAATTGACAGAGAAATCTCGTAACGTAACATAGATACAAAAGAAAACATAAAGAGAATTGAAAACCTCTTTCTTCTTGGAGGTCGGTTGAAAATCGAGTCCAACATAAACACACTCCATGGAACGTGGTCATAAGATTCAAGATGGAACGAGAAAGCCAACGCCATCGAGGCTTTTAACAGTTCCATCAATGGTTCCATCTTAACCACTAGTTCTAAAACAAGTCATACAACATCCACTGCTTCTTCCGAGCCCAGTAGAGATTTCCAATGTCCCTTCAGAGACGCTTAAAATTCTAAACACCTACTGCGCAACTTTTTATGTTCGGAACGTGCTAGCCAGTACCAGCTGAGACGTCTTCCTGTTAAATTCAACGAGTTTTTCCCGCTTCTTTTAATAATAAACAAGCGAAGGATAGAGGACTGGTCTGATTGAAACCGTGCCCTGCTCATCTTGCACGATTTGGCGTGTGTATCACGCAATACCAGAAATGGAATCTGCCTGATCGAGCTCTTTTTTTTCTTAGGGTCGGTGATGTTATTTCGTTTATCTATCTGGCAATTTCTTATATTCGATATGTTTTTAAAATTTCAAATATTTGATGTTTTAATACTTCGAGCATTTACCAATGGAGATGTTAACGTTGTAATCCGCAAACATTTTTTTCTGCCGATACTTACGGGGGACGAGGTAAACACGCATTGCACACACACAAATCACTCACTTTAACGATCCCGCACACTAGCTTAAAACACGCACACAATATTAAAAACGCAGCGTAGTTACGCACGCTCATATGGCCAAAAATGGTTATATGGCAAGCAGAGGGGAACGCCTTGCGTTAACATCTCCATTGGTAAATGCTCGAAGTTTTAATATGATGTGTTAAATGAAATAGAAATATAATACTTAAATTTAAAATTTAAAAACACCCCCGACTGATTTGTACACGTAAAATTGGTTCATTGGTGGGATTGGCCATTTTGATTTTTTGACGTCCGCGGTCAAAGGACTACGAAAGTTGCTATCGTAGTCTCATCAACCAATAATAAGCAGATAATATTTAAACGGCTAAACGGATTTTCATAAAACAAACATAAGAACACTCTCGAAAAAGACTATCAAACGAAAAAATCTAAATCAAAATTGGTTCATCCGTTTGAGCGCTACGATGCCACAGACGGACACAAACATACACAGATACACACGTCAAACTTATAACACCACTTTTTTCGCGTCAGTGGTTAAAAAATAATATTGTGGATTTTATTACAATGAAAGGGGGCTTTTATAATCATCATTATCATTTTGTATTAGTCCAGCGCTGGACATAGGCTTCTCTTATAGCACGCCATCTTCAGTTGTCCTTTTCCAACCGCCACCAGCCACCCTGTGGGCTTTCATAGGATTATAAGTTAATACATTACTTTGAAGTACAAGTTTATTTTTTAATTTTGGCGTATTTATTAATTTTTATTACATCGTGATTAAACATAATTATATAATATATCTGTCAGCTTTTTCCAATACGAATAAGGTGTAGACCCTTTTTTTGTAAAAACAAAGGTTAAAACTTATTTTTTAACCGACTTCACAAAAAAGGAGGAGGTCCTCAATTCGTCGGAATATTTTTTTTTAATGTTCACCGATTACTCGATGATGCCTGAACCGATTTGGAAAATTCTTTTTTTGTTTCAAATGGTATCCTTTCCAAGTGGTCCAGTTTAAATTTTAACAAAATCGGCCGAGCCAATTTTTAATATATCAACATTTGTATTTTACTTATCTTACGGCATACTACTAACTACTGGCACAGATTATATAATAGTTACTCTTACGACATACTACTAACTACTGGCAGTTAGTACGTCTACTGGCTACTTTGACTAGCGCGACGTTTGAAGTCGGTTCTTTTAGTTTTTTAAAGGATCTTAAATTATTATATTTTATATTTTACAGTAATAAAAGTTATAGGTATGGTATACCTATACTTTTATAACATTTTTGTTCGGTAAAATAAAAAAGTTTACTTTTGTTGTTATATAAATACGGTGTTCATGAACAATATTAATTCAAAATATCTAATAGGTTAGCCAATTTTTTGGTTAGAAAAATATTTCAGGAGCATTGCCTATTACAAAGATTCTAAAAGTATTTAAAAATAATGTATTTTCCTCAATATAACCTCGGGCCTACCTTCCATTAAATTATTATTTTAAATACAATTTTAATGTCTAATCTAAACTCAAGGATTCACGGAAAATACTGCCCGTAACTCCATTGATTTACTTACATTTTGTTCACGTGAAAACAAAATTCCAAATTAAGTACTGAACATCGTACGATAAAGTTGTTAAAACCAATAAATTTGTATTACCCAGTGTTTTGGAGCACAATATAATGTAATCATGCGTTTATACAGATAACAGCATCGCATTCGCGCTCACCCGGTAGGGGGATTCGAAAAGTTAATTCGAGCACGCCTGCAAAATTTCCTTGGTGACGGACGTATTCAAGGATGGAAAAGGGCATGTAAATAAAACGAGATAAGTTTGCACGTAGCTTCCTTACCGTCATTAGCGTCACAATTTAATATTATTATTAACATCTTCAGTAGCCTGTGTAAGTCGACTGTTAGTTATAGGATTTATAGGCGAACTGGGACATTGAAACATAAATAAAAGAAATATTTATATTATGTATTTTGTATAGTAATAAATCAGAACTAAAGCACCTGATAAAGAGAGACAATACGGTCTTGCTAGGTCTGTACAAAAATAAAACCGACAAAGTCGAGTTGGACTCGCCCACCGAGGCTTCCGTACCAACGTTGGTAGGTACCAATTAAGCTAGACCTCTAAATTGTATGAGCGCTCATATATATCAGAGGCTTATTTTAATTGGCTGAAACTATGTATGTATGGGGACAGCCTTTAAATTTCAACTTTTTAGATTTTTTGGATAAGGTAAATTTTGGTACTCACATGTTTTTGCGAAAATCTAAATTTACCCATATCTTTTTATCGTGCTGGCTCAGGACATTGATTTTTATACACCTAATAGAGACTATAGACCTCAGTATCTGGTATAAATTTCAACTTGCTAGGTCCACTCGTTCCTGAGAAAATTGGTGGTGACACACGGACAGACGGACAGACAGACGGACAAATAGATGGACAGACAGACGGACAGACAGACAGACAGACGGACAAGAAAGTGATCTTATAATGGTTCCTTTTCTTTACCTTTTGAGGTACGGAACCCTAAAAACGATAAAAAAATGATAAAAAAACATATAATATAGAAAGAAATAAATAAATAAGAAAGTTTAAAAAGTATACAATGAGGATTTCCCCCACACGCTAAAAAAAATACGGTCTACCTTGATTTTTCCAGGATAATATTTCCATTTCCAAAAATTCAAGTATGTCCTATATTTTTTGCAGGAGGCTGCGTGTTATTTAGCTACGTGGTAGTTATTAAGCGTATTCACATAATTACTGTTGTACCATTGTTGGTCATTATATTTCTGTGCCTCCTGTGTAAAATGATATAACTGCAAAATCACAACTTTTCAGAGGAGCAAAACCAAAGTTTGAAAAATCATATTTCAGTTTTGGCTACATTTATCTGAAAAATAATAATGAATTATGTGGTGTATGAGTGTATATTTTCATGCTTTACATAATTTTTTATGATATATTGTAAGCATTATCAGAAAAACTATAAAAATCGATGAGATATACCAAACGTAATATTTGACTAAAGTTTTTTTACGTGTGACTAATGATCAAAGTATAATTGTATCATATAACACAAAAAATAACTTTTGGTGAAAATTGATATTTGGCGAGTTGTTTTTATGAATAACATCATAATTCTTAGACCTACACTAAACTGACCTAAAGCAAAAGGACTGAAGACTAAATGATAGATTAACATGGCAATGCCTACCATGCTCTAAACCAATATTTTTTCCAGATGTATTATTAAAATCAAAGTTGCAATGTTAAAATTTTTGTGTAATATGATATATCTGAATCTGTATCAATCGTTATATTAAAAAAGAAATGTGCAAATAGAGTTACGTTGAACATAAAAAGTACATAAAATAAAAGTATGTAATCAATAACACCTGTAATAATTTGAATTTTAGCAAAAAGATACAATATTAGGGCACTAGGAGATCAATAGTAAATAAATCACAACCCTTAGACCGATTTGGAAAATAATAAGTAGTTTTAAACATTATAGTAACTGTATAGGAGGTAAATAAAATAGTGCTAATTATAATTATTTATGTAGGAAAACGATAAATGTTATTTAATATTAGCATTAATTATAGAAATCAAAATGTATTCTAAAGTTTTGCCGTTTCTTTTAAAGATATTAAACAGACATAAAGATATTAAACAGACATGACTTACCTATTATAAATAAGAATTATCAGGTTATCAACCTAGTCTACTCTAGTACTTTTACTATTGCTTGCATAAATGCAGTCACAGTATGCGGCAGTATCTTTCTGAATATCAGATTTACATGAAAAGTTCCGATAGAACTCATGGGCACTTACATGTATAAAGGAAAGTAATTGGTATAAATATTTTTTTTCTTTTCTACAAAAATTGGCATTCCATTCAAGTACTTTTATTGAGTTTTATTTGTCCCACGTTTTCCACATGGACATCATACATAAGAAATCGGCACCACCATCTTCTTCGTAAAAGAAACGAGGAAAGTCTTTTGTATATTTCAAAAGGGGTCAAAAGTCTTCGTTTACAGCTAGCTCGAAGCCATCTGACGAAGTTGATCACATCCGGCGGGAATATTGTCGTTTCTAAGCCGAAGATTCTGGACGTTCAATACTTCTACGGCCAATTGTACACTTCGCAAGCGTCACGTCCTCAACCCTATTCTGAGGATCCCAGAGCCAGTCTTAGCCGCCATTAAACCGAAAATCTGCCAGAGGTCAGCCTAGACCCAGATGAAATTTGTAATGGCTCTTAGACAGCTAAAAACGGAAAAACCTTCGTCGAAGATGGAATTACAACGAAGCTCTTAAAAACTGGCGGAAATACTACGCTTGTTTCACTTCAGCGTTTATTTAAATCCGTCCTATTTTCGAGGAGAATTCCGAAGACATAAAGCAAGTGTGTGGTCGTAATTTTTTTTAAAAAAGGAGGCAAACTCTTTTGAAGAACTATCGACCAATTTCTCTCCTGTGCCATATCTATTAGCTGTTTTCGAAAGTCATTACGATTCGTCTTACGCGTAGGCTCGACGAATTTCAGCCCTCTCATCAGGCTGGTTTCGAGGCACCATAAACCACATTCAAATAGTGCAGCAGGTTGTACATACGACCAAAAAGTCTTATCAGCCCTGTTTGTGGACTGTCTCCATTAAAACCTGGTCTATTTCTAAGTCCATGCAACGGTGCCAAGATGATTGGTGATACATCCAAGTGTTGAGACGTCTATATGACGCCGCAACTATATCCGTCCAAGTACAAAATCAAACTGAACCTATCCTCATTCACCGAGAAATTAGACAAGGGGAGGTTATCTCCCCCAAATTGTTTACAAATGCTCTTGAGAATATGCTCAAGACGTTGAATCGGAACGTACTGTGCAATATTAACGGCAAATACCTCTCACACCTAAGATATACGGATGATATCGTCATCATGGCTGACAATATATGCTGAGTACCCTGGCTGATTGGATAAAACCAAGATCTTCTTCAACGAGCATGTATATTTGGAACCAATTTCCTATAACGGAGCATTCGGTCGACTTCGTCAAGTCTTCGCATTGCCGATACCATAATGCCTTTAACGAGTGCGTCCTACCCGTAATGACATACGGAACGCAAACAGTAGCATCCCCAAAACCTTGCTTAATAACCTTCTCAAGTCCGATGTTTATGTGTAAATCTGACAATCTACCAATAGATGAATAAAAATATATGAACAGTATATCTAAAAACATTTTTCATTAAATAACAATCTAAAGTGTTTGTGACAAATTGTAATACTAAGCAGCTGCATACGTTACGGTGCCGGTGTATGACCAAATCTAGCGCGTCCTCCTCTTCTCGAACTCGTGGCGACACTGAGCAAAGAGAATACAAACACTGAGCGCCACTCAAGCGCACCCTGCATCACTTCACCTCCTGTAAACTCTTCGGAGTACCAAAGTATATCATTTTACACCAAATTTATTTATACGTGTTTTGTTGTAAGTCTTTGTTATTTTGATATAACTGAGTTATGTGGTCTTTCGCTAACGTAAATTATTGTGTATAATGATTTATCTAGAGTAGTATTATTTGTCACGAAAAAAAAGTATTTTGTGATTAAAAGTTTACGTGGTTTAACTCGAGTTGTACCCAACATCTATGCTAACAGTGATAGTGTTATTTGGGTTAACTCTAGTCATATCAAAATACACAAAATAATGTCAAACAAAATGATTCGCTATTAGATTACTTTTATTGCATCTTTTTACACGAAAAGAAATTAAAAATTAGGTTTTTTCTTATGATATAAATCGTGTTAAATTATTAGACACAAACATTTCACGAAATAATGCAAAATATGCTCGAGTTGTATCAAACGATCTCCTAAACTACAAGAGATATCGGAACGTAAGTTAGACCAAAAAATTCGTAATTTTTATTTATGGATTATACCAGTTAAAAACGCATTTTTGATATAACTCGAGTTATATCGTTTTGCACAGGAGGCACAGATTTCATATACTAATTTACTATAAATTGGCGTAATTCTAGGAATTATCAACACCAATCAACACCAATATTATAAATGCGAAAGTCAGTTTGTTTATTTGTTTGTTTGTTTGTTTGTTTGGGACTTCTTCACGGTCAAACGGCTTGACGGATTTGGCTGAAATTTTGTACAAAGATAGTACATAGGGCAGAATAGGATATAGGATACTTTTTTTTTGGCTATCGAGTCAGGGGGTCCAGATATTTTTAATTGAATTTTGTAAATATGAGACTTCTTCTCGAATAATGGCTTGACCGATTTGCCTGAAATTTTGTATGAATACATGTCATAGAACAGAATAGGACATAGGATACTTTTTTTTTGGCTGTCAAGTCAGGGGGTCCAGATATTTCAAATTGAATTTTGTAAATATAAAATCTCTTCTCGAATAAACGGCTTGACCAATTTGCCTGAAATGCTGTATATAGACAGTTCATAGGGTAGAATAAGCTATAGGACCCTGTTTTTTTGGCTGTCGAGTCAGGGGGTCCAAATATTTTTAACTGAATTTTGTAAATATAAGACTTCTTCTCGAATAAACGGCTAGACCGATTTGCCTGAAATGTTGTATGAATACATGTCATAGGGCAGAATAGGATATAGGATACTTTTTTTTTGGCTGTCGAGTCAGGGGGTCCGGATATTTTAAATTGAATTTTGTAAATATAAAACCTTTTCTCGAATAAACGGCTTGACCAATTTGCCTGCAATGTTGTATACAGACAGTTCATAGGGTAGATAGGACATAGGATCTTTTTTTTTTTGGCTGTCGAGTCAGGGGATCCAAATATTTTTAATTGAATTTTGTAAATATAAGACTTCTTCTAAAATAAATGGCTAAACCGATTTGCCTGAAATTTAGTATGAATGCATGTCTTAGAGCAGAATAGGATTAAGGTTACTTTTTTTCTGGCTGTCGAGTCAGGGGGTCCAGATATTTTAAATTGAATTTTGTAAATATAAAACCTCTTCTCGAATAAACGACTTGACCGATTTGCCTGAAATGCTGTATATAGACAGTTCATAGGGTAGAATAAGATATAGGACCCTGTTTTTTTGGCTGTCGAGTCAGGGGCCCAAATATTGTTAACTGAATTTTGTAAATATAAGACTTCTTCTCGAATAAACGGCTAGACCGATTTGCCTAAAATGTTGTATGAATACATGTCATAGGGCAGAATAGGATATTGGATACTTTTTTTTGGCTGTCGAGTCAGGGGGTCCGGATATTTTAAATTGAATTTTGTAAATATAAAACCTTTTCTCGAATAAACGGCTTGACCAATTTGCCTGAAATGTTGTATATAGACAGTTCATAGGGTAGAATAAGATATAGGACCCTGTGTTTTTGGCTGTCGAGTCAGGGGGTCCAAATATTGTTAACTGAATTTTGTAAATATAAGACTTCTTCTCGAATAAACGGCTAGACCGATTTGCCTGAAATGTTGTGTGAATACATGTCATAGGGCAGAATAGGATATAGGATACTTTTTTTTTGGCTGTCGAGTCAGGGGGTCCGGATGTTTTAAATTGAATTTTGTAAATATACAACCTTTTCTCGAATAAACGGCTTGACCAATTTGCCTGCAATGTTGTATACAGACAGTTCATAGGGTAGATAGGATAAAGGATTTTTTTTTTTTGGCTGTCGAGTCAGGGGGTCCAGATATTTTAAATTGAATTTTGTAAATATAAAACCTCTTCTCGAATAAACGGCTTGACCGATTTGCCTGAAATATTGTATATAGACAGTACATAGGGTAGAATAAGATATAAGACACTTTTTTTCTCGCTGTCGAGTCAGGGGGTCCAGATATATTAAATTGAATTTTGTAAATATAAGACCTCTTATCGAATAAACGGCTTGACCAATTTGCCTGAAATGTTGTATAAAGACAGTTCATAGGAAAGAATAGGATATCGGATACTTTTTTCCGGCTGTCGAGTCTAGGTGCCCAGTTTTGCAAATGTGTGGCCTACTCTCGGTCAAACGGGTTAACCTTTTTAGCTGAAATTTTGTACACAGACAGTCAATAAGACATGGAAGGACAACGAATACTTTTTTTTGGTTGGCAATTTCGGGTGTCTAGATTTTTATTATGGAATTTTGTGAATGTTGGCCTCTTTTCGGCCAGACGGCTTGACCGATTCAGATGAAATTTTGTACAAAGAATAATAGTATAGTATATAATAGGGCATAAAAGGGCAAGGAATACTTTTTTCGGCAATGAAGTGTGGGTGCCTTTATTTTTTGTTAACTTTACATAGAGTTTGCATAATCATAAAAGTTTGACCTTAGGTCCATCTATAATGACTAAACTTAAGATGTGTCCTAATAAGGCCATAAAACTGTCAGGGTCATTATAAGCCATCAAAATTTACGCGATAGCTTTGCTTGCCCAACGTGTTTTATCTGCTTTGTGGGAAGTATTTCAGAAACATTCGTGTTAACAGCCACATTTAACCTTAGGGTCATAGGTGTTGACTTAGTAGGTCATCAAAACTAAAACTGTCATAAAAAGCCGTAAAAATTTTTCATTTCGCATTGATAGCACTCGCAGCCCTCGCGCAAACATTTGTTTTGTCTACTTTGTAGGTAATATTTCAGCATTTTTTGTTTTTTAATAGCCACATGCATCAAAACGAGTCATAGATTAAAACAGTATAGCCTTCAATAACGATAAAGATTATTAACCATAACAATCATAATGATTATTAACTTTAAAATAAGTATCAAGTTTAACCTTAGGGTCATCGATGTTGACTTAGTAGGCCATAACAACTTTCTGGGTCATAAAAAGTTGTAAAAATTTTTCGCGCTCGCGCTAGCACTTCTTTTATTAACTTTGTAGGTAATATTTCAACATTTTTTGTAATTTTTAATAGCCAACCACATGCATCAAAACGAGTTTATAAATTGAAACAGTACAACCTTCAATAATCATAATGATTAATAACATTAAAATAATTGGATATCAAGTTTAACCTTTGTGTCATCAGTGTTGACTTATTACGTCATAAAAACTGTCTGGGTCATAAAAAGTCGTAAAAAATTTTTGCGCTCGCTTCGCTCGCGCAGTGATAGCGCCCGCTGTGCTCGCACAAGATTTGTTATATCTACTTTGTAGAAAACGATTCAGCATTTTTTGTATTTTAATAGCCACATGCATCAAAACGAGTCATAGATTGAAACAGTACAACCTTCTATAATGATAAAAATTATTAACCTTAAGATAAGTGGATATCAAGTTTAACCTTAGGGTTATCGGAGTTGACTTAGTAGGTCATAAAAGCTGTCAGGGTCATAAAAGGTCGTAAAAAATGTTCGCGCTCGCTTCGCTCGCGCAAGCATTTGTTTTGTCTTCTTTGTTGGTAATATTTCAGTAACTTTTATATATTAATAACCACATGCATCAAAACGAGTCATACATTAAAACAGTACAACCTTCAATAATCATTATTGTTGTTAACCTTATAATAAATGGATATGCAGTTAAACCTTTGTGTTATCGGTGTTGACATAGAAGGTCATTAAAACTGTCAGGGTCAAAAAAAGTAGTAAAAATATTTCGCGCTCGCTTCGCTCGCGTAGTAATGGCGCTCGCTCCGCTCGCGCAAGCATTTGTTATATCTACTTTGTAGAAAACATTTCAGCAACTTTTGTATTTTAATAGCCACATGCATCAAAACGAGTCATAGATTAAAACAGTACTTCAATAACGATAAAGATTATTAACCTTAAAATAAGTGGATATCAAGTTTAACCTAAGGGTTATCGGTAATGACTTAGTAGGTCATAAAAGCTGTCAGGGTCATAAAAGGTCGTCTACATTTTTCGCGCTCGCATGGCTCGCGCAAGCATTTGTTTTACCTACTTTGCAGGTAACATTCCCGCAAGTTTTGTATTTTAATAGCCACATGCATCAAAACGAGTCGTAAATTAAACAGTACAACCTTCAATAATCATAATGATTATTAACTTTAAAATAAGTATCAAGTTTAACCTTAGGGTCATCGATGTTGACTAAGTAGGTCTTAACAAATGTCTGGGTCATAAAAAGTTGTAAAAAAATTTCGCGCTCGCGCTAGCACTTCTTTTATTAACTTTGTAGGTAATATTTCAACATTTTTTGTATTTTATAATAATAGCCAGCCACATGCATCAAAACGAGTTTATAAATTGAAACAGTGCAACCTTCAATAATCATAATGATTATTAACATAAAAATAAGTGGATATCAAGTTTTACCTTTGTGTCATCAGTGTTGACTTATTACATCATAAAAACTGTCAGGGTCATAAAAAGTCGTTAACATTTTTCGCGCTCGCTGCGCTCGCGCTGTGTTAGCGCCCGCTATTTTCGCGCAAGCATTTGTTATATCTTTTTTGTAGAAAACATTTCAGCAACTTTGTATTTTAATAGCCACATGCATCAAAACGAGTCATAGATTAAAATAGTACAACCTTCAATAATGATAAAGATTATTAACCTTAAAATAAGTGGATATCAAGTTTAACCTTAGGGTTATCGGTGTTGACTTAATAGGTCATAAAAGCTGTCAGGGTCATAAAAGGTCGTAAAAAATTTTCGCGTTTCGCAAGCATTTGTTTTATCTTCTTTGTTGGTAATATTTCAGTAAATTTTATATATTTATAACCACATGCATCAAAACGAGTAATAAATTAAAACCTTCGAGCATTTACCAATGGAGATGTTAACGTTGTAATCCGCAAATTTTTTTTTCTGCCGATACTTACGGGGGACGAGGTAAACACGCATTGCACACACACAAATCACACTAACTTGAAACACGCACACAGTATTAAAAATACAGCGTAGTTACGCACGCTCATATGGCCAAAAATGGCTATATGGCCAGCAAAGGGGAATGCCTTGCGTTAACTTCTCAATTGGTAAATGCTCGAAGATTAAAACAGTACAACCTTCAATAATCATAATAATTATTAATCTTAAAATTAGTGGATATCAAGTTTAACCTTTGTGGTATCGGTGTTAGGAGGTCATAAAAACTGTCAGGGTCATAAAAAGTCGTAAACATTTTTCACCATCGCTTCGCTCGCGCATTGATAGCGCTAGCTACGCTCGCGCAAGCATTTGTTTTATCTTCTTTGTAGGTAATATTTTATCATTTTATGTATTTAAATAGCCACATGCATCAAAACGAGTTTATAATTTTAAACAGTTCAACCTTCAATAATCATAATCATTATTTACCTTAAAATAAGTGGATATCAAATTAAACCCTAGGGTTATCGGTGTTGACATAGTAGGTCATAAAAACTGTCAGGGTCATAAAAGATCATAAAAAAAATTTGCGCTCGCTTCGCTTGCGCAGTAATAACGCTATATAGCATATAATAGCGTGTTTTAACAGCCTCATACATTAGACTGACTCAAATACTTAAACAGCAAAACTTGGTAAACCTTGCTTAGGTTTACCAAGTAATTATTAATGACTTTAACAATAGACGATATCGAGTTCGACCTAAGAGTCATCTACAGTGACTTGATTGTTAGGTTATAAAACTGTCAGGGTCATAAAAAGTCATAAAAAATGTTTGCTCGCGCAGCTATTTACCATAATTTCTTTGTAAGAAATGTATCAGGAACTTTTGTGTTGAGTCAAACAATTAAACAGCACAACTTCGTATACCTAACCAAAATGATTAATGACTTTTAACAATAGAGGATATTAAGTTCGACTTTGGGGTCATCTATGGTGACTTGGGCTAAGAGATTATTGATCAAGACCTAGACCAAGATCTAGACCTCAAAGGTCATAAAGACACAATAACGCGGGCGAAGCCGCGGGTAACAGCTAGTACATTCATAAAAGTAAAAGGAATAAGTACATCAAACAAAATAAAATTTGTTTATATTATAATGAAAGGTTTGTCGACGACTACAGCGGAAATATCGTTTAATTCTCATTAAAATCTTAGAAATTATAATTAATTTGAAACAAGACAAATTGATTTATTCTAGCATCACGATTTTGCTAAGGTAAGTGCTCATAACAGAAAGGGGGAATATGCCCAGCCCTCTCCTTATTACGTACAAGGATTCTAATTAAATTTAACGTGTACTTAAAGCGGGATCCTACAGATGTTTCCCACAATAGTCATCGCTAATATGTGTTTATAATTAGGGAGTGTTCATTAGGAACCCTTCTTTCAATGGAATTGTTTTGAATAGAGTTGCTAACGAACTTAATTAATACGCTCGTTGAATTGAAACAACATTATTACGAATTGTGAATGCTGCTGTCAGTAGAAAGACAAAAATCATAATTTTTATTAATAATAACAATGTATATCATTTGTCTAGCTCTTTTGGGTATGTTGTCCTTACATAGCTAGTTAACAACGCTTTATATCATAACAAACGCTATAAGAAGGGAGATATGGCCAAACTGCTGAATAGCTGCATAAAGATAATGTATATTTTATTGATTACCACTTACAGGGGACTAAACAAATTATTTGTAATGGTAGTGTCAATGGGCGGTCTTATCGCTGATAGCTATTTATGCCATACAACCATACTCGGAATAGATTAGAATTATAATTAGAATAGGCCCCACTCAAGACACAAGCATATTTGGCTTAGTTGGAGGGGTTAAAAAGGATACTAGTAATGTGCAACCCACATTGCGAGTAATCTTTTGTAAAAAAAAAAGATAAATAGAAAAGAGATTGATCATAATGGAAGGATGGTACTCTGAGCATATAATTTTAAACAACGGACATCGGTTGCAATACCATCACTTGTAATGTAGAGACGGGGCTATGTTAGTCTCTATTCCTTATCTATCGATTTTATATCGGTATTTAGGTAGAGACTCTCTGGGAAGGTAGTCTTATATCTCTAACAACGCTGTGAGAGTTCAATGGTAGTCGTGACTGTACATACCTGTCAAGACTATTTCAAATCGGAATATTTAAATATTTTGAATTATTAAAATTTCAAGAAAAGCCAATATTTAGCTTAGTTGGAGGGGTTAACAAGAATACTAGTAATATGCAACCCACATTGCGAGTAATCTTTAAATTTATGAAAAAAAAAAAAACAAACAACAAACGTAAAAAATCTGTCAAAATGCATACAAAAACACCGGTTAATAGTTATAGTTACGGTTAAATTAAGATGGTGCAACTCAGCCTAAGAGTCTCTTCTTACAAAATGAAATGCCTTTCTACGAAAAGTCTCCAATATGAGATTATTTTTTCGAAGGGAAAAAGGATATTTAACCCGAAAATATGATATAACATAAGCATTACTTATCGTACCCGAGAGGGCACATTTGTCAACTTTGCGTCTGGGGATGACGAAACGAGGGTAGGCTGGACCATCAATAAATATCTTGAAATAAATATCTAAACATTTGCTCCGGAACTTTTTGCAGATCTTTTGAGCTATAAAATAAATTTGCCGCATTATTTTCATCCTAGAACTATTCGTGGAAATCTATAATTAACTATGTATATCATAATAGTTTAGCATGATTCTGTTGGTGCTACACCATAAGGCGATTCTCACACTGTACCGCATCACTAGCGTAGCGCAGGAGTGCGTGCCGCACGGTCTTACGTTGTTTGCAAGTTTTCAGTGCAGTACGTTCTATACAAACATCTGTGTTTGTATAGAAAATACGCGTAGTGCACTGAAAACGTATTTACGCGCAGTGTTGCAAATCACGCACTTACATGCGGAGAAACACGCATCCCCGGGCGTGGGTCCAAGAAATCCATACAAAAAATCTGCATGATGATGCAGATCTGCACTCGCGCACCTGCACGTGTGGCTCCGCCGCCACGCACCCCACAGCGTGCCACGGGGCAGTGTATGTATCGGCTAATATTATATGTAATTTTTTTTATCTCAGGTGCTACTGAAAACTTAACTTGCTAACTTACTTTTAACTTACTGGTAAATATTTTAAATTTATCAGTCGCTAATATGCAGCAACAGAGAATTATATATTTATGTGTGTCTTTTTGAGTTTTGACTCTAACAATTGTGGAGTCCGGGTGTCCATAAAATACTTCAGGCACCCGAGCCTCAATAGCTCAAAACATCTCTTGTTTCTGCTTCTGCTACTGTTGGCATATGTCAGTATTAGCCCAGATACTTATCTAAATCTAATGGCATTATAACAGCCAATGGAAACAAAATAGCCAGCATTTTATAAACTTTACTTACTAGTTTAATCAAGTATTTTATAGGTAAGTTTGCCATGTACATATATACGCATTTTTCTTTAGTTTCAAACATAAAATATTGCGAAAAAAATCTCATAGATTTTTTATAAAAAAATAAATATATTATTTTACTAATTCCAGTTTAGCCTACTCCAGGAGTTATTTTCAGTTGCTCTCAGTACGCCTTTCACCTAAAATCCCATTAAGACGTCCCCTAAATTATACCAAACAGAGCTCAACTTCGTACTTAACACATTCCAAGTAAAATTTCTCCCGAGCCCATTCGAGTTTGGTTCACAAATGTCGTTCGATCTCACATCAGGGCCTTCATTATCCTAAAACCCTAAACTATAAAGGGAAAAGTTGGCCGAGGCCGTTCCGAGCCTAAATGGTAATTTTACTAAACTTTTACGATTATTGCAAATGAGGCGGTCATTCGAGTCGGTTATGTGCAATGAATGATTAATTTCTGATGCTTATTCGGACCTTTAAGATTTAAAGGGACTAGTGTACTCCGGTAAGTAGTAGTAGGGCGGCGGGAATTTGGTATCTATATACCACAATATCGCCTGGTAGTAACCAATGATGTGATTGAATATGGTAAGCACGCTAGGCCTAGAAATCTCTGACTCTCAAGGGCTGTGGGCTGGCTGCCGGAACACCGTAAGGTAATGGCGGCAAATTTTCTCGCTGATTTTTTTAAAAATATCTTATAGGCTAGCGTTTGACCACTATCTCACCTGTTGGTAAGTGATGGTGCGGTCAAAGATGGTAAGCACGCTAGGCCTAGAAAGAGAACTGGCTCTCAAGGATAGCTGCCGGAACACATTAGATGATTTGGCGACAGATTTTCTATCATTGATGATGGTAAGCTACCTTTTTGGTAGCAAGTCAGGCGGAACATTGATATAATATGTTCCTACCACCTAGTGCAAAGCATATTTGGCGTATTATAATTATAAGGTATATTTAGGCCAGAACACCGTAAAGTTGGCTGGCTGATTTTTTCCTTAAAATTCTCATTTCAATGTATGATATGGCCCGTTTACCTAAAATATGCCTGTTGCATATAGATTTCAGCTACTGCTTTTGCCGAAATTTTAAATGATCTCATCGCTCCGCTTTTGAAGGAATAAACTCAGCGATCAACGATAAGACCCAACATTTCACCAGTAAATTGGCTATTGGCACGTTTAGTTTCTAAAGTTATTGGCTTAATGGCTTCCTACATGGATCTGCGGAGTCATTTGGAAATAGTACACCATACATAACGGAGTAATGTGTTACCCCATCCAAGGTGTAATGATAGGTAGCTATAAAGCAAGGGTCATTTACGGTTTCCATTATAAGATTTAAGCTGCACCACAGAGATTTAGCAATTAACCGTAAATCAAGTATTCCGAGACATAGTTTAGAATATCTTCATAAAATTGAATCTCATCATTAATAACATTATAAAGGTGAAAGAAGTGTTTGTGTGTTAGTATTTTGCTATTTCTTCACGCTCTTCCTATGTAGATGTAAAAAGAAATAGAATCGCCAAAATATCTAATGTGTTCCGGCAGCTATCCTTGAGAGCCAGTTCCCATTCTAGGTACTTCGTCTTTGTCACTTTATAGGATTTATTCTAAGGATTTTGTATTTGGTACAAAATTATTCAACACTCAAGTTCAACGACTATTACTGCTAAAGTAATAAAGTTATCTTAACCACTATAATTTTCCTTTAAAGTTCATGAAATGCACTATAATCACGAATTTTTCTAGATTTTTCAAGCCAGCAGTTTAGCTTTTAGAGGGGGGGGGGGGACGCCCTACTGGAACAAAAATTTTCACTTTAATGTTTAATATTTCGTAAATGGAGCATTCAATCGAAAAATGGTATTAGCAACCCTTAAGTAACTGCAAAAGACCTATTCAACGATACCCCACACGATGGGGTAGACGACGAAAAAATACTCATCGCCATTTCTCATGTAGGGGAGCTACCCTAAAAAAAATATTTATCAAAATTTTATTCCACGACTTTGTCAGCGTAATTTATATACATACCCCTACAAAATTACAGCTTTCTAGTATTAACGGTCTCTTAGCAAAACCTCGGACAGACAGACAGACATACAGACAGACGGACATGACGAAACTATAAGGGTTGCTTGTCAGGACTACGGAACCCTAAAAAGGATAAGGCTAAAGTCTACTTTATATTCGCGAAAACCGCGGTTTGTACCGGCCGTGTATATTTAAGATTTATCAAACTAAACACTCTGTTAACGCACTGATATACCTGAGATGTTTCTTGTAAAGAGTAAGCATTCCTAAAGAAAGGGATTTTGAAAAATTATTAAGTGATTATAAGGGGTGGTAACATTTATATATGTTATAGTTTTTAGAGGTTGCGCGAGCAAAACCGCATCTATATATTTCCACACCATGTTTCCTACAGGTGGTGGGAGCATGATATCGATGTTCCACCTGACTTGCTACCAAAAAGTATTACTACCAAGGAAAAAATCTGCCACCATAACCTCACGGTGTTCCAGCAGCACACAACCCTTGAGCGTCAGACCATTCTAAGCCTAGAGTGTTCACCATCTTTGACCATATCATCGCTTAACACCACGGGAGATAGTGGGTAAACTACAGTCTTTACCCTAGTTTAAAAGATATAAGAAAAAAATCTGTAGATTAGGCTTACCAAGCAATGTTTGGCAAGCATTGTCTTTGATGATGTCCCGGAAAGCAGAATCCAACTCATAGCCAACTTGAGTGTTTAAGCATACTACTTATTGCAGACAAGCTTGTTATATAATCATTTCAAAGCCAACAAAGTATTTCAAGACGTTGAAATATTGCAGCATAATGTTGATACAGCAACCCTTTCTTGAAATGAAACAATCTTACTATACGCTTCTCAGCAACCGCCAGTGCGTCCCGTGAGATTCCTCAAAAATAGAGTTCTTTGTCAATTCTATTATTATATTGAAGTATGCGGTGAAAATCTCCGCCACGGGATTTATTTCATGTTTGTTTTTTCAACCTGAATCTTCAAATCGGAAACGTTTGTGTCGGAAGTTTTTATTTTGGTTTCAAGTTACCAATTGGTCAGTTTTGTTTGAGCTGTTCGGTTTATTTTCTTGAATTTGAATATCCAAGTAGAGCGTGGGATATAGTAATTCGGTTCATGGTCTAATAAACTCATTTTGTACAGTGTGAATACGCTTTACTACATATTTAGCTTCTTGTTTAAGGTACCTACGAATAAAATAAGTATTAGAACGATCATTATTCTACCAAAAATTCAAAAAACAAGCTTCATTCAGCTACAAAAAAATATATATATATTACAACATTAATAGCCGCACTAGTAGTGTATCCATAGAAAAGCATATATTATATCGATGTTCCGTCTGACTTGCTACCAAAAAGTAGCTCACTACTATTAAGGAGAGAATCTGCCACCATAACCTTACGGTGTTCCAACATCATATTGCCCTTGGGAGTCAGACCCTTCTAGGCCTAGCATGTTCATCTACGATCACATCATCTGTTAACACCAGGCGAGACTATATAGAGAATATAGAGAGTTTGTAAAACGCTAGCCTATCAAATAAATAAATAAAACTGGCGAAGTGCGAGTCAGACTTTTGTCTCGCACACGGAGGGTTCCAAACCGCAGTATAATAATATATAAGTATAATATTATATTATATTACCGTGTCAATACCAAACATGCTTATTAACTACAACGCCATCTAACGAATATCTAACGAACTTCTAACACCAACTAAGTGAACTTTAACACAAAGGTAGGTTATTAATATTATTTATTAATAAGTTCAACAATCATTCATAGATGGCGCTATAGTAAAATCACGTTTTTTTGTATGGGGACCCCCTTTAATTTTTAACTTTGTTCTGTTTTTAGTATTTGGTATTATAGCGGCAACAGAAATACATCATCTGTGAAAATTTCAACCATCTAACTATCACGGTTCATGAGATACAGCCGGGTGACAGACGTACAGACAGACAGACAGACATAGGACAGCGGAGTCTCAGTAATAGGGTTCCGTTGGTAACCTTTGGATTCGGAACCCTAAAAAAGAAGTTGTTCAACTATTTTTCTACATAAATAGGTACCTAAAGGGTCCAAATCTCCATCTGTTTATATTTCAAGACCTAACCCTTATAAATCCGCGGCAGCTTACGAAATTTGGGCTTCTAAGATACGAATAATATACAGAAAAAAGAAAACTAGAGATATCCGCATGACTTGTACGAATCCAGCAACAAATCATAATTTGCTATATTGTAGCCTAAATCAACCGATATGAGACCCTTATCAGGAATCAAATCTTTCGAATCCAATGGATGAGTTACGAGGATAGAGTAATAATTATCTACTTATACTTGTGTGTGACAACTTTGTTCATATACTTAATTTTTAACCTAATTTTTAATAACAATAAAAGTTATGGAAATTGCACGTTACGGTGCGGAAGTGCTCTATTTTTAAAGCTTTTATTTAACTTGCAATGTATGTATGTAAGTATGTTTGTTTGGGTGGAATCTTGGAAGCTAAATTAGACCCACTTCACGATGTCCGATTTGACTAATTTGTGCCAAACTAAACAGTTTCTATGATATTAAATGATAATCTCTTTGTTTAAATAAACAAACATATTATCATTCATAAAAAACGGCAGAAAGGGCATTAAAAAGGATTTGAAACCAACCAGCATACTTTGAAATTATATCCAGTATGTTTTATTACTGCAGTATCAGCACTGTTAGACTGATTGACTCGCTGTTAGATGGTTTAGTTTAGTTTCTCCACATCCAACATTAATCGGTGGTATCATCTAAGTATTAGGATGAATATCCTCCACGTAGATGTCGAAGCTTTCCATTATCGCAAACTCAGTAAGACAGTTGCATCTCATTCTATAAATACCGCTCGCAAAGTCATCGTTGTCAATGAAGAAACTACCGGGCTGGTCGTCTTACACAAACACTGTCTAAACCGAAGTCGACCGAAGATTTTCTCACATAATACAACCGTAATTTCAAGCGATGCTCTGTGTCCAAAAATGTATCAAAAATCCGCACACGCCTCCTTAATAACCCGTGTAAAGTTGCTAGGTAGCATTTTTACAGTTGGGTTGTTAGGGTGTTGTACCACACCCCGGACACTCGCTAAATCTCCATACAAACTAGCGTTTTAACGACCGACACTGTGACACCGACACAGAAACTACACACATGTCGTTTTTCTATACGTGCATTTGTGTGCGTGATGACTAAGGTTGTCGCCCGTAATCACCGTATCACAGATTATATAATAGTTACTTCGTCCATACGTACTATGTACTGACCGTATGAATATTTTTTGTACACTTACCCAAAAAGCTTTTAACACCAAAAATATTAGTCGCTATTTCGTAAACCATCGTCATCAGAAACATTACATCACAACAATTCAACTCAATTGCGAAGTAGGTAGGTACGTACGTAGGAATATCCAACACACAACCGAGTAGGTCATTCTCTCACTCACATTTCACTACATTATACAATATTAGATTACACTACACGAAATTATTATTCCATGTACACATTTTGCATAATAGGTAATTACGATTTACGATTACAATAATCACTAATGTTTCTCTCGTCTCGGTTAATTAACAAACATGAAGTGTGCGAGAGTGCGATCCCATCGGTCGGACCAAATTGAGTTGTTCGTTGTTCAATTCAGTACCTGGTTCGAACGCAATAAACGACATAACTTTGTATGAGCATGATTGTCGTTAAAACGCTAGTTTGTATGGAGATTTAGCGAGTGTCCGGGGTGTGACAATTTATAACACGATTATCTAATACTATAAGAATCTTTGTCCTGACATACTGACTGACTCACTGACGGACAACGCACAGCCTAAACCACTGGTTGTAGAGACTTGAAATTTGGAGGGTATATTTGGCTTAGTACGTAAGGGTCTACTAAGAAAAGATTTTTCAAAATTCACCCTTTAAGGGGATGAAATGGGGGTTCAAAGTTTGTATGGAGAAACATGATTAGATAGTCTTTTCTATCCCAAACTTCACACAAGTGCTTCAGTAAAAAAATAAGTAAATAGGTGTTTCAGGTTTTTTGAAATTCCACCCCTAAGAGGGTGAAAAGGGGTTACAAAGTGTGAAAATCAATATTGTTTCGGATTGACCTGAAATTTGGCATGCAGATAGTTATTCTGACGTTAGTTACCTTTGAGAAAGAATTTTCCAAAATTCACCCCTGAAGGGGATGAAACGGTGGTTCAAAAATTGTATGGAGAAACAAGATTAGATAGTCTTTTCTATCCGAAACTTCACGCGAGTGCTTCAGTAGAAAATAAAATAAAAGATGTTTCAGGTTTTTATGAAATTCCACCCCTAGGAGGGTGAAATGGGGTAACAAAGTGTGAAAATCAATATTGTTTCGGATTGCGGTGAAATTTGGCATGCAGATAGTTATTACGACTTTAGTTACCTATGAGAAAGGATTTTCCAAAATGCACCCCCGAAGGGAATGAAACGGGGGTTCAAAGTTTGTATGGAGAAACAGGATTAGATAGTCTTTTATATTCGAAACTTAACACAAGTACTTCGGTAAGTAAGTAAATACGTGTTTCAAGCTCTTTCGACATTCCACCCCTAAAAGGGTGAAGTGGGGTAACAAAGTCTGAAATCAATATTGTTTCGGATTGCGCTGAAATTTGGCATGCAGATAGTTATTTTAACTTAGGTATCCGCCAATAAATATTTTTTCAAAATTCACTCTTTAAAGGGATGAAGCGGGGATTCAAAGTTTGTATGAAGAAACAAGATAAGATAGTCTTTTCTATTCGAAACTTCGCACAAGTTCTTCAATAAATAAATAATTAAACACGAGATTCAGACTTTTTCTAAATGCCACCCTAAGAGGATAAACTGAGGTAATAAAGTCTAAAAATCAATATTGTTTCGGATTGCGCTGAAATTAAGAATGCAGATAGTTATTATGACGTAGGTATCCGCTTCGAAAGGATTTTCTAAAAATTCCTCCCGGATACGGAACGGGGATTCAAAGTTTGTATGGCGAAATAAGATGAGATAAAGTAGGTACGTGTTGTAGGATTTTTCGAAATGGGGTAGGAAACAAAGTCTGAAAATTTGGGTTTTTCCGGTTTTATAAATATGAATCCCAAATTGCCTTAGTCATAACATGAAAACGGGTGAACTGATTTGGCTAATTCTTATTTGAAGTCTTTAATGATAGAATCGTTTTTACAAAATAAAAGTTTTAAGTAAATAAAATAAGTTTTTAACGCGGGCGAAGCCGCGGGGCACTTCTAGTAAATGTATAAACCACGTTACCTATGAAAAGACGTTCGCAGAGTAGGCGCGTGAAGCTACACTATGTAAGAGTAGTTTTAGTGGCTTCATTTTTAAGTGAGTTGACGCCTTCTGGTTTATTCTTATTCTAAGGGTACAACTATCCAGACAATCAGAACTTTATCTACCTCAGCGGTTATTCAACTTCGGAATAAGTTTACAACCAGCTCAGAATCGCAAAAACTTTCTTGTTCTTTGAGATATGTTTGGGGTCAGCTAGGTTGTCTCCGTTTTTGGCTAAATTAACCGTTCAGAAAGGCATGAGTTTTATTAGAGTCTTAAAAAATAGAATTAAAAGACTTACCGTAAATTGTAACTTAGGATTTGCATATAAATCAGAGGACAGGTTGGGACAGTTGCGCTGTGTGGATTGGTCTAAGATAATTTGTCCTGGACCTCATTTCACTACCTTCTTTCAAGACGAGCTTGATTCCATTTTAGACCGCAGCGTCACTTTACATTAGGTGGGTTACGACCTACCTGATATATATGTACTAAACTATAAAGAATTTAAAAAAAATCTTTTATTTATAGCTGACAAAATAAATTATGGTCTTCAGCAAATCACCGTTGCCTGTATCGTTACATAAAATTTACCTTATATTATATTCATTGCCAAAATAAATAATTAAAGCCTTTTACAGTTTCATTTAATTAAACATAAGAGGTTTATTATATTTTTTATCGTAATTGTAAAGTTGAGCGACCTTTTACCGTTTCTAAAATCAATTTTTATTTTGTTTTCTTTCCAAGCTTTTCATGAGAATTTCTGATAGACATTATCTTCGTATACCCACAGACTCCCCCACATTAATTAATTCTATACGCAAACTTCTGTGTAATCATAGCTAACTCTCGATCTGCAAAGTTAGATTTGCGGCTGCGGAGGCGTTTCCCGTTACAACATCGCTCTTGACGTTATGTGTTCGTTTAATCTATCGAAATACCTATAGAATAACAAAGTTTTAAACTATTGTTAGGATTTTTGTTAGAAATTATATTCGTTTCCAAAATAAATGAGTAAAAGTAATGAATATGTAAATGTCAATAAATGAACTGTAATCTCAAGGTAGATTCCATTTTAAATATTATCGGAAGAAAATTTCATAGTTAATGAAATACGGGCATTTTCATTTCACAAGATTTCACTGTAATATCGTGTGTCTCAAAAAAATATTACAAATAAATATGCCGCTGATCAAACCGCTGATAGTGAATCACAATGTCCGCGAAATTTAATATGTCATCTTATCGTGACATTGACATATAATTCAAATTTGACATTTAATTATTTTAACCACGGATCTACAGTCCGGCAAGTATAACTTGGCGTGCCTGTGCGCCACTGTGCTTTTACTTTGTACTTTGATAACAGTTTCTCTTAAACCACTTTTAATTACTTTTGGCATTATTGAACTATTTTAATGTAGCAGATTTATCAACAATAATGTTGCGGTAATCTCTCAAACGTCAAACTCACAGTTTCAATTAAAAGAATTAGTTCCAAAAACCACCACCGCCAAGTTATACTTGTGGCACTGTACTAGTCTATCCTCCTCCGTGATTTTCGCCACGGATCATTACTATTCTATTCTCCGTGATTTTAACAGCTACTTAGCTTTCAATGACCATTGTACTTAGTGGCGCCACCTGGTGAGCTAGAAAATGTTTTGCAATCTTACCCCATTGTAATCTTCAGAACCTAGTTTAAAGGAGCTATTTTTTATAACTTACTTCACACGTACTATTTAGTCACTTTTTTTATGCTGTATAGGCAAGCGTTTGACCACTATCTCACCTGATGTTAAGTGACGATGCGGTCGACGATGTAGCACGCTTACCTAGTAAATACCTGTTCACTCGCGATTTGAAGACCCCCGAGTTATAGCTATCGGGAAACACAGACACCGGCAAGGAATTCCACTATCTGATCTTTAAAGACAGTGATCGAGGATAGCAGATCTTTCAAGAATAGCTGTCAGAACACGCTATTAGGTTATTTGATTCAAATAAAATTTAGCGTATGAATAGCAACTGGTATTTATAATGCTGGTGAAACCATAATACATAATAATAATAATACTTTATTTCTACTTTAAGCTGTAAAAATTATGAGTTAAGTTATCTTTAGTGTCGCAATAAAGAGTTTATCTATCTATCTATCTTTATTTAATAATGTAAAACCACCCCCGACTAATCTATGTATAATCTGTTCATGAGTGGTTTATCCGATACACATGACTAACATGAAATAAAACTTCTTTTTACGTCGGAGGTTAAAAAGAGAAACGAGTGAAACTCGTACATATACAAATTAATAGCAAGAATTTGTACTGTGAAGTACTATGGTAAGAGGTTGCAAATCAAACACCGCTTGAACTCGAAAATTACCTCTCATGCCTCGACGAATGTGGGAATCACAATTTTCTCACTCGCAAAGATAACTTTGTTCCACATGGTTTATCTTACATTTTTCCTCAAGATTAATATTCTTTGGGGTGCGTACACAAATCAAATTGGCAGCGAATTGCTCAGACCTGACGATTGCCGAGTATTTGTTTCGTACGTGCAAGGATCAGTCGTAACTTAGTTAGGTTGATTTGGAATAACTTAATGAACTTGCTAATGATAGTATAGAACTGCAATATTACTTCTGAGTGCCTTATTTTAGTTATTCTCACCCAACTTCTATTGCTTATTAAGAGGCTTTTCAACCGACTACCAAAAAGAAGGAGGTTCTCAATTCATCTGTATGTTTTTTTTTCTCTTTTTTAGGGTTCCGTACCCAAAGGGTAAAACGGGACCCTATTACTAAGACTCCGCTGTCTGTCTGTCTGTCTGTCTGTCCGTCTGTCACCAGGCTATAGCTCATTAACCGTGATAATTAGACAGTTGAAATTTTCACAGATGGTGTATTTCTGTTGCCGCTATATCAAAAAATACTAAAAACAAAATAAAGTTAAAAATTAAAGGGGGTCCCCATACAAAAAAAGTGTTTTTAAACGCCATCTATCTAATTAATTTCTGCAACATGACATAGATGGCGCTAGTGAGCGTGCCCCGTCTTTCTAGATCGCGACCAAACCAAATATTCTTGGTAATATCAATTCATCAAATATATGAGGTTGAAACTCTGTTATGTTTCGTATTGTACGGAACCCTCCCTAAGTGTGCGATAAGAGACGCGATGCTGACTCGCACTTGGCCAGTTTTATTTTGTGTGTATGTTACGCGATTACTCCGTCAATTCTGAACCGATTCGAATGATTATTTTTGTAATCGGTAGGGTACGTTTCTGAGGTGGTCCCATTGTAATTTCATCGAGATCTGATAAGTAGCTCCAGAGATATGATCATAAACGTCTCAAACTTGCTACTAAAATTGACTCGCGGGACATTGAAGTCGGTTGTTTTAGTTTTTAAACTATCTTAATTATTAGTATATCGCCAGATAAATGAATATTGTGACCAAAAACTTTCCTTAACGATCTTTAAGAAATTATTTTAATTTGAAGGTTGAATTTGCCATCGAATATTGCTATATTATACATGCGATTGACATATAATTATATAAATTGACAGTTTATAAGATCCTTTAAAAAACTAAAAAGAACCGACTTCAATGCCGCGCTATTAATTTTCAGTACCAGTTTTGAGGTGTTTATCTCCATATCTCTGGAGATACTTATCAGACCTCAATAAAACTACCACGGTACCACACTTGGGATATCTCCTTTCCAACAAAAAAAGAATAATTAAAATCGGTTCATAAACGACGAACTTATCCGCGAACAAACATAAAAAATAAAAAAAACATATATAAGGTCGAATTGAGAAACGTCCTCCTTTTTTTGAAAGTCGGTTAAAAATAAACATGAGTTTTTATAATGAGATAGTTATGGTAAGATATTAAAATAATTTAACCAAATTAAGCGAAATATTACCTATTTTAGATATAACTAATGATATAACTTGACTAATTTAAATATTATGGATATCAAATTTAAACAATTTTTTAACCGACTTCACAAAAAATGAAAAAGTTCTCAATTCGTCTGTATGTTTTTTTTTATATTTGATATATATATATTGCATGTAATTTCAATGTAATTCCATTAATCTCTATTGCACGTACTCGATAAATAGAAAACTACAACTGCACGACGACAGTGAAAAAATACTCTTTCAATTACCAACTTCAGCCCCCTTTGCTGCCCTCGGGGCGGTTAGTGGCACTAGCATGTGGTTAACCTTTTTAAAAGGCAGCAGTTTTATAGAAATTGTTGGGGAAGAGTGATGAGAAAACTAGTGAAAACATAGGGTATAGAACTACATTATATTAACATAGTTAAACATAAGAACACGCAAAGTTAATATCCGGGCCACCAATGCATTATCTTATTGTGTGCGTTGCTTATTCCAAGAGATAAACTTTGTATAAATTCTATGGAAGCTATGCAAAAATATCAAGCTTGAAAAAGTCACCGATCTAACATTGTAAGTTCTTGTGTAGGTATATCGTTGTTTGTCAGAACGGAGAGAAACGCACTGTGTTTGATGAGTAGGTCAATCTAAAATCAATGGAGATTTGTTTACTATTCTTATCTTTAAACACTGATATATAACAAAGTTTGGCTATTGATCAAGACGGCCATTCTATCATGAATAAATGAATGATACTTCATTGCACACCAGGAAAAAACAAAAATTACTAATAGAAAAACAGCACATAAGATATCGGTTGTACTATGGGCAGGCGATCTGTCTCTACCATATAAATATTGTCAAAGTGAAAGGACTTTAATCTGGACCATTTGGAGATGTCGCTTGATTTGATTGATTCTGTATGAATCTGGGAAAGTCTTTGATTCCAAAATAAATTAGTGGAAGCAACACAGAAATGTATAGAAATTCGAAGTTATGTTTAGATTACACGATTTTTATGATAGTCATTATTATGTAATGCCATCAGCTTCTTTCGTTTGATTTAAAGTATTGAAGCCTGTTCACATCTGTCGTGTGTCGGATCCGATTATTAATCGGATGTTCCAGTGGCAGAACATTTTTAACCGACTTTACAAAAAAGGAGGAGGTTCTAGATTCGTTGGAATCTTTTTTCTTTTTATGTATGTTCACCGATTACTTGAATATGCCTAAACCGATTTGGATACATTTTTTTTTGTTTTAAATGGTACCCTTCCCAGATGGTCTCATTTAAATTTTAATAAAATCAGTCGAGGCGTTTTTGAATATATCAACATTTATATTACGATGCATTTATATACCTCGATGATATGCTACTTACTGCAGGCTACTTTGACTAACGCGACGTTTGAAATCGGTTCTTTGAGTCTTTTATACATATGAAGCTATTCGCACTTGTCGGCCCGATTCTGTCGTTTTTTTTGACAACCCGATAAGGCATAAATAAATTAAACAAAAGTTCACTTCACCGTAAAAGTCTAAGCTTTTACATACATTACATTTAATGTATATTAAGAACTCTATAACTGCTCCACGCACTATGGTATTCTCATTTTATGGAAGAAAATTACATAAAATGTTCACATCTGCATGTATGTAGTGTTTCTCTCGTAACAATATAAATACAATTGAATAACTCATGACAAAAATATTTTAATACAATTTGAGCTAGTACGTATTGTTATCATTCAATCAATCAATCAATTTTATTTGTCAGAATGTAGGTAGATACGAAGATATGCAAGGATGTCATAGCCATGATTTAAGATTCCCGTATACATTCTTATCCCTTAAGGCAAACAAATATTTAAATTATACTATCATTTGTGCCTTTCAATATACACAACGACGTCATTAATAAAGCGTGTGTTTAAAGAACTGTCTTTACTTTTTAATTTATTACATTTTCTACTAGCAAAGTGTGAACGGCCCTTAAGAGAATTTCAACTATAACATGGTTTCTTTTGAGTGAAAAGACAATACGCGAGTGAGCCGTTTTTTCGTCCACAAAGACCCTTTCTGAGAGTCCATTTCTTTAGAGAGTAGGTAAGATGTGGTTGGCGCATTTCCCTAAGGATATGACCGGGAACGAATTTATGATTTCTGCGTACTTACAACGCTTTTTTTAGCATTTGCGAGTAGAAAGGACGAGGAATTCGTTTTTAATGTTTAAGTATGCGGAGATGAAAGCCTTGGTGAGAAGGGTGGGTGTATCTCTATTGTCAAGTTAAGGAGTCTATTAAATTTACATACAAACTGACTACAAAATGACAAACAAGGAGTATGAATATACTTAACAACAGTTTTAATTTATCGCTCACATTGACAGTGATTTAAGCTTGATTTTCCAACTTTCAAAACATTGGCTTAGGAATTACGATAATATGTACAGTCTCTGAAATAAATGTACCTAGAATGTTTATTATTTAAAAAATATGCAACCCTTTAGACCTTTAGTACGAACGAAGAAAATATAATTTAAGCTATTGCATGTCAAATTCGATGTCGTTCTAATTTTTTTCATATCTCTTCTTACAACGAAACGAACAAGGGATAACCATCAAAATTACTGTGTAGAAAATTACACGTGGTCAGACATAGACTTCGAAACCCTCATAATAATATGGTACCTACATTACGCATCAACTTGAATCCTTTTTTGTAGTCAGATTAATAGTATTATAAACTTAATCAAACGATTACCTTTACTATCGATTTATTACCGATTAACTAGCTGTACCCCGCTGTTTTACCCGAGTAAACATCGTTTCCGTAAGAACTTTGGCATAAAAAGTACCTCTTGTGTCATTTCAGAGTCTATGCTATCTTCATACCAAATTTCTTAATCGGTTAAATAGCTTAATCGGTTCAGTAGTTTTAGCTCGAAGAAGTAACAAGCATATACGCACACTTTTGGTTTAATAATATGAGTAGGAAGTAGGATACACTGTAACCTCTGAAAGTCGATCCGTCATCGCTTTAATTGTACCAAGTAATATGAAAACAGCGAACAGTACTGCTAGTACTGTTCGCTGTTTTCCATATGACCATCAATCATAGCGCACTAACCCTAGCTCTGATTTAGTTCACCGCAGACGAACTACGAGTAGCTCGAGATGTATGGAGAAGGATTACTGACAACCCTACTGATGGATAGTGAACAACGTGCGTTATCTAGCCTTTTCGACTCGTGCATTTAGTTGAATATTTATATGTGTATATACTTATTTGTTAGGGACCTCTTCATCATCAAACTGCTTGACCTATTTGGTTGAAATTTTGCACAAATATGGCCAGTATAAAAGTCAAAGCATTTATTCAGTATATAGGCAAATTACAAATTTGCACTTACACAGTATACTACTATAGAAGATTAGGTCATAGGATACTTTTAATTCGGGCAAAACCGCGAGGTACTGCTAGTTCTCTATAGATATGATTAATGGTACGGACACACCGCACCGTCCTGCGTGCGCGTTCTAGGTGGCGATCAGATAGCGCAGAAGTACTTATTTGTACCGAGTGGTTCACACCAAACGCGATCAGAAAAAAACAATTAAATAGTACTGAGATCGCAGAACGCCGCGATGTGTCCGTACCTTTAGTTTAAATAGCATCTAGTGATTAATATTATTTAAATTTGATTATTTTTTTCTTAAAAATATTGGGTACATAAGTACCTAATATTATGTACTCAATTTTATTTAATATACCGAGCAAAGAAGCCTCCTTAAACGAAACAGTAATCTACTTAAAATATGCTTTAATATTGTAAGCGAAACCTCATACCCGTCTAAAGGCGGGTTAAAGTATGAAATTTATTCTAAACCTCGACCCGGATATGACGGTAATGTCACACAAACAAAGTCTCCCGAAAGTTAGCAATCACGGCCCATTCTCGACAAACTTCTGTAGCGAACTTGTCCCAATTTTCTATAAATAATGGTCGCAATTTTCGGCCGCTTTCCTTCGTTTCCTTGCAATATTTTTCTTGGACCTCGCTCGGTAGAGTTGGGTGGCCGGCTTGTTTTGATTACTTTAGAAAAGGTACGCAAAATAACTTAAACATGTATTATTACTAGTGGATTTCATAGAATAAATGGAATTTCTTGCTGATGTTTATGTTTCTCGATTCACAATTCGGTCTTCAAATCGCGATTAGACAGGTATACATATTTATCTACATCGTCTATTACATTGTCACTTAAATTAAATTAGACGAGATACATGATAGTGGTAAAACGCTTATCTGGAAAAAAATTCAAAAAATGTAAATGTCATCCTTATAAATAATTTATTAAAAAACTGTGCTTTTGGTTAGTTAGGTTAGTTAGTTAGAGCGGAAGGTAGGTACCACAACTTTGTTATTCAACAAAAGTTTTTTTTTTTAAACAAAATATCTTTCGAATTTTTTTACAATTATTTAATTTTATTTTTATAAATATCTAATAACAAAAGTATGACTACTACTAGACGTAAATATTATAATCATCGTCATCGGTCTATACTAGTACACTGCTAGACATAGGCAGCTCCAATTTCACGCTACGAGCATAATCCTCGGTTATTCTAATCCAGCTCTTGCTTTGCTCTCTTAAAATATTATGCCTGGCATATATTTACTTATTTCCATATTATATCCGGAATAATTTTCTGCTCCAACTATCACAACCCTAGATCCCAGTAGCTGATCGGAGTGATTTTTACAAACGGACTGAAGTAACCGAGTTAACTTTGATTCCATTATTTAGCAATTGGCATATTTTTGTTTCTTTATTAGTTTGAATACTCCTTAATAAATGTAATAAATATTTTATTATGAGAGCTCCGTTAGCGTAACGTTTAGAAAGCTTGACTTATAAGCAAAAGGTCGCTGGTTTAATCCTTGCACGGGTATGCGTCAACAGGTGTTAGTAGCATATTATATCGATGTTCCGCTTGACTTGCTACCAAAAAGTAGCTTACCACCATCAAGAAGCAAAATCTGCCGCTATAACATTACGGTGTTTCGGCAGCACACGTCCATTGAGAGTCAGAATATTCTAGACCTAGTGTATTCACCATCTTCGACCACATCATCGCTTACTATCAGGTGGGATACTGGTCAAACGCTAGTCTATAATATATTAAAAAATGATGTGTTCAAATCGATGTATATCAAAACTACTGCTAAAAGTAAATTTCTTCTCAAGAAACATTCGGTTAAGAATAAAATTTAATAATGAGAACATAATATTGCTTCTGACTACTCACTCATATTTGTATATATAGTATTCTATACACTTCAAACAGTTATACTTACCGTCCGGAGGCGTCTACTCGACGTCCCCAAATGTGCTAAATATGTCACTGAAAGGCTTTAGCTGCGGCTCGCACCACTAGCACCTTGCACCCAATAAACATAGCTAACATTTCGTCAATCAGTGCACTTTATCAGAAAATTAAAATAGTAGATTGTATAACACGGGTGCAATATAGTTTATACGTTTCTGTGATGCCGTTATTTAGAATCCAGAGCGAAGCGATGGATTGTAGAATAGAATCCCGACCGTAGCGAGGGATTCTAAAGTAGAATCCTGAGCGTAGCGAGGGATTTAAAGTACGTCGGCCCAAAGATTAATATTGCAGCCGAGTTTTAGACTCTGCTTTTCATCCCCCTCTATGAGAAACGGAAATAGATAAAAGGCTCTATAAAATAGTAATTTAAGAGCATAATATTGTAAAAGACGCTGACTAATATAAACAAACGTAATAAACCAATAAATACATACAGTTTCCGATAAAAACTTCGCACCTTTTGCAGTTTCACCCGATAAACATTTTACCTTTAACTCATTGACATATTATACATAAGGACATGAAATATAATATAAAATGTATACTATTAATTGTCCATTGGTCCATTGCTAGGATTGTGTCAATCAAGGTCATCAATGGACCAATGGACAATCAATGGCAGTCATTTTAGGTTCCATTATGACTTCTAGGCACTTTTTTTTTGAAGTGATATCCATACAAACAAATGGTGCCGCGATACCTCCATGTCCATATGTATTTCCTACTCCATGGTTAAATGTGTTATTATGACAATCTGTGACCACAGACTAAAAACGCAAATAATTCTAGCACTTTTTTATCTTCTTCTTGGCCACCGCAAGATATGTGTATTGTGCCACTTTGTGCGCTCATTTTTTTATTTTTTATTTGTATTCTCGTCTTTATGACGTTGCGACGTTTTGTTTTAATATAATTAGCGCCGCGCGCTCTCTATTTATTAGGACCGTAAACATTTTTATTACAATATTATTATTCAACCTCCTTAGACAGGGCACTATAAAAGAACAGTCATAAGCCAAAAATTGAAAAAAATACTTTTCCGCCCTTGGGCCGAATTACCTAATTTGCGCGCACTTATCGAGGAACAAACCATCACTTTTCGAATAGATGGGATGAAAATAGTATATTTCATTACAAGTGCGGAAAGGCTGTCATTGCAAAGAGTTCCGACAAATGTCTACCCGAGCCGAGGCGCAGCCGAAGGCGAGGGTTGACAGTCGGAACAAGTTGCAATGACGGTTCCGCACGTGTACTGAACGACTATTTTTAATACAGTTGCGAAAAAATGAAGCAATTTAATAAAATAATAAAAACACAATAAAGTCAACTAACTTACTGAAAAAGTATTTGTTTTTTTCTCTTCTCTCCACGCAATAAATTCGTTGTATGCAGATATGTAGCGACTTTTTTACTTTTCCGGTAAAATGTTCTCTGAAGCATTTTGTGCAATTATACTGAGTTCCGGTGGTGTTAATTCAAAAAAACTAGGGTCGAAATTACTCATTTTGTGCAACAAACAAATAAACTCGCAAAGAACATATCTGAAAAATGGCGCCAACCGTAGAAATTAAGAATATAAGCAGAGTTTTTTTTTCTTCACCCATTTTGGTAGGCAAAGGGAACTATGCCCATACAGCCAAGTCTTCAGTAGAATTTTTTTATTGATATGAAATGAAAATGAAATTTAATGAGATGAAATGAAATGAAACCTAACCTAACTCATTCCATCAAATCATTAAATCTGATATTGAAACAAATTAGTAGCTTCTTTTTAGAAATATACGTATTTGCATGAATCATAAAAACTTCTTTGAATTTTGTGAGTAAAAACTTCATGGTTGGTTTTTCTTTTTAATAGACATTATTTTGACAGTTGGGAAAGAGAACGCACGAGTTCGGGAAAGGTAAAAAAAAAGCACGAGTGTGTAATAGCCTCGGAACAATGGGTAATAGCCCACATCCCGAACGCTATACGTCCCTGCAATACGCCACTTTTTGAGCAACTGTATTAAAAAAGAATTATTGCTTCTGAAGCGCCACAAAGTACGTAAAATCGGAATCATTTTATATCAAGTTTATTAAGTAATCCTTTACCGTATTACTAAGTAATTCCTAAAGTTATCCCTAATGGTTTTGTTTCAACAAGTCATAATTTAAACAGTTCTCAATGGCAGTGCACTTCAGCAAACAGATTTCGACCCGACCAGTAATTTGAATGTCAAAACAGGGTTCTGTTAGGTCATACAAGTAACCCGCAGTATGGATGTGGCTTTTGGTATTTCTAATGTAGTATACGTAAACAAAAGACTATAAAACGGGTTTAGCAATATTTGACGTGGACACTGACAGTGCGACTAGTTCACCAATTCAAAGTCGCTCAGCGAGCTATGGAGAGGGCTATGCTCGGAGTTTCTCTGAAGGATCGAATTCGAAACGAAGTCATCCGTCAGAGAACCAAAGTAATCGACATAGCTCAGAGGATTAGCAAGCTGAAATGGCAGTGGGCCGGTCACATCTGTCGCAGAACCGATAACCGTTGGGGTAAACGAGTTCTAGAGTGGAGACCACGGCTCGGCAAACGTAGTGGTCGGCCTCCAACTAGATGGAGCGATGATATACGCAGGCTGGCTGGCAGCGGTTGGAAACGAATAGCTGAAGATCGAGCTCAGTGGCGTGCCATGGGAGAGGCCTATGTCCAGCAGTGGACGGAAATTGGCTGATAATGATGATGATGATGAATATTTGCTCATGTTGCAATATGCAACAATGAGTGCATTGCTGAATATTGCATTTATTGCATGTGATGCATAGCAATGCATTTTGCATTTTTTTTACCTTGAATTGGAGATTGAATTTAAAAAGATTATTTAAGAAAATGTTTTATGTTTAATAATTTAATTAATTATGTTTAAAATACATATTCTACAATTATTTCTGTAGTGCATAATACAGTAGGTATTTTCTTTAATATCTGACAGGCTAGCGTTTGACCACTATCTCGCTTGGTGGAAAGCGATGATGTGGTCAATGTTAATAAACACGCTAGGCATAGAATAATCTGACTACCAAGGGCCATGTTCTGCAGGAACACCGTAAGGTTATGGTGGCAGAATTATTTTCTCCTTGATTGTGGTAAGCTACTTTTTACCCGACTACGGCGAAGTAAAAAGGAGGGTTATGTTTTTGACCGGTATGTGGGTATGTTTGTATGTATGTTCATCTGTTCCCTCATAACTTCTAAACTACTAATCATAATTTGACATATAAGGTGTTGTTGGACGCGTCTTATTTATCTGCTAGTTATAGGTTATGTGACGTTACAACAAATTGAATGTGGCGCCCTCTAGGGGGCACTAAGTCAAGAACTAAAAAAAATTTTTCACCTCACCCCATCGTGTGTGGTATCGTTGAATAGGAATTTTATGATGAAGGTAAGGTTGGCTACATCATATTTTTGTCAAGCGTAGCGTTTGCGAGATGTATCCCGTCAAAGTCAAGAAAACTAATTTTTACCCCACGCGGCGTCGCAAAGAAGCAATAGGGAGGGTTAAGTGTTTGTTGATCGCTATGTAATAATGTAAGTATGTTGGTATGTTGACATGTATGCATTTATAAATTTATGCTAAAACCCCAAAATCCTTCAAATAAAAAATAATTTCAAAAACTATAACCCGACTACTGAAAAAAGTACAAACTATTCAATATGTATCGTGTATTTAATTATAACAACAACTTACTTGTAAATTGTTAAACACAATCCAAAATTTCATCGTACTGACGGGACTCAAACCCGCACAATTTACAAAAATGTAAAGTGCGTGACACTTCAAAGAAACATAATAACTTACTTGTAATAAATATTTTATTATATTTCATACTTATTCTTGTGGTGTTCAGTGGATACCCGTGGTCGTATGCTACTTTGCAGAATGTATTGTTTTGTTACGGTAGGTGACATACGACCACGGCTATCCTCTGATCACCACTAGAGTATGTATGAAATATAATAAAATATTTATTACAAGTAAGTTATTTATATAATACACGATACATTTTGAATAGTTTGTACTTAGCGATCTCAGATGAGAATATTTTCATGTCTCATTCTTTTTAGAGCGTGATTTTTCAGTAGTCGGGTTATAGTGTTTTTGAACTTATTTTTTATTGGTGAAGCGGAACATCAATATTATCCTCCTACCACATATGAATCATTATTGTATTGATTGGGTTTTAAATTTAAAACCCCACACAAAAACAAACTTCAGTAGATTAAACTCCCAACTTTCTCCTACTGTCTGTGACTAAGAAGAGTGCACTACAGTCCGTCCATTGAAACTTGAATGAGTTGGCTAAGAGCAAATTGCTGAGATTTAGTGGATGGTTAAGTTTTAATGGCAGTGGACAGGAGTCGACGAATTCGGAGGATTTTTGGGACTGTATTTTATAAAATGCTCCGTAACATTGTATAAGTTTATGTAAGGTTTAAACAAATAATAAGGTAAATGTATCTATCGATGTTGTAATTTGGGACAATTCATTCAGTAAGTAGTTTACGCTAAGACTGATTGTGTATCTTGAGCCTGACTAATGGTTTCGTTATAAAATAAAGTATCTCAATAAACTAATAAACAAAGTGATGCTAGTCTAGACTTTGAATGGAGTTACAGATATGTTTACTAGGTATTTTTGACATCAGAACATATATTATAATTTTGGATTAGTAGTCATGCCAAGAATTTTAAGAGAAATCATGGCGAATTTTCTAACGCAATAACTTGGTGAATACTAAGTGATTTAGGTTATTATTTATTTAGGTTAACCAACATTTTATACATTAGGTAAAATTCACATATAAAACCAAAAAAATACTTGGTGAGGGCGGCCACATACATGCGGAATTCCGTTTCGAAAAACCGTTTCGGAATATCGATTCGAGATTTCGAACGCAGTAACTCCATCCAAATCTATGGACCTTCTATCACAATTCGAATACTGAATCGATACATCGAATTAAGAGTACATACAGATTTTACAGATACAGATATACATAGACAGAGCTACAGAGACAGAATTAATACATCAACATTCACTTTAGAATAATTAATTAGTGCTGATTGTGTGGATAGGTAGGTATATTATATATACACGATAATTTTATTGAACATATCGTGAGTATAATTAAATACCGGTAAACTACTCACGTGATACGTCGAAGGTACAAGTGTAGTACCCACCGATAGCACGTGTACCTACTCGCCGTTGATGAAGAAGTGCGGATCATTCCGAAATCGGTCGCATGTTAATATCAACTTCCACCTTATCACGTGAGTGGTATACACGATAATTTAGGCAAGTTTCATAAACGTACAAACAGAAAAATATTCCTGGCAAAATATAGCTTTCCACTACTTTCATATTACGATACATTTCGTAAATCTTTTCTGTATAATATGTTTATTATATCTCACTTTCCCTGCAAATATTACATTTTTGACGTTATTGAAGTAAGTAACTGAATTAAGCTCTATTTGTCGTAGAAACTATTTCAACTACACCGAGCGCTGTATTTCCCAGAAACCTTATTTCATCTTGTCTTCAAATTTTATTATAGTTCTCAGATCGTTACCTATACGAAATCAAGGCTGTGAAATCAGTGTCAAAATAATTTCATAAAACAATTAATGGAATGGAAAATGTAATTATTTAAGTTAATGTGTAAGTAACCCTGGTTATTCTTCAAACAGTAAACAATAAACAATTTTCTAAATATCTAATAAAATATATACAAAAACGGGTTGCACTCCGGGAGTGCCGGCAGAAGAGAAAACTTGAACACGTCATTTTTAAATATTTTGGAATGTCATTCCATCATATTCATCATCATCCTCGCGCAAGCGCCCTGCACTCCGTTGGAATGATACCTCCCACAAGCATCCTGCGCTCCGTTGGAATGACACCTTGCGCAACCGCCGCGCAAGCTTTATTTATTTATAATTCAGGGTATATTACAGTCTAGTGATCAAAATAAATCTAATATTTGCAAATTCAGCACTTTTTTGTCGACCAGTTTAGTGATTAGCTTTGCTGCTTTATTGCTCTTATATGCGTTCGCGCAGGCTTTGTGTGGGATACTCTAGTTTTGGCAGATACTCCAGACGAGACTTTCCTGGGAGCGCTAGTATATTTAGCTCGCTAAACAAAATCAATGCAAAATAGTTAGTAGACTTAGCGTGTACTCCGGTGTTAAAGCTTGTCACTGATACTCATACGACTACAGTTGCGTTGATATATGTGCATGTGTGGGTACCCAACAATGTGTGGCTCTCTATAATAAAAATGCTAATGCGAGTCATTTGATGTCATGAAGAGAGAAATAAAACTAAGTAGATATAATATTACTATCTTAAAGAAATAAGATGTGAATTAACTATCAATTTTGCTATTTACAGAAAGTGCCAGAATAATGCAATGTTAAATGAATTTGAAGTACCCACCTACATCTATTTAGCATATTTCTACGACACCTAATATCTAGACATTAAAAAATCCACTTGGTACTGCTCTACAATCCCTCCATCTATATATATAAAATCCAAAGTCCTGACTGACTGAGATATCAACGCACAGCCCAAACCATTGGTCCTAGACTCATGAAATTTGGAGGGTGTGTTCTTTATGAAGTGGAGGCATCCACTAAGAAAGGGTTTTTCGAAATTCCACCTCTAAGTGGGTGAAATGGAGGGTTGAACTTTCTATGAAACTTTGTATTCTCTGGGTCGATTATCTCGAAAATTGGTACACATACACTTTAGTTAAAATAGTGAGTTACGTATACCACAGTTTTTCAAAAATCATCTCCCACGCGTTTTTCTGACTGACTGAATGACTGCTTGATATATCAACGCACTGCCTTAACCACTGGTCCTAGATACATAAAATTTGGTGGGTGTGTTCTTTTTAAGCGCAAGTATCCATCAAGAAATAGTTTTTCGAAATTCCAACCCTAAGTGGGTGAAATGCAGGGTAGAATTTTCTATTAAAACTTTGTATTATTTGAGTCAAATGCATTGAAAATTGGTACACATACTCTTTAATGAAAATAATGAGTGACGGGTATCACAGTTTTTCAAAAATCATCCCCACGCGTTTTTCTGACTGACTGAATTACTGTCTGATATATCAACGAACTACCTAAACCGCTGGTCTTAGAGACATGATATTTGGAGGGTGTGTTCTTTGTGAAGTGCAAGTATCCACTAAGAAATGGTTTTATTTATTCCTCCCCTAAGTGGGTGAAATGGAGGGTTAAATTTTCTGCGATTTTTTGATTTGTAAAATTTTCTGTGAAACATTTTATTCTTTGAGGCAATGGACTTGAAAATATGTACATATACTCTTCAATTAAAATTATGAGACACGTGTTTCACAGCTTTCAAAAAGAATAATAAAAATTATCCCTTACACGTTTGTCTAATTAAATGACTGATACATCAACGTGCAGCCTAATCGGCTGGTCTTAGAGATCAACAACAACCAATATTATAAATGCGAAAGTTAGTTTGTTTATTTGTTTTTAAATATAGTCAGTAGAGCATAGTAAGACATAGGACACTTTTATTTTAGCAAACCTTTGGCAAACACTTAAACAGCACAACTTTGTATACCCCAACTACAATGATTAATAACTTTTCCAATAGAGGATATTTAGTTCGACCTTGGAGTCCTCTATGATGACTTAACTAAAGGTTATGAAGTCATGAAACTGTCACAGGCATAAAAAGTCTTACTTGGTATATCTAAACATACTGATAAATGACTTTAACAACAGAGGATATCGAGTTTGACCTTCGAGTCATCTATAGTTGATTGTTAGGTAATAAAACTGTAAGGGGCATAAAAAGTCATAAAAATGTCTACTTCTCAACATTGTATACATTTTGGTCTACCTTACCATACTGATTAATGACTTTAACAACAGAGGATATTGAGTTCAACCTTAGGGTCATCTATAGTGAATAATTAGGTCATAAAACTGTCAGAGTCATAAAAAGTCGTAAAAAATGTTTGCGTTCGCTGCGCTCACGCAACCATTCTCCTTATTTACTATTAAGGAAATATTTCAGGAACTTATGTTTTAACAGTTTTATGCATCAGACTGAGTCATACATTTATATAGAACATTTTTGTATACTTAACCATAATTATTCATGATTTAACAACAGAAGATATCGAGTTCGACTTAAGAGTCATCTAAAGTGACTTGATTATTAGGTCATAAAACTGTCAGGGTCATCAAAATGTCACATTTATTATGCTCGCGCAATTGTTCGCCTTATCTACTATTTTATAAGAAAGGTTTAATTCACTTTTGTGTTTTAGAACCTCATGCGTCAGACTGTGTTATACATTTAAACAGCACTATCAACTTGGTATACCTAAGCCTAATGATTAATGACTTTAACAATAGACAATATCGAGTTCGACCTTGGAGTTATCTATAGTGACTTATTAAAGGTTATGATGTCATAAAACTGTCGCTACCTGTACTGTACTGTACTGTATAAGCACTACCCACTTAGTATCTATTTGAAGTCGGTGCCAGCCAAGTCTATTGGATAGTAGATAGATACTATGTATGTAGTAGTAGTTAGTAGGTAGATACATGTAGGGTAGGTAGTATCTATATACTACCTATTAGACTTGGCTGGCACCGACTTCAAATAGATAAGTGGGTATCGCTTATAACAATTATATTAAGTAATTTATTTTTCGCTTTTGATTGCTTGTTTGTGGTAATGAAGTCGGTTTTATTTTTTTTTGAAAAAGATTTTATGTTACCTTTTTTTGTGCAAAACAAGTTTTAATTAAATTACATGCATCTATAAAATCTCGTGTCTGGGCCGTTATACACTGACGGATATATACTTTGTGAACATTTCAAAAGAAAAGAAGAAAGTATGTACCTATTACGGTTAAGAAGGTACATCTGTAAAGTGCGCACATATAGACACACGGACGGACGGACGGACGAACGCACAACAAAGTCTCAGAAAGTGTTCATTTGGTACCCTTTGGGTTCGGAACCCAAAAATGCCGCGCTAGTGAAAATATTCACTAGTCATAATGATGTCATCAAGGTATCAAAGGACAATGTCCAAAATGGCCCTGTGCAATAAAAGCATCTGACACACACGATAATTAATTGTCTATGTTATTACAATAATTCTAAATACTTTTATAACACGGACTAGTTGTATTCTAAAATGAATATTAAAAAGTATTATTTGCGATTATTAACATCAATTGCCGCCATATGGCCCACACAGTCTGAATCACTCTACTACGTTATAAGAGTTGGCACTTCCTTACATTGCTAATACCCGAATTATGAAAGCACTGTGTAGCCAACCGAACAACGAAAAGTATTATTTACGTAGTAACTATTATATAATCTGTGGTATTATGCTTATAATTATTTTTTTTGCAGCGTTGGTTGGTACAAAGTACGTTCATAATTCTGAGTTATTTATGTATGCAGTGTCGCGGGCGGGACTGATATGGCCGCCATCTTCGCCAAACATATTAGGTATGCTCAAAAACTTTGCACATTAACAAGACTTTGCCTGGTAGAACATTCCTGTGAAGGCAAATTAATTCTCCCCACCTTTGTTTCTATCTCCCTCACAGTTACCGTAAGAATATCTGTCAATAATACTTAAATTCAAAAAATTAAAACCACTTCCGACTGATTTGTATATGTAATCCGAGTTTATAATCAAAGCATATGTATAACTTTGTACATTGAGACCATTCCAAGGAAATGTCTCAGAATTAGATCAAGCTTACCTTTTTTTTTGCAATATCATTGAAGTAACAAGGTACTGCGACAGCGCCATTTTGATTTTTTGACGTCCGCGGTCAAAGGACTACGAGCTTACGAAAGTTGCTATCGTAGTTTTTTCAACCAAAAAAGAGCTGATAATATTTAAACGGCTGAACAGATTTTCATGAAACAAAGCTAAGAACACTCTCGACAAAGACATCTTTCAAACAAAACAAACTAAATCAAAATCGGTTCATCCGTTTGGGTGCTACGAGGGCCACGATGACAGACACACAGATACACAGATACACACGTCAAACTTATAACACTACTTGGTTTTGCGTCGAGGGTTAAAAACCAAAATCAACGTGAAAAAAGATGTAAAAACATTGTTCAAGGTCATATTTTTTAGTCTTCAAAAGTATATGCAATAGCAACCTCCATTGTGAATAATCTTCTTGGGACTCTTCTTCTAAAACCAGTACATTCTCCTATGTTTGAGATATTTATCTCCACATCTCTGAAGATACTAATCAGATCTCGATAAAATTAAAACGGGACTACCTCGGAAACGTACTCTACCTATTTAAAAAGAATCATTTGAATCCGTTTACAATTGACGAAGTAATCGCGTAACATACACCAAAAAAAAAAACATACAGACGAATTGAGAACCTCCTCCTTTTTTGTGAAGTCGGTTAAAAATTAGGCCACGCGAGCGAAACCACGGGCAGATGCTAGTTACGTACATTCTCTCTTCACCCTTCAACCTCAAATCCGATGGGCATAAAGTTCAGTCAACAGTTTCCCACAACATGCGTCGAAATGAGAGCTTTTCAGTGCATTTGCCAAGTCTGGTCAAAATCCCCACAAATTTGGCACAGAGTAAGTGGTTTGGATTTAAAACAACCATGTTTTTACGTACCTATTAGTTATGTTATTTATTTTTATATTCAACGTTTATATTCTTTTTACTGGCTCGAGTCTAGACAAATGTTTTGTGAATAAATAACTTAGTGTTCGTATGATAAAATGTTAGAGAGTCAAAAGGATATAATGTAGGTCCAGAAAGTAATTCACTTGAGAGTTTTTTATTGAATGATGATGCTGTGTTCTTTACAAATATGGTTTATTTTACTATCTGCATATTCTTCTTGACTGTTGTTGTTTTGAATATTTGATCAATAGTTTCATTTATATATTTTATTAATATATTTTGGTTTCTTTTTCTTCTTGGGTGATTTGGATGTATGAATCGTTTATATGGACAGTGGTCATTTGAAACTTCAAATCTGAGGTCTTTTTGAAATGAACACTTCTTAAGCGGCGTTTTGCCCTTTTTTGGGATAGGTACAAAATGTTAAACTCGCGTCAGGGTCACGTGTCCTGATCGTAAGATGAAAATTCGTAAGACTTCGTATTCAAGTTTTCACTTCTGCTGGCACTCCCGGAGTAGGTACAACCCGTTGTTTTTTTATATCTGATAGGCTAGCTTTTAACCACTATCTCGCCTGGTCATTGGTTTGAATCTCAACATGAAGAAATATTGTGATTATATTTACCAATCTATATAGATGTAATATATCTTGTAGTGTATAAAAACCTACGAGCCCAATTGGGCTAATTGTGCTCGTTGACTAGCTTATTTTAAAATTAGGATAAATATTGTGACTTCGCACATTCGGGCTTTAAGCTCCCGATGACAGCAAAACAACGTTCCTTTTTGCTCAAACGACGACCCATCCGAAAAATGCTATGCAAAGTAATTCCAAAGGCATCCTTGGGGATTAAGCAGAAAACTCAGATCGTTTTAAACAAAAACTGTAATCCGTAACTTTTAAATGGCAGCTTAATGAATTTGGACCTTTTCTGTAAACAATCTTTAAATTCACAAAGTGTCATGAATGTAAATGAGTTTTAGTGAAATAGAATAAAAAGTTTCGTGAAAGCTGACGACTACATTTGTATTGAATTACTTAGGATTTACATAGCAATTACTACTTCTAAGGACAATAAGAAACTGGCCATATACTTTCAATCAAAATTTTTAAATTGGTAGTAAAGTTCATAGTCATTTATTGATAATTAATATTACAGGTCCATATGTTTTTAAAAGTTCATACCTATATCAAAGTATAGATTATAATTAAATTATAATTAACAAATTTAATGCTATAAGATGTTGCTTAAAGCAAAATAAGTCGATTAAATAATTACATACGTAAAATATTAGGTTCATTTTAGAACTGCGTTCCTGCTCCCGTCAATGAACTCTTCATAGGAATAAAATGCGCACTCTATGAGCCAACATTTCAACTTTCTTTTGAATGATCCGAAGCCTGGAGCATCAATCACAGTATCAGGTAGTCTATTAAAGACATCAGGTCCCATCACGTGAAGTGTTTTCGCTGTATTTGCGAGCTTCCGCGGGACACTAACAAGTTTGTGGGCGTTTCTAGTGCTGTACCCGTGCAAGTCTCTCCTCCTTGTGTATCACTCTAAGTTGTGCCGAACGTATAGCCCAACATAAAGTATGAGGAGGCAAGGGAGAGTTAATATTCCCAATCTGACGAAGGACGGCCTAGCCTATTCATCTTGTGGAATGCGTGCCATAGTCCTCATGGCTCGTTTTTGGAGTCGAAATACGCGAAGCCATTCAGAAGCACGTCCCCAGAATTCTATCCCATACGTCAGAAGAGACTGTACGCTAGCAAAGTAGCAAGTGCGAATAGCTTTTTCTAGAAGGGTTGATGCGACCCTCCTTAGTGCGAAATAGGCTCCGCAAAGCTTTCCACACAGATTATCGATATGAGTCTCCCACGTTAGAGTTTAGTTGTAAAGCTGTCTTGACCTGGACAATTGCTTCTCCCGCAAATTCGACTACTAGCCGACGTCGTAAGAGGCCTGAAAGATCGAAGGTCGTGAATAGTGTTTTAGTCAAGTTGATTTTCAGGCCGTTGTCCTTAAACCACAACAGAAGGTCAGATGCTACGAGATTAATGCGTCGTTCTAATATCTCCGTAGAAGTACTCGTTACTATAGCCGCTACATCATCGGCATACATGAATACATCTCCCTCTGAAGTGGCTCTTGGCAAGTCATATAGTAGGAGAGAGAAAGCTAAGTTTGAAAGCGAGGAGCCTTGAGGTACGCCAATGTCATTAATCATACCCTCAGATCTGATTCTGCCCTTGTCTCCAAAGATATATTGAGTTCTACGGTTCTACGGTCATGAAACTTATTATGAGATTAAGTGCGGGACCCGATATGCCGTAATGGTTAAGTTTGGTTGCTAGAGTATCGTGGTCTGCGACATCGAAAGCTTTCGAGAGGTCGCAGAAGAGAACCGCGACCTCCAGCTTTTGTTCTCGTGCGCGTAGTATCCGGCTTACCACTTCCCTAGCCAACATTGTAGTTGACTACCCTTCACGATATGCAAATTGACGGTCTGATAGTGACTGAGTCGTTTTAAGAAAGTTTTTTTTTAAATATCTTATAGGCTAGCGTTTGAACACTATCTCACCTGTTGGTAAGTGATGATGCGATCAAAGGTAAGCACGCTAGGCCTAGAATGGGAACTGGCTCTCAAGGATAGCTTCCGGAACACAGTAGATGTTTGGCGACAGATATTCTAACTTGACTTACCACCCGGTAGCTAAAAAGTCCGATATTCTTGATGTCAGTCCGTTTTCTAAAATCTTTGTGATCACTGGAATTATGGCTATAGGCCTGTATGAATTGGGATCATCCTTTTTACCTTTGCCTTTGTAGAAAGGGCATATCCTGACATCTTTACAGGGATTTTAGGTATGTGCCCTGCTTAAGACAAAAGTTATATAAACAGCAGTGGTCCAGCCATACATTCCGCTACGATTCGCAGTATATCTGTGGATATGTCGTATATATCCTTGGTGGGCTTGTTCGCAATACAATATATTTTTTTTTTTTTGTATTTCTTGTGGGGTAAATCGACGCATTCTCAGGGAACGATTAACCGGTGCGGATGCTGTGCGTAACATCATGATGACACGATCCGAGTTGGCTGCGGGGGCCCGACATTTTTTAGCAGCAGTTATAAAATTTTTGTTCATAAGGTTAACAGCGTCTTTTTTTGTTAGTTGCTTATATAACACAGACTTACGACTAAACGATGATGTGGTCGAAGATGGTGAACACGCTAGGCCTAGAATGGTCCTGAATCTCAAAAGCTGTGTGCTGCCGGAACACCGTAAGGTTATGGCGGCAGATTTGCTCCTTGGTAGTGGTAAGCTGCTTCTGAATATGAAGCCTGTGTAGCCGTTTAGACAGATTAAAAAAAATTATGGACAGTCAATCACTTCACAACTATCACACTTGATGTGAAGTAAAAAAGCTTTCTACAGAGTTTACATTTGCAGGCTGTTGTCGAATAGACTATCGGACATTACAAGCGGAAGTTTTCCTGCAGGTGGAAACGTGGCTTAACGTTTCAGTCAAAGTAAGAATACTGCTTAGAGGAAGGCAGAAGTGAGACGATGCGCTGGATGACGGACTTGCACTCAACATAGCTTATAATATTTAATTTGAACATACCGGCCGTTTTTCGCGTTGTATTATTGCGGATATGCTTTACGAATAAAATCAAGGATAAAATACAAGTTGAATATTCTAATATACGTCACGTAAGTAACGTAGTTATATTCATATCCAGAATAAAAAATGCTTACACCCTCAATCACTGACGCAGCCGCAACAAAATCGAGAAAGCCCTCAATCGAAAGGATTCGATAAAAATCTTGTTCCAAATGTAACCAGCTGGCTTAAAACAGATTGCTTTTTTTCTTTCAATATCCCACCAAAAGCAAACTGTGCACAATTTGATTTTGCAAATAGTAAAGCGTAAATGTTTTTCACATTTCTCTTTAGATACGATGCCATCAAATTGTGTTATTTTGTAGTTTTGTATTATTGCAAACATGCTTTTACTTTATCGATCCATACATTCTAGCGTCACTAATCACTTCTTCACGTTTAAAAAATTGAAAATGTCCTATCGTCAAACCACATAGATTCGTATTCAAAATATTTTTCTTCGCAAATTGGACTTACAGCACATACATTTTCTCACAATAGATAGATTAATTTTCTTTTGTTATATTGGAGGTTCTAAAAAGGGGTAATAAAACATATTTACATATTGGAGGCCCACGTTTTGTAACAAACAACGCTATTCATCACCAGGAGACCATAAGTTATGTATAAGGAACAAACATGTGACTCACTTACTGCTTCAAAGGGTACTTATGATTCTGGGATTTGCTGGGTTGCCATTAACCTTGTCGCAATGTAAACTTTAACATTATACATACATAGGTATATCTATATTCAATACACGAATTAATCTAGGTTTTTTTTATGATATAAGCTTACAGGACTAGAACGACATACAGCGGCATGCAAAATTCTGGATATACATAATTTTGCATTTCACTTCACTGCGTCTGTTACCTGAAGGAATACATGCCCTGTAAATTCACTGGATATAATATAAACAAGGTAAACGACTATACCGGCAATACAATAATAGCAATGTTAATTAAATAATTAAATACTCGTATTTTGACGTAAACGATTGGATGACAGCTGAATGGTTCATTACTTTTTTTTTTCTAATTCAAAGCGTTAAATTCTGCTTTTGCTATGTTTACTTGATAATTGGTTATGATTTATTTTATGATTTATGATTTTGACGTGTATATGTGCGTATATTAATACTGCCTACATACTGAATAAATGCTTTGATTCTTCTTGAATGCACCAATATTTGTTAGCACACGTCATGAAAAGAAGTGAATCCTTGTGACTAGAAAATGAAAGATGGAGAGGAAGACCCGAAGTGAAAAAAAGAGTGTGGATGGACTTTTTGGTGGAAGATATGGTTGGAAAAGAACCGAATACAGCAGATAGAATTATATGGAAGAGAAGAGAGTTAGTAAGAATAAAAGAAAATGGCACGTTGTTTTTAATGAGTAAACAATAATTGGTGTACGAGTATCAACATTTCCAATTTTACTTTCTTTCTGAGCCAAAATTATCAGAATCTACATGACTCTTTTAAATAGGTAACTATAGTTTTGTACACAGAATGAACTAGAATGTTCAGTTCGTTCTACAAAAGTAAAATTATAAAAATGCGTCAAATAAGGAGCTTTTTAAGGAACTTTCCCAATTATTTCAATGTTTTTACGTAACGCAACGTTCTAACTAATTCCCAATAAACTAATCACAGTAATTAACTATTCTTAGAGCCTGTTCACTACAAACAAAAATAGGGTTCTTTGTAGTTTAAAATCAGACTTCGTATTCTTAATAAATCTCTGACAAATTTAATTAAAACATTTTGAACAGCAGACTAAACATTCTACATAAATAATTACTGTAATTATTTTATATTTAGCAATAAAGTCGTTCAACTAAGCTCTCTTAAAAGCTTACATTAAATACATAAACAGCTAATAAGCTTAGACATCAAAACACAATTTCTTACGACGAAATAGGCAAGTAGAAAACCTAGCAACACCGAACCAATACGTGGAGTAAAGAAATACGGCTGGTTGGTAATGTCAGATATATTCTGTTATTTGTTGGAACAAATCGGTTTGGGTTGCCACGCACCATCGCTCCCGACCTGTTTCAACCTAATAAATTGTTCTGAAGAGTCCGGGTGTTGTTACAAGTGTGTCCTTATTCACAGACTGTTTACGATACAATCGCGGAATTTCAATTGGATCGGTTTATTTTTGAAGTGTTGGGCACATAATATAACCTCTACTCTACCTTATAATAATTTTATCGTAGGTACAGAATGATCTGAGCTACAAAGCTTTGCTCGGTTTTGTTTTTGTGTAAAATTATGCGTTTTTACAAAAATTAATATCCTCCTCCTTCAATCGTTCGCTCACTGTTATAAAATAATAGTTGCGTATCTTTGGAGAGGCCTACGTCCAGCAGTGGACTAACACCGGATGAAAATTACAACTACAAATAGTTTTGTGTAAATGTACGAACGACCACACCGCAGCGACCTGCATCCTCGTGCGCGTCTCGATCGGAAAACGATTAAAAATCCAGATCTAAAATCGTTTTCTGATCGCCGTAGATTGCGTTTGATGTGAACCAATCGGTAGAAATACTACTGCGCTATCTGATCGCCGCCTAGATCGTGCACGGAGGACGCCGCGGTGTGGTCGTACCTTAAAACAAACCAAGAAATTGTCCTTTATTTACATGTAAGTTTACGTTAGTTTAAGTTACCGTTTAAGCGGCAATAGCCTAATGGATAGGGTGTCGCACTGGCGATCGAGAGGTCGTGAGTTCGATCCCCACCCATTGTACTATTGACGTGAACCCACTCCAGACACAAGCCTATTTAGCTTAGTTGGAGGGGTTAACAAGAATACTAGTAATATGCATTGTGCAATCCACATTACTAATAAGCTTTTATTTAAAACAAAAAAAAAAAACAAAAAAGTTAACAAAAAAACTGTACGTACAGTGTACGAATCCATACAAGGGTACCAATTTCCTTTTTGAGGTATTCAGAAAGTCTAAAAAACAAATTTAAAAGAAAAACAGAATGCAACAAATATTTCACTTTGAAACGCAATATTGCCGTGATAAGTCGAACAGTTTTAAAACGAAATAAACGAGAACCGAACCTGCCTGAAGAAAAGGGTTTAAAAGAAAACAGAGGGTATGAACGGTCGTATTTCACAGCGCACTAATTGAAAAAGGGGAACATATCGTGCGTAACAGTGAAAAATGATAATCCAACATCGAGATCGGATCAGCGAGTGAGATATGAGGGCGAAATACGGGATCAGCCATTTCCGGTTTTATTGTGATTTAGTCAAGTTGCGAACTTGAACGTGGTGGGCCTGCCAAGTTTATTACTAGCTACAAAAGCTAGCCATTGTACCGCTATAACTGCGGTTTAGAGAATTTATCCTCCTATATATCATTTTGCTTTTGGCTGACTTCACAAAACGAAAAGTGATCAAATCGTGTGAATGTTGCTGTTAAGTTTTGAAGTAACATACATAAATTCTGGAAAATTGCAAGTGCTGGCACCGTACATGTGGGCAGATTTAGATAATTCATGGTAAATAGCGAAAAGTTGCATGGTAGATCCATGTAAATTACATAATATAATATAATATAATACAATACAATACAGAGATATAGGCACCAGTAGACCGATTAATAAAATGCTATTGAGATACTACAGCAATTTTAACCGATATGACAGACCCAAATGAGAGATAACATGTTGTACTGACCCATATAAGTGGAATAAGGGTACAACAAGTAACGGTAAAACACGCAGAATAAAGAGTTACAAAATTAAATTAATAGAAAATTATGTCACAAATAGCGATTTCGAAGTTTTGACGAGTGTGATACACTTTTTCCAAAAACGCGAGTTTTGTACATCTTACTTCCTACTAATATTATAAAGGTGAAAGTTTGTGTGAATGTTTGTTACTACTTCACGCTAAAACTATTCAACCGATCAAGATGAAATTTAGTACGTAGATAGCCTATATCTTGAAATAACACAAATGTTACTTTTTATCCCCACATATGATATTCCCGTCGGAAAACTCGGAAAACTCCGTCGAGTCTTCTCGTTGCCTATACCACAGTGTCTAAAGACAAAAGTCTTTAACCAGTGCGTCCTACCTGTGATGACATACGGAGCCGAGACGTGGACACTCACAGTCCGACTGGTCCACCAGTTTAAAGTCGCTCAGCGAGCTATGGAGAGAGCTATGCTCGGTATTTCTCTGCGGGATCGAATCCGGAACGAAGTAATTCGCCAGAGAACTAAAGTTATCGACATAGCTCAACGGATTAGCAAGCTGAAGTGGCAGTGGGCTGGTCATATCTGCCGCAGGACTGATAACCGTTGAGGTAGACTTGTCCTAGAGTGGAGACCGCGAATCGGCAAACGTAGCGTAGGACGTCCTGTGACCAGGTGGAGCGACGACATACGCAAAGCGGGTGGCAGTGACTGGAATAGAAGAGCCGAAAATCGGGCTCAGTGGCGCATCTTGGTAGAAGCCTACGTCCAGCAGTGGCCTGATACAGGCTGATGATGATGATGATGATGATATTCCCACGGGAACGATGTCTACGCGGGTATAACCGCGGGGCACAGCTAGTTTTGAACTATTTTCGAGTACGTAACATAAAGTGTCAAATTAATGCACGTCTGTTCCAGCCACAACAATAATGCTGCACAAAAAGCTTTAGAAATTGCAGCTCATAGTCATGATTGTTTACATGTGGATAATAAACTATGTAGCAGTAATTGTTTTCTCTTAGAACAGGTAACTGAACAAACATATTTGGGACTAACAATTGATCATCGATTTAATTGGTCAAAGCACATCAACAACATCTGTGACAGACTTAGAGCAATCATGGCCAAATTTTATATAATAAAAAGTAGATTATACTATGACGTTCAACTTACAATGTACAAAGCTCTAGTAGAAAGCATAATTTCTTATGGCCTAAGCAGTTACGGCCGTACATATAAAACATACCTTGATCAGATTTACAATATACAACATAGAATACTTAAAATTATAGTGCCACGTAAAATCAAGTTGAGATTCAATAAACTGGCCAAGTGCAAGTCGGACTCGCACTCGTAGGGTTCCGTAACACAGTAGAGTATTCTATAACTTTGATTTTTCGCAACTACAAAAATAACTTTGTTTTTCATAGTGTTTGTATGAAAAACAAAGTTATACTTGCGGTCGCTGTATCTCAACAACTGCTGACTGTATCTCGTTCAAACTAATTTTCGTTGAAAGTTTTTATTGAGATCAACAGAATATATTTTTTCTAGATTTTTCAGTCCCTTACTTTAGAAGTTAGAGGGGGGGGGGGCACACATTTTACCACTTTAGACGCGCCTATCTTTGAAATGATTGGCTTTGAGAAAAAATGATTTTAGAAACCTCAATGTCATTTTTAAAGACCTATCCATAAATACCCCACACGTATAGGTTTGACGAAAAAAAATGTTTTTTGTTCCAGTTCCATGTATGGGATGCCCCCCTTAAACTTTTATATTTTGTATTTTTGTATAAAAATCGTAAAGCGGTTTACAGAATACATCTACCTACCAAGTTTCAATTCTGTAGTCCTAATAGTTTCGGAATAAAATGGCTGTGACATACGGACGGACGGACAGACAGACAGACAGACAGACAGACAGACATGGTGAATCTATAAGGGTTCCGTTTTTTGCCATTCGGCTACGGAACCCTAAAAATGATCGCCCAGGACTCTTCAAGTACTGTGGTATAATCCCTATTCACCAAAAAGTCAAATATAGTCTATTAACAGAACAATACTTTCGAGACGAAATTCAAATAGAAACTAGCCATAACATATTAACTAGAAATATAACTAATAAAGTACTTTTAAAACCTACATTTAATAACGACTACGGTAACAGAACATCGCAATACATGATTCCAGATTTAATAAACAAATTATTATCGAAAGAAACTAGGGATAAAATAACTAGAAACAACATTAAATATGTACTAAAAAATATGTTCCTGGAAATCGAATAAAAAAATATACAAAAATCAATGAAATAAACTGGAACATCCTATAACGAAGACAGGCACACACGCTTACAACAATTACCACTCACCGCGGCGTGGCAGGCAGCAGGCACTCGCACGCAACTTTGGGAATTGAGGGTAGTTGTGTATGTTAGTGCGCGCGGCGAACAGAACTTACTTGTTTGTTATCGATTTACCCTTATATTTTTGTCATTTATTTTTTCCCTTTATCATATTGTATAATTTTTTTCACTCTGTTCATTTATACCTATATATAATTTAGTTTAATATAAACGAGAACTTATTATCTAGACAAACTTATTTAGGTTTTTAGATAATAATTAGCAAAGCCATGTTTTATAAGTTACTGTAATTAAATAAATAACATTCCACAAAGGCGCAACTTCAAATATTTTAACCGAATCGTCACCCCCAATAAAATATATTTAGCAGCCTCTCCTAAAAATACAAAATTTCGTATTTTCCGCAATGACACAAGAAAACGTACGTGCCAATATTCGTGTAATAAAAACGCCTTTTCTTTGATCTTTCAAACCTCGGACCAACCTTAATTCCGTCGACCACACAAACGTCAAAAGGAAAGATTTCGGTAAAGTCGTACGAATAGCCGTTTAGCTCTGCTTGGCAAACGGAAACAAATGGTAGAACGTTTTGAGGATCACCGAGCTTGCCTGATGAGCTGCTAGAAATAGGTACGTGTCCCGAAAAAAAATAGTTTTTATGTTAGGTAATCAACAGAACATTTAAACATTTTATGGTAGGGCATATTGTCAAATGAAATCACAGGGCAGGTGAACCTGAAAATTCTGAATGACAAAATCGCACTGATTTCCCAAACAAAAGAAAACCAAAACCAAAAAAAGAGTATTATTGCGTGCTACAGATGCTGTTATGTGGGGAGACATCATCACCTACCAACAAACGAGAGTCTTACTAACCAGTTATCGTTTATAAAAAATAAGTATAGACTAGCAATACTTCAACAGCTATTAGGAGACCAATGTGGCGAAACAAACTTTTGATTTAGCCTACACAATTCAAACTGTTGTTATCAATAAAATAAGAATCAAAGGTAGAGCTATAAATCTCAAGAGTCGATCGTCAGGTGTCCAGATCAATTATATCAGCATATCTAAACGGTAACGTCTGACGAGGGTCTTAGATATCTGCAGCCATCACGTACAGTGATATCAGTGTATTGTGTTGCCATAGAAAGGTCTGTAGATTACATTCTGTCTAGAACTTTCACTGTTACTAACTGTTACTAGGCATTATCTCCATAAACAAATGTATCGCGACGATATTGTCGTCAGAAAATGTGGCGTGTATGAAAAATAACACTTTATGAACATATTTTCACGGTAAATGCATCGCGGCGTTTATGTAAAGCTTTTTAATCCCCAACACAAAAAGAGGGGTTTAAGTTTGACATTTTGTATCGTGTGTGTAGTGTATGATATGTATATCTGTCTGTGTAATCGTAGCTACCAAAAAGATGAAATGGTTTTGATTTTTGATTTTTTTTTTGTATGCTAGTTTACTTCACCGAGAGTGTTCTTAGCTGTTTTCACGAAAATCCGTTCAGCCGTTTAAAGATTATGATCTATTTTCTAGTAAATGAAACTATGAGAGCACCTTTCATAGATCAGATTAATTCCAAATTCAGTAACCTGTAACTTCAACGACCTTGACCTGGAGCTGGGACATCTTCTGAAAACTGCAGAATATTTAGTAGATAGGCTTCATCCTCATGCTATAAAGTATATCCTTGTTAATAAGATCGGATCGTCCGTTTAGGTGTGATTTAACAAACAGACAGAGTGACAGAGTTACAAACGTTTTTATAATATTAGTCTGGAAGTCTGGATAGTCTGGATTATGATAATCTTAATCAAGGAAGGTAGCTAATCGACAGTCATTAGAAACAATACATATTTTGTATATTTTCGATGTTGTTCTTCTCTCATCATCATCATCATCATTATCAGCCAATTTCCGTCCACTGCTGGACATAGGCCTCTCCCATGGCACGCCACTGAGCTCGATTTTCAGCTATTCGTTTCCAACCGCTGCCAGCCAGCTTGCGTATATCATCGCTAATGCTTACCATCTTCGACCGCATCATCACTTACCAACAAGTAAGATAGTGGTCAAACGCAAGCCCTATAAGATATTAAAAAAAAATCATGGTATGGTACGGTGTAGTGATTGGACTTTTTATATACGCTATAAGCTAAATGTAATAATAAAACAATTACAATTTATCATATCGCACATTACTCAATAACAATATTACCTAACTATAACAGTATAAATAGTTAGGGCTGTACGTAATAGCCGAGTTAGTTGGACCGAGCGTCGTGCTGCTATATTGAATTATAAATCACAATAATTATGTTCCGCATACGTGGGCAGCTTCTCCTACGACTGCCGCTGAGCATATCCTTGGCTAGAAATGCCATTGTTATCAACTTCGGTACGTGAAAAACTAAACTTAAGTGACCGTTTTATTGAATGTATGCTGAAATACTTGGGAACGGTTGAACGGTTCCTAATACAGCGGTGGATAGATATCGCCGTACAAAATTTGTAGTTTATCTTGCAGGTATGTTTTATAGTATACGTAAAAATACTTTGATAGTGTAGCATGTAGAGTTTGATGTAATTGTAGCGCGTAGAAGCGCTACGTCGTGCCGTTTCTACGCGATGCGTACGCGGTTCCTCTTAGCGTTACCTAAAGATAACTAACTGTGTAGTGTACACGGCACTAAATTGTAATTACCAAAATAAATTAAATGCTGTTATCAGTTAGTGTTATTGAATCGATCTTTGTAGGTAGGACTTAAGGGTCATAGTGTAGCTGAGTTGGTACAGCGCTAGGTACGTTTCTCAGGAGGCGCGGGTTCAAACCTGTCGGTACGGTGAAATTTTGGATTGTAAATTAAAATTTTATTCCATACTGCCTACAAGTTATATCGCCTACCATAAGTATTTCATAATGGATCTTATATGAATAATCTTAACCAGAATTGAATACCAAATTTAAATTTTTGGAGTATTTTTGGATGGTGAAGCAAACAGAAATTAATTAATGCACAATATGCATCCGCACTGGCAAGATTACCACTGTATGCGACAAAATTAAACCATATTATTTAAAATTTCAGCCACAGAAGCAACGCCACATTATCCGCAGTGGAACTTCATAAATTAATTTAACACGAAAGACAACATATTTGGTATAAAATGTTTTGTATAAAATAAGTTTGAGAGAGCTCATTAGACCTTGTTGCGATTCATGGACAAATCTCTTGAATAGCACCTCTCGAAGATATAATTTTGTGAAATTCTGTAATGCTTTAATAGTGGAATAGAATTTTAAAATGTATAAAGAGAGATGGAACATCTTTAAGTTGTAAGTCTATTCAAAAGCCTTAACAGCTGTCGCCTTAACATAAAGTCACTGTGGCAGATGAAATATTAGTATTTTTTATTGAGTAACTGTTAGAGTGTTAAAACATTATTATGAGTAATGGTACAGACACACCGCGGCGTCCTACGATCTGCGGGCGCGATCTCAGTACTTTCAATTGTTTTCTGATCGCGTTTGGTGTGAACCAGTCGGTACAAATATTACTGCGCTCTCTGATCGCCGCCTAGATCGCGCACGCAGGCCGCTGCAGTGTGTCCGTACATTAAGAGTATATTAACAACTTAATAGCTAAGAACAATGTATGTTATGTTGAAAACATAGGTTAATTATACATACTTATTTAGATTTTAAATTACATCAACATAAGATAAAAAATATAAAACATTGGATAATAATAAATGATAACATTTAGTAATACATACGCTGTGCGATCTTCAATTTGTGGGTTGGTTGGTCCGCGATTGTCCATTATTAGATATGTATATATATATATATATATATATATACATACATATATATATATATTTAAATATTACTCGCAATGTGGGTTGCACATTACTAGTATTCTAGTTAACCCCTTCAACTAAGCTAAATATGTTTGTGTCTGGAGTGGGTTCACGTCAATAGTACAATAGGTGAGGTGGGGATCGAACTCACGACCTCTCGATCGGCAGTCCGACACCTTATCCATTGGGCTATTGTCGCCTCTATATTATATTATAAATATATACTATATTATATTAGTCTTTATTATTTACCTACAAGAAATACAAAATATATCACAAGGTTTTTGTAATTCCTGTATCGCACAACACGGAACTAATTAAGCAACACATCTCATAATTAGCTATTACCACTCTTATTGCACAGCAACGGATCGAGTTCAAGTAATGAAAATTTCACGAGTCCCGAATTAAATGCTCGTCATAGCTAAACATAATCCTCCTGCTAGCATCTCATTAACTATGAAGGAAAGAGCGGCATATAATTATACTGTTCATATTTAGTGAGCCTAAACTAATATTGTGTAAAAGCATAGTGCTCAACCCGCGTCAGTCTTAGCATTGAATATTCGAGGTTTGAGGTACAAAGGGATATAAAGGTAGATGAAATTATAGGACATTGATGATTTGTCGAATGTTTTGTTAGATACATTTATGATGATAATATGATGATAATGATACAAAGATACTAGATAGACAAAAACTGAATACCTTTATATAAGCCTCTAAGTTTATCTTCTAAACAAAAAGTGTCTCAATGACATTCTGATTTCTTATTTTCATTAAATTAAATAAATTGCAAGAAAACTGCTGGCGAAAAAACACATGTGGTATATATTTAAAAAGCAGAGTCTTTACTGAAATTTATTAAGAATATTATTCACCCATTCACATAGTACTCTCACAAAACTCGGTATATTTTCATTATCTTAATATATTATGCTGACCACTGGTAGATTTTAAGTAAGTTGTATGCGCGAATATTTCCCGTGAACATGCTATAACTTGCTACGAAATGCTACGACCTCTACGAGTGCTACCATAATGTATCATATGTATGCGCGAATATTTCCCGTGGACATGCTATGACTTGCTACGAAATTTTACGACCTCTACAAGTGCTACCATAATGTATCATATGTATAATCGTCGATAATTTCATAATTAATTGTGTTATCTCATCTGATCTATGACTGTAGCATTTGTTAATACAGATCTTACATTTGTATGTAAATATACTAAACAAGAACCACGCAAACACAATCACTCAAATTGAAACAACTTTCACTAAACTTGTTAAGAAAATTGTACCACTCTAACTTAAATTATACAGAACTAAGAAAATTGCTCTCTAAACGCAAATAATCTCGGTCTCGCTAAACTAACATTTCTAGACTAGATTATTTAAGTAAGGAATTCCTTGTTCTATTAAATTGTTTCTGAATATTACTCGTGTAATATTTCTCTTTGTCTTTAAAAGTCAAAGTCTTAAAACTACACTAATATTTTATATGTTTGAGGTTATTTACTTAATATTATATATGTATGTGAATGTTTGTATGTTTGTTATTCAATAATGCAAAAACGGCTGAAACAATTTGGATAAAATATAGCATATAGACAGTTTATAACTGGTTTTAACAAATAGGATACTGTCCATGTATGGGTAGGGTAATGTTCTGTACTGTTTTGAGACGGACGATGCCGGGGAGTCAGCTAGTTATTTACCTACATTTTAATTAAGGAATGAAAAACTTTGTTGCAAATTACAAAAGAACAATAGTACTTTAATTAATGCTAAACTTAAAGTACAAACGGCAGCCTTATCGCTAAATAGCGAACTCTTCCAACTGTTGGATACTACGAATTATGTTACGTGCCAGAATAACATCTTTTTAAAGAATGGTAAATATGTCTTTTTTGTTTCAGGTAATGCTAGAGATATGGCAAATCATCGATGAATAGACATCAAACCACAGCTGTATGTAATAGTCAACACAAAATAGCAAGTCATCAATCCCTTTCTAGTAATTAAATGGTCGGATATTTGCAAAGGTCGACCCCTTGGATGAATGGTAGAAACTAATGAATTCGGCAGTGATTCTCACTTTAGTTCAAGAGTTTCTAAATAAATGTTTGATTCTAGATCTAATCCCACCCACACATTTAATACATATTCTTCTCATATAACGATTTTTTACGGAGTTGTTAGTTGTGGAATGAGCTCGCAACAAACATTTTTCCAGCAAAGTACAATCTGGGTTCCTTCAAACGAAGAGTAATGAGAGGCAAAACCAGCAGATGTCAATAGGCGGCGGTGCCCACTTACCACCAGGTGTGCCGCCAGCTTGTTCACCATTCTTATACAAAAAATCTAATAGGCACGTAATTACCTGCTAGGAGTATTTCTGAATGAGTGGACTATATTATATTAGTTCTGTTATCCGTTGTTATATTTAGGACTTCTATCACCATCTATAAAATAGATAGATAATTAGACACTTTATTGATGACAAGTTACAAAAAAAACAAATTTAGGGACTAAAAGAAATTAATTTAAATGATTAGTGTCAATAGGCGGTATTATTGCTCACAGCGATCTCTTCCAAACAACCATCCATGGTACAATAGTTATGGTACTAATTTCCGGTTATCACACTGTACCCAGGCATTTCTCAGAATCTGAGTAACGTTTGTGGTACCATTTTAGCCTAGCGTGTCCATCCTCGACCATATCATCACTTACCCTCAGATGAGATAGTGGTCAAACGCTAGCCTATCAGATTTTTTTACATGATATAGGCTAGCGTTTGACCACTATCTCACCTGTTGGGGTAGACGTGTTCTAGAGAGAAGACCACGGCTCGGTAAACGAAGCGTAGGATACCCTCCAGCTAGGTGGAGCGATGATATACGCAAGCTGGCTGGCAGCGGTTGGAAACAAATAGCTGAAGATCTAGTTCAGTGGCGTGCCATAGGAAAGGCCCATGTCCAGCAGTGAACGAATACTGGCTGTTAATGATGACATTAGATAAAACTAAAAATCGTAGAACTATAATCATCTTCTTCCTACCCTTATCCCACTTAAGTGGGGTCGGTGCAACATGTCATTTTCATTTATTTGGGTCTATTGAAAACTGTCATAACACCTTCATTAGCTTTGCAATTAACTGTTAGTTTTTACATCAAACTGGGTAGCAACCACTATCTCACCTGATCAAATGTGTTCTTGTTGTTAAAGAGACTTTCGTCATATATCATGGTCGAAAAACTGGAAAACCGGTGTTACCAACCCAAAGGGACACAGAAAATAACAGATAATATCTGCTACTTACCGGAAATGTTACTTTTCTACCACTATGAATGTATAGTGTAGTACTTGGTGCATTCAACTTGAGCCATTGCTACGTGCAGGAAACTAGTTGGTAAAAGTTTTAATAAGAGCTATGAAAATAAGTAGCTTTAGGCTCTTGCTATCTAGCAAACAGGTTTTCTGTATGCAAACTTTGAATCGGTTCAAAAGTAGCGTTGTAACCTGAACTGTGGTACATATCTTATAGCATTTTTTAGGGTCTCTTACCTCAAAAGGTAAAAAAAGGAACCCTTATAAGATCACTTTCTTGTTTATTATATAGGAAGCAAACAAGCAAACGGCGCCCACTTGCAACACAATCAGTTACACTCATACGTTGCTGACCTGTCAAGATTCTTTGATTGACATTCACCAGGGTTCCTAAACGTGCTGCAACCATTTGAAATTCTTATTATTGATTGAGTAGATACCTAAATTCAATTGCCCGCCGACACTAGTTTTGCAACCTGTTGCTAGAGAAATTAGTAGATTAAAAACTAAAATTACGGACACAGAAGATTTTTACAACCTTTATTTAGTCTCATCTGTCTCGGTGTCTGTAATTAAATTTTTCCTAGTTAAATTTCACGGAATGCCCGGTGTTGAATTGAGCTGAAATTTTGTATACACGTATACATTCATGAAAATGCAGTGTTGTGGTAGGATCAAGCTCGTCTGATTATGGAGCCGGAAGGTTATAGGAATTCCAAAACTATATACACAACATAAACCCGTCGTGTTTGGATATCGTTGGATTTGTACGCAGATGATGTAAGAGCTTGCTTGATAAAAAAGTTGTTTAACTTTAATTGGGTATAAATCATACATCATGGAATGCAAAATGAATATTACTACTTATCAATTGTTTGAATATACGAAATATTGGATCTAACGAGAACCAATATCTTATCTTTACTCATGTGCCAATATTACGTTAGTTTTTTATAGACTAGCATTTGAACACTATCTCACCTGTTGGTTAGGGATGATGCGATCGAGGATGGCAGCACTCTAGGCCTAGAATGGGAAATAACTAGTTTTTACCAACAGACCTTGAATACATTTAGGAAAACATTGAAAACATCTTAATTTTATTTAAATAGTCTTCGAATACCTATTCACCGATGTTCAGATTAAGTTTCCTTAAGCAGGTCTCACAATAAATAAAAAGACTTTTTTTCTAGGATAAATTGGTAAAATATTAGGGTTATTAACCCGCTCAATCAATGTCATATAAAATGATCACTCATTCCTATTTGCCAAAATATAGGCAATAAAGTATTTATTTTAAGAAAAAGCTCGATCGAGTCTGCCAAGAAGCCTTCTAAAAAGTTAAGGTCTATTTTCCTCATTCCGTAGAGACGGGCACGAAGCCAACATGCTTATAAACTAAGGTTTTAGTAAATATCGCGTAAATTCTTTGAGACAGAATTTGTAATTTTTAATATTAAATTATGTACCAAGGCAAACAAGATGCTGGCTTGGTGATAGGTCAATGTCTGTCTATGACTAAAAAGCCTCATGTAAAAGAATAAATAAAAAAACATTTTGTTAAGCCGCCCAATAAATTTATTGGGCTGGAAACCAAAATAAATTGTAACAGTTATAACTACCCTACAAATAAGTTTCCGAGCGATTTAACAAGATATCAAACGGTAATTCTATTTACGTTTGTATTTATTTTCTTTCCATTTATTATTATCTGACAGCCATTTAGTGGGCTGCGACGCACGTCTGGACGGTACTAAAACTACTTTATGTCTTCGCGTGGAAGTGAACATACCTGCCGCGTATTAACTGCAGATGGAAAACTCAACTATATCTATCTTCAATCAACTTTGACCTTTACCGCCCTGAAAATACATCCCACAAGATTTCTTTAAAAAGAAAAATCGTGTTCAGGGACTTTTTGCTGTCGAGTCATCAAACTGTCGCTGGCCTATTGCCGATTTCTTTTTATTGTGCACCTTGACGTATTGCTGAATAGGTTTTAGAGCTCTTTCAAATCGGATGTTCTACAAACGTTGGGATTTTATTTCTTCGCGAGTTTAAGGAGATTTCAATACGTTATTGCAGTAATAATAATATTTATTGCCAACATAAAAATGAGTATAGCTTTATTGATTGTTTGATGCTAGATAGGTAGATTGATAAAAACACTTTATTGGACTTCTTATTTACACACAGAGAGCATTAGATAACAATTCACAATAATAATGTAATAATAGGCTGCCTTATCGCTAAAAACGAGATCTGTCTACACTTGTTTATATTTTGTCCGTTGTATACCATCTAATATTTCAGTGTATTGTTATAGATTCGTCGTATCAGTACGATCTTATTGTTGCTGAGTTGGTACAGCGCCGGGCATGGTTCCCAGGAGACGCGCGTTCAAATCCCGTCAATATGATGAAATTTTGGGTTGTATATAACAATGTTCAAATCATATAAAGTGTACATAACACTTAAAAGTAATAATTAAATAATTTATTCATGATATAGGCATTCGTAGTATAAATTAGCAAGTAGAATCTCTGGTACCTAAACTAGGCTGGTACCCGTGGTATAGGATACCAGTATCTTCCGTCTTATATACATGAAAAAAATAACTTATAGTGCCTAACTATGTACATGATGGTATGAGATTATTAGAAGAATGATATTAACTATTTTAATTTTTATCTATAGACAAACATAGAAAGTTATCGCTTGTGCGTGTGTGTATATGTGTGTGTGTGTGTGTATGCGAGTGTGTACGTTTAGACTATAGTATAGGAGTTAGCAAGGATTCCGTGATTGTATAATGAATTTTTATGAGGTAGTCAAAAAGTTTCCTTTTAGTCATGTAAGCATTATGACAGTGGATGTTGGTTTCTATATTTATTTTTTATTTACAAGTAAGGTCCCTTAAAATGCATGAATTTCCTTGCAAATGCTGTGTTACATATGTTTGTATTTGACATATGTTATGGGATGGTCTTTTTACTGTTGTACGTAGATATGCCCAACTGTTAGAACCTGACATTCCCTTAAAGACACATAATATTATTAAGATTCATCCTCAATTTCCTACGGTCAATTATATTTAGCACACACACAAATCATTGCTGATGAGTCAGCTCTTCCCCGCTTCAGCGACGCTGACAAGCGATGAATTTACGATGTCATAACTCACCGCCAGGGGCGCTGGCGTCGTCTGTAATTACTTGTTCATCACTTTAGCATCCACAGGAACTTGTTTTAAGGACTATTATTTATTCTGTTATAAATTTTGAGCAGTGGAGCTGAATGAACAAGAGACTACTGGTTAGACTGGACTGGACTAGAGGCTTCTGAGTCAGTGGTTCAAATTATCAGTCAAGTGTGCGCTATGCCTTTGATTTCACTTATCTGTTTGCATCGTATGCACTCTCGTAAATGATATATTTTATGAGTATTTAAAGACATTCTGCTATAATCCTCATCAAAATCACCCCACTTTCTTTTTTCCATCTTCCCACTAATTCAATATGCATAAAATCATGCATCATATATGTATATTTTAACTCTTTACACCTAAATTAACAAGAATCATAGTAGGTACTTGTAAAAGATAGCTACTTACCAAGGCTGGCCTATACTCAGTGCATGGTATTTATTTTGACCACATTGATGGCTTTTTAACGCTACTATAGCCATGTTAGGTTTATAAACTTCTGACCAATGACGTCTTCTGACAATCAACACCAATTTTACAAATGCGATCGTCAGTTTGTTTATTTGTTTGGGCCTTCTTCACGGTCAAACGGCTGGACCGATAACTAGTACTATGGATTATGTTAGGTTAGGTTAGGTTATTAGGCTATAGGATACTTTTTAACGCGGGCGGAGACGCGGGACACAGCTAGTTAGATTAAAATCTTCTGGTTTTTGTTGATCTGTTGAGGGGTTTTTAGTTTCCACTAAGTTAATGTAAACAGTGTTTTATCTGGCAGGAAGTGATATTGCCAATTGGTTTGCAAATTTAATGATATGTTGTTTCAATATATTGGAATAATGCCAAAATCTTTCGAGGGCTTGCATCCTTTCTCATTAGACCCCATCATCATGTAGTAAAATAAATTATTTAATTACAGCTATAATTAAAATAAGTAAACTAGATTAAGGGTCTCTTTCTTTTTTTTCTCTTTCACGATCTACAAGTAAACTTTCGAGTAGGCTAATCACCGATCAATACTTTGAGTATTGAGCAACTGCATTGACGCTTATGGCGATCTGAAATAAAACTTTCGACTGGAAAATTCACATTTATTCACGAGTAACTATTTAACTTGAGAGCCAGTTCCCATTCTAGGCCTAGCTTACCATCTTTGACCGCAACATCACTTACCAACAGGTGAGATAGTGGTCAAACGCTAGCCTATGAGATGTATAAAAAAAAACAACACTACTTGAACATTATTTAGTGGTCCGTGCCACAAGTTAAACGTGTTCTATTTATATACGCACAAACTAGGGAAAACAAACAAATATCACTAAACTTTGAAGTATATAGTAACAATTAAACTGTTTACAAAATACGCTATGAAAGAGCGACGAGAACTATTTTAGTATAACAATGAGACAACAAAAGGAACATAGGAAAAGTCATTACAATAAACAAGGGTATAAAGATTAACAAACGTTCTAGGGTGTGGTTTAAGGCTAACCTGGATTTGGATCTCCTTTCTCTTGGCTAATTTTAATGTAGTGATGTCAAACGTGTAGTTTTAAGGATTTCTTCATTTCATTTTTCAGTTTTTAATTGTAACATGCCTTTTTAGATAATTTGATGAAGTTTATAAAGTCTTATAATGTTGTGTTTGTAATGATGTTTTATTTAAATTTATTTTAATATTAAATAATGAGCGGCATCCAAACTAAAAACTGCATTATGTATATATATTATATCATAATGATAAAAATCACAAAATTTTAAAATGACATATTCAAACAGCAATCTAACTAATGTATACCAGTATTAAGCAATAAAAATGTATTATGCTAGAATCGACATTTTTCAAGCTTAAAATTGTTATTAAAACCATATTTTCATTTTGAAATTCAATTCCAATTCCGTTTTGCATAAAAGGTGAAAATAGTAGCAGTTGATTTGCGAAGCTCTATAAGCCTGGTTTTTCAGTGCCATCAAAGAGCGTTATTCAGTGAGGCATTTTGTTGCCCTTATGACAAATGTATGTTGCAGTCAATGGTTTTAATGCGAAGATTTCACGAAAGAACTATATTATAAAATACTAGAAGTGCCCCGCGGCTTCGCCCGCGTTAATAAAACCAGAAAAACTCTAATTTTCAGACTTTGTTACCTACCCCATTTCGAAAAATCCTACAACACGTACTTTATCTCATCTTGTTTCGCCACACAAACTTTGAATCCCTGTTCCGTATCCGGGAGGATTATTTTGAAAATCCTTTCTGAGCGGATACCTACGTCATAATAACTATCTGCATTCTAAATTTCAGCGCAATCCGAAACAATATTGAATTTTAGACTTTGTTACCCCAGTTTATCCTTTTAGGTTGGCAGTTTGAAAAAGTCTGAATCTCGTATTTACTTATTTATTTACCGAAGTACTTGTCTATAATGTTGAATAAAATTTCTACCCAAAATTTGAACACCCGCTTCATCCCCATGAAGAGGGAATTTTGAAAAATTCTTTCTTTGCGGATACCAAAGTCAAAATACTATCTGCATGCCAAATTTCAGCGCAATCCGAAACAATATTGATTTCAGACTTTGTTAAGTTTCGAATGTAAAAGACTATCTAATCTTGTTTCTCCATAAAAACTTTGAACCCCCGTTTCATCCCCTACAGGCGTGAATTTGGGAAAATCCTTTTTCAGAGAGAACTAACGTCGTAATAGCTATCTGCATGCCAAATTTCAGCGCAATCCGAAACAATATTGATTTCAGACTTTGTTACCCCACTTCACCCTTTTAGGGGTGGAATTTCGAAAGAACCTGAAACACGTATTTACTTACTTAAGTACTTGTGTTAAGTTTAGAATATAAAAGCCTATCTAATCTTGTTTCTCCGTACAAACTTGAACCCCCGTTTCATCCCCATAAGGGGTGAATTTCGGAAAATCCTTTCTCAGAGGTAACTAATGTCATAATAACTATCGGCATGCCAAATTTCAGCGCAATCCGAAACAATATTGATTTTCACACTTTGTTATCCCATTTCACCCTCTTAGGGGTGGAATTTCAAAAAGCTGAAACACGTATCTATTTATTTTTTTACTGAAGCACTTGTGCGAAGTTTCGAATAGAAAAGACTATCTAATCTTGTTTCTCCATACAAACTTTGAACCCCCATTTCATCCCCTTAAAGGGTGAATTTTGGAAAATCCTTTCTTATTACACACCCTTACGTACTAAAACAAATATACGCTCCAAATTTCAAGTCTCTACGACCAGCGGTTTAGGCTGTGCGTTGTCTGTCAGTCAGTCAGTCAGTATGTCAGGACAAACATTCTTATGGTATTAGGAGATTGTATATCACTTTTATCCCATCCCCATCGGAAGACCAGCGTTGGTCATGTCCAGCATGATGGGTCCTGTTTTGCAAGATTGTGTATTAGCAGTAGGTGATTATTTTGAGTTTTTCAACTGACGCCCAAAGAGAAGGAGGTTCTCATTTCGTCTGTATGTTATTTTATTTGTTTTGTGCATGTTACGCGGTTACTCCGTCAATTGTAAACCGATTCGAATGATTTTTTGTTTTAATGGGTATGGTACGTTTTTGAAGTGATCTCATTGTAATGTCATTGAGATCTGATAAGTATCTCCAGATATATGACGCTAAACGTCTCAAACTTGCTACTGAAATTTACTCGTGGGGCATGGAAGTTGGTTGTTTTAGTTTTTAAACTATCTTAGTTGTGTTAATATCGTATAATCAGTTAGGTGCTGTTAATCATATTTTTGCAAAATAAATAATTTTTCATTTCATTTCATAAATGTTTTTCAAAGGTCTTTGTACACATGAGTCATTGAAAACTTGACTTTATATTATTATGATTTCACCTCATATTATTTCTTACGTAAAAATATCCTATATTAATATTTTTCCTCTTAATATTGGAAAGTCTAGGTACTTATATCTTTCCCTCGTTTATCAATTTCTGTAAGATAGGTTATAATTAAATTGTATATATTGTAGTTTTTCTATTCTAGATATTTCACAATTATTTAAAATTTCATAGTCTGCCTACAGCATGTTTTACAATAATGGAAAATAATTTGTATGTATGGAGTTCATTGATTGATTGCTTTTTTCCATTCTCTGGGGCACGAAAATTTATGTATGAAATGCTGCAGACTCCCAAAGAGGTGATAAATATTGCGATCATTCGGGTTTAGCAAATTGGAGACTTGAGTAATTCTCTGAACTTTGTACAAGAGCAACGTTTGCACTTAAAGCTATCAAATTAATATTTGTTAGAATACTTTGTAGAGATGCCACGAATAATGATTTGATTTGATAATTTGACAGAATACCGAATATTTGGCGATGTTCTCGGTCAAACTATCGCATAATTAGTCAGCCGACCGTTTGAGTGCAGAGGTGATCTTTGAGTATTCAAATGCAGCAACAATGTTCGCAGTAGGTAGAGATAAAAAAATGTCTTTTCGTACCGTTTGCTTACTATATAGGGTAATCTTATTATATTATTTTATTATTTTTCTCTTTTACCATTTAGGCGCCCCACCCCACCCATTGCACTATTGACGTGAACAATGTGCAACCAACATTGCGAGTAATCTTAAAAAAAAACATTATCACCTGTTCGTATTCTCGTAAGTATTAAATATATCATTGCGGTCAGGCTAGCGTTTCAGCACTACTTCACCTGTTGATAAGTGACGATGTAGTCAAAGATGGTAGCACGCACGATTGGAGTACGGTAGAATGGGATCAGCCAGGCTATTCTGTAAGCTAGTTTACGCATCTCGCAAGCGGAATCCGTGGTGAGTCGTACTACGAAATTCAAATCGTAACACGATTGTAATACGGCTGAATTTCGTAACACGAAACTCAAATCTCACTGCGAAGTTCGCTTCCGAGATCAGCTTACAGAATAGCCCTACTGGCTCTTAACGACAACTGTCGAAACACATTAGATGTTTGACAGATTTTCCAACTCAGTTCAAGCAGGATATTAAATAGTGTCTTACCACTAGGCAGGGAGTCATTAAATTGACACAAGCTTGCCTAACACTTAACTATATCCTACCAGTCCGAATTATGTCGCAGCTGCACCACTACAGCGGCATATGTTGGAAAAGCCAAGCAGCTCATATCTGCCAATTAATTATTCTGTGCATCTGCTTAGGTGTGGTCATTGCCAGTGATGATGTTTGACGTTTGACTGTGCTGAATGTTGTAGTGTATTTTGGATTTTTACAATTTTCGACAACTCTGATAACGAGTCACCAGATTTTCGTCCGTTAAATATATTTAATTAACGTATATCCACTGCATCAGCATACTCTTGTCCCAGGATTCTCGCTTCTATTCCGCAGCATAACTCTTTTTCATTCACAGGCTATCTTCCGCAAACATTGTAGTGATTAATCCGCAGATATATTTGTGTTATGATCATAATATTTGCTCAGATCTTGGAAGTTTGTGATGTGTGTGTTTATTTTTGTAGGATCGAATAGAAATATGACTGTGTCAATACTATTAGAATTATAGTGGCACTTCTATATTTGGCAGTCTGTAGAAAATAAAGTAGGTATTTATTTAAGTGTTATTTATATCTATTCTCTATTTAAGTGTTAAATCATTTTGACCCGACTATGCGTAGGGTTATGATTTTAACTGGTTTGTAAGTATTTATGTTCAACTGTTTCTTCAGATCTTCTAAACTTCTCATACTCGTAATTTGACAAATGAGGTATCGTTGGAAGCGTCTTGATAGTCCTGGTTAAAGATTATGTGATGTCACAATAAATTGAATATGGTGCCCTCTGGATGAGAAATACATAAGCAAAAAAATAAAATTAAATAGACCGTGTTGGGTATCAAATGATGAGGCTAAATTATTATCATTATTATTATCAGCCGCTGTCCCTCCACTGCTGGACGTAGGCCTCTCCCAAGGTGAGCCACTGAGCCCAATCTTATCTTCGGCTCTTATTTTCCAGTCACTGCCCACCGCTTTGCGTATGTCGTCGATCCACCTGGTCACAAGACGTCCTACGCTAAGTTTGCCGATTTGCGGTCTCCACTCAAGGACAAGTCTACCCCAACGGTTATCAGTTCTTTTTTTTTTTTTTTAACCCAGGGAAATCCTTTATAGATACCACTCGCCCGGGGGAGCGAGATGGTTATATGGGAGTCACTGCCAGAAGGGCAGAATACCCACTAAAAACCTGGGGTGAGCAGTCCTCCGCCGAAATGGGGCAAGATGGGGCCGCGCTAGTATTCGCCATCTTGCCCCGGCGGTAGCCCTGGATCAAAATTCCAGGCCCCGGCACAAGGAGGGGTGACCTTGCTCACCAAAGCCACCCCTCAGACGTGTGGGGTCGTGCAAGCCGGCCGAAAGTCCCCCGACCTTCGGCCAGTGACCTCACTATGAGTGCGGGGAGAGGAGGCGGGCAAACCGCCTCCTCCTTCCCCCCGTACGTCTGCGTCGGATCGGGTCAGAAGAGGCGTCGTCCTTGCTGGCCTGCTCCGCGGTCTCCTTCTGCGTTATCACATTTTCACAGAAGGAGACCACCGCCTGCCACGATCTCTCACTGTCGAGCATGGCGTTTACCACGCTCGGCAGTGAGAGATCCTGCCCTATGACCGCTGAAAGCGTGCGCCGCTGCGGGCTCCATGCGGCACAGGCCCCCAGCGTGTAGAGCGCCGTATCCTCTGGCGCTCCACACTCGTGGCAGGCAGGGGTCGCCTCCCGTCTCGCGATTTGGTGCAGGTACTTACCGAAACATCCATGCCCGGAAAGCAACTGCACCAATCGGAAGGTCAGCGACCCGAACCGCCGCTTCACCCACCTCCGAAGGACTGGCCTAACCGCATCCACCGTCCACTGTCCAGGGACCGGTGGGGCCAGGTCCTCCGTCCACCGCCGCAACAGGGCGCCCTGAGCCTGCCTACGCATGCGTGCAACCTCCTCCCACGCTGGGGGCTCTCCTCGGGATCTCCTCGCCGCCACGAAGTGGTAAACTTCGGCGAGGATCTCCGCTTGGAGCTCCCAGGGGGGATCACTGGCCAGCACGCACGCCGCCGTCCAGGACACCGTCCGGTATCCGCGGATTGCCCTTGTCGCTACAACCCGCTGCGGACGTCGCAGCAGGGTTTTGTTGTCGCGACTGAGGGCGTCCACCCAGACAGGTGCCCCATACATAGCCATACTCCGGATGACTCCGGAGTACAGCCGACGACAATTGGCGCTCGGGCCACCCACATTTGGCAGCAGTCTCCCCAACGAGGCGGCAGCTCCAACGACTCTCGGGGCCAGCGCGGCAAAGTGAGCCCCAAAAGCCCATCTCCCGTCCAGGATGAGACCCAGATATTTCATCTGGGTCCCAACCCGGACTGGGACCCCGTCGAGTAACACCCGCGTACCTGGAGGGGGTCCCCCCCGAGGCCCATGAAACAGAAGGGCCTCGGTCTTGGACAGGGCGACCTCCAGCCCCAGGGCGCGTATGCGGCCGACCACGAGTGTTGTGCCCACCGCGGCCGACCGCAACACTTCCCCGAGGTCCCTCTCCTTGGCCACGACTAGGGTTTCATCCGCGTAGCACGCAACCCGCACACTTGCAGGAAGCGTGCCGCGAAGCACCCAGTCGTAGCCAACGTTCCAAAGGAGCGGTCCCAGCACCGACCCCTGTGGAACACCGCACGAGACACGACGGCGCCTCAAACCGTCGCATCCTTGCACCAAGACCTCGCGGTCCCGGAGGTAGTCGGCCAACAGCCTCCGCAGATACAGGGGCACTCCATGATAACGAAGCGCCTCCTGTATTGTTGCGTGCGGGAGGCTGTTGAAGGCGTTGACTATGTCGAGCGAGATAGCAAAACCCTCACGGATCGCCGCCTGCGTCCACCCCCTTGAGCCAGAGCAGGGCGTCTATAGTGGACCGCCCCGCCCTAAACCCGTACTGGGCCTTGGACAGCCCAGGCCCAGTTCCCTCCAGATGCCGTATGACACGGGAAGCCACCACTCTCTCAAGCAGCTTACCCGTGTCATCTAGCAGCACAATGGGCCTGTATGCGGAAGGCGAGTCGGCAAGACGTCCCTCCTTCCGTAACAGGCACAATCGGCCCTCTTTCCACGGCTTCGGAAATCGTCCAGACGTGAGGCTCGCGCTGAACAACTCCTGAAGCCGATCACTCATCGCCGTCTCCGTGAGGGCGCTTCCCAGCACCCGGCCCGGGATCCCGTCTGGGCCAGGTGCCGTCCTCCTACCCCACAGGCGGCGAACCGCAAAGTCCATCTCCGCCTCTGAAACAGGCGGGATGAAGGCCCCGTCAAACACCTCGACGAGGGAGTCGGCCATCGGCGGAGGGTTGTAGTTGGGGTCCCCGTCGGGGAAGAGACCCCCCAACACCCCGTTCAGGAGCCCAGGCTCCATGGACTCCGCTACCGGGGGCGTCTGGTGCCGGAACTTATTCCGGGCCGCCTTGTATGGACGCCCCCACGGATCCATGTCAAGGGATGCCAGGGCTTCGCCAGAGGCCTGTGACTTGGCCCTGACGATGGCCAGCTGTAACTCCCGCTTGGCAACGCGGTACGCCTCGTACAACCGGCGCTCCGCCTCCAACTCCACGGCCGACATCTGTGCATCGGTCCGGCCGTGACGCCGTCTCCTGCAGTGACCATAAGGCCGCCGCGCTTCTATGCATGCATGTTGGAGATCGGAAATCTCCGAGCTCCACCAGTACACCTCGCGGCGTTCGGGGTGGCACCGGGACCTCAGCATGGCCGTGTCGCACACAGCCGTCACCGCCTCGCGGAAGCGGCCCGCCGCGACGTCTACCTCTGGGTGCGTGGGGGCGGCAAGCCACGACTGAACGATCGCCGCCTCTTTTGCCAATTCGGCGTCGAGGCGGCTCAGCGCGGGAATTCCGTTGCCACTCGCCGAGGCCCTTCCTGGTTGTGGGAGGTGGAGATCTCGAACCTTACATATTTGTGGTCCGAGAGAGTCTCCACCTCTGACGAAAACCTCCAAGCCCGCACGCGTGTGGCGACAGACGGGGTGGCAAACGATACGTCCACCACGGACCCTCCGTTGTGTCGCACGCACGTGTGGACCGACCCTTTGTTGAGCAGGGTCAGCCCTGTGACAACCGCCCACTCCCTGACTATTTCCCCGCGACAGTCAGTGGAGGGGTTGCCCCAATCCCGGGCCTTAGCATTTAGGTCCCCAAGAAGGAGGACATGACGTGGCGCCTGTCTCCCAACCACAGCGGCTAGGAGGTTCACAAACACCTCCAACTCCGCCGCGGTTTTGTTGGGGGAGAAATATGTGCCCACAACAGCATACTCCCCCCACTTGGCCACCACGTACCCTGATCCCCTCTCTACAACTGAGAGGGGCGGGCCGCCCCCACCGGATCGCCTTACAATGGCTACGGAGCCGTCCAAGTCCCCAGCCCAATAGGGATGGGATGGGGGAACATAATACGGCTCTGCCGCCACCGCTACGTCTATCTGCCACTGTGCCAGGGCCTGCATCAGCAGGTCTTGGGCCTGGGCGCAGTGGTTCAGATTCGTCTGGAGGAAGTTGTGATGTGCGAACTGATCCATATCTTATTCAGACATCACAACCTCCTCGCTCGTCGCTAGGCGCATGACCTCCGGGGTGGCTTGGCTAGCAGCCGCAGGGGTGGCCCGGTTCCTGGGGGCCTTTCCCTTCGTCTTTGGAGGTACGCATCTGCGCCCCCCCATCATATGCCCAGAGGGCCTGCCCGACTCCGCGCATATCACGCAGCGCGGGCTGGCCCTTTCGCAATCGGCCATCCTGTGTCCTGCGCCCCCACACCGGAAGCACAAGTCCCCCCTGTCTGCCGACGCCGGGCACTGAGGGCGCGTATGGCCCAGCCCCATGCATCTAAAGCAGCGCATGGGCCGTGCCTCCAAAGCCACCAATCGCACCGAGCTCCACCCAATCAGTAGCCTACCCTTTTGCGACAGCACTTTGGCAGTCGCAATCGGACAAGAGACGACGGTGGAGCCGGTGCCGCCAAAGCCGGGACGAATCTCCCCAGCCCTGACCAGACCAAGGTCACATCCGGCCGCCTTGGCTACCGCTGCAGCCACCTTCTCCTTTGTGGCCGTGTCGTCCAGGCCTGAAATCCTGATATCAACAGTTTTCACGGGCCTGGCGACACTGGCCACCTCGGATAGGACCCCGCGAAGCTTCTCCGCGAGCCTATCCACCTTTTCACTGTTTTGGGAGCCAGGAATCTCCAGTATCCTAGCTCCCGGGGCCGTCTGGCGGAAGCGGAGTCGGTCCATCCCCAGCTCCTGCAGGTCGACCTTCTCCTGTGCCGTCTGGAGTGTGCACGACTGTGCCAACCTCAAATCTTTGATAGTTATTTAGGTTTTTTTGATACTTCTTTTGTTTGGTTGCTAAGTTACGGATTTTGATAGAAAATAACACGAAAAATAATGAAACGAAAAGCTGGTTTTATTTTGGCTTACGAATATCGTTTTATATAGTGGTCCTTCACGAAGTATAATTTTATTGAACCAGAGTAACGAAAACAGTATTTAAAACACATATAATAATATTATTCTATTTTCAGTTACGTAATTTTTTCTCAATGTGACACAATGGTCGTCACACGTAGCGAATCTCGCCTAGTACCAGCCTCTGCAAACGCAGCACAAGTTCAGCCCGAAAATGCAGGTGTAGTAGTAGGTGAAGCGCAGGATGCAGGTGATCAACCTTCCGCAGGTAATGTCACTGCACCTAGCCCCACGCGGACGCGCTCCATCTCATCGCGCACGAGCCGCTCCTCAGCGACGGTCACTGCAAAAAAACTTGCAGTGGAGGCACAGCACGCCCGTAACCTCGCACGAATGGAGTTGGCTGCGCAACAAGCACAGATGCAAGCTGACTTGGCTGCTAAAAGGTTGCAGCTAGAAAAAAATGCTGCCAAACTCGAACATCAGGCGGAACTGGCTGCAATACATGCTGAATATAGTGAGCACGGTACACGAAGCAGTCGAAGTAGAGGTAGTATTACTGATTGGCTAGAGAAAGGTAACGAAAGTGTTGTTTTACCCAACGTAAGTAAATATAATGACGGTGTTGTGAACAAACAAAGCAACGAAGTAGCATTAACACAATGTATAAAAACGCAGGTAGGCCTTCCCAGTATTAAAAATGTCGATTTTCCACAGGCATCAACATCGCGTTATAACGATGTCGATAATGATGCTCAGGAAACAGGAAAGCCGTTGACATCAGAGACCTGCCTCTAGCGAGGCGACTTCGTGCCCTCTCCTTTGCATGAGTGGCAAGAAAGCGCAGATCCAGTGTCCCGGCTCGTCTCTATTTTTGATCGTTTAGTTGATAAAATGGAACCCTCCAATAAGCGTCAGAGACCTAATATCAGTCTTCCAACGTTTGATGGCAAATCGCCTCTTGATTGGTTAGTGTTCAAACGATCTTACTTCGACTCCGAAAATATGTACACACCCTCTGAAAATCTTGCACGTCTTAGTGTAGCGTTGAAAGGAACGGCGCGTGACTCCGTATGTGTACTTCTAGCTACGGCCTTACAACCCAGTGTCGTAATCCAGGAGTTGGATCGACGTTTTGGCCGTCCAGAGAAGATTGTCTTACAGGAGGTCACGGCGATTCACGCCTTACCCAAAATTAATAGCGATTTGAAGGAATTGTGCGTGTTTTCATCTCGTGTACGCAATTGTGTAGAAGTAGTCAAATTACTTAATGAAACCGATTACCTATATTCCCCAGAATTGTTCTCGGTGCTTGTCAATAAGTTGCCCCTATTGCTACGCACAAGGTGGATAGACTACGCCACAGTACAAGCCACCTACGGTCCTACATCGAGCAGCGCGCTGGTCGAGATGTTGTCAGAGTTCCTTGCGCGCGAGGTGGACTTACACGCTAGGTTCGACAGTATGGTGGAGACTCATGGTAACATGCCGCAGGAACGTACTCACGCTGTATCAGAATCAAATCTGGTTCCACGTGAGCCATCTAAAAACATGAAAACAAATTATGGGTGTCTTTGTTGTAAACAAACCCATGACATTTCAATTTGCGACATTTTTAAGGCAATGTCAGTAAGTGACAGATGGCATTTCATAAAAGAAAATAAAATTTGCTATCGCTGTTTGAAAAAAGGCCCGCATGTTTTTAGGTTGTGTAACAAGAACAAAGAGAAGTGCGAAGTTGAAGGTTCTAATCGTAAACATCATAGTCTATTGCACGATACTAATTTTGTTCCTACAACTACGGCTCACGTTAATGAAAATGTAGCTTCCGCGTCTAACGCTTCTGCCCTTCAGGTTTCCGCAGCAACCACTTCGAGCGCTTCAGGACATGATTCGGCAAGAGAGGTATCCGCACATACCACCGCTACTTCAGATACACTGAGTGCGCTAGATGATAGGCGGCCTACTCTTCGCCCCCTTTTGAAGATAGTAGCAGTGACAGTTTCAGGCCCCGTAGGTAGTGTAGATACATTTGCACTTCTCGATGGCGGTTCTTCATCTACGTTTATAGATTCAGAAATCTTTTCTCGAATCAGCGCCGTCGGGCCGGAAGGACAGATTTATTTAGATTGTGTTGGAGGCTTAAGTCGAGATACTGTTGTGAACTACGTTGATTTTGAGATAAAGGGACGACACGCGAATGAAACTTTTTCAGTACGTGGAGCGCGTTCAATTAACGATTTGGGCATAGTATGTAAACAGTCTGTTAGCCACGATGTATTACGGAAGTATCCATATCTATCAGATATAGCTACGGAGTTGTGCTACGAAAACGCTAGGCCTATGCATATTATAAGGATTGATAATTGGCACCTGTCAATAGCGACTGCCACGAGAAAAGGCACTAAATTGCAACCTGTAGCAACGCTGACGGCATTAGGTTGGGTTCTTTTCGGTTTCTCGAGTAGAAAAACTAGGCCTGTCGAAACAGTATGCCATGCACAACTTAGCGAATTTAACAACCCTAAGTTCGAGCATGATGATTTGATTAAGGCGCAATATAAGTTAGACGCGATAGGAATATCCAAGCACGAAGTGCCTAGTACTGATGACCAACGCGCGCTTAAAACCTTAGAACGTACGGCTCACCGACTTCCTGACGGACGTTTCGAGGTAGGTCTCCTCTGGAAGACGGACAGTTTAGTGGTGCCAAATAGCTATCAGTTGGCGCTATCTAGATTTAAGAGCCTCGAGGCTAAGATGTAGAAAGATTCGGATTATGCAAAACGATATCGAAATAATATCCGTGATATTCTCAACAAAGGTTATGGCCGAAGAGTGTACTGGCTTAAAGCCGAAAGGTATTTGTTGGTATCTGCCACACTTTGGTGTGACAAATCCCAACAAGCCCGATAAGTTACGTGTCGTTCATGATGCTGCGGCGCGGTCGCGAGGGGTCTCGTTGAACTCGATGTTACTGCCCGGGCCTGATTTTTTACAATCTTTGCTTGGGATTCTAATGCGTTTCAGGGAAGGAAGGATTGCCCTCACAGCTGACATTAAGGACATGTTTCCCCAAATTAAAATAATCCAGCAAGATAGAGATGCGCAACGATTCCTTTGGCGCGACGATCCTTCTGAGCCCATTAAGGTGTACCGCATGTCCTCGATGGTGTTTGGCGCATGTTCCAGCCCATCGACGGCAATCTATATTATGAACTCGAACGCATTAGAGTTCCAAGATGAGTTCCCCGAAGCCGTAGAAGCCATCAAGAGCGATACATACATGGACGATTTCATATGTAGTATTGACAGCCCGTATGATGCAGCTCGTCTAGCTGCTGATGTTATAACGATACATAAACGCGGAGGGTTTGAGATACGTGGCTGGTTAGCGAATGATCCAGTAGCTTTGTCATTGCTGCCCGTTGAACTGCTATCTAATGTTGTAACTGGCAAGGGTGTTGAGCTGTGTAAGGACGCTGTCATTCGTACACTAGGCCTTATCTGGCAACCTACTCCGGATAAGCTAATTTTCAATTCTGGAGTATCAACTGATTCTTCGGCTCCAGTCACCAAGCGCCAAGCATTAACTCAAGTCATGCGGATTCTTCTTTTCCAAAACTTGGGGCGTAAAGATTTGGGCTGGGACGAGAAGTTAGACGAAGTTGATTGTAAAATATGGCACGAATGGTTCGAGAGCTTAAAATCAATCACAGAGATATGCGTACCGCGACGGTATAATTTATGTGATACAGAAGTTTCACAGCGCGAGTTACACTTATTTTGCGACGCGAGTGAATCTGCATACGTCGCTGTCGCATATTGGCGATTTATTGATGTTCATGGTAAAGTAGGCGTAGCTCTAGTTAGTAGTAGGGCTCGGGTCGCTCCCCTAAAGCCAATCTCGATACCACGCCTGCAACAGCAAGGCGCTTTAATAGCAACTCGTCTTGCAACATTCATTTCTGACGCTCATCGCCACAAACCTCACCGACGTTACTTCTGGTGCGTCTCCGTGACCGTCTTGGGTTGGTTGCGTAGTGATGCTCGAAAGTACAAACCTTACGTGGCTAATCGTGTCGGAGAAATTCTAGAGAACTCTGTGCTGTCTGAATGGCGTTGGATTCCCCCCGGCCTCAATGTTGCTGATGATTCGACACGTGTTAATCGTAATATTCTAAGTATGGAGTCGCGCTGGATGTGTGGGCCTTCATTTCTGCTATCTCCTTCGACAGAATGGCCAAAAGAGCTAGTAGAACATGAGAAAATAGAAAGTTTGCAAGACATTGAATTAAAACCATCTGCACGTAACATTAAATTGACGCCATTATCGACCCCATTAATAAGTGACGTTGCTTGTAATTATAATAATGAAAACGCGTTTCCGCAACCGATCGCGGCTGATCTGACTCACTTCAGTTCGTGGCTCAGGTTGGTAAGGGCAACTGCTAGAGCTCACCAGTTCATTGCCGCATGCATCACCAGGGTGAGGGGGGTTTCTAATACTTTTATTCTCCCCCGACATAGCTCGACTCCTCGCACTTCTTCGACTCCCCTTCGACCACTTACAGTACAAACCCTTGAATACGCGGAGGTCCACATATTACGAAAGAGCCAAGCCAACACATTCCAACAAGAATTATTTGCCTTCATCGTGGACGACCTATTCCGCCGAAAAGCAGACTCATTAGCCTTACCCCAGCCAGAAACTAGAATAGCCTATTATATGCACAAGGACGAGCCATTGCTGCCATTGATGTCACAACAAATACTGAGCCTATTTTACTGAATGGAAAAGACCCAGCTGTACGCCTCCTCATCTCGCACGTCCATAACAAATTTGCGCATGCCAATACAGAAACAGTTGTCAATGAACTTCGGCAGCAGTATTGGATTTTGGGCCTGAGGAATGCCGTCAAAATGATTCTACGCAACTGCCAGTTTTGCAAGCTTGTACGCGGAAGCCCGATGCAACCACTTATGGGAGACCTACCGGAAGCTCGACTTGCACACGACAAACGACCCTTCACATTCGTGGGATTGGATTATTTTGGCCCGCTGTTGACAGCAGTCCGACGTAGTCGCGAGAAAAGATGGATTGCTCTTTTTACCTGCATGACATCACGAGCTATACATTTAGAAATAGTTCACAGCCTCTCGACCGATAGCGCTATAATGTGTCTCCGTCGCTTCATTGCCCGAAGAGGGACACCAAGCCAAATCCTCTCAGATAATGGTACAGCTTTTGTGGGTGCTAACCGGTTGTTACGCGAACTGTACGGCGAAGCGGTTACTGAATATGCAGCCACAAATAAGATTGAATGGAAATTTATCCCTCCGTTTGCGCCATTTATGGGTGGTGCTTGGGAACGCTTGATTAAAAGCATAAAAACAGCACTGAAGGTCACGCTCAGGGACCGAACGCCATCGGATGAAGTCTTGGCAACTCTGTTAGCTGAAGCTGAAGCCTTGGTCAACTCGCGACCGTTAACCCACATCTCATCTGACCCAGCTGACCCAGAGGCCCTCACACCATTTCATTTTTTGCTAGGAAGTTCATCTGGTCGACCCATTCCAGCTCAACTAAACGAGTCAGATTTATGTAGCAAGAGTAGCTGGCGCAGAGCTGTGCGACTGGCTGATCACTTTTGAAGGCGCTGGGTACGCGAGTACCTACCGAATCTTGCTCCTCGACGCATAAGAGGATCTGCAAATGCGGTTGCTCGGATTGGAGACCCGGTCCTGATCGTGGATGGAGATTTGCCACGTGGTACACGGCCACTTTTCCTGGCCGCGATGGCACTGTAAGGGTGATAGACGTCCGGACCTCCGCTGAGACTTTTCGCAGACCACTGAAGAAGGCCGTTCTTTTGTGAAAAAAAGGGGAGAATGTGCACGACTGTGCCAACCTCATCTTTGATAGTTATTTAGGTTTTTTTGATACTTCTTTTGTTTGGTTGCTAAGTTACGGATTTTGATAGAAATTAACACGAAAAATAATGAAACGAAAAGCTGGTTTTGTTTTGGCTTACGAATATCGTTTTATATGGAGGATGGCGCTGTACGTGATCCCCTTCTCCGCGGCTTCTGGCTGTAACGACAGCACGATAGCCGCGGTCTTGGGGCATTTCAGCGCCTTCCTCGGCTTGGTGGCAGCAGACCTTGTCCCTGGAGTAGTGGCGCTTCCTCCAAATGCGAGCGTGGGGATAGGAGTAGCTACAGGGGCGGAGGATTTCCCCTTTCCCTTTCCTTTCCCCTTACCCTTCCTCACCACCGTGGTCCACGTCTCGTCACGATGCACGGCGGGTTGGGCCTTCCTTGTGGCACTTTGGGTACCTCCTTGATTGGAGGGGCCTGCAACCGGTGCAACTGAAGGATCAGCAGCAGTCCCTGGGTCCTTTGTCGACACAGGCGTTGACTTTTGTGGCACGGCAGCCACCGCCGCTTTCTTCATCCGCTCTTAGCGGCGGGCGGACTGTCGGGGCTGGCAGAAGCCGATCCTCGATGCCAGCTAGTCGAGCACTAAGCATCTGCCCAAATGTGATGCTCAAAGACCGCTTCAACTCCTCAAGGAAGTCCTCCCCTAAAGGAGGTGAAGGAACCTGGGTCCTTGCAGCGGCTGCATTGGCAGCTTCGGTGGCAGCGGCGGTTTTGGCTTCAGAAAAGCCACGACGCAGTGCCTTCACTTCCGCTTTCATAGCTGCCACCTCCAGTTTCAGGCGGCTATTATTCGCCCTTAGGCGTCGTGTCTCCTCAGCCTCGCTCCTGCTTGCCAAGGTATCCACTACCTCCCTGAGGACTGAAGCGGATCTCTTGAGGCGTCCGACATACTGGCCCTTGAGGTGGCCCGACTTTTTCGCCACCTCCAGAATGCAAGCGAGCTTTTCGCCTGCCTGCGCCCTCAGCTCTTGAGCGTTCAGCGCAGTAAAATCGTCAATTGCAGCGGCATCAGAGACGCTTTCCTCGTCATCCAGACAGTCTACCACAGGTGCAGGCTCCTTTCAAAACTGTCTGTTTCGAAGGGCCTCCTCTAACCCTCCGTCCGTTGACACCGGACGCGGCTTCATAAATTCTTCCTTTCTGAAGGTCCCTCCTTTAGGAGTCCTCCCCCTCCCTCTTCTGGCCGAATTAATTTTGGGGGCCCCCACCCCCTCGAGTCGTGTCCGAGTCTAAACCAGACACGGAAGTCGATGAGGACGGGCGCTTCCTGCGAATCCGATCGGCACGATTCATAGCAACGCTACCACCTGACTCCATTTCTGGAGCGGAAACAGCGCCGCTTTCTTGTCTTGTTGGTTGGCCCTGAGAAGGGCCTTTTTTAAACTTTCCTTTCTCGTCTCGCAATGAATACATTGTCACGTCTTCATCACCAAGTACCGTTTATAGGATTTGGTCACCCGCCTGCCACCTGCGTTACCGGGGTCAGGACGGGGTCCAGGGGAGACGACGAGGACGTACCTTTAACACTTGGGGGCTCCCCCAACGGTTATCAGTCCTGCGGCAGATATGACCAGCCCACTGCCACTTCAGCTTACTAATCCGTTGAGCTATGTCGATAACTTTAGTTCTCTGGCGAATTACTTCGTTCCGGATTTGATCCCTCAGAGAAATACCGAGCATAGCTCTATCCATAGCTCGCTGAGCGATTTTAAATTGGTGGCTAAATTAGCACATTTTAAAATATATAAAATATATTTACTATTCTACTGTATTCGCGATCCCTAAACTTATATTTAATATTAACTATATTATATAACCTATAATATAACTAAAACTAACCTATAAACTATATAATATAATATAACCTATATAATAATAATTCCTAACAAATCGTCCAGCTAGCCGTTACTAGAAGATTTATAATATTAGTATTGACATAAGAACAAAAATACTTGGATTCACAAACTCATTTGTCTTAAAAAATATTTAATGTACAATACAATACACAGTTTTTCTACAATTTCATTATATGTTTAGAAGTCCAACATTCGTTCAATTATTTGTTAAACGGATGGTCGGACAAGAATCTGTATCATTACTCCTTCAATGCCTTTCAAGTAAAAAGAAGATTCCTTTTTAATGACACGAACATTTGGGATGGCAGTGTTTTTTTCCCTTAAAAACAATTCTTATTTCCTCTTACATTTCTTTTCCTGAAACAGAACAAAGTTGTAAGTTAATACGTACAATCATTGTTGTATTTGGTGAGTGAATTGTGTCACAACTCACAATAGTATACATACCTGTAGCACAGTTTTACAATCATACAGTTTGGAATCGAACGTTCTTGCGCAGAGCAACGGCTGGGTACTGGCGGGGAGGCGGGCGACACGGACCGCGTCCCACAGTCTCGCTTAGTTAGTGGGATCACACGTTGAGGGACGTCGTGAACGTGTTTATGCGCGAGCGAGTTTTAGTTAAGAGAATCGTTGATGACATTAATTTTATTGGTGGACACTTGTGACTTCAGACAGTCGCGCTGGGAAGCTCGTGCAGCACGCCGCGAGTCACAGCTTTCTTAGCCGCTCCCGGGACGAAGACTCTCAAATCGAGTCGAAACCGGTCGGAGCATAAGCCGAAAAAAAAACGCGAGTGAATGAACACTTGTGACTTATTCTGTATATGTATGTCCGGACAGCAAAATACAACAAGGACTTACGATTTCGTTTATTAAATGAATACGATGTAATATATAATATTTATTTTTTATAAATTAATAATTACCCATACCTAGGTATGGGAAATACCTAGGTATTTTGTAAAATTGAGTTGAGGCTAAAGAATGACATCAAGAACCTTTTTAAAAAAATACTCGTGCATCACGTGCACCAGCTCCACTACCAGCCCCACGCTCTGTAACACACGCACGTGGCTCCTCACTACATGAGAAGCAACATCGACACCACCATGTGCACCACGTGCACCAGCTCCACTACCAGACCCACACTTGAGATATGACGATAAACGTCTCAAACTTGCTACTGAAACGTCTGAAACTGACTCGCGGGGAATTAAAGTCAGTTGTTTTAGTTATTAAACTATCTTAATTATATTTATTTAAAAAGGTGTACTATTGTATATTCAAAATCAATCAGCCCGTTGATTTTTTTTGACAACCCTTGCACATTTGCGGCTGATAACGTACGAGTAAGTACCTACTCGGGCGGCGGTGTCGTCCAACATCAAAGGCGATTCTCAACTGTATGATTGTAAAACTATGCTTGTAGGCCTAAAGCAAGTTTCTACTTATTACCCGACTGCCAAGGAAGGGTTATGTCACAGTTTTATATTCATAAATATGATTGTAAAACTGTGGTTATGTTTTGAGGCGTATCTTAATGTACGAGTATGAACGTTTGTAAATTTCTATATTGCCTTGTATTTCTAAACTGCTGGATAGACTTTGAGTTAAGGTATCGTTAGGTTTGAAAAAATCCAAATGTGAGCTCGGTGTATAAAAAAAATCAGCATTGTGGGTTGGCGGCGCTAAATGGTTTTACATAAATGTTATTATTTTTAAAACGGTTATACATTGAAATTTAATTTGAAATTGATTAATTATGATTCGTATATGTTTCATAATTATATAATTAATAAATAATTTCGCATATTTATTAGCGTTTTCACTGTACTCTTAACTATAAGGCTAGAATTACAACGGCAAAGTTTAATAGCATGCTGGGACCACATAATACTCATCTCTCTTTCGACGCGAGTTTCGCCTCCTCAAGAGGCGCGTCGTCCGATTCTTGTACTATTAATTATTCTGTGCCTCAGAGAACATTGAGGCTTCAAACGCTGATGCTACGTAAGATTGCATGCTCTTTTACTTACCTACCCGTTACTATGCTCTCTCAATTCTAATTTTTCCTTTGATATAACAGCTCTAAACAACAAACTCTCTAAACAAAAAACCAATGTTTTTTTATTAGTAAATATTTTTGTCATGGATAACAATTAAGATCTTTTAAAAAACCAAAACCAACCGACTTCAATGCCGTGCTATTAATTTTCAGTACCAATTTTGAAGTATTTATCTTCATATCTCTGGAGATACTTATCAGACCTCGCTAAAATTACCATGGTACCACACTTGGGATATCTTCTTTCCAACAAAAAAAGAATAATCAAAATCATCGGTTAATAAACGTTAGACGTTAAAGTTATCTGCCAAAAAACATAAATATATATATATATATATATACGGTCGAAATGAGAAACCTCCTCCTATTTTTGAAGTCGGTTAAAAAGTAAACAAGTAGCCTTTACATTAATTTTATATCATAATTTACACAATCATAACTTCATACTACATGCTACCATGTACTCGTACTTGTCTTCTTACCGTTTTTATAATCGCGTTGCCTTATGTTGTTACATTTTCATACATTTTAAGATTCAATTATGTATTTTTGATGTTAAAATCAAACCCCTATTTGTATTCAAGTACGAAAGATCATCACTACTAAGTACATATTATAGTGCACAACAAAATGGTAACCTTTTATTATGGTTTCGAAGTTGCTCATCCCGTATTTAAGTTTTTCGCTTAAAATTCAGCAGGAGAACTCCCTGAGGAGGGTACCACAGTGGAAGGTAGCAACAGGATATGAAAAGTTATACCAATATACTTTACCAACAACTACAAGATATTTTACTTTGCCGTGATCATCAGAGCTGTACACAACGAAATCAAATTTTGAAAAATGTAAGGAGATATTCAAATGTTCAAATGAATTTTCAATGTTTTGATAGGTAATTTAATGATTGATTATGACTTTTAATGTATGTATAAGGAAATTTGTATTGATTGTATTCTATAAATTATTTGTACACCCACCACGCACACGGGCAGAAAACTAATGTATCCATTTTAAGCATAACACCAGCTCATTTGACATTGTTATCATAGATTTCTGATAAATAAACATTCATTCATTCAAAGATAGCAAAATATCTTCATAATATTATATATACATCCCGTCGATTTGACATACTACAGTCATAATAATTATAACAACGCCATAAAAATAATATTACTATTTAAATTCGCCTAGTATCCAGTGAAATTGTAGGGCGTGTAAGACTTACAACGCAATGCAGTAACACGCAGAATTCTCGCAATAAAGAGTTTTGCTTGCCACAATGTCTGTTAGTGGCAGAGTTCGTATTTTGCACTTGATTTTAAGCGCTTTACTTGACTCTTGACTTTTTATAAAATATCATAAAATATATAACAGCTGGACTACATAACCAACCGACTTCCATGCCTCGCGAGTCAATTTCAGTAGCAAGTTTGAGACGTTTTTTATGGAAGTCGGCTCAAAAGACATCCAGATGTTCAGTTAAAAGACCTCAGATTCTAATATACCAACCTTGACCTTTTAACGTTTATAAGTCTCTCAGAATTTAAATAACGGGATAACGATGTACCGGTGCTTCACGTATAAAAGAATTTGAAACTTTATTTGAAAGCAAATGTCAGCTCAGTCGCCGAACATTTTTAATTGCGTAGGATCGCGTAAATTAAACGTATTTATACATTTTTAAACTCAACTTATCTTTATATTCAAGAAGTCTCTGACAGCGACTTAGGTTCTTATACTTAGGTAGGTAGGTATAAGAACCTAAGTCGCTGTCAGAGACTATACGTATACTTAGGTAGGAATTATTTTTTATAGAGTGCAAAAAGGGAGTCGTCATGGCTTTGAAATTAACTAACATTCAAAGGTAAGGAAGGAAGGTATATACCTAGTACTACCCGATAATGATAAGAGTAGGCACCTACCAAGGTAGCAAAAATTTTTAGTCGTATTGGCAATGACAGAGCAATGTTGTCAACGCAACAAAAACAGTAAATTAGAACCATCAACACGCGCGCCCTCAATTTCAATGACGGTTCTCTTTGTGCTCTAAATACTTTTTAGCATATTTATTTTTTAAATGGTACTTAAAATACCACAGACTTAGGATTCACTAGGTACATTTTAGATATTATTTGAAGATCAGGTCAGTCAGAATCAGTTTTCATCAAACTTTACAATGTATTACTTGCAGGTTTTCCGATTCTTGACACGCTTAGCACTATCAAGGAGACAATCTGCCGCCATAAACTTGCCATGTTCCGGTTGCATAAAGCCCTTGAGAGTCAGAGTATTTTAGAGCTTGCGTGTTCACCATCTTCGACCACATCATCGCTTACCACCAGCCGAGGTAGAAATCAAACGCTAACCTATAAGATATAAAAAAAAAATTATAAGATCGTTTAAAAAACTAAAAACAACCGACTTCAATGCCGCGCTATTAATTTTCAGTACCAATTTTGAGGTGTTTATCTCCATATCTCTGGAGATACTCATCAGACCTCGATAAAATTACCATGGTACTACACTTGGGATATCTCCTTTCTAACAAAAAAATAATAATCAAAATCGGTTCATAAACGACGAAGTTATCTGCGAACAAACATTAAAAAAAACATATATACGGTCGAATTGAGAAACCTCCTCCTTTTTTTGAAGTCGGTTAAAAATAAACACGATACGATACCATCTTAGACTGCATCGTTACATCAGGTGAGATATGCAGCAAAACCACAGAAAAGATATAGTCAAAAACACCTTTAATCGCAACAAGAAATGAAGATTTATTATTCTTAATTAATTATTCTTATTCTTATTAATTATTTATTATTATTCTTAATTAGAATTATATAATTAAAGTTGTATAAAATAGAAAAATATTGATTATTATTTTCAGCACCTGAAATCTTACAACTACAGTCAGGAGAAATTATATTTTCATGCTATAATTTATATTATTGAATAACAAAAAGTTAACACACAGTTTATTGAGTAGGATAATACACCAAACTACAAACACTTTCTTATTTCTATCAAGGTGACTAACTTATTTGTAACTTAGTACATCAGCAACACGGCAAGGCGAGAGTATCATCGCCTTCCAATGTTCCAGGCTAATTCGTCGACTGCATCACTTTGCATTACGTGAGATCGAGGTTAAGTAACATCCTACTACTTACATTAATATGGTTTAGCTGATTTATTTTAATTTACGTGTAATATTTGAATGACTTTTGAGAGCCTATTGAGAGCATCGTTGGCGTAAAGGATACATGGCTTAACTACTAAGCGAGAGTTCACCGGTTCATATCCTAGCACGGGTGTTCGTCCGCCGGTGGTAGGAGCATATTATATCGAAGTTTTACCTGACTCGCTACCATTAAGTAGATTATGACCATTAGGAAGAAAGTTCGCCGCCATAACCTTACGGTGTTCTTGCAGCACTCGGCCCTTGAGAGTCAGAGTATTCCAGGCTTAGCGTGTTCACCACCTTCGACCACATCGTCGCTTTCCACCAGACAAGATAGTGGTTAAAAGCAATGCTTGCTTATGATATCAATTCCTAACTAGGTTCCCGATATTTAGGACATTTATAAGTATTCCAATCGCTGTTAATACAAACAATTAATACATTTAGTTTGTTATTTTATTGTTTCTATAAAGTCTATTCGAATGTTATTTATTACATTGAAATTGATAGAAAGTTTTTATCACAGAAGCTTTACTACAATAAAGTTTTACTAAAATATAAAGGTGCATTCACTTGTTTCCTACTTTGACGCGCCTAAAATGCTCGGGTCAAAGGGCAAAGACCATAACAAAAGATTCCATAACTGGACAGGCATTATCTTAATAAAACAGAAACGGGATAAACATCATCAGAAGATAACCGCTCCACCCGCTCCATACTTATGCAAATAAGGGGAATAATTTGAGCCCATTCTGCCGCGACGTTTTTTTTTCCTTTTATATTTTATGTGGCCCAGTTTCATCGAGCATGGAGGTTTTAAGTGTGCATTCGTATTATGCTGTAGGTTAATATGCAAACAGCTATTTTTCTCTCGTGCTTGTTTCGGGGCCAGTTGGAACAATTGCCTAGCATTGCAGTCTTTCTTGGCCAGCTTTGAAAATTGAAAGGTTAATATTCAGACTGTAAAGTTTTTAATTTATTAAATTACTATAATTTTTGATGAGGTGCTAAGAACAAGCGTAGTACTAAAATGTGACGGTGTTTAATGCATTTTGTGTAAAGCTTTTTTTTTATTTATTTTTTTTTTAAACTTACAAGCAATGCGGATTGCATACTAAGCCAACTGCTTGTATCCAACTGCTTGTATCTGGAGTGGGTTCACGTCAATAGTGCAATGGGTGGGGGTCGAACTCACGACCTCTCGATCGCAAGTCCGAGATAGTTAGTCGAAGCTATCATAGTTATCGGGTATTTATATTAAAAGAGTTTCCTTCCCAGGCTGCGATCCTCTGCATCTCTTTTGAAGCGGCTTGTCCTGGAAATCCACTGGAGAGGAAAATTAACCATGCACTAGCACTAGCCGGGATATTAAGTGTTACGTCATTATTTTGCATTTTAATAAGCTGTTTCGTAAGTACGTGTTTTTACATAAAAGAACTACGAGAACTTTTGTGATGCAATCATGCTTTTTTTATCTTACAAGGAATCGATTAAGATAAATTAATGTTTTCATAGATTATAATATTTTATGAACTTAACAGAGGACTTCATTGATGTACACTTGTATAGATTCAGCCTTATAGAGCCAGATTATAGAGATACAGCTCTGTGACAGATGTACGGACGGACAGCGAAGTCTCAGTAATAGGGTTCCATTGGTACCCCTTGGGTACGGAATCCTAAGAAGGAAAAGCCTTTGTAAAACTGGCTGGCATCGAACATTGACAAACGTTGACAAGCTGTGGTGACGGCGACATTTTGTTCGGTGGGTAGTATGAGCCACGGCTGCAGACTATCTGTCGTGCCTTCTTCGTGTATTCACCCCTTTAGGATCACGTGTAGAATTTAGGTCTAAGCCTACATACGCGGGTATGTTATAATAACCTCCCATGGGTGGCAATTACACTGAAACTATTGTTTGCTAACATACTAGTTAGTAAAACTTTTGGCCGATCGAAGCGAAGCTTTCTTCGCTTTGGGCAAAAAGGGTTTAGTATATCCCGCAGAAGTCCGGATGTCTGTACTCTCTACAGGTCGCATTTTTCAACCGATTCTCGTGATTTTTTTTAGGTTCGATATTTATATGGATTTTTTTATCAGGTTTTGGTATTTTTTCGAAATGGCGGCGTTTCGATATGGGGCATAAAAACGTAAAAAATATCATAAGTATCAGCTATATCAAAATATGCTTAAAAATGTCGCAACACTTTTTTGTTATAATATTTTTTCCGAACAACTTTTTCTTCCGATAAACTTCATGGTGTCGAGGGTGTGCTATTCAGTTTTAAGGTTTTAAGCTATACAAATAGATACTTTTTTGAGGTCTATAGCTCACAGATTCAGTTGTCATAATCAAGTATCTATTTGCGTAAAACAGAATATGGCATATACGTTCAACTGTATGTCTTAAGCTTGTCTACTATCTGCCTAATTGCATCGGGTGACTGTCCCCTTTACGTTCTATGTCAGTGTGTCACTGAACGGATAGCCGTCTTTAAATATTCTTAGAGATTATATCCAAATTCAAGTCTTGTAAAGATGAGATAGAGTTCAGAGTTCTATGTGTATGAGACATCGATTTCCTGAACGTCGGTGACGTCTTGTCTGATTCATAGATTTAGGATGTAATCCGAGGTCTGTGGTCGGATTGGTATTGATAGTGATAAATTATATAACATGGAAATAGCATCGTTATAATGAAGATTAATTTGTTCATGCACTTTGGTGTTTGCACGCCTAATACGTAGAACGCCTTAAAGTTGGATGGAGTGATGTTATACGCAAGCTGGCTAACAGCGGTTGGAACCAGAGCCTAAGATCGAGCTCAGTAAGCTATATATAGGTGAAATTTATGTTCAGCAACTCACAGAGATAGGTTGATGATGATAACTATTATAAATGCGATACACTCAGTGTTAATTTCCTTTTTTAACCGACTTCAAAAAAAGGAGGAGGTTTATCAATTCGACCATATATACATATTTTTTTATGTTTGTTCGCGGATAACGTCGTGGTTTATGAGCCGATTTTGATTATTATTTTTTTGTTCGAAAGGATATATCCCAAGTGTGGTACCATGGTAATTTTATCGAGGTCTGATAAGTATCTCCAGAGATATTGAGATAAACATCTCAAAATTGGTACTGAAAATGAATAGCGCGGCATTGAAGTCGGTTCTTTTTTAGTTTTTAAACGATATTATAGTAATTGTATTTAATTGTATATATGAGTCCAAGTTGCTCTATAATGAATTTTAATTTAATTTTAACTTTTTACGATATTTAACACTTTAACGGCTCATTCACCTTTGACTACAAGAAGGAAATTAACACTGAGTTATCGCATGTATTATCATGATCATCATCAACCTATCTCTCTGCATTGCTGGACATAAATTTCACCTATATATAGCTTACTGAGCTAGATCTTAGGCTCTGGTTCCAACCGCTGCTAGCTAGGTTGCGTATAACATCACTCCATCCAACTTGAAGGCGTTCTACGTATTAGGCGTGCAAACAGCAAAGTGTCTGTCTGTCTGTCTGTCCGTCTGTCACCAGGCTGTATCTTATGAACCGTGATAGTTAGGCGGTTGAAATTTTCACAGATGATGTATTTTTGTTGCCGCTATAACAACAAATACTTAGAACAGAACAAAGTTAAAAATTAAAGAAAAGTTTTAAAAAAGTTTTTTACGATAGCGCCGCGCCATCTAGATGATCATTAAAGATGGCGCTATCGTCTTTACCTTAATATGAATCTTGGAAGCGGCTCTAACGATTAAATAAAATTTATTATACCTACAGGGGATTTCGGGGGCGATGAATCGATCTAGCTAGGAGTCATTTTCAGAAAATGTTGTTTTATTCGTGTTTTCAATAATCAACTTTATTGATAATCAACTTAAAATATGACTCTTCCCGACATCTATTGGCGAGTAGAAGTAAATATTTAAATTTTAACCCAATTATGCATTGGTGGCGCCATCTATGACTACTTATAACGTAAGTTTATCATTCGGAAGAAATCATTACAGCTTTCAAATCCGACGAGAGATGTTGCACTGCGTACATCAAATATTATGTTTCTTTGAAGTGTCTCACACATTATATTTTTGTAAATTGTTAAACACAATCCAAAATTTAATCGTACCGACGGGACTCGAACCCGCACCCCCCGGATTACACGTCCAGGTGCTCTGCCAATTAAGCCACGGTTCGATACATCGTTACAACGAAATTAGTGGATTGCATTTGTTAACCCAATTATGCATTGGTGGCGCCATCTATGACTACTTATTACGTAAGTTAATCATTCGGAAGAAATCATTACAGTTTTCAAATCCGACGAGAGATGTTGCACTGCGTAAATCAAATATTATGTTTCTTTGAAGTGCCTCAATTTTGGATTGTGTTTAACAATTTACAAAAATATAAAGTGTGAGACACTTCAAAGAAACATAATATTTGATTTACGCAATGCAACATCTCTCGTCGGATTTGAAAACTGTAATGATTTCTTCCGAATGATTAACTTACGTAATAAGTAGTCATAGATGGCGCCACCAATGCATAATTGGGTTAACAAATGCAATCCACTAATTTCGTCGTCTCGATGTATCGAACCGTGGCTTAATTGGCAGAGCACCTGGACGTGTAATCCGGGGGGTGCGGGTTCGAGTCCCGTCGGTACGATTAAATTTTGGATTGTGTTTAACAATTTACAAAAATATAATGTGTGAGACACTTCAAAGAAACATAATATTTGATTTACGCAGTGCAATATCTCTCGTCGGATTTGAAAGCTGTAATGATTTCTTCCGAATGATAAACTTACGTTATAAGTAGTCATAGATGGCGCCACCAATGCATAATTGGGTTAACAAATGCAATCCACTAATTTCGTTGTATCGATGTATCGAACCGTGGCTTACTTGGCAGAGCTCCTGGACGTGTAATCCGGGGGGTGCGGGTTCGAGTCCCGTCGGTACGATGAAATTTTGGATTGTGTTTAACAATTTACAAAAATATAATGTGTGAGACACTTCAAAGAAACATAATATATGATAAATGATGATCATGATGATAAAGGAATTTTAATTTAATTTTAACTTTTTACGATATTTAACAATTCGATGGCTCAATCACCTTTGACTACATAATATCGTTTAAAAACTAAAAAAGAACCGACTTCAATGCCGCGCTATTCATTTTCAGTGCCAATTTTGAGATGTTTATCTCAATATCTCTGGAGATACTTATCAGACCTCGATAAAATTACCATGGTACCACACTTGGGATATCTCCTTTCGAACAAAAAAATAATAATCAAAATCGGCTCATAAACCACGAAGCTATCCGCGAACAAACATAAAAAATACATATATATATACGGTCGAATTGAGAAACCTCCTCCTTTTTTTGAAGTCGGTTAAAAAACATCATGACCATATTTAAAATCAAAATCAATTTGTACAAAAAGCATTAAAAGATACATAGAAATGAAATAAAATAAGTGAAATAATAAAAAAGCCAGGCTAAGTGAACTAAATATCTATAATTTGTATTTTAAAGACATGAAAAATTGAGATCATACGAGTATAAAGTAGGTAAAACGATGTTCTACCATACATTAATGTATTGTGTGAATATCAATTCTGCAATTTGAATGTAAAGCTGCAATTTTTTTGTTGTTGTAACTTAACGATGGTCAGAATTTTTCTTAAAACAAGTGACCCTGCTTTGGACTTAGTTAATGTCTTTTCAATTACCAAACCGTTGAACATTGTAACCGAAGTTGAAATCTGCGTCAGCCGTAAATCTCAACTGTGACCAGCAATCGCGTAACTCATTGATAAATTCCATCTCACCGAGTTACGATGTTTCACCGTCTTTAGTTCAAGAGCCATGGAATTGGCAGCATTTTTTAGGGTTTTATTTTAAATAATCCCGACACCTTCAAGGCGGCAATAGCCCAATGGATAGGGTGTCGGACTGGCGATCGAGAGGTCGTGTGTTCGATCCCCACCCCACCCATTGCACTATTGACGTGAACCCACTCCAGACACAAGCATATTTAGCTTAGTTGGAGGGGTTAACAAGAATACTAGTAATGTGCAACCCACATTGCGAGTAATCATTTATTTAAAAAAAAAATTAAAAAATTAAAAAAATACCTTAATAGCCTATAGGCCAGCGCTTGACCACTATCTCGCCTGACGATAAGCGATCCGATGGTGTGGTCGAAGATGGTGAACACACTTGGCCTAGAATACTCTGACTCTCAAGGGCTGTGTGCTTGTTTTTACACCGAACTCGGTAGCTCTTGACCACTATCTCACCTGATGTTAAGTGATGATGCGATTGAAAATAATAATGTAAAAAATTGCTGCCGGAACACCGTAAGTTTATGGCGGCAGATTTTCTCCTGGTGGTAAGCTACTTTTGAGGGCCCGGTGGCGTAATCGGTAGAACGGTCGGCTTTGATGCCGTGGTACCGAGTTCAAACCGCCGTGCACGAATGGATTTTTCTATGGAAAAAATTATGTGCGCTTCTCACAGTGGCCCTCCGGTGAAGGAAAACATCGTTAAGAAACCAACAACCCCCGCATGGTGGTAGGACACTATCTAGTGTCCGCCTGGCCAGCTACCACCCTCGAGTTAGAAAATCTGTCACCAAACATCTAATGTGTTCCGGCAGCTATCCTTGAGAGCCAGTTCCCATTCTAGGCCTAGCGTGCTTACCATCTTCGACCGCATCATCACTTACCAACAGGTGAGATAGTGGTCAAACGCTAGCCTATGAAGTATAAAAAAAAAAAAAACTTTTTGATAGCTACGTAAGTCAGGCGGGACATCGATATAATTATTTTCCTACCACCTGTGATCTAAATGTTTGATGATCGACATTTTTTGAACTAACACTTTGACAACATGCACATCACACGTTATGCACATAATAGGTACTAAAAGTATAGATGAAACAACTATACTTATTGGGGCTCAATTTTATAAATTACAGGCGGCATATAACGTTTATAAAGTACAAACATTCACCTATTGCACTATTGACGTGAATCCACTCCAGACACAAGCATGTTTAGCTTAGTTGGAGAGGTTAACAAGAATACTAGTAATGTGCAACCCACATTGCAAGTAATCTTTTAAAAAGATATATATTATAGTTAGAAAATTGTCACCAACTCTTGGTGTAACATCGAGTTCGGAATCTATCGCGGTTCAGTTTAATACCTGTCATGACGAAGTTGACTCGATTCGATTACGGGACGAGAATAACGATATTGGGAAACATTTTCGTAAAATGAGAAAAAGGAGAAACGGCTTCTGAAAAAATGTTTTAATAGGAAAGACAGACGTGTAGAATTATACTCTCCACCTGAAGCCCTCAAATGTTGAGTAACTGATAATATTATTTTACCGACTTCAAAAAGGCGGAGGTTCTCAATTCGTCTGCATGTATTTTTTTTTATTTCTTTGTCCATTGTGGACCGGTTTTCAAAATTATTATTCTATTTAAAAGAGTATATACTTCTGAGGCGGTCCCTTTGTAAATTCATTGAGATTTGATAATAATCTTAAAGGATATGGAGATAAACACAATCAATTTGCTACTAATAAACTGGCCAAGTGCAAGTCGGACTCGCACTCGTAGGGTTCCGTACCACACTACAGTATTTTATTAGGTCGAGCAAAAAATACCACTATCATTTTTCGCCAGCAAAAAATAATAATTAATAAACATTTTATTTCTTATAACGCCATCTAACGTCTAACAAAGGACAAAAAAAAACACGTTTCTTGTAAGAGGATTATTTTTAACTTTATTCTGTTTTTAGTATTTGTTATTATAACGGCAACAGAAATACATCATCTGTGCAAATTTCAACTGTCTAACTGTCTAACGGTTAATGAGATACAGCCTGGTGACAGACGGACAGACAGACAGACAGACAGCGGAGTCTTAATAATAGTGTCCCGTTTTACCCTTTGGGTATAGAACCCTAAAAATTACTAGCGCGGCATTTGAAGTCGGCGCATTTCGTTTGTTTTTTAACGATCTTAAATTATTTTAATATAGTTACAAATGATAAAAAATCTTTGACTTCACAAAGGGCATAAACATCTGATCAAATAAAATAGTCGTATGACTTTTTTTTCTATTTTTATAGCTCACTTTCCCTCGCATGCATCGATAGTGAGTCATTGATACTTATAGAAAGAACTTCCAACGCAATGGATTGAACCAGACTAGATCAGCGATTAATGATTGACCTAGGCCCGAGGCCACTTTAGTATGCATTCAAGTTAACACTCTCCTAATAGTTTTTCGGTACTTTACTCAAACTTCAAATAAATGAAAAGGTAATCAAAGTGTTCCTTTATTTATTTACAGAGTGCCTTGCTGATCTTGAGAAATTAATTTACCTTAAAAAATTTCGATTACAAAAAAATAATAATACATCTCAACTGAACCTTTTTCATTACAATAAAATGAAAATAATATCCCTTCAAAATGGATTTAATTTCAAAAAAATCTTTAAGAGGGATTTTGTTAATTAAAACAAGCATTTTTATATCGTTAACAACAAGGATTCACGATCAAAGCAAAGTAGAAAATTTCCTTAAAAAGACCATTGTTTTTCACAAATTACTGGGTGCTGTGTTTATTTTTGTTTAAAAAAGGCATTTTGGGTGTAATTTCATGATTAATCTGTCTGGTACAATTTCATTAGTCGCAGATTTTTTTTCTGTTTTTTTTTTTATGATATAATAATAACAGGACAAGCACCACCCTCATTGACCCTCGCCTGATGGTAAGTGATGACGTCTACTCATTACAGATACAGCAGCATGCAAAATTCTGGCAGTCCAGAATTTTGCATGTCACTGCACTACTTCTGTTACCTTGAGACGTAAAGATGTTGTGTCTCACATGCTCTGTAATTTCACTGGACACCTTGCCATTTCAACCGAAAAACATTCCTATTTCACGGCCGAAAATTAATTGGCAAAGTGGTGGTACCACCCCAGGCGGACTAGCAAAACCTACCACTATAAAAAAAATTATAAGTTTTAATTTAATTTGCTTTATAAGTAGCGATGGATTTTTTTTGTACTTGTGGTCGGAGATGGTGAACACGCTAGGTCTAGAATAATCTGACTGTTAATGTCTGTGTACTGGCGGAACACCGTATCCATAAAGGATGACACTTTTCTCCTTTATGGTGGTAAGCAACTATTTAGTAGCATGTTAGGCGGAACATTGATAATAATGCCTACCACCTGTGGATGTTTTTTTTAATTAGTCAAATAAAAACTTAATGATAATTTAAAATACTTGTATCGTATATTATGTTTCTTTGAAGTGTCACACACTTTATATTTTTGTAAATTGTTAAACACAATCCAAAATTTCATCGTACCGACGGGACATGAACCCGCAACCTCCGGAATAACATGTTCCGGTGCTTTGCCACCTAAGCCACGGTGCGAAGTATCGTTACGACGAAATTAGTGGATTGCATTTGTTAACCCAATTATGCATTGGTGGCGCCATCTATGACTACTTATTTCGTAAGTTAATCATTCGGAAGAAATCATTACAGTTTTCAAATCCGACGAGAGATATTGCACTGCGTAAATCAAATATTATGTTTCTTTGAAGTGTCACTCACTTTATATTTTTGTAAATTGTTAAACACAATCCAAAATGTTTGTTTAACAATTTACAAAAATATAACGTGTGAAACACTTCAAAGAAACATAATAGTTGTTTGATTCACTTAGCCTAGGCCAACTATTCATTATTCTGTGCCTAGGCTTTTTTCTAAAATTTTGGATTGTGTTTAACAATTTACTTGTATCGTAATAAAAAGTAGAAGCATTTTTTTTTCTATTTTTGACACACAAGAACTTGACTATTACCTCACCCGTTGTTAAGTGAAGATGTGGTCTATGATACAACTTTCTTTAGTCAATTCCAGTTAGCGCAACTATTCCAATCCGTTTTACAAATTCCAAGTTCTGATCTTATTGTAAAAATACCTCTAAGGTACCTAATGACAAGCTTAGTTTATTCTGTGGTAATAATTTAATAATAAATAAAACAAATTTAATAATAGTCCAACTCAACATTTAAAATCACCCCTGACTGATGTATATACATCCGTCAGGGAAGATTTTAATCTTTTTATTGAGGCTATTTCAAATAGGCCAAACACGTCATATGTGCTCTAAGTTGCCGAGGAATAGAGTATTATGCAGATTCCAGGAGATACCCCAGCAATAGGTCAATGCTAATGCTACCATGTTCGTACAATATCATTGAAGTAAAAGGATACCGAGATTTGAATTGATCAGACCTATGAAGATTGATCTCATAGCGTCTATAACTAGTAAAAACCTCATATTCTTAAAGCGGCTGAACGGATTTGCATGAATCAACGCCAAGAACTGTCTTGGTTAAGGCAACTACTTATCAAACAAAAACAAACTAAATCATAATCGGTTCATCCGTTTGGGCGCTACGATGCCACAGACAAACACGTGTGTTTATCTGACTGGCACAGTACACTTACATGTGTATGTGTTGTACACATACACAGATACACACGTCAACCTTAAAACACCCTTTCTCTTTGCGTCGAGGGTTAAAAAGAAACCTTCTAGCGTCATTTTGATTTCCCTTTCCCTTTATATCTAGACAATAAGAGGTAAAAAGTATATTTCGCACGCAGTTACAGAAATTTAGACCACGAGTAATAGTGAGAACACGGCCACGTAATCCCGGCTACCGGTCATTACGGAGGTTTATGGTAATTCCGGTATTCCGGGATTGGTGCTGAAACCCGGATATCAAGCGGATAACGTAGAATATTTAAATCTAGCGTGTGTTTAAAGATTTAACATGTTTGTTTTATTAATTAGTACTTTATTATATTAATATATAGTAGCTGACACTGATTTTATTTGCGGCCTTCTAACTTATCATTTTCAGCCAATATTAGGTGGATTATTTCCATTAGTCACGAGATGTTTTACATCGAATAATGGTAATATCCAGTGGTAGTAAGTTTACCGATATTGATTTTTTGTAAGACAACAATGTAAGTTGCATATTACTAGTAGTATTGTATCTTAGTGTATCTTCTTGTATCTTAGTATATCTTCTTGTATCTTGTATCATATTTAGAGGGTAACCCCTCCAACTAAGCTAAATATGCTTTTTTCTGGAGTGTGTTCACGTCAATAGTACAATGGGTGGGGATTTCACGACCTCTCGACTCGATCGCTAAATGTTTATGTTGGAAAGAGTATGATAAACTAGAAGAAATGACGACATCTCCTGTATTGCAAAATAATACTAATCAAGACAACACTTTGGATCTATATACAGAGTTCATCGGCTCAGGTTCTACTAATGTCTCTATGAAGGGTTCCAATAAGATTAAAAAGTACATTAAGTATAAGAAAATCATTAGGAAAAATACGCATAAATTACAAAAAATTAACCATATCAAAAAAATAAATTTAAAGACTTGTAAGAAAAACATCGACTTAAGTAAAGAATTACAGCATTGCCTAGAGATGTTAGATCGCAGTAACAAAGAATTAATAGAATTTAAAGAAAAGGCTGAATTATTAAAACAAGAAATGTGCGTCTCAAAAGTTTTAATTGGGGTTCCTATCTGTCGTGTGCAGAGTGAATGCTACCAAGAGGATAGCAGCTCACCAAGTACAGCTAATACTGCAAGTTTACGTGCACAGACTGACTTGGTTAGGCAGGAAGTAGTGTCATCGTTACAGTGCACTGGTGCCTCCGAGGTGGACGCAGGCAGTCCTTTACAACTGCCGGAGCCTGCTAGAGAGACCATTGTGTTCAGCGATGAAATGGGAGTAGGTATGGGTAGCTTATTAGACAATAGATTGAACCAAAATGTCTATAACAATTGCTGCCCTAATTTATCAATTACAGATTTATGTAAAAAAATATGCAGCTTTCAGTATCACAAAAATTGTACTATTGTATTGCAGCTAGGTAATAGCACAAACGTTAAAAAAGCTGATATTAATATTCTAATTAAACTTTTGTCAGACATTGCCAGCAGAGGCATTAGTAAAATAATAGTTTGTTCATTCCCGTATCTTAAAACAAGTAGTTGCTCTTATAATGAGCATGCTCATAAATTGAACTTGGCACTGTACAATTTGACGTGTCGCTTCAGCGACTTTTTGTATTTTGAAACCAACAAATTTATTAGTAAAGTAATATTGACAAAGGATACTTTGTATCTCAATAAGACTAATAAGTCGACCATTGCTAAGTTATTAGCATACAATATTTATGACCCTGTTTTACATATTGTAACAGATCACAAAGACGAGCCCTAACGTAGTGGTGTTACTATGCAGGGTAATTGTAGCGTAGTAGACTTAGTTAGTTTAAACTAATGTCTAAGACAATGGGGAGGCCTGACTCAATCAACATTTTTCATCAGAATATACAAGGTCTCTCCAGCAAAGCCTTAGAGTTAGAATTATTTCTCAATTATCATAAAGTTGACATAATGTGTATTACTGAACACTGGTTTGTGAAAGGTACTTTGTTACCAATATTAAAAAATTATACAATTGCCAGCACATTCATTAGACAAAAGGCAATTCGTGGTGGCTCACTAATATATGTAACTGAAAATTGTAACTTTAAAGAGCGTAAAGACATAGTAGCTTTGTCTGTGGAACGATGTGTTGAATTATCTTGTATAGAGCTGGGGCAACATATAGTCATCTGTGTATACAGACCTCCATCGGCTGATTATAAAATGTTTGAAACAATTATGGAAGAAGTAATGAGCAAAGTCTTCAACACCTCTAAATCTTTAATAGTTTGTGGCGATTTCAATGTTAATTTAATTGAGCAGTCTCCGCTCAGCGACAAATTAAAAAATTTATTTCTAAGCTTCAATCTGAAGCATCTTTTTAATCAGCCAACAAGAATCACTAGCTCGTCAGCTACCTGCTTGGACAATGTGTTCTGCAACTGTGAACCCGAAAAAATTGCAATTTTTGATAAACTTGGCTCGGACCATCTGGGACAAAGTGTCACTTTTTCATGTAAATTATCCATCAAAGGCCAAGAACATTTTTACAGGCCCATTACCACCAAACGGGTTGAACAGTTTGTGGATATCATTGACAAGCAATTAATGAACCTAAGATTTTCTGAGGATCCTGATGACCTATGCAGTGCTTTATTTCAAATGTTAGATGCAGAGTTCAATGATATTTTTAAAATTAAAATGGTTAGAAAGGGTGCGAAGGTTCGTTTCGATGACTGGGCAACTCCTGGTATTTATAAAAGTAGAAACAATTTGTATAACTTGTACTCACAAAAAACCATTAATTTACATAATACTAAATTCATAAATCACTTAAAATTGTATTCAAAAACTTTTAAAGTTGTTTGTCAGACAGCAAAATCACTGCATCTAAGTAGAAAAATTAAGCATGCCGATGACAAAATAAAATCAACATGGAAAGCCATTAATACAGAAACTGGAAAAATTAAGCAGAGGGACGGTAAAATTATGTTAAAAGTTAATAATAAATTAATCATAGATAATAATGATGTCGCTAACACATTTGTTGAGTACTTCTCACAAGTACCTATTATTACTACTCAGCCTTTAAACTCTTCCCCTAAGGATGCTTTTGTTTTACTATCGAAGTGTGTGAATGTATGTGACTCTATGTTTGAGTTCAGACACATAACTTCAATATCAATTATCAAAACTTTTAAAATGCTCAATCAAAAGAAAACCGAGGATCTGTGGGGTATGTCAACCAAAGTACTTAGTTATATTATTAATGCAATTAGCCCTCACTTAGCGTTTATTTTTAACAGATGCGTCGATGAAGGTGTCTTTCCTGATGTAATGAAAAAAAGTAAATTAATTCCCCTATACAAATCAGTGAACAAAAATGACCCTTCAAACTATAGACCAATCTCTATATTACCGGCGCTCAGTAAAGTTTTTGAAAAAGTTATATTAGACCAGCTTTTGGCACATTTTAATATTAATCATCTTTTAAATCACAAACAATATGGTTTCACTAAGGGGCGTTCTACTACTGATGCTGGAGTAGATCTTCTTAAACATATATTTGATGCCTGGGAGAAAGCACAAGATGCTATCGGCGTTTTCTGTGACTTATCTAAAGCGTTTGATTGCGTCTGTCACAAAACGCTAATTTGCAAATTAAAACACTACGGCGTTAACGGAAAAGCACTTGATCTGGTCTCATCCTACCTCAGTAATAGAATACAGATGGTTGAGGTCAATGGCGTCAGGTCATCTGGATCCCTCATAAAAATGGGAGTTCCGCAGGGATCGATCTTAGGACCATTTTTATTTCTAGTTTATATTAATGACTTGCCGTCTTTCGTGCAAAACTTATGTGACATTGTTTTGTTCGCGGATGATACATCCTTAATATTCAAAATAGATAGGATTGCGCCTGGATTTGACGATGTTAACAAATCAATCGCACAGGTTTTGAATTGGTTTACAACCAATAACTTATTACTGAACGCCAAAAAAACTAAATGTATTAAATTCTCGCTGCCAAATGTAAGAAAGGGTGTCATTAATAGCAGGATATTAATAAACGATGTACCGATAGAATTTGTTGAATCCGCTACATTCTTGGGTATCACCCTGGATTCAAAACTACAATGGGGTTCTCAAATATCGGCTCTGGCAGGTAGATTGAGCTCCGCTGCATACGCAGTACGTAAAATCAGAAACTTGACTGACGAATCCACTGCTAGATTGGTTTACTTTAGCTACTTCCATAGTATAATTTCCTATGGCATTTTATTGTGGGGGAAAGCCGCCGAAATCCAATCTATATTTGTTTTACAAAAAAGAGCTATTCGATCTATATATACCATGAAGTCGCGAGACTCACTTCGTGAAAAATTTAAGGAGATTAAAATTCTCACAGTGGCATGTCAATATATATATGAAAATATTATGTATGTACGCAAAAATTTGAATGAGTATGATAAGAGGTCCGATGTACATAATTTCAATACAAGACACAAAAATAGATTAATTCTACCTCAATTCAGGTTGTGGAAAGTTAGTGGTTCTTTTCTGGGGAACTGTATACGATTTTATAATAAACTTCCTAAAGATATTGATCAACTGTCTATAAGCAGATTTAAAACCTTTGTAAAATCCAATTTAATGAAGAAATCGTACTATACAATAAATTACTATATGAATGACAAAAATGCTTGGCCTGAATGCCCCAAGCTCCAAGATATAATATAAATTGTATGATAATAGAATTACTTATTGTACATTAAACATTTATTTAATATGAATTAAAAAAATGAATTAAAATAAGTGACAAGCCCCATAGAGTTTCTTGGTGTTTCTTCTCTGATGGGAGTACTTCCGAAACACCAGTAGATTCAACAGTCAATCAGTTTTCATCTTTTGTTTGCAGATCTAGGGTTGCTTGTTACGACGGTATTATGCGGCTGATAGTCGGACAGTCAGTTCCATTCGGAACATGATTTGTACTGCAATTAGTCTGCGTTTTATTTATCTATTATGTTTAATTATTTCACAATTTTTTGGATAAAAATTGTCTGAAGTACTGAAACATGCACTGGGTTGCGGGTGCACGTAATGGTACGGTTGGCAACCCTACATTAATAAGGGGAATTAAACATGTGTTTTAAGTGTGACGTTCGACGTCTAGATGAAAGCTGAATGGCTCAATACCTTTGTTTTTTTTTTGTAAATTCAAAGCGTCATGTTTCTGTTATATCTATATTTTTTGTTGAATATGATCTATTTAATGTTATTTGACGTGTGTAAGTGCTAATTTTTAATTTGCCCATATACTGAATAAATGCTTTGACTTTGACTTTGACTTTATGGAAGAGTGACACAAATAAAAAAGAAGCAGCTTTTTACTTTTCTTAACTATGTTAAATTTAACACACCTTGTTGTGAGCTAAAAGGGTTTATACAAATAATGTAAAGGTTTCGGGAAATATATAGATTTCGTAACTGTATCCGAAGACTAACAAGCCATAACTTCATACAGATTTTAATCCAATAAACTAGTCTATAAATCGGTGTAAAAGTTTCTCAACGTAAATTTTTAAATTCAACAATGTATAAAATGAATACACAATAATATTTTAACATTGCATTTCTCTGTATTCAAGTCCACGTTCAACAACAATTTCAAACTGAAATCTTTTTAGAACATTTTATTTACAAGGCAATTTTCGTGTGCATTCTGAAACCCACAGACGAGCATCTATCTACGTACATAATATTTGTAATTTTATATAAGGCCTAGTTTTTGAGGGCCCAGTGGTGCAGTGGGGGGGAATGGTCGGCCTTGACGCCAGAGGTACCGAGTTCGATCCCGGCCGTGCACCAATGGATTTTTCTATCGAAAAATGTATGTGCGCTTTTCACAATGTCCCTCCGGTGAAGGAAAAGCATCGTTAAAAATTCCCAACCCTCGTATGGTGGTAGGACACTATACTAGTGATACTACTGTCCGCCTGGCCAGCTACCACCCTCAAGTTAGAAAACCTGTCGCCAAAACATCTAATGTGTTCCGGCAGCTGTCCTTGAGAGCTAGTTCCCATTCTAGGCCTACCGTATTACCATCCTCGGCCGCATCATCACTTACCAACAGGTGAGATAGTGATCAAATACTAGGCTATCTAATATTTAAAAAAATATATATAATAATGAGGCTTGCAGGACCTTTTAGGTGAAGTTTCACTATATACTCACTGATATTTCTTTTCTTCTCTTGATAGTTCCATAGTAGAAACAATGTTGTAAAGGTACGACCACACCGCGGCGTCCTGCGTGCGCGATCCAAGCGGTGATCAGATAGAGCAGTAGTATTTGTACCCGACGGGTTCACACCAAACGGTATCAACAGCGATCAGAAAACAATAGAAGTTTAGATCGCGAACTCGCATGCGGGCGCAGGACGCCGTGGTGTGGTCGTACCTTTATAGATTTTTGGTTTTACTAATATACAATATATTATACAACACAATATGAAAATTAAGATTTACACTTCAAGATTAATGAGCGGCTCACAAAGTATACATGATTATTTTATATACGAATAGGTTAGGTGTTAGTGCAGGACGATATGAAACATTTCATGCATTAAATTTATTCTAGTGCAAGATTTAATACGATAACTGCCGACAAATATATAATTCGTCATGAGTTTTAACTGAGCGGATTTAGCTTGTAGCATTTTTAAAACTAGAAAAAGGTTTCCGCGGATATTGTCGGTTGGTGTTCTGTGATTTTTCTCTCTATATTGCTGTTGATCAACAGATATATATACATATACATACCCTTTGTACAAGATCATATTTATCTAATCGGACTACGGATGTCTTTATACATTTAAAACATAATACAAAATCGGTGGTGACACACGGACAGACAGACAGACAGACGGACAGATGGACAAACGGAAAGTAATCTTATAAGGGTTCCTTTTTCAGGTACGGAACCTTAAAAGTGAAACAAACGGACTTCTAGTCATTTTCAGTAGCAAGTTTGAGATGATTAGCTATATATATCTGGAGATACTCATCATATCTCGATGAATTTACAATGGGAATACGGGAAGTATAACCTCTCAAACAAAAAAAAATCCATAATTATATTGTAATACGGGACTTATCGCGCTAAAAAAATAATTTTATTTACCTCGACGTTTCGATCAAGTTGCATTGACCGTGGTCACGAGAATTATGTTTTTAGCGCGATAAGTCCCGTATTACAATATAATTATGTGTGTAAATCGCGAAAGTTTAAAATATACCAAAAAAATCCATATTGGTTAATAAATGACGGAGTTCCGATATAACAAACATTTAAAAAAATACAATCTAATTGAGAACTTCCTCCTTTTAAAATCAGTTAATACCAACCAATTGTGATTAGATGATCATGATAAAGTACTGACTATTAAGGTCGTTACCGACCTAATAAACAAACACCGCTCCCACCAGGCAAAAAATGTGCATTAGGGGGTAAGCCATAAGATGTCCACAACACACGACAACACAAATGAAGAGACAGCTCGCGCGAGCGGTGGGAGACTTTGACGTTGGCTACGGACCCTTATGCTCACTACTGTTTATTGTCGACTGTCTTGGCCAACTTGTTCCGTCGTTTGTTCGTTTGTTAGTCTCGACCTAGGTTTCGTGCATGTCCATTGTACTTCGGCGATCCGCTGACCGATATGACCGACCCGCAGTGGTCGTCGCGATCTTGCCGCGTAAACTCCCTGAGGAATAATTTACTTATTAATTATGATTCAAACTCACGATATCTATAAATCTCACAAACCATAATTCACACGAATTGTCTTCATTCTTTTGTTGTGTCGAAAACCTGCTTCACATTTGATAGTTACCTCGCACCCTAAAATCGCGATTGTCCGATTCAAGATCCAGGTTTTTGAAAACTTTAAGCCGCCGGAAATGCAATACAAACGGAAGTATAAAGGATTGACCGGATTGCAAAGACGCTAGGGGATTTTCGAAACTTTCAGCTCTTTGATACTCTTTTGCACTCTTTGTCGATTTGTTTTCAGTTGATGTGACAGAGAGATTGAAACCTGCGGGAAACAGGCATCTGTTGCTATTATACAGGCGGTACAGTTTTGAGCTTTATATGCAGCAGTGTAAGTTATATTTCGAATTAACATTATTTATTTGACTACTATAATGTTTTTTTTAAATATATGATTTATAAGCTTTAAGTTTAACAAGCTATGCTGCAAGGTGCTACTGCGGTTTCTGGGGATAAAAAGTAGCCGAGAAGTTAATTAATAATTGAGCTATTTATTAATTTTAAATCTTTTTGCATGTATAATATTAACAGATGCATCCCGCAGCTTCACCAGCGTTAAAAAGTTTCATGTCATATTCTACCATACTGGATAACCCTGTGAACAATAATAGCCATATTAGTCCAGCCTTTCTGGTTTGACTGTCTGGAAAAGGTAACAAACAAACAAATTTAAAAACTTTAGGTACTTTCGCATTTATAATATTGGTTTAGAAGGTTGATTTGCGATAATACATTTCTTTATTCCTTTATTTTAATTATTTTGTTATTCCTTATTTTATATACCTGTGTAAGTTATTGTCGTAATCATCATCATCATCAGCCTGTATCAGTCCACTGCTGAACGTAGGCCTCTCCCAAGATGCGCCACTGAGCCCGATCTTCGGCTCTTCTTTTTCAGTCACTGCCTTGGGGCCTTGGCTTTGTGTGTGACTTTGCATCTTTGGGAGGTTATGCCCTAATTGCCACGCTGGGCAGCCGGGTTGGGGATCGCAGGACGTAGCATCTCGCACCGGAGACGCTGCTGACTGTCACGGGCCTGTAGTGTTAATTACGCCATAATTTTAAAATGATTATACTACCATTTGTCGGTCGCCAGAGCCTCGTTTGTTGGTCAACAAGATGCACAACGGGCAGATGAGGTTGGTTGGGAGCACTGAGGTGGTATTTGTGCTCTCTCACATCACATCCCATATTGTAATCAATTACTGTTAATTAATCATCATTGAAGGTAGAGAGAAAGATGGCCAGGGGTATTGGTAGCAAGCATGGGGTAACATTATTTAAAATCTATGTTTTCGGTTGTCATTATCACCACATACTAATTACCTACCTACACAAATTAAATGTTGTTTTGGCAGTGCATAATTTTCGTCATAATAAATATAATTTCAAGTTAATTTGCACTCATGGTGGCATTAGCCAAATGTAATCACAACAAACACATTGACATGTGGTAACCCTATTAGAGGAGATGTCGCGCTCTGATTGCAGCCGGATAACATAGATTACCTCCTAATAGATGCTTTAGACTACGTTTCCTTTAGTAATATCCTATAATAGTTAGCTAAACAGTAAGCGAAGAAAAGATTCAGCAATAGTAGGTATCACTTTTTTAGGGTTCCGTACCCAAAGGGTACCAACGGAACTCTATTACTGAGACTCCGCTGTCCGTCTGTCTGTCTGTCTGTCTGTCTGTCTGTCTGTTCGTCTGTCACCAAGCTGTATCTAATGAACCGTGATAGGTTAAGGTTAGGTGAGGGTCCCCATACAAGAAACGTGTTTTTTCTGGCATTTCACGCCATCTATGAACGCTTAGTTAGGTAAACGTCCCATAGATGGCGTTATATTTAAATGTCGATCCCTATCACTTTTGTTAGACGTTAGATGGCGTTATAAGAAACGAAATGTTTATTAATTATTATTTTTTGCTGGCGAAAAATGATAGTGGTATTTTTTACTTGATCTTATAAAATACTGTAGTGTGGTACGGAACCCTACGAGTGCGAGTCCGACTTTCACTTGGCCAGTTTATTTAGTTTCGCTTAGCGTAGCTCTGTACAGTTAATGCACTGGACAACCCAAATAAGACCATGGTTTGAAATGATTTAATTGTTTGCTACATGATAGCTTTTTGAGATGGGTTCGTAAGATCCTCCAACGATAAGAGGTATGTCCTCTTCTATTGTAGCTACATTAAAAGTTATGACGAGAATGTTCATTATTTTGACCGCATTTTAAATTGCATTTACAGACCTTGAAAAAATCTGTTCGTTCGGCACAAACATTTTCACAACGAATTTGACATTATTAACCGACGTCCAAAAAGGAGGAGGTAATCAATTCGTCTGTATGATTTTTTTTATGTATGTTACGCAATTACTCCGTCAATAATTGTGAACCGATTCGAATGATTCGTCGGTTGGGTACATTTTCAAGGTGGTTTGTTTCCGTTGTAATTTCATCGATATCTGATAAGTATCTCCAAAGATTATGACGATAAACGTCACAAACTTGCTACTGAAACTGACTCGCGGAGCATAGAAGTCGGTTGTTTAAGTTTTTAAAATCATAATATTAAAAAAAAAATGTTGATGCGCTTCGATCAGTCAAATTCAGTCCAATCTCAAATAGCCACTGTGTATAAGAGTTACGTTTTCGTTGGTCTATATGCGATATTATGCGCAATCTAGATGAGGGTTTTCTACGTCTGATAATGACTTGCCACCGACGGCGCTCCTCATTACAGGCGCGATCACAGTTACGGCACGTTACGCCTAATCGCCGCTATTCTCCTACCGTGACCAATAAACAGCTATATAATGTCTAAGGACATTCTTATTCACTTTAAAATTATACAAGCGGCGTGCCGCGATATTGCTCGCGTAAAAAGTATACGCCGTCTTATTCCAACATAATGGCTTTACGTGTTAATCCGTTTGACCATGGAGCGATCACGAACAATTAATGATTGTCTATTATGTAGTGTGGTACGGAACCCTACCAGTGGCAACAGTGAGGAGGACACCGTGAGTTCCGTCTGCCGGTTGGATGAGGTCTCGTCTGAAGTAAACAGCAGTGATGAAGACGAAGCCCTCCAACCTAATCCCGCGCCTCCACTATGTACACCGCATCATTACCCCCCACCAACACCACCACCGCCGCCGCCGCCGCCCGCTCCGTCCGCCCGCGCTGCACGAGCAGCGGCCCGCAGTGCGAGGTGCGACGCGTCGACGAGCGCCCCGCACTCAAGATCCTGAAGAAGGCCTCCGGATGAGGCCGAAACATATGTCGATCGCTATATCGACATCGCGTAAGTCACGTTAAATTCCCGTTTTTAAATCTATAAGTTTAAAATGAACGTGAGTTTTTATAATAAGATTGTCTATTATTACAATGTTATCACTATAGTCAATGATAAACCTTTCAGAATAGATACAATGGGTGACCTTATATTTGTCAATAATTCACATGAATTTATTTTTATATTACCTTATTATTATATGACTTCCAGGCAACTGGATAGATGATCATGACAGTAAGATAAAATAAAGATAAAAGTTTTGTTTATTTTTGCATCTCCACCAATTTTAATATCTCTTTTTTATTCCTCTCGATACCCGGGTGTCTTCAGATTTTAGCGATATTTTTCAAGAGATCGTTCTAAGCGATAAGACCACATAAATAATACGTTTATACATATATATAAATGTGTTTCTGCCACTGTTAATTCATGGTGTGTAAATAAAGAGTTATTGTATTGTTTTGTATTGTGATTTGCATTTATATTTGACTGTGGCAGCTTTATGTTTTTTGTTTAAAATAAAATGACTACATCAAACCGTAAACTCCACCGTGAAATATTATCTGACAAAGTTGTGATTCCTAACATGGCCCTGTGCAAAGTCGTACTATAGTAGGTTCAAACTTATGTCACGACTGCAAATGGACTTCATTTTGAAGTCCTAAGTCGAGAAGTTGGCGGGAGTTGTGACATACCATCCAAAGTTGCGTCTAATCCTTCGCTAGGAGCTCGCACGTTGATTAAACTGGTCACAAAGCTAAGAGTTTCTCAACATTGAACGCCCCATTGTGAGTTATTTACAGTATTATCGGACAAGTTTAAGTTATAGGTATGTTTCTTTTTTAGTTATCTATATTCTGCTCACCATTTTTAAAGCTTACTAGCAATGTGGGTTTTACATTACTAGTCTAGTCTTGTTAACCCCTCCAACTAAGCTAAATAAATATGCTTATGTCTTCACATGAATAGTGCAATCGGTGGGGATCGAACTCACAATCTCTCGATCGCCAGGCCAACGCCTCAGCCATTGGGCTATTGCCGCTTTCTAGAAAATAAATAAGTAGTAAAGTTTTTAGCATATAAAAGTCCTTTTTATCTCAAAATAACGCGCACGTCAAGTTCAAGTTACAGTCCAGCACAAGTCATATCTTATCTAATCTATAGGTAAATAAAGATATGGATGTTTTTCTAATAGCTTTCAATATAGGTACTTTTGGAATTAAAACGAAATAGTATGTTTTAAACATAGTAGTATTGCGTTACGCTTGTACTAGTTTGTGTTCATCAACAATGAGTGGCGCGGTTGTGTAGGTACATAATTTTTATAATATAAACACACATTTTCAAGTTCATGCCAAAACTCTCACAGTTGCTATAATAACCTTTGATATTTAAACTAAGGCTTGACTGGTAGAAACATCTTGCTAACATCACATAAATACTGAAAAAAATTTGACACCGATGAATCTTTTCGCTTTTAGTTGATTTTTGCTACCGGCAAAATGTTTCATGGTCTCGGTTGAAATTAAATAGCACTTTCGCAATCACACACACCACTACACAACACATCAACCACATCAACGCAATCTAAAGCAAGATTTTACTCAAGTTTTGTGTATATTAATCTCAAGAAAAATATGAACAAAAGTAAACTCTAAACATTTTATTGTTTAACACGTAACGCGAAAGTAGTTGAAGTTGGCCACAACTTGATGCTCAGTAATTAACATATGTGCGAGCCAAAAATCTACCGATTTTGTCAGGGTTGTGTGCCGTAAATGACAACTCATATCACTAGGAAATTATATTGGTACCAAAAAACTTACATGTAATGGCCAGTCTCAGCATAACAACGGTCAATACTCAAACGGTCAATTTGACAGGGCAGTTGGTCTAGTCGTTAGTGAGCCTGTCCACAAAACTAAAGGTCGTGGATTAGATTCGCACACGGGACAATTCTTTGTGTGATTCACAAACAACTGTTCCGAGTCTGGGTTGCAATTGTGTCCCCGATTTGTACTTTTACTACTGGCGAAACTGGCTGTTAAGATCACATATAATAAAGTATTTTCTTATATATTTAAATAATCGATATCTGACAGATTTTTATCTACTTTTAAAAGGCATAATTTGTTAGATAAATACCTATTATCTAAATCTTATTAGGACCAGGTGACACTGGCCTTTAACAATATAAGTTCCGTATAAAACTAAAGAATATAAACGTTTAGAACCACTGACCGTTTAAGACCATTATTGTCATTAACTTCATGTCAGTTAATTAACTGTGCAACTTTGTAACACGATCCGATCCAACAGTTTGATAGTGTGACTAATTCTAAGAGATCCATTTGTCTAGCGCAAACAAGCTTTATCTTAGTTTCTTTACTAAGTTACATCATAAAATATTAAAATAATTAATACATTATTTAGCACATATTAGTTACTTGCTGCGCACCACGGCTTCACCTGCATTAAATAGTATCCCATGTCATTCAACCATAATTCAACCATCGTCATAAAAAATATTGCTTATCCCTGCACTTTTACTATTCATTATTCTGTGTCTCTGTACAAAATTTAAAATAAATAGGTCCAGCTGTTTGACCGCGAAGAGGTTACAAACGTGCAAATATACAAACTCCGCCGTCCGCTGTTATCCCACAGAGCTAGAGATCTTCTACGATAACATGGCCCGCCCCTCCAAAATTAAAAAAAACGATTGAAAGTATTTGTCTCTCTCTTGATCTCTACAACATGGAGTCCTTCAAGAGGGGCGTTAAAAGAATCTTGACAGGTCGGCAACGCATGAGTTACACCTCTAGTGTTGCAAGTGTTCATAGGCGACGGTGACCACTCTCCATCAGATGTGCCGTCTGCTTGTTTGCTACCTATATCATAAAAAAATAAAACTGGCCAAGTGCGAGCCAGACTTTTGTCCCGCACACGGAGGGTTCCGAACCGAACACCAACTAAGTAAACGTTAAAACAAAGGTAGAATAGTATTATATAGTAGTAATAGTAGTAATTAATATTATTAAATATCTGGTTGACCGAGCTTTGCTCGGTATTTTTTGCAACTTAAACAGACAAATATGACTCTTCCCGACATCTATTGACGAATAATAATACTATTTTTTTTAATTGAGAGCCACTAACTGCTTTACCCACACAGTAACACTAAAGCTACTTCTACTCGCCAATAGATGTCGGGAAGAGTAATATTTTAAGTTGATTATCAATAAAGTAGATTATTGAAAACACGAATAAACAACATTTTCTGAAAATGATTCCTAGCTAGATCGATTTATCGCCCCCGAAATCCCCTGTAAGTATACTAAATTTTATTTAATCGTTGGTGCCGCTTCCGAGATTCATATTAAGGTAAAGACGATAGCGCCATCTTTAATGATCATCTAGATGGCGCGGCGCTATCTTAAGAAAATTTCAATCACGGTTCATGAGATACAGCCTGATGAAAGACGGACAGACAGACAGACAGACAGACGGACAGCGGAGTCTCAGTAATAGGGTTCCGTTGGTACCCTCTGGGTTCGGAACCCTAAAACTTTCCTCTTACAGTTACAGACTTTTCACCGCCCCGACATTTCGGATCATTCTGTATATATACCCCGAGGCGTCCAATACACAATAGGTTATCCGTCATTCATGACTGATGATTGACGACACACAAAACCAAAGTATCTACATTTTGGTCAGTCACCGTCATTCACCCCATCAGACGATAGGTTATCCATTGGTCACAGTCGTGACTGCCAGCAAACTGACAGCAAAACCTATCGTGTAATGGACGCCATGTGAAATAATCGATGCTTAAAATAAAAAAATTAAAAAAACCCGCCAAGTCGAGTTGGACTCGCCCACAGAGGCTTCCGTATCAACGTTGGTAGTACCAATTAAGCTAGACCTCTAAATTGTATGAGCACTCGCATAACTCAGAGGCCTATCTTAATTGGCGTAAACTGTGTATGTATCGGGACACGCTTTAATTTTCAACTTTTTATTTTTTGCCATTTTTCCATCATTTGTGCTGTAAACCTTGCTTCTTGCCAAATTTCATGATTCGATGGGAAGTACCCTATAGGTTTTCGACCCTATAGGGCACTTCCGGTTGACCTAGAATTGTCAATTATAGTTAAAAGCAAGGTTTTACTGCACAAGTAAAATGAAAATTCCGAAAAATAAAAAATGTTGAAAATTATGGTTGGTCCTTACCATTTCCCGCGAAAATCTAAATTTGCCCATATCTTTTTTATCGTGTTGATTCAGAGCCTTGATTTTATACACCTAATAGGGGCTATAGACTACAAGTATCTGGTATAAATTTCAACTTGTTAGGTCCACCCGTTCCTGAGAAAATCGGTGGTGACTCACGGACAGACGGACAGACGGACAGACGGACAGACGGACAGACGGACAGACGGACAGACGGACAGACGGACAGACGGACAGACGGACAGACGGACAGACGGACAGACGGACAGACGGACAGACGGACAGACGGACAGACGGACAGACGGACAGACGGACAGACGGACAGACGGACAGACGGACAGACGGACAGACGGACAGACGGACAGACGGACAGACGGACAGACGGACAGACGGACAGACGGACAGACGGACAGACGGACAGACGGACAGACGGACAGACGGACAGACGGACAGACGGACAGACGGACAGACGGACAGACGGACAGACGGACAGACGGACAGACGGACAGACGGACAGACGGACAGACGGACAGACGGACAGACGGACAGACGGACAGACGGACAGACGGACAGACGGACAGACGGACAGACGGACAGACGGACAGACGGACAGACGGACAGACGGACAGACGGACAGACGGACAGACGGACAGACGGACAGACGGACAGACGGACAGACGGACAGACGGACAGACGGACAGACGGACAGACGGACAGACGGACAGACGGACAGACGGACAGACGGACAGACGGACAGACGGACAGACGGACAGACGGACAGCCGGACAGACGGACAGACGGACAGACGGACAGACGGACAGACGGACAGACGGACAGCCGGACAGACGGACAGACGGACAGACGGACAGACGGACAGACGGACAGACGGACAGACGGACAGACGGACAGACGGACAGACGGACAGACGGACAGACGGACAGACGGACGGACAGACGGACAGACGGACGGACAGACGGACAGACGGACAGACGGACAGACTGACAATCTTATAAGGGTTCCTTTGTCTACCTTTTGAGGTACGGAACCCTAAAAAAACATGGCAATATGATTGTTCCGCCTAAAAGGGATCATTGAAGTACACATTATATGTTCATCTCTCATTTCGGCCACACGGCGTCGACCAGGCACACATTTGCTCGGGGCAAATATTCCATTCGTACAATAAAAGCGTATTTTTGAAATTCCACCCCCAATGTAATAAATTGTGAGTTGAATTTCAAAATAATTGTTATTTTAATCTAGGCAAGAAAATAATCACGTACAATTTTTGTATTCATTATGGTGTTTTTAAATTTACCTGCATAGTTGAATTTTTTGAAAAAACGTGATTAAGTAATTATTACTTAGTTACTTACTCTTCCATTCCTTCTGATGAGAGAGAATCTTACCTTTGTGATCTTGTTTGTATTGGAATACAACACACATTTGATGTTCTAGTTAGTATAAATAAGAGTGAAATTTTCATACAGGTACCTACTCGTACTTAGTTAAACAGAGTGGCAGCATCGGTTAATCTGTATTAAAACTAAGTAATATAGCACAAGAAAAACCGAGCAGAGCTGAGTCGCAAAGATTTTTTTTATTAAATTTGTTTAAGGACTTTTATAATTAACATGTCAGTCCTATTGGGCTCACAAATAATGTAACGCTATATTTTAGATACGGTTATTTAGGATCTAATTCAAAATTAAACAACACATGTAGGTAGCCGTTATTTTTTTATTGAGTCTTTTATATTTTTACAAAGGGCCTGAAGGGCTTAAAAGTTAAAGTTACTTACTAAAATATACATAATTATACAGATGATAAAGATGATGTTATAAAAAGAGTTTAAATTTATGGAAATGGGCGCCTTAGATCTAGTTCGCTATAGATTTAGGACCGGCTAGGTCAGCGATAGGCTTACAGGGGTGGTACCGTGCCTTCATCACTAGCTTTGCAACTGCTTTCTAGTTACTTTAGATTAGTAGGACGAAACAATATTGTTATGAAAGTGAACCGGTGAGAACCGGCCCACTGTTACCCTGGTGCAGCTCAGGCAGGAACGCAGACGGGGCAGATGCCGGGTGAAGGGGCTTCGCCGTCCTGCAGGCTGGTCGCCTGGTGGTTAGTGTCGTGTGTGTAGACGATCCGTCGTGTAGGTGGAAAAGGAACCTCCAGTCTTAGATGAAAAGGTAGAAACACACAAAAAAACCCTAGCGGGGTTTTCAGAGCACGTGGCAACGTGGACAGCTAAAAAGCTGAACGAGGACGATTAATGGCGTGCACACGAGTAGGCCTGGCTTAGATTCACTGCCGAAGGCTGGCAAGACGAAGAGGGCCTTTCGTTCGTCTTTTAGGTCGACGACCTACGCTCTGCTTGCAGTCTTCTCAGCCCCGCCGTCGTATCGAAAGTGCCGGAGGCACGTCCTTCGTTTTATTTCCTCCATCTTGCTGACGAGTGAACGGCATGACTAACAGCCCAGTGACCATAGAGTCGTACATTCAATACAATTCAGTACAATTCAATTTGACAGACAGATGTTAAAGTCATTAATTTTTTTAATATTATTTTTGGCTTCGCTCAATTGTGCACTTAGCAACTGACAATGAAGTGGATTTGACATCCGGGGTTACATTATACTAAACAAAACGTTGAAAAACTTTTACGTTAACAAAGTATGAGTCCATAAATATTATAGATACGTGATGGTCACGGTCATTGATGGATGGAATCGACTTAAAAATTCAAAATAATTATGAGGCAAACGGGTGGTTACCATTAAAATAATATACGACAATGTATGTTTAAAGAAATCTTATAATTTTATCGAATTCAGATGGAAAACTTCAAATATCAAAATATCTCAATAAGCCACAAAAAAGCCCTCACGCGGCATTCAAAATAAAACTTATAAGTAACTAGCTGACCCGGCAAACGTTGTTTTGCCATATAAATAAATGGCTATTAAAAAATAAGGGTTGATCTTAGAAGGGTGAAAATTGAGGATTGTATGTATTTTTGTATGTTGTATCATAAAAAAATAGAAATTAAAAATTTTGTCTAAAAAATAAAAAATAAAATTTAGGGGTGGACTACCCCTAACATTTAGGGGGATGAAAAAAAGATGTTGGCCGATTCTCATAGATACCGCATAAGCACAAAAAATTTCATCAAAATCGGTCTAGCCGTTTCGGAGGAGTATGGCAACGAAAACTGTGACACGAGAATTTTATATATTAGAAGATTATTCTAAGCTATACATTACCTCAACATCAAATCTAAGTTGAATTAAATACCTATCAACTATTACTATCGAGCTAGGTGCCAAACAGTTATAGTGTAGCCTGTATTAAACCTCGAACGGCCTGGTTTCCTATTAAATTGCAAACGACTTGGCTACGGCCGGTCGAAGCTGCCGCGTATTATCACCTTATTAAGTGGCGCCGCAAACTGCGAAGTTAATCACTAGTTCAGACCCTAGAGGTACTGAAACTGATACAGCCTGATATTGGATACTGTGATTACCTATAAAAGATAACTTTATACTTAAGCTGTTGTGTAATAGTAGTTTCTAAAACTATTGCATAGTGACGGGTAACGCGAGTGTAGAGAATAGCACGAGTCTTTTAATGCCTAGTTATTTTATTTATTTTTAATTATTTATTTATAATAATATGAACGGTACACACAGACCACTAATTATCACATTATTCAATTAAAGTTATTACATAGATAATCAAGACGAATTAATGAAAACATAAAATATTTAATAAAAACGAAACAGATGTACCTACAACATAATCAAGTCAAATTAAAATTGTTAATAAATAATAATTAAAATGTAAAATAAAAAATATATATATAAAAATTTGGATCAAAGTACATTATTGTATATGTAAATGCATATTGTATATGTAAAATCGGTTTATAAGTCACAAAATTTCTGAAAGGCAGCTAAAATTACCCTCCATTCGTTCGCAAAAAAATCTAAGTCAGGTGTTGATTCTACGAGAGCGTTGAATGCAGAGAGGGACCGAGGAATAGGCGAGTTACGATTTATGTGCAGTTTCATACATTACTCTATCTACACTAATGCGACAGGTATCGAATTATTATTACCTATCGATGGCGACAGGTTAAGTTAGCAAAAACTCTTTGAAAAACTAAACAAACACAACAATGGTTCCGTAACCATGATAGCGCGCATTACGTTACTATGGTTATGGAGTAAACATCAGTCAACCGCGCATGCGCCCTAGCGCGGTCCCTATAAACAATGATAAAAGTCAAACTGAAGAAAACTCCTTGGTCTATCTAAAGTGTGATTGGGGCATAATAGAAAAAAAATTATAGCGCTATTTTATTAATAAATCTGTATAATTATAAATCTTTTTGATTTCATTTCAGTTGTACATCAATAAAGACTATTGTCATTCCGCAATTATTTTTTGAATACATAAAATGAACTTTAGGAAAGAATATAGATAAAATAATATATAATAGATAGATATATATATATATATCTAAAAATAATCATTTATTTCTCTCACAAGTAATTAGGCACAGTTTGTACTTATGTAACATATAAAAATAATATAGTACATTAAAAATAAAGGTACTGAACACTGGACTATCATTGATCATAATATTAAATACTATGTATTAAATTTTACTCCAATGACAATAAAGCCACGTTATCCTCGCAGAGAACTACGTTAATGGAATTTGTATCCATCCAGAATACAATTACTCGAAGCTTCACTCGATTATTGCGTACACCTCCTTTGCATGACGACGTAATTGGAAAATCTCACTATTACGATCGAGAAACAATGTTTGTTCATAATTTTCGGTTGGTTCTTGAGCGGGGCAATTTCTATAACAACATAATGTAATATTAGCGTTATATTAATAAAGTTTAGCTTATACGAAGTGCTCCGCAGAAAGCCGCGGTGTGCCTAAAATATACACACTACGTGTGCTGGGATAATTAACTCAACCAAAGAGCTTGATTGCATCAGCACTCCTACCCTCACATATAAGCTTTGATTAATAAAACAAGAATATTAATTGCATATAACCATGCCTACTCAGTGGCCCGCTATAGGTGAGGCCTATGACCAGCAGTGGACAGAGATGGGCTGATGATGATTATGCCTACTTATCTAAAACCATAATATTGTGGTTAAAAACTTTGATTATTTTTAAACCGGCTTTACATACCTCGCTAGCCATTTTCAGCTGCAAGTTTGAGGTGTTTGTCCCTGTACTCTGAAGACACTTGTGAGATTTTTTGGCAATCTATGGGCATATTAAAGGTACGACCACACCTCGGCGTGCTGCGTCCGCGTGCGCGATCAGATTTTCAATCGTTTTTTGATCGCCGTAAATCGCGTTTGGTGTGAACCAGTCGGTACAAACACTACTGCGCTATCTGATCGCCGCTGAGATCGCGCATACAGCACGATGCGGTGTGGCCGTACCTAAACGTGCACCTCTTCTAAACAAAATCTCTCACAGGTGGTAGGAGCATTACTAATATCGATTTTCCACCTGACTTGCTACCAAAAAGTAGCTTACCACCATTGAGAAATCTGTCGCCATAATCTTACGGTGTTCCGGCAGCACACAGGCCTTGAGATTCAGATAATTCTAAGCTTAGCGTGTCTAGCGCGTCGTAGCTATACTGAAGACATAGATTTGCTACAAAATTATCCTACATCGTTGCTCGTTGCACATTTTGCAGCTTGTTGTCTTAAAATAAAAATATTACACCTATCTTGAAATGAGAAATATATTTGAGTGCATTAAAATACATAAACAAAAAGTACATTTTGTTTTGTATATCTATAACAAGCTAATGTACGCAAATACAGTGCTGTGTACGTAATGAACGTATAAAGACTTTCATTAAAACGCTTTAGCAAAAAGAATATTAAAAGTAATTATTCCATTATAACCTAAATGCTACAAAGTAAAAAGTTATTGCAGGTTGTTTTTGTGTCCCAATTAGACAATATTGTATATTGACAAAGATTCACCCTTTACGCCAACTTGGCTCTTTATACATCATTTAGGGGTATTTTAAACTTATTTCAAATTTAACTATTTTTTTAAGTGTGACGTTCGACGACGTTTATTTAAAGCAATAAGTTAGTTATATTTAGAACTAGCTGTACCCGCGACTTCGTTCGCGATTCCTACAAAAACTTAACAAAACCTTAACGTTAGTGTGGCTACACTTAAGTTTTTATTCGTCTCATTAAGGTTCAAATCAATGCCTTACATTATGATTAGGCCAAGATAAGTTATATCTACTACGCTGTAATTTTTTTTTAATGTCACAATTCATGTCTTAATTTAAATAATCCACACTAACCATCAATATATGGACACTATTGGAATGCCTAGTTTGGTAGATAGTTAGGTTACAATTTTAATGACAATGAAATTTAAATGGAATATTTAACCAATGTTTAATTGCATATACTATTACATAATATATTGTCTAACGAAAATTTGTTAAATATTGTACTTTGGTATGTAGATACAACGTCGTTATAATGTATCAAGCCGCACAAAAATCCAGCCTCATAGAGAAGCGCTCGTCCAACGTTTGATCTTCTACATTTAAAGATATACCTATAACGACTACTAACCGCCTTTTTATTCTCGGCATCTCATTAAGCATCAACTCTTAATTTTAATTTTATATCACAACATAATATAAAACAAAGTCCCCTGCCGCGTCTGTCTGTCAGTTTGCGATAAACTACAGAATTTGCGGTTTTCACCAATATATAGAGAAATTCATGAGGAAGGTTTATGTGTATAATTCGTTAAGGTTTTATGTAAAGATTAATTTATACTCGACGCCACAAAGTGATGCAAACAGATACAGGCTTATATGCTCTACCTAGCATGGCAAGGGGACTATTTTGTCTTTCCACCTATCCGTGTTTTGTTTGGTGAAGATATTACGAAACAAAATCTAAACTCGGGGTTAACTTCACCAAGCGTTTAAATTGTTGTGTTGATCTCCTGTCAGTGGCGAAACTAAGGAAATAATTTTGTCTTTCCCCCGGGGATAAGGCCATGCTAGCCCTGCAGGCATATGTGCGAAGCTGGGGCGGGTCGCTAGTTGAATTTAAAGTTTAGTCAGCCACTTGGCGTTTTGACTAAAGTAAGACAATATTTCACCCGGGACAGCAGTTTAATCTATATCAAAGCGATGGTTGACGGTTATAAAAAATCCAGCTAAGTAGATGCTTAAAACTATTGATTGCAGAATCGAAAAACTCATCAACGACGACTTCAATAAATTTGACAACTGAGGATAGGCTTATTAAAAACGTTCATATATAACCTCTAATAAAAGGCACCTTTCAATTTCAGCTGGGCTATTCACAATCATTCGAAAAAACAATCGGATTCACAAACTACCTCCCCTTCGACTTGATCGTTGCAATTCATAATTATCGGAACGGAGATACTTGCATTTCAATTCGTTAAATCAGGGATTCTAAATGGAAATATAATTATGTTTATAATTTTAAATGACACTTTCAATGAATTTGAATGTATACGATTTAAATTAGAGTACGGAGAGTACTCATACATACATTTTTGACCATCTTCATAATAAAAGTTAACACACTCTTTTTTTTGTAAATTATTATTATGATGATTTTTTAGCACGAAATAGTAAGTTACTTTCTTGTTTGTCTGTCGGTCATTCCAGGTGTAATCTGACGGCTTAAATTTCAAAAACTTTCCAATTAGTTATCCAGCTGAAAGTTTCAGGGAAGCTAAAATATCGATGAAAATGCATTCTACAGCGTGGTTTTTAGATCAATTTTAACCGACATTTATTGCTTCGTCTAAAGCACACTTTAAGTTTTTCTGGTATTTATCTAAAGAGAGTGCACTTAAACAATAGAAAGTCTTAACTGGCCAAGTGCAAGTCGGACTCGCACTCGTAGGGTTCCGTAACATAAGCGTTTTTATGAAAAACAAATTTATATTTGCGGTTCGGAAAATGTGCTATATCTCAAAAACTACTGACTTCTAACTAATTTTCGGTTAAAGTTTTATTGAGATCTACAGGATATTTTTTTTAGATTTTTCACTTTTTACACATACATTTTACCACTTTAGAAGTGTAAAACTTTCAAACGAATGACTTTGAAAAAATATTTTTTTAAAAACCTCAATGTCATTTTCAACGACCTATTCAAAAACATACCGCAAGTAAAGGTTTGATTAAAAAACATTTTTTAAGTCTCTGTTCCCATGTATCTCCTTAATCTTTATTTTTTTAAATTTTTGTATAAAACTCGTAAAGCTGTTCATAGAATACATATACCTACCAAGTATTAACTGTGTAGTCTTAAAAGTTGTGGAATAAAATGGCTGTGACATACGGACGGACAGACGGACGGACAGACATACGGACAGGCATGACGAATCTAAAATGGTATGAAACTGCACAACATTTCTACCTAATAGAACTACGCCAGCGATACCAATTCAGAAGCTGGGAATCCCAACCATCCTGTAATATGTGCAGTTATAATGTGTAATGTAAAGTAAAACATCGACTGGCATAGCAATTCGTCATCTACATCTCATGTTTCAAATGGAAACCTAATTCGGTTATCTTACTTAGCATCGCTTAGCTCTCATACATAGTTGGCTTTGAGTAACTCAAAGATAGTTGGGCGCCAGCTTCGTTTCGCTTATATTCCAATAATGAGGCCTGTGTTTTAATCCATCATCGGCAGAAGAACGATCGAGTGTCGTTTGCCGAACTCAGCTAATCTTCTTAAACTTAATATATGTTATTTCCTGAGACCGAATCGATTAGCGACATGCTTTTATTCGATTGATGGCTGGTTCGTGCAAGTCACAACTCAAACCAACTTTTGCCACACGTAGTAGGAGCATTATATCGATGTTCCGCCTGACTTGTTGACATAAAATAGCTTTTTACCATCAAGGAGAACATCTGCCGGCGTATCCTTACGGTGTCAAGCCCTTGGTATTCAGGATCATTTTAGGCCTAGCGGATTCACTATCTTCGATGACATCATCGCTTAGGACCAGGCGAGATAGTAGTCAAACGCTAAGCCTATAAGCAATGTTATTCTCAATCATTCGAAAGCAAATTCGAATTTGGAAACTGCCTTTACTTCGACTTGGATCTTTGCAATTCACAATGCTCCGATCGGTTAGTTTTGATATTATCAATTAGAAAAAATCAGTGACTTATTGGAAAGGTGTCCGCGCAAAACAGCTCAGGGATCAAAAAAATAATAAAATTAAAAATGAAGCATCCGAATGCGAATATGTTTTCGAATGATTGAGAATAAGCGCAAAATAACTAACAATACATTTTCGACAAAATTTCTATCGTGTTGAGATTCGAACTCACATTCTTTGCTTCTTAAAGCAAGCTCTGTTCCACCTGATCCAAACATGTACATATGCAGTGTGGCGAATTTAAGAATAACAGTGTCAATCTGCACGTATAATTACGGAACCAGGAACGATTCCCGTTTCCTGTTTTTTTTTTTTTCCTGAAATCTTTGTTATACATATACATTTGATCAAAGTATCATTTGAGAAGTGTTTACCTAATAGATTTAAATAACATTTACATAAAAATATCCTGTTTTTCCCGTGTCCCACCAAAACCTTTATGTTTTTCGGGATAACCAATATTCTAAAAATTATTCCATAGTATAAGCTATGCTCACTTTAAGTTTCATTAAAATCCGTCCAGTAGTTTCGGCGTGATGATTTTTCAAACGGACATACATACAGACAAAACTTAAAAAATATATATTTTCGGGATCTATAGCGTTCATATTGCTTCCCCTAATTTAAGTTTCAAAAAAATATTGAATGTACAGTTTTCGCTTAGTTACTGTTTTATTATAGTAGAGAAGATAGATAGATCATTATTGTTGATATGTTATTTGACGTTTTTATACGCAGATTTTTAATTTGCCTATATCCTGAATAAATGCCTTGACTTTTGAGTTGACTTTTGACAATGTAGGCTTGTCCAGCACCGCAATTAATTTATCTGTTTTAGACTAAGTACCATTAACCACCTCAACAAGGAATTAATATATCCGAATGCCAGACATTCGCCAGTAATTAACTGACCGATTACAATTAGTCAATTATCGTCTAAACAGTGTTTGTGGGTTGAATTCTCCGGTATAATTACCTTATTAGATAATAAAAAGAACAGAAACTACATCATATATTTACATTAATACTAGTGGCGACCCGCTGTTTAACTCGCATAAAGGCCAATTAAAACGCTTGCATGTTATTAACAAGATTTTATTACAAGCTTTTATTTAACTTGCAATGTATGTATGTATGTATGTCACTATGTATGTTCGGGTGGAATCTTGGAAGCTAAATTAGACCCACTTCCCGATGTCCAATTGGACTAAAATTTGGTGTACCTATGTATCTTCGGTGACAATACAATAATATGATACCATGGAGCTGATCTGATGATGGAGACGGAAGGTGGCTACGGCATCTCTGTGATAAAACAACATAACCCCACCGAGTTTGGGCTCGATTGATTTGTCTTGAAGATAACTTTTCACCTAGATGATATCCAGGGTCTGATGATGAAGCTGGAAGGTGGCCATGGCATCTCTGTGATAAATCAACATAACCCTACCGAGTTTGGGCTCGATTGATTAGTCTTGAAGATAACTTTTCACCTAGATGATATCCAGGGTCTGATGATGAAGCTGGAAGGTGGCCACGGCATCTCTATGATAAATCAACATAACCCTACCGAGTTTGGGCTCGATTGATTCGTCTTGAAGAGAACTTTACATCTAGATAATATCCAGGGTCTGATGATGAAGCTGGAAGGTGGCCACAGCATCTCTGTGATATATCAACGTAACTCTACCAAGTTTGGGCTCGATATTTAGCGACTGGTGATGAAGCTGGAAGGTGGCCATGGCATCTCTGTGATAAAATAACGTAACCCCAGTGAATTTGGGCTCAAACGATTCGTCTTGACGAGCACTTTACACTTAAATGATAGCCAGGATCTGATGATGAAACTGTAAGGTGGCCATGGCATTTCTGTTATAAAGCAACATAGCCCCACCGAGTCGATTGATTTTCCTTGAAGAGCACTGATACCCATAATCACATGAAATATCCGTGGAATATTTTGAAACATCATGCCTTCTCTTTAATACTTAAATAGTAGGTAGGTATTCGTTATCTATAACTACCTACTAAAAAGTTAAAAATAAATTATATATATATATATATATATATATATATACGGTCCAATTGAGAAACCATGAATATATATATATATATATATATAGTTAAAAATATTAAAATACGGGACTTATCGCGCCTAAAACATACATTTTTATTTAACTCGACATCGTGACCACGATCAATGCAACTTGGTGGAAACGTCGAGTTAAATAAAAATTTATGTTTTAGGCGCGATAAGTCCCGTATTTTAATATTTATAACTAAGTGTTCAAATCGCGAAAGTTTAAAGTTTTCAATTATATATGTAATATTATGGATGTTTGCGAATAACTTCGTCGTTTATGAACCGATTTTGATGATTCTTTTTTTTGTTGCAAAGTAGGTATCCCAAGGGTGGTACCCTATGGTACCACCCTTGGGATACATACATGAAATTACTATAAATTTCATCGAGATCTGATAAGTATCTCCAGAGATATGGTGATAAACACCTCAAACTTGGTACTGAAAATTAATAGCGCGGCATTTGAAGTCGGTTCTTTTAGTTTTTTAAACGATCTTACGATACGGGTTTAACTTTAGTTGGTTATCCAGCGTCTTCTCGTGTAACTACCATCTTTGACTTCCAGATTCTAGACTGCATGGTAACATAATATCCAGTAAAGTAAGGTGTGCTTGTTTTTATCAAATAAAAAAAAGTTTCTCCCACTTTCTATCTACTACTCTGTCTATACCAGTTTCCTGATTACTATTTTTTGGCGAGAGATTTCCGCAATGTTACATATAAACCATTGTTAAATCTACAATGTTACTTATGAAAAATGTGATTTACGCTTCATTTTAACGGCGGTCAGTGAGTGGGAAACTCGTCCATGCGTCAAAAACTAGATAATGATTTCAATTTATGGTCCATTAAATCCTAGTGGACTAACTCACGTGAGATACGGGTGTTTAGAGTGGCCATTATTACCACCCAAGAATATCTGGCAATTGGGATACCTATGTTTATTTTTTCAATTGTGAATTTAAAAAGGAGGAGGTTCTCAAGTTAACGTACTTTGTTTATATTATAGTCCATGACCACGCAAATTTTCTTTCAAATAGGTGATCCAACTAATTTTTTTTGGAATAGACTTATTTATAATTTAACTTTGGTCCCATTTAAATTTTATATTAAAATTCTATGGCTTATGGTGAGAAATAAACGATGATTCGATTAGTTTTACACAATTTTATTTAATAAAAAAAAATCCAAAATAGAATAATAAACCCTCTAGCTCTAACAACTAAACATACTATGTATGTACTAACGCAATACATACTAAATTTTGAGTCGTTGACATCGAGTAACAAAATATTTCACAAATAAATTATAAGTAAAAAATATTTTTAAAAACTAGCTTTTATCTGGGACGATGAACTAAAATGTTAAAAATGAATTCTATTAAGTATTTGGCGTGTAGGTACTTACTTATATTTTTAAAAGCTTGAGGCACTGAAGTATAGTCGAATTGAGAAACCTCCCTTTTGAAATCGGTTAAAAATAAACACGAATGACGAAGACACCTGAATATTTTAATTTAAAAGTATCATCGTAATAGAATCAACATTAAACGATTCCGGTGTTACATAGTCGAAAATAATGCCTCATTATTTGGGAATTTTAACATGCTTCATCCCAAGATAACTTAGTATTTGAAGCGTGGATGTTCAACGAAAAGTGATTTTGTAGTGTGTTTTGGTTTGTAGGCTGAATGATATATACAGTAAATTTTCTAAGCGTAGTAAAATCCAAATGGTAGAGGCGCGGTATGATATGCATACATATGGATAATAATGAGTTTCCTCAGATGGGAAATTATCACAGGAGCATGGTAATAATTTAATTCAAGAAAAGAAAAAAAAATGAATTTATGAGTACTTATGATACCACAAGTAACATAATATTATGACGTCCAAAAACATTATGCATGAAACACTTTTTATTCTAATATATGTTTAGCTCTTTCCACACCATTTTGCCATTGATTTACATTTGATGACGTCCAATGACGGGCTTCCTCTTTTTGGGCTTCTCAATCTTGGGTATAAGGACAATTTGATATGTTGCGATAATAAGTTTCTTGTCGAACACTATAGAGTGTTATAAGTTGTATTTGCGTGTGTATTTGTGTGCCTGGGAATCTGTGTATATGTATGTCTGTTTTGTGGCATCGTAGCTCCCAGACGGATAAACCGACTCTGATTTAGTTTTTTTCGTTTGATAGTTGACTTCATCGAGAGTCATCTATGCTTTGTTTCAAGAAAAACCGTTGAACCGTTTTAAGACTATGAGCTCTTTTCTAGATGATGACGCTATTAGAGCTACTTTCGCAGGTCTGATCAATTCGAAACTCAGTATCCTCTTACTTCAATGACATTGTAAGAACGGGTACCTTGACATAATGCTAGGGCATATCTTGGAATCTGCAGAATACTGAACTCCTCAATAACTAACAGCAGAAATGTCGTCTTTGAGCATATTTTATGAGTCTCGGTGAACTTATAGATCAGTCAGGGATGATGCTAAATTTTAAATTTAAGTATTATTTATTAACAAAATTAAATAGTTAAAGTATTTTTATCTCAAAAAATAAATATTTTACACACATCAAACGAAATAAAAATCTTACTTCATAAAAAGTATGAACGGACTTATATTCTAACATGACGTCTTAGCATTTCATCCATAACATCCATAAAAGCTTTATTAGTCTTGAAAATATATTTCTTATTATTTAAAAAATATATTCAGTAACGTGAAAAACACTAAATATTTCATATGAATTTCCGAAAATACCACTTACATTTTCATTTTTCTTCGAAGACACTATTTTATTGTGTTATTTGAAAGCAGTGCTCACTAATTTACTGTCACTTCACTACACTAACTCTAAACCAAATCTAAACTCTAAACTCTCTCTCTTTTAGGATTTTTATTACATTTAGCTTGTTCAAAAAAAAACTCAATGTATACTCAAGTGTTAAAACACAACGATCAAACCACAGAATAGATTAATACTAGGATCAAACACGTCAACATTTTGAGTCTACCGTAATTATTAGAAGACGAGAATCAAATATCTCTCGTAAATTGCGAATACTGGGTTGAGAAACCATTTCGCCCCTAGTTCTTTTCTTCTATCACTAGTAGTTGGTTGAAGTAACGATTCTTTTTCACGTATATCTCATTCAGCTTGACTCATCACCTCTACAACTTTTGTTGGTACGCGTTTTAATCAAAGCGGGGCAGATTGAATGTCGTACTCGTGGCCCGATTCGGTTCAAAAACTGCCACTACGATGTGACATGATACTCCTACACGTGGCGATTATTTGCAGTAGAATAATTGCCTGATTGTTTAGATCTTTATACGAGTATGTACAAACATTGAGGCTAAACATTTTTTGGCTGTAAACATATTTTTCAATGTCAAAACATAATCATGAAAAGTTATAAATTGAGGATATAACAATAATAATTTATGATAGTTTAAAAAACTAAAATAAACTAAGGTATGTAAGATCAAGCATAAAAAGCCTCAAAAACACGTTTCTTGTATGGTAAGTTGGGGTATTGTTAACCACGGAATGTTTATTGTTACCTTACTGCGTCCGTGCTTACACGTAACCCACTGAACAAAAGCATGTCGGTTCGTTGCGGCCTCTATGCTAGCCAGCTTGGAATACGGGCTACGATATGTGCGCTAAGTGGATTGGACTTAAGACATTTATAACCCTCCCTCCCACCCTCCTCTTCCCCCGCCTTGTGTCACGGCAGTCTTCAAACCCAGACGAGCACGATTCTATGTTAGACTGCATCGTCATCTTAACATTAGATGAGAAAGCAGGCAAGTGCTTGTGCGTCTGGAATAAAAGAAAAAATGCGGCACAGTAGAATCTTTATTTATCTGGATAATCGTCACATTGTTATCCAGAAATTCTATTTGACTTTTAACTACATTTGGCTTGTAACGGGGTTGCAATGAGGTTATTTCTTCCAGCAGTGTAAATGATCATTATTTTTATATCATGTGAGCTAGCGTTTGACTACTATCTCACCTGTTGGTACGTGATGCAGCGTTCGAGAATGGTAGACATACCTAAAATTCGCACGAAGCGGTTCAGTTCTGTCTTTATTATCAGAACAGCCAAAAAATGGAATACCCGACCCGTGACGGTCTTTCCTCCGAAATACAACCTCGGAATGTTTAAGTCAAGAGTGGATAGGTATAAACAAAAATAAAACTGGGCAAGTGCGAGTCAGTTGCGTCTCGCCACGGAGGGTCCCGAACCGCAGTACAATACCACGGTAATATTATAATATATTATTACCGTGTCAATAATACTTCGTTGAGAGTAGACGCGTATCAGATCTCGTAAACGCGACAAGCGATTTTGACCCGAAATTCAATACCTATAAGGTTACTTATCAAGTGAAGTGAGTAGTGGACTTTATTTCTTGCAAGGCTTAGAAAGCATATTGCCTTCCCGTTCTCGCACCGCTTCGCACGGACGTGACTGAAGAGGGCCGCCACCTCACCCCCGCTGGGATGCAGGAGGACGATTGCTTAACATCAGCGGCGTCAGCCTTATCTACCTCAAATATAATGCATCGCACGCCACCATCTAGGTACTCGTCTAACCCGGATATCACCGCTATCAAGCGCAAGCGCCATGAGATGGAAGACCACACAGATACCTTTCTCGAACACAAAATTAATGCAATTGTCGCCAAATCCGTGCAAACGGTGATTTCTTCAGAGATGTCCATTATAATCGATAGCCTCAAGAATATAAGTACGGCAGTTATGGACAATAAAAGCGACAATGACAGCATTAAGACTCTGCTGAATGAAGTGAACACCAAACTCACTGACATAGATAAATCTCTTTTGCGCGGCGAGGAACGTCAGGATAAATTTGATATTCGACTCAGTTGTTTGGAGGAGAAAGCTGCGGTAGATGACAAGATGACGGACAAGGTCCTTTGGCTCGAGAGCAAGATCGCCGCCATGGAGCAGCAGGCTCGGGCGTGTAATGTGGAGCTGGTCAATGTCCCGGACAAGCGCGGTGAGAACCTCCCTGCCATTGTCATCCAGATTGGATCCTTTATAGGCTGCGAACTGAGTCCCAGGGATGTGCTAGCGGCACACCGTGTCCCTCACGCTGACCCCAAGGACACGCGCCCCAAGAACATAATTGTCAAATTCACATCAATTATTCTTCGAGATAATTTCCTAGCTGCATTTAGAATGAAGAGAGGTGTGGACTACGCACAGATCTCCATTGCCGGAACGCCGCGTAAATTATATGCTAACGAGCATCTTACCTTAAACAATAAAATTATCTTTCGTGAGTGCCGCAGTAAAGCTAAGGAACTGCAATATAGATGATGCAATATAGACGTATGGGTGAAGCACGGTGTTATATTACTGCGTCGCGCAGACACCAGCCCCGTTATGGCTGTCCGTAACTCCAATGACCTCTCAAAAATAAAGTGAATATTATGGATCTCTCGACGGCTATGTGAAATAATATTCGTAACCATATTTATCATTAAGCCGATTTGTATATTATTAATTCATTATTTACTACTTACACTAAAATCGTCAACGTTTATATTAATTGTATCATTAATTTGTAATATAACCACATACTGGATTAAGTACAGTTATCAAGATGTAAACAGTTTATTCATTAGCAACATTATTATTATTACCTTATATTATTACCAACTATTAATTACAATCTCTCTTTTCTCTATAAATATCGTACACTCACATAATAAAAATAATCTAATTCTAACAACACTATACTACCATCACTATTGCTTATTACACATACGACATATACCTAATTGGGTTCCATGTAGCCACTTATGTTTTGTATTAGCTGATAATGCGTGCATGCAACTTTATAAATCGTTTTCGTTATCCGACCGCGACAGTCCTGATCTCTGTGTTTTGACACTTATTGATATAACATAACTATGGATGTCGAACCTATTTCTGTGTACTATCAGAACTGTCGCGGTTTGAGAACGAAGTTGCATACTCTTTATATGAATACCTTGATTCACGCATATGACATAATAATTTTAACTGAGATGTGGCTGACCAGTGATATATATGACAACGAATTGCTCGACTCCCGTTATGTAATATTCAGATGTGACAGAGATCGTGAGAGGAGTGGTAAGCGCGACGGTGGCGGGGTGCTGGTTGCTGTGCAGCGCCCGCTGGCCGAGGCGGCGCGCGCGCGTCTCGTCACACCACCCGCCCCGCCACCGCCCCTCCCGTCACCTCTGCCTGACGGCATCATTGACTATCTTACTATAGAATTAGAGCTTGGTTCTAATACTTACTTCCTATGCTTAGCCTACATACCGCCCGGTCTAAAGGAGGATATTTATCTGTCTTATTTTAACTACTTAAATGAATTTTTTAACAGCTCACTTGATAGCCCGTTTTTCCTTTTTGGAGATCTTAACTTGCCTACGATTGAATGGCGCTTTAGGGACGGTCGCATGCAACCATTGCTCAATCAATCCAATACTCGTACCGCTAATTCACTGATTAACTTTATGACTAATACTTGTAGTTTCCAATACAATTATATAAAAAATAATAAAAATAAAATACTCGATTTGTTTATAACCAATCAAACTAACTGTGAGTTAAAAGAGTGCTCAATGCCATTAATACCATTAGATGCTTATCACCCGGCTTTTTATAGTATTATACAAGTAGAACGTAGTTGTAAATACCTACGCAACAACTCTCAAACGAGGTTTTGTTATGCAAAAGCGAACTACGAAATTATAAATAATGAAATTATGGACATAGACTGGCTCGAGCGTATTGATAACGAATTACCGGAATCGGCTGTGAATATTTTCTATGAGATAATTTATAATATAATAGATAAGAATATTCCCAAAAAAAATAATATATAAATCCAACTTTCCTGTCTGGTTTAATTCATCTTTGCGGCATATATTTAAAAACAAAAATAAATATTGGATTAAATGGAAAAAATATAACAATATATCCGATTACGAAATATTTTCTATTTATAGGGAACGATTGCGTGTTATTTCCTCGGCTTTTTATAATAATTACATGGCTAAAGTAGAAGAGTGCATTAAAACCAATGTCAAGTTTTTTTGGTCTTATATTGCTAATAAAAAAAAAATCTAATGACATCCCTAGCTGTGTCCATTATAAACAAACCACAGCAAGTGACCCCATAGAAATTTGCAACCTTTATTCAAATTTTTTCAAATCTGTTTTTGAACCATCTGTAATTACTACAGATTTCTCACTTAGCGATATTCATAATTTAGAATCTCATACGTCAGATACTATAATCAGTGATATCTACTTACCAAGGGATAAAATTAAACTTGAACTACAAAAATTAGATACAAGTAAAGGAGCTGGTGTTGACAATATCCCGCCTTTATTTTTAAAATGTACGGCTAGCTCAATATCCTTACCCTTATTCTATATTTTCAATCTTTGCCTGCGTGAAGGTATATGTCCTCATATATGGAAGGTAGCTCGAATCGTACCAGTGCATAAGGGTGGTCCTAAAAAGGATATTGAAAATTATCGCCCCATATCTATATTGCCTACTCTGTCAAAGTTACTCGAAAGACTTGTACACAATTCCATTTACCCTAGTCTCCATAATAACATTATAGCCAACCAACATGGTTTTGTGCGACGTCGTTCGACTGTCACAAACTTACTTGTATATACAACTGATTTGTTCGATAATATAGATAAAAATAAACAGACGGACAGTGTATATACTGATTTCAAAAAAGCTTTTGACAGAGTTGATCACAAGATACTTTTAGAAAAAATTGCATTTAATGGTATTCGTGGCAATTTGTGGCGCTGGTTCAAATCATATATTAGCAACCGTAATCAGAAGGTAGTAATTAAGGGTTACGAATCTAACATGATCAATGTTAGCTCAGGGGTCCCGCAAGGGTCTATATTAGGACCACTTCTTTTCATAATATATTTAAATGATATTGACAAATGTTTTAAAACATGCAGTTTTTTGCTATATGCAGATTACTTAAAAGTTTATCACACTATTAATACCTATCAAGACCACATAGATTTCCAACGTGATTTAGACAGATTATCAATATATTGTGAAGATAATAAATTAGCCTTGAGCCTTAATAAATGCAAATCAATTACCTTCACGCGTAAAAGAAAGATCAGTAGTTATACATACACCTTATGTAACTCACACTTGGATAAAACGCAAATCATTAAAGACCTAGGCATAACGCTCGATAGTAAATTGACCTTAGATATACACATTCAAAACATAACTGCACGCGGATTCAAAATGTATAATTTTGTCATAAGATCATCTATTAAATTTAAGCGTGAGTCTACGTTCTTGTTGTTGTATAAGTCACTGGTTAGATCTCAGTTGGAGTACGCTGTCTCTGTATGGAGCCCATATTATAAGTGTTATATTCATGATATCGAAAGAGTACAAAAGAAATTTTTGCGTTGTATGCATTTTAAATGTCACAACAATATCATATCTTATGACATATTATTATACAAATATAAATTATCAGATCTGAAATCAAGAAGACAAAAATTGGATGCTATGTTATTGTATGATCTTTGCCATAACAGATATGACTGTCCGGAACTGGTCGGTCGACTTAGCTATAAAATTCCCACCAGAACCAACTCACGTATACCTACAAAAACATTTGCACTCGCCTCGAGCCGTACCACGGCCGGACATCGATCTCCATTACAACGTATGATGAAGTCTTACAATGACATATTTAATGATGTCGATATCTTTTTCGAAAATGTTAGTAAATTCAGAAACTCTGTTAAGAAGTCTTTGCATACTATGTAATATTCAGTACGCTTTAATTATTTTGGATCTCTTTTTATTATTTATTATTTATATATTTTAAAGGTTCGAAGGTATTTACTTTGCAATCAATGAAAACTTTTAACGAACTTAATTTGTATTATGTCACTCTAAATAGATATTAAAATGAGATAAGTAATTATTAGTTTCATAGTGAAATTATTTACATAAAACATACATAAAATATTCAATTAAATTTGGAATGTGTAGTCATTTCTTTTTTTATTGTAATAAAATAACATACTTTGTAAATTAAGTACTTAGTAATGGTTGGTCTTCATTGTAAAACCAGCATCTAATAATATATAAGTAGTTATAAGTACATAATATGCTGTAATACTAACTATAAGAATATAGGTAAACATTTTTGATACTTCCTTACAATAAATTTCAGAATACAATAGTCTCAACTATAAGTAACTTTAATATAAATAGTAATATGTGGCTAACGAAGTTGACGTTACACTCAACACCATGTTTAGTTAAAATTTTTACCACTTAAGCTACAGTGTAATGTTGTTTGCTGGTCCAATAAATAAATAAAAAAATAAAATAAAAAAATACTAAATATTTATCAAAACACAGGAGCCGCGTGCTTATTTAATACAACGCCATCTAACGAATATCTAACGAACTTCTAACACCAACTATGTGAATGTTAAAACAAAGGTGTAAGGGTAGGTAATTAATATTATTAATACGGTAAACAACCTTTCATAGATGGCGCTATAGTAAAGAACACGTTTTTTATATGGGGAGCCCCTTTAATTTTTAACTTTATTCTGTTTTTAGTATTTTTTGTTATAGCGGCAACAAAAATACATCATCTTTGAAAATTTCTACTGTTTTCTACTGTTTACGGACAGCGAAGTCTCAGTAATAGGGTTCCGTTGGTACCCTTTGGGTTCGAAACCCTAATAAAAGGCCTAGAATGAGGGGACTGGCTTTCAAGGATAGATAGCGACCGGAACACATTAGATGTTTGGCGACAGATTTTCTAACTTGAGGGTGGTAGCTGGTCAGGCGGACAGTGTCCTATCACCATGAGATGAGTAATTAAATTATAATAAGTTTGAATGCGCCAATCAGATAAAGAAATGGTGGTGTGTGTGTTCTGAATGTCTGCTTGTGTAAAGGTCCGTTGAATGTGACACGGTTCAAAAGAGATGAAAGGGGAAGAATTAAAAGCTAACAATTTGAGTGATGCCTTCAAAAATCAAAGGCTTTGATTGCTGCCTGTTATATACCGCTCCTGTCAATATGTACCGGAACTTTGGTTACCTGTGGTTCACAGTTAATTAATTTATAAGATTAATTCAATGCTAAAACTAACTTTAAGGGAATTCAAATTGTGAGGAGTTTAAAGTTCAACGTAAATCAGCTCTAATTATGAAGTTAATTTTCAACTTTTTAATTAAAGAAACTACCTTAAACTTTTTATGAATTATATTTAAAATGTGACCGGTCTATGTACGAATTAATATTTTGTGATATTTATTTAGAAGTATTTAATTTCATTCACTTTCATGTATTCTTATGCTTAAAAATATTTTGATAATAGAGAGACGAACCGAAGGCCTGTTTCCATTCTAGACCTAGCGTGACTATATAAGGTGCGTAGTGAGGTGAGGAATATAACATCGATATAACATCGATCCCTGCAAGCTGTGAAAGGTAATATAGACACTCCACCAACCTTTTATCCACGCCCGCCGATATGGCAGCAACACAGGTTGCAATCCAGACAACGATCAAACAATCCGATTCACTAGCGTCTTCATAACACGGACGAGGCTGCAGGGCTCAGATAGTTCATAATATAACACTCACGTACAAGCTTTCAATGCAAGCGCACCCTTAATGCCAAGTTAACTAGGGCGTAAATCATTCCGAGAGAGCATAGAGTTACAAAACAGGTAGAAGTAGCCGCACTCACAAAACAAGTGAAGCAAGAAGCAAAAAAGTCACAGTAAATAATGCAAGCAAGTATGTAAAAGCCAAATTGTTGTTTAATTGATTGAAACCTTTTGTGGCATACCACTGAAGATTTATATTTCCTCAGTCACCAAAAAAACAATCAACAGTTGTAGCTGGCTTATTTTGATTCAAATTAAAAAACGTTTGTCAAAATTAGACGTTGCTTATTTGAAAGACTTGACCGTTGAGGAGTTCCTTGGTATGAAGCTAACCCTGGTTGTAAAACTAGACACCCTGGGTTAGCTACATATGTGATAACTTATCAACGGTCGACAGTATAGACACGAAATTCAATGACGGTAACAAAAAATGTTCTCGATGTGAATTTTAAATAAATTTTTCTTCATCACTTGATGAGAATGCGAGTGTTCGTTTAACATTTTTCAGTTGTCTCTGAGCGAGGGCTGCGTCGAGGCGATATGTTCAAATCTTTATTTATTCCCCCTTCAGCGGAGACTTCACCATGATCTCTCTGTTACAGTGATTTATTTCTTCAGTGACGGTGGAACGGAAGCCTTAAAAATTACTATGACATGAGTGAATATTTTTCTATGTTAGTAAGAATAATATATTCATTATTACAATTAAGTAGGTAGTATACTACCTAGGTGTTGTTAGTCGACCGTAAGATTTACAAATGGTACTATTTTTTACACTGATGAGAAAATCAAACATAATAACTTATGCCTTATTATGAATCTCATCCTTATTATGCCCAAAATTTACTTTATAAAGTGTGCTTAAGAGCCGTCACCACCGCTCAAAAATTCTCAAGATTTGTGTTTACTTTGCAGAAGAGAAAAGAAGAAAACCTTTTAGATAAGCATATTATTAGCTGTGTTTCCATCGTCACTTTTTGTTAGGTCAGTCAAATACATGCCTACTACACAATTATAAGCAATAGTTTTGTAACACGAATTATTTAGACCTCCTTCTCCTTCTCCACAAATAGACTTGATATTAGTTTACTATGGTTCGTTCCCACTACACTGAATGAATCAATAATTATGTTATGATAGGTATAGTAACAGTGATTATCGCGATCTCACCGCGTGACCTCAATCCCAAAGAAGAGCGACGTATTCTCTTAAAACCGAGGTCAGAAAAAACCGTCCAAAGGTACGGCCACACCGCGTCGTCCTGCTATCTGCGGGCGCGATTTCAGTACTTTTCAATTGTTTTCTGATCGCGTTTGGTGTGAACCAGTCGGCCGATAGCGCACGCAGGATGCTGCGGTGTATCCGTACTTTTAATGTATAAACATTGCAATTCGAATATAACATCAATATATAACGTAATTTATTCAAAATCAGAGATGTTCATTTAGACCTGAAAATTATCCGGCACTCTAGGGTGATTATCTTGGTTATTATACAACATGGTCCAGGGACGACCGGGATTAACATAAACAACTAGCGAAGCTTACAACAGGTTGGCTTAACATATTGCATATTACTTTAGTTGTGCTGACTAATTATCAACTTTAAATGTGAATAGATACGGGTTATTTTACAGAAGCGATTTGCCAAAAGGGTTTGTTTACATTATAATTTACCTGGTAAGGTTATAGTGGGAAATGTGTTAAGCATGTTGCAGCTAAACTTTGTACTATGTTAGATGCACGTAGCAAACTTGTGTATAATTTCTATGCCACAGCCTTTTCTATAGAGGTAATCCATCGCCTGCTACAAAGCTACGCTACGGCTACGATACAGCGTAGCGCTCACTACGTACGTCAGAATGTTTACCTTCAAGTGCTTTAGATTCGTAGCCGTCTCTGTACTAGCAATGTGTAACCATTAGTATAGTCCATATAAGGAAATAAAAAAGTAGGTAAAATGGCAATGGTTATATTAATTGTTCGAAAGGTAGGCGAACTGTGAAAGTTGGCAAAGTACGCAGACCAGCACAGAGACAGACGGCTACGAAATACAATGATTAAATGAGCCCAATTGATGGGCCATTTCAATAAACTTTGCCATTTTAGTTTTTTTATATATATAGCTCATTACAGTGCAACGCGATGTGAATTTATCGGATACTAAATTAAATCATTGGAATACCAGTGTATCTCAAGTACTTCAATTTCAAAGGAAATTGCGCTAGTTTACCCCTCTTGTCAAAATGTAGCCGGTGCACTATGGGCAAAATTTTATAAATTAAAAAAATAACAATGTAAAGTAAACTTATTGTAGTTTACTTGTTTTGTATTGCGGTACACGTTCGGTTCTGAAGCCACTTTTTTTTTTGACACACACATTGGGTATCTTGTAAATATATGGTTTTACGCCACGTTGTTACTTGCAAAGGCGTTAATTTTCAACGACAAAGTTCATATTGTACATGGCAACCCTCGTATTTATTTTGAACAAGCTCTACTGATAATAAGTCATATGTCATTTGAATAAAATGCACATCACGTTACAATACACGGAGCATAGACTTTACTCTAGTTAAAATTCTTCAATTAAATTGCCAGAGCAACGTATCATACATGCTAATCCGTACAACATATTAAATACATAAACACCGTCTATGTGATAGATTAACATAAACGTTGTGTTTACCTCCATCCTCCAACACAATTGGACCAGCCACGAGCTCAAACAAATAAATTGGCAAAGTTCTTCCCCTCATTGTTGGCTACCTCAACCCCCTCGAATAAATTTCTCATTTATTCACGTTGCATCCTCGGTTTCACTGCTAATAAAAGGAACACGACAACAGTGTAATTAAATTTCTTCGCTTGCAGTGGTTCACAGGTAATATCTGAAGTTTCTCTTCATTAGCATTCAGAATCTTAAACTTGGATAATTTATAGTTAGTCTTCATCACTAAACTTACGGCCACGCCGCTGTGATCTGCGGTGGCGGCCGTGGGTCGATCGCGCGTTTAATCGCTGTCTGATCGCGTTTTGTTTGAACCAATCAATACGAATATTACTGTAGTAACTGATTGCCAACGCAGCCGCCACCGCAGTAGTGGTTTGGCAGTACCTTAACATAGCAAAGGGCCTTATAGAGCTCAATAGAATAGCTCTTTATTGTAAGTATGTCAAAAATAACTTATTATCTAGAAATAACAACAACCTCATCATCATCAGCCTATTTCTGTTCACTGCTGGACATAGGGCTCAGCTATGGTACGCCACTGAGTTCGATTTTCAGAATCATAATCAAATTATTTATTGACTTACTGACTTAATTTACATTATGCTGACTCAGCGGGCATTCAATAATATAATAGAATAGAATTGTAAATTTAATTTTAATAAATTTATGCATTCGATCCAAATTAACATTAGAGATAAATTATGACTTATTCAATTAAAGATTATGTCAAAATATAAAAATAATAAATAAAGATAAATAATAATAATATTATGTTTCTTTGAAGTGTCTCACACTTTATATTTTTGTAAATTGTTAAACACAATCCAAAATTTCATCGTACCGACGGGACTCGAACCCGTGCGGGTTCGAGTCCGTAAGTCCGTAAGTTAATCATTCGGAAGAAATCATTACAGTTTTCAAATCCGACGAGAGATGTTGCACTGCGTAAATCAAATATTATGTTTCTTTGAAGTGTCTCACACTTTATATTTTTGTAAATTGTTAAACACAATCCAAAATTTCATCGTACCGACGGGACTCGAACCCGCACCCCCCGGATTACACGTCCAGGTGTAAAACCAGGTCCAAAACGGTTTTATGTCTCTTAGAGAACCAGATATAGGTCTTTTCGTGATGATGTAATTATTTACTGGATCCAATTGTGTGAGTTTTTTTTAAATACTCAATATATTATGTTACATTTAGCTCCAAGAGATTGCTGACCAAGTGACCATGCTTAGGTAATTATAATTTAATTAATAGTTACGTTACTTCTAATATTTTGTGTAGGTAAACAGGCGAGCAGTAAGCTATTACGTTGAGGTTAACGTAATAGCTTATTGCTCGCCTCACGATGACTTTCACTTGTTACATATACTGTGACACTCAAATCTTTGGATCGCCATGCGCGTCTTCGACCATAATGAAACACATCGATGATCTCATATGCCTTTATATCACCGGACACTTACAAAATCACGCTTAAATAAACACCAATATAACAAAGCGGAAGTCAGATTGTATATATGTTTGTTTGCTACCTTGTCACGGTCAAACAGACCAATTGGCCAATTTAGCTTAAAATTTTGTACAAGTATAGCTGGTATGGTGGAATAGGGCAAAGCATAATTTTAAACGGAGATCAAGCCGCGGGATGCACCTTGTAAGCAATAAAGCGTTGGGGTATCCAGAACGATTTAACAAAAGTCCTACCACTATAACTTCAAAGAATAACAGGTCTCCATCGTCAATTCATCAGCTACAGATCAAGATCGGCAATAAAACGATGTCAATACACCAGTTTCCGGTAATTATTCTAGAGTCGGTTCGTTAAGCGCACTGCGTCCACATCAATCTCTGATTAGCCCGGAGGAGCGATATAGTCTAGTTTATGTGACGTCCGAGCTGGCTGGTCTAACGACAGTTCAATCTGACGTAATTATATTTTAGGAGACACACGGGATTTTTATTATGCAGACAGCATTTTTGTATTTTGCATTTTTTTACTTGACAATGCAGTAATTTCAGACTTCTCACATTGTAGTCCATAGATATAGCACAAATTAATCATTAAATAATAAAATAAAAAATAAAAGCTAAATAGAGGAAATAACGTTCAACCTTCTCTAATTCTGGACAAGTGAGCTACAGATAGGTGTTAGAGCTGCCCGTTAAGATCCGTTTTCAGATTATTGCTGAAAAACAGTATGAGCATGCCTCCGCAAACATGCCCGAAGCACTACAAACGCGGGGCAACTTCATCAGTATCCTGAAGGCATTGTTATATTGGACTTGCAATGTATTTGCAAAAGATTCAAGCTATCCAGCATTCGATGATACGATTGATTCGATGGAAACATTCGATGGATAGCTAATAATAAAATGTTTGTTGAAAGAAGTTTGTATCTGCGTTGATTATTATGAAAATGGCAATAGTGACATATATCCATATAAATTATGAGAAATTGAATAAAAACGTAATAAAAGAAAACTAAACTTAAACATAAAAAAAAGAAATGAAGTAGATGAGTTGTCTTTCAGAAACTAATGTAAGTATTTGCTTTTTTAAGGATGAGTAGTACAACATCCTGCGCCTACCATTCTCGTACCATTCTCGACCAAACCGTGACTTACAAACATATGAAATGTGATATTGAGATATTAAGAGGGAACGCGAGATGCACTTTTCAATACAAATGTATTCTCCCGTTACCTCCCTGGAAAATGCTTCTAGAGAAAAAATTGTATCTAGAAAAAATCAAGGACGGCTGTACGCCCCTATCATTTTCTTTTTTTGACCAACCAATTGTAAATAGTAAAAAATAGTCTTAAATAATCGCTAACCTATAAGTTATAAAAATTACCTATGCAAAATACAAGTACAATTTACACAGTAATATAAAATTAGTTCAAAGATTATAAACATCAAATAAATATTCCGATTACTATGTAATGTACTACTCAAATTAACTTATCTTCTGTATATATAAAAGGCAAACGTTACTGACTGACTGATCTATTAACACGCAGCTCAAACCACTGAACGAATTGCGCTGTAATTTGGCATGCAGATAGTTATTATAAGGAAGGTATCCGCTAAGAAAGGATTTTCCAAAATTCACCCCTTAAGGGTATGGAACGGGCGTTACAAGTTTGTATGGAGAAACAAGATTGGATAGTCTTTTTCATTCGAAACTTACATTCCTAAGATGGTGAAATTGGGTAACAAAGTTTGTTACCCCATGGTGGTAGCATGGTGGTAGGACACTATCTAGTGTCCGCCTGGCCAGCTTCCACCCTCAAGTTAGAAAATATGTCGCCAAACATCTAATGTGTTCCGGCAGCTATCCTTGAGAGCCAGTTCCCATTCTAGGCCAAGCGTGCTACCATCCTCGACCACATCATCACTTACCAACAGGTGAGATAGTGGTCAAACAATCAATCATCAATCAATATGGTCTTACGGGTTTTAAAATTAATCCCTATTTCTCTTTGTCACTTTTCTTTGTAGTATTTTCTTTTTTACTGTGTGTTTTGTGATAAGTAAGTAGTAAGATAATGAAGTGCTTTTATGATAAAAAGTTTTTACGAAAAAAAAGTTTTAAGTATATTACATTTATGAAAGAAGGGTTTAACGCTGGCGAAGCCGTGGAACACTCCAAGTTAGTTATACGATTGCATCGCCTTTTCAATCAAGTCTTGCTTGCAAATTTGTTCATCCGTATGTCCTCACCATCTGCGGCCCTTCCACGTCCTGTATTGTTGCTGCATCGTGGTCACGATGCTAAAATACAACGCATTCGCATTGTTCGACGTACCATCTGCAATTTCTGCGAAAAGTTTCCGCCGTATCTACCAATTTATTGTCGTATGGCGCGCGACATCTTTATGTGGTCGTTTAGGCGATGCAGGTTTGTAAATATTATTTCCAAGGGTCGTTTGAGTTTTTAGAGGCTATATATAAAGTTTTTGAGCTAGTCTTTTGGAGATAACGAACGGTTGTATAATCACTAGGACCATACAAGCACATGAGTAAATAAAAGGAATTATTTACTCATGTGATACAAGTCTTACCTATTATATATTGGTGATAATCAAACTGCTCCTATTTATTGTTTTGATCAGAGAATGCATAGTGGTGGGACACTATCTAGTATCCGCCTGGCCAGCTAACACCCTCAAGTTAGAAAATGTGTCGCCAAACATCTAATATGTTTCGGTAGCTATCCTTGAGAGCCAGTTCCCATTCTAGGCCTAGCGTGCTTACCATCTTCGACCGCATCATCACTTACCAACAGGTGAGATAGTGGTCAGACGCTAGCCTATAAGATATTGATTAAAAAAATAGAGAAGCACTTGACCTCTATTTGTAATTATCTCTTTATTATATTTCCCCTGATGTTATACGATGTCACTTAAAATGGTTACGTGTTTGTGTTGAAGACAAGGCGCTTAACATCCGTAATTTGTCTAGTCCTTACAGCGCAATAGGCATGACGACAGTATCAAAAAATCGAAGATTTGATGATTTTAGGGGAAAATACATATTAAAACAATTTAAAACACTAGTTTAGTTTTATATAAAAAAATGAGATTATTAAGATTTTCAATAAAATAAAACATTAAAATACTGCAATCGGCCATTTTGATTGAAACACCAATCACAGCGCATGACGTCACGCCTGTGTCCTCTTATGAGGTTTTCTTGAAAATGTTATTAAATTTTGGACAACCCATGTGTATTCATTGTCACAGATTATATAATAGTTACTTCATTAAGTATGTCATTAACCATATGCGTGACGTCACAGCCGACGCCATGACACATGTGAGCTGTTTTTGCGCACTATTGAAAATATATTAGAAAAATCGTTTTGAACTTCGGTAAACTTAAGTTAATTACCGACATTTAGTTTTTTCGTGAATAGAAAATGTGTTCCCACATTACGGAAAAGGATTTTAAAATCTTTCGTCACGCCTATTGTCTTTAACCGTATTCTAAATTGGAACTGAATTGAGCAACTGAACTAAACATACCAGCACTCGGAGAACCGATTGTCAATACTTTTTTTGCTATTTTTTGGTTTGCTCCGCGGCTGAAAGCAACCACCAGTCAGTTTAAGTTAGCTATATGTAGAAAACTTCTATCTTTTTTTTTCTCGAAAAAAGAAAATCAAAAGCAGTTTGACTGTGAAGTGGTAACATATAAAACAATATACTTGATACTGATTATCGAATTTATTATATCGCTTACATACAGAGTAGTTAAATATGTAGATGTCTAAACCACGTAGTAGTCCAGCTATTTACAGCGTTACATCTCAATCTAGACATTCATCGCATTGTTATCCCAAAATGCAGCACTCCAGTAAGCTGTTCCTTTGTTAGGTAGAGTGAATACCTCCGCAGATATGCGAGGTATTACAATATAGTTCACGTGTGTGGAATGCTGTGCTGCAATCGGCTCTTCGGACAATTGACTGAGATAAAGACAAACTAGGACAGTTACGGCAACGTTCAAAAATATGAACAGATTATTATGTTTTTATTTAGCTTCAGCTGTGGGCTAACACACAAATAGATGGATAGACAGATAGATAATCTTTTTATTGAACACTTAACAAAATAAAAAAATATATTCTAGAGCTAAAGATTTCTATTTTCAAATGTTGTAATTACTTATTACTTTTTAAATGTTGTTTATGAAAGTGGCTAGTACCGGAAACATATAGTGGGGACGGCATGGCATAATTTTTTATTCCTAATTTACTTAGGCATAACGGGTTAAGTATCAGCTATCGCATAATTTCTTTTGGCATATTTTATAAACAAGCATAACTTTCAAGTAGGCTATATTGTTTTGGCCTAATTTTGATTCGCATAAAGTTATAGGGCATAATTTTTATTGGCCTAATAGTTTTAGACATAATAGATGAAGCCATAATTGAATGTATACACATATGTTATGCTGAATTATTCCAATTAAAATAAACAAAGTTTACCTAATATTATGTTTCTTTGAAGTGTTTCACACTTTATATGTTTGTAAATTGTTAAACACAATCCAAAATGTCATCGTACCGACGGAACTTGAACCCGCAACCTCCGGAATAACATGTTCCGGTGCTTTGCCAGCCACAATGACTACCCGTAGAATGGATATTGAGGCCAAATTGAAGGCGGCTCTCCTGGAACTGAAAACTTGCAAGGACTCCAAAAAAGATTTGGTGCAAGAACTTCAGGATCATGAATCTGACATGGCAAAGATGTTGGAGAAGAACGCAGACCTCAAACACCAATTGGCCGAGTATGACATTGCTCTGGAAGACCTGAGAGACCAGCGTGACAGGCTTCTAGAAACAGTGGATGTACATGCACAAAACCAAGAACTATTCGAACGTACACTGACCTATATCCGGGATTTGGAGCAAGAGCTTTCATTTACAAAAGATAAACTAGAAGAAATGACGACATCTCCTGTATTGCAAAATAATACTAATCAAGACAACACTTTGGATCTATATACAGAGTTCATCGGCTCAGGTTCTACTAATGTCTCTATGAAGGGTTCCAATAAGATTAAAAAGTACATTAAGTATAAGAAAATCATTAGGAAAAATACGCATAAATTACAAAAAATTAACCATATCAAAAAAATAAATTTAAAGACTTGTAAGAAAAACATCGACTTAAGTAAAGAATTACAGCATTGCCTAGAGATGTTAGATCGCAGTAACAAAGAATTAATAGAATTTAAAGAAAAGGCTGAATTATTAAAACAAGAAATGTGCGTCTCAAAAGTTTTAATTGGGGTTCCTATCTGTCGTGTGCAGAGTGAATGCTACCAAGAGGATAGCAGCTCACCAAGTACAGCTAATACTGCAAGTTTACGTGCACAGACTGACTTGGTTAGGCAGGAAGTAGTGTCATCGTTACAGTGCACTGGTGCCTCCGAGGTGGACTCAGGCAGTCCTTTACAACTGCCGGAGCCTGCTAGAGAGACCATTGTGTTCAGCGATGAAATGGGAGTAGGTATGGGTAGCTTATTAGACAATAGATTGAACCAAAATGTTTATAACAATTGCTGCCCTAATTTATCAATTACAGATTTATGTAAAAAAATATGCAGCTTTCAGTATCACAAAAATTGTACTATTGTATTGCAGCTAGGTAATAGCACAAACGTTAAAAAAGCTGATATTAATATTCTAATTAAACTTTTGTCAGACATTGCCAGCAGAGGCATTAGTAAAATAATAGTTTGTTCATTCCCGTATCTTAAAACAAGTAGTTGCTCTTATAATGAGCATGCTCATAAATTGAACTTGGCACTGTACAATTTGACGTGTCGCTTCAGCGACTTTTTGTATTTTGAAACCAACAAATTTATTAGTAAAGTAATATTGACAAAGGATACTTTGTATCTCAATAAGACTAATAAGTCGACCATTGCTAAGTTATTAGCATACAATATTTATGACCCTGTTTTACATATTGTAACAGATCACAAAGACGAGCCCCAACGTAGTGGTGTTACTATGCAGGGTAATTGTAGCGTAGTAGACTTAGTTAGTTTAAACTAATGTCTAAGACAATGGGGAGGCCTGACTCAATCAACATTTTTCATCAGAATATACAAGGTCTCTCCAGCAAAGCCTTAGAGTTAGAATTATTTCTCAACTAGCTGTTACCCGCGGCTTCGCCCGCGTTATTGTGTCTTTATGACCTTTGAGGTCTAGATCAATAATCTCTTAGCCCAAGTCACCATAGATGACCCCAAAGTCGAACTTAATATCCTCTATTGTTAAAGTCATTAATCATTTTGGTTAGGTATACGAAGTTGTGCTGTTTAATTGTTTGACTCAACACAAAAGTTCCTGATACATTTCTTACAAAGAAATTATGGTAAATAGCTGCGCGAGCAAACATTTTTTATGACTTTTTATGACCCTGACAGTTTTATAACCTAACAATCAAGTCACTGTAGATGACTCTTAGGTCGAACTCGATATCGTCTATTGTTAAAGTCATTAATCATTACTTGGTAAACCTAAGCAAGGTTTACCAAGTTTTGCTGTTTAAGTATTTGAGTCAGTCTAATGTATGAGGCTGTTAAAACACGCTATTATATGCTATATAGCGTTATTACTGCGCAAGCGAAGCGAGCGCAAATTTTTTTTATGATCTTTTATGACCCTGACAGTTTTTATGACCTACTATGTCAACACCGATAACCCTAGGGTTTAATTTGATATCCACTTATTTTAAGGTAAATAATGATTATGATTATTGAAGGTTGAACTGTTTAAAATTATAAACTCGTTTTGATGCATGTGGCTATTTAAATACATAAAATGATAAAATATTACCTACAAAGAAGATAAAACAAATGCTTGCGCGAGCGTAGCTAGCGCTATCAATGCGCGAGCGAAGCGATGGTGAAAAATGTTTACGACTTTTTATGACCCTGACAGTTTTTATGACCTCCTAACACCGATACCACAAAGGTTAAACTTGATATCCACTAATTTTAAGATTAATAATTATTATGATTATTGAAGGTTGTACTGTTTTAATCTTCGAGCATTTACCAATTGAGAAGTTAACGCAAGGCGTTCCCCTTTGCTGGCCATATAGCCATTTTTGGCCATATGAGCGTGCGTAACTACGCTGTATTTTTAATACTGTGTGCGTGTTTCAAGTTAGTGTGATTTTTGTGTGTGCAATGCGTGTTTACCTCGTCCCCCGTAAGTATCGGCAGAAAAAAATGTTTGCGGATTACAACGTTAACATCTCCATTGGTAAATGCTCGAAGGTTTTAATTTATTACTCGTTTTGATGCATGTGGTTATAAATATACAAAATTTACTGAAATATTACCAACAAAGAAGATAAAACAAATGCTTGCGCGAGCGCAGCGACGGCTATTATTGCGCGAGCGAAGCGAGCGCGAAAATTTTTTACGACCTTTTATGACCCTGACAGCTTTTATGACCTATTAAGTCAACACCGATAACCCTAAGGTTAAACTTGATATCCACTTATTTTAAGGTTAATAATCATTATGATTATTGAAGGTTGCAATGTTTCAATTCATAAACTCGTTTTGATGCATGTGGCTGGCTATTATTATAAAATACAAAAAATGTTGAAATATTACCTACAAAGTTAATAAAAGAAGTGCTAGCGCGAGCGCGAAATTTTTTTACAACTTTTTATGACCCAGACATTTGTTTTGACGTACTTAGTCAACATCGATGACCCTAAGGTTAAACTTGATACTTATTTTAAAGTTAATAATCATTATGATTATTGAAGGTTGTACTGTTTAATTTATGACTCGTTTTGATGCATGTGGCTATTAAAATACAAAACTTGCGGGAATGTTACCTGCAAAGTAGGTAAAACAAATGCTTGCGCGAGCGAAGCGAGCGCGAAAAATGTAGACGACCTTTTATGACCCTGACAGCTTTTATGACCTACTAAGTCATTACCGATAACCCTTAGGTTAAACTTGATATCCACTTATTTTAAGGTTAATAATCTTTATCGTTATTGAAGGCTGTACTGTTTTAATCTATGACTCGTTTTGATGCATGTGGCTATTAAAATAAATAAAAGTTGCTGAAATGTTTTTTACAAAGTAGATATAACAAATGCTTGCGCGAGCGAAGCGAGCGCGAAATATTTTTACTACTTTTTTTGACCCTGACAGTTTTAATGACCTTCTATGTCAACACCGATAACACAAAGGTTAAACTTCATATCCATTTATTATAAGGTTAACAACAATAATGATTATTGAAGGTTGTACCGTTTTAATGTATGACTCGTTTTGATGCATGTGGTTATTAATATATAAAAGTTACTGAAATATTACCAACAAAGAAGACAAAACAAATGCTTGCGCGAGCGAAGCGAGCGCGAAATTTTTTTACGACTTTTTATGACCCTGACAGCTTTTATGACCTACTAAGTCAACACCGATAACCCTAAGGTTAAACTTGATATCCACTTATCTTAAGGTTAATAATTTTTATCATTATAGAAGGTTGTACTGTTTTAATCTATGACTCGTTTTGATGCATATGGCTATTAAAATACAAAAAATGCTGAATCGTTTTCTACAAAGTAGATATAACAAATCTTGTGCGAGCAAAGCATGCGTTATCACTGCGCGAGCGAAGCGAGCGCGAAAATTTTTTACGACTTTTATGACCCAGACCGTTTTTATGACGTAATAAGTCAACACTGATGACACAAAGGTTAAACTTGATATCCAATTATTTTAATGTTATTAATCATTATGATTATTGAAGGTTGTACTGTTTCAATTTATAAACTCGTTTTGATGCATGTGGTTGGCTATTAAAAATTACAAAAAATGTTGAAATATTACCTACAAAGTTAATAAAAGAAGTGCTAGCGCGAGCGCGAAATTTTTTTATATCTTTTTATGACCCAGAAAGTTGTTATGGCCTACTAAGTCAACATCGATGACCCTAAGGTTAAACTTGATACTTATTTTAAAGTTAATAATCATTATGATTATTATGGTTAATAATCTTTATCGTTATTGAAGGCTGTACTGTTTTAATCTATGACTCGTTTTGATGCATGTGGCTATTAAAATACAAAAAATGCTGAAATATTACCTACAAAGTAGACAAAACAAATGATTGCGCGAGGGCAGTGAGTGCTATCAATGCGCGAGCGAAGCGAGCGCGAAAAATTTTTACGGCTTTTAATGACAGTTTTAGTTTTGATGACCTACTAAGTCAACACCTATGACCCTATGGTTAAATGTGGCTGTTAACACGAATGTTTCTGAAATACTTCCCACAAAGCAGATAAAACACGTTGGGCAAGCAAAGCTATCGCGTAAATTTGGATGGCTTATAATGATCCTGACAGTTTTATGGCCTTATTAAGACACATCTTAAGTTTAGTCATTATAGATGGACCTAAGGTCAAACTTTTATGATTATGCAAACTCTGTGTTAAGTTAACAAAAAATAAAGGCACCCACACTTAATTGCCGAAAAAAGTATTCCTTGCCCTTTTATGCCCTATTATATACTATACTATTATTCTTTGTACAACATTTCATCTAAATCGGTCAAGCCGTCTGGCCGAAAAGAGGCCACACATTCACAAAATTCCATAATAAAAATCTAGACACCCGAAATTGCCAACCAAAAAAAAGTATTCGTTATCCTTCCATGTCTTATTGACTGTCTGTGTACAAAATTTCAGCTAAAAAGGTTAACCCGTTTGACCGAGAGTAGGCCACACATTTGCAAAACTGGGCACCTAGACTCGACAGCCGGAAAAAAGTATCCGATATCCTATTCTTTCCTATGAACTGTCTTTATACAACATTTCAGGCAAATCGGTCAAGCCGTTTATTCGATAAGAGATCTTATATTTACAAAATTCAATTTAATATATCTGGACCCCCTGACTCGACAGCCAGAAAAAAAGTATCCTATATCCTATTCTGCCCTATGACATGTATTCATACAACATTTCAGGCAAATCGGTCTAGCCGTTTATTCGAGAAGAAGTCTTAGATTTACAAAATTCAGTTAAAAATATTTGGACCCCCTGACTCGACAGCCAGAAAAAAGTGTCTTATATATGATTCTACCCTATGTACTGTCTATATACAATATTTCAGGCAAATCGGTCAAGCCGTTTATTCGAGAAGAGGTTTTATATTTACAAAATTCAATATAAAATATCTGGACCCCCTGACTCGACAGCCAGAAAAAAAGTATACTTAATCCTATTCTGCTCTAAGACATGCATTCATACTAAATTTCAGGCAAATCGGTTAAGCCGTTTATTCGATAAGAGATCTTATATTTACAAAATTCAATTTAATATATCTGGACCCCCTGACTCGACAGCCAGAAAAAAAGTATCCTATATCCTATTCTGCCCTATGACATGTATTCATACAACATTTCAGGCAAATCGGTCTAGCCGTTTATTCGAGAAGAAGTCTTATATTTACAAAATTCAGTTAAAAATATTTGGACCCCCTGACTCGAGAGCCAGAAAAAAAGTGTCTTATATATGATTCTACCCTATGTACTGTCTATATACAATATTTCAGGCAAATCGGTCAAGCCGTTTATTCGAGAAGAGGTTTTATATTTACAAAATTCAATTTAAAATATCTGGACCCCCTGACTCGACAGCCAGAAAAACAGTATCCTTAATCCTATTCTGCTCTAAGACATGCATTCATACTAAATTTCAGGCAAATCGGTTAAGCCGTTTATTTTAGAAGAAGTCTTATATTTACAAAATTCAATTAAAAATATTTGGACCCCCTGACTCAACAGCCAAAAAAAAAAGATTCTATATCCTGTCTACCCTGTGAACTGTCTGTATACAACATTGCAGGCAAATTGGTCAAGCCGTTTATTCGAGAAAAGGTTTTATATTTACAAAATTCAATTTAAAATATCCGGACCCCCTGACTCGACAGCCAAAAAAACAGGGTCCTATATCTTATTCTACCCTATGAACTGTCTATATACAGCATTTCAGGCAAATTGGTCAAGCCGTTTATTCGAGAAGAGATTTTATATTTACAAAATTCAATTTGAAATATCGGGACTCCCTGACTTGACAGCCAAAAAAAAAGTATCCTATGTCCTATTCTGTCCTATGACATGTATTCATACAAAATTTCAGGCAAATCGGTCAAGCCATTATTCGAGAAGAAGTCTCATATTTACAAAATTCAATTAAAAATATCTGGACCCCCTGACTCGATAGCTAAAAAAAAAAGTATCCTATATCCTATTCTTCCCTATGAGCTGTCTATATACAACATTGCAGGCAAATCGGTCAAGCCGTTTATTCGAGAAGAAGTTTTATATTTACAAAATTCAATTTAAAATATCTGGACCCCCTGACTCGACAGCCAGAAAAAAAGTTTCTCAAATCCTATTCTGCTCTAAGACATGTATTCATACAAAATTTCAGGCAAATCGGTTAAGCCGTTTATTTGAGAAGAAGTCTTATATTTACAAAATTCAATTAAAAATATATGGACCCCCTGACTCGACAGCCAAAAAAAAAGTATTTTATATCCTATTCTACCCTATGACATGTATTCATATAGAATTTCAGGCAAATCGGTCAAGCCATTTATTCGAGAAGAAGTCTCATATTTACAAAATTCAATTAAAAATATCTGGATCCCCTGACTCGATAGCCAAAAAAAAAGTATCCTATATCCTATTCTGCCCTATGTACTATCTTTGTACAAAATTTCAGCCAAATCCGTCAAGCCGTTTGACCGTGAAGAAGTCCCAAACAAACAAACAAACAAACAAACAAACAAATAAACAAACTGACTTTCGCATTTATAATATTGGTGTTGATTATTATAAAGTTGACATAATGTGTATTACTGAACACTGGTTTGTGAAAGGTACTTTGTTACCAATATTAAAAAATTATACAATTGCCAGCACATTCATTAGACAAAAGGCAATTCGTGGTGGCTCACTAATATATGTAACTGAAAATTGTAACTTTAAAGAGCGTAAAGACATAGTAGCTTTGTCTGTGGAACGATGTGTTGTATTATCTTGTATAGAGCTGGGGCAACATATAGTCATCTGTGTATACAGACCTCCATCGGCTGATTATAAAATGTTTGAAACAATTATGGAAGAAGTAATGAGCAAAGTCTTCAACACCTCTAAATCTTTAATAGTTTGTGGCGATTTCAATGTTAATTTAATTGAGCAGTCTCCGCTCAGCGACAAATTAAAAAATTTATTTCTAAGCTTCAATCTGAAGCATCTTTTTAATCAGCCAACTAGAATCACTAGCTCGTCAGCTACCTGCTTGGACAATGTGTTCTGCAACTGTGAACCCGAAAAAATTGCAATTTTTGATAAACTTGGCTCGGACCATCTGGGACAAAGTGTCACCTTTTCATGTAAATTATCCATCAAAGGCCAAGAACATTTTTACAGGCCCATTACCACCAAACGGGTTGAACAGTTTGTGGATATCATTGACAAGCAATTAATGAACCTAAGATTTTCTGAGGATCCTGATGACCTATGCAGTGCTTTATTTCAAATGTTAGATGCAGAGTTCAATGATATTTTTAAAATTAAAATGGTTAGAAAGGGTGCGAAGGTTCGTTTCGATGACTGGGCAACTCCTGGTATTTATAAAAGTAGAAACAATTTGTATAACTTGTACTCACAAAAAACCATTAATTTACATAATACTAAATTCATAAATCACTTAAAATTGTATTCAAAAACTTTTAAAGTTGTTTGTCAGACAGCAAAATCACTGCATCTAAGTAGAAAAATTAAGCATGCCGATGACAAAATAAAATCAACATGGAAAGTCATTAATACAGAAACTGGAAAAATTAAGCAGAGGGACGGTAAAATTATGTTAAAAGTTAATAATAAATTAATCATAGATAATAATGATGTCGCTAACACATTTGTTGAGTACTTCTCACAAGTACCTATTATTACTACTCAGCCTTTAAACTCTTCCCCTAAGGATGCTTTTGTTTTACTATCGAAGTGTGTGAATGTATGTGACTCTATGTTTGAGTTCAGACACATAACTTCAATATCAATTATCAAAACTTTTAAAATGCTCAATCAAAAGAAAACCGAGGATCTGTGGGGTATGTCAACCAAAGTACTTAGTTATATTATTAATGCAATTAGCCCTCACTTAGCGTTTATTTTTAACAGATGCGTCGATGAAGGTGTCTTTCCTGATGTAATGAAAAAAAGTAAATTAATTCCCCTATACAAATCAGTGAACAAAAATGACCCTTCAAACTATAGACCAATCTCTATATTACCGACGCTCAGTAAAGTTTTTGAAAAAGTTATATTAGACCAGCTTTTGGCACATTTTAATATTAATCATCTTTTAAATCACAAACAATATGGTTTCACTAAGGGGCGTTCTACTACTGATGCTGGAGTAGATCTTCTTAAACATATATTTGATGCCTGGGAGAAAGCACAAGATGCTATCGGCGTTTTCTGTGACTTATCTAAAGCGTTTGATTGCGTCTGTCACAAAACGCTAATTTGCAAATTAAAACACTACGGCGTTAACGGAAAAGCACTTGATCTGGTCTCATCCTACCTCAGTAATAGAATACAGATGGTTGAGGTCAATGGCGTCAGGTCATCTGGATCCCTCATAAAAATGGGAGTTCCGCAGGGATCGATCTTAGGACCATTTTTATTTCTAGTTTATATTAATGACTTGCCGTCTTTCGTGCAAAACTTATGTGACATTGTTTTGTTCGCGGATGATACATCCTTAATATTCATAATAGATAGGATTGCGCCTGGATTTGACGATGTTAACAAATCAATCGCACAGGTTTTGAATTGGTTTACAACCAATAACTTATTACTGAACGCCAAAAAAACTAAATGTATTAAATTCTCGCTGCGTCATTAATATTGTCATTAATTTGTTAATATCATTAATAGTGTCATTAATAGCAGGATATTAATAAACGATGTACCGATAGAATTTGTTGAATCCGCTACATTCTTGGGCATCACCCTGGATTCAAAACTACAATGGGGTTCTCAAATATCGGCTCTGGCAGGTAGATTGAGCTCCGCTGCATACGCAGTACGTAAAATCAGAAACTTGACTGACGAATCCACTGCTAGATTGGTTTACTTTAGCTACTTCCATAGTATAATGTCCTATGGCATTTTATTGTGGGGGAAAGCCGCCGAAATCCAATCTATATTTGTTTTACAAAAAAGAGCTATTCGATCTATATATACCATGAAGTCGCGAGACTCACTTCGTGAAAAATTTAAGGAGATTAAAATTCTCACAGTGGCATGTCAATATATATATGAAAATATTATGTATGTACGCAAAAATTTGAATGAGTATGATAAGAGGTCCGATGTACATAATTTCAATACAAGACACAAAAATAGATTAATTCTACCTCAATTCAGGTTGTGGAAAGTTAGTGGTTCTTTTCTGGGGAACTGTATACGATTTTATAATAAACTTCCTAAAGATATTGATCAACTGTCTATAAGCAGATTTAAAACCTTTGTAAAATCCAATTTAATGAAGAAATCGTACTATACAATAAATGACTATATGAATGACAAAAATGCTTGGCCTGAATGCCCCAAGCTCCAAGATATAATATAAATTGTATGATAATAGAATTACTTATTGTACATTAAACATTTATTTAATATGAATTTAAAAAAATGAATTAAAATAAGTGACAAGCCCCATAGAGTTTCTTGGTGTTTCTTCTCTGATGGGAGTACTTCCGAAACACCAGTAGATTCAACAGTCAATCAGTTTTCATCTTTTGTTTGCAGATCTAGGGTTGCCTGTTACGACGGTATTATGCGGCTGATAGTCGGACAATCAGTTCCATTCGGAACATGATTTGTACTGCAATTAGTCTGCGTTTTATTTATCTATTATGTTTCATTATTTCACAATTTTTTGGATAAAAATTGTCTGAAGTACTGAAACATGCACTGGGTTGCGGGTGCACGTAATGATACGGTTGGCAACCCTACATTAATAAGGGGAATCAAACATGTGTTTTAAGTGTGACGTTCGACGTCTAGATGAAAGCTGAATGGCTCAATACCTTTGTTTTTTTTTTGTAAATTCAAAGCGTTATGTTTCTGTTATATCTATATTTTTTGTTGAATATGATCTATTTAATGTTATTTGACGTGTGTAAGTGCTAATTTTTAATTTGCCCATATACTGAATAAATGCTTTGACTTTGACTTTGACTTTGATTTACAAAAATATAAAGTGTAAAACACTTCAAAGAAACATAATATATGATTTACGCAGTGCAACATCTTTCGTCGGATTTGAAAACTGTAATGATTTCTTCCGAATGATTAACTTACGTAATAAGTAGTCATAGATGGCGCCACCAATGCATAATTGGGTTAACAAAATGCAATCCACTAATTTCGTCGTAACGATACTTCGCACCGTGGCTTAATTGGCAAAGCACCGGAACATGTTATTCCGGAGGTTGCGGGTTCAAGTCCCGTCGGTACGATGAAATTTTGGATTGTGTTTAACAATTTACAAAGTTTACCTAATTACACATTTATTAATTTCTAAAGAAACGACTAACGTATTATAAAAGTACATAATAAAAATAACACAAAAACACTTCCAAAGTCAGAATTAAGGTAAGAGATGGTTAGTTAAGTATGTCATGTTTAGTTAAAAGTTGTTTGGCTCAAAAAAAAGTTCGTGGTGCCAAGTTTTTAAATTAATATTTATTAATATATGAACTTCAAGTCCGTAGCCAAATTAAATTTATTAAATAATGTAGGTTATATAAAGTTATTTATACCAACCAAATGTTTGGTACTAGACTGGAACAGTAGGTTCAAGTTTGGCGGGGGTGGCCCTAGGGCCACCTATACGCCGCGATTATTTTTATTTTAAAACTGAAAGTTATTTGACCTAACGCAAACATTAAATTAACATAACTTACCTTTTTTTCGAAGTGAATCAATCTTACGGTTTTGGTTCTGCATTTGATTAGATATCAGCTCATGATTATGTTCATAATTTGGTTAGGTAGTTATAAGTCAAATTTACACTTATTATGCGCATCTTGACGCGCTTAACACATCCAACAAACTTTTTATTAATTTTATGATATTTTTTCGTAAATTTACAAGCTGAGCCTCGTAACCTTGTCTGCGTTAAAAAATATGATATGTCCCATTCCATTATATTAGGTATACTAGAGCAATATTTAAACAAAATCGGTCTACTAGCTACAGTAGTCGTGAGGAGATAAAAATTTAAAAAAGTATTATTTAATAATTATGCTATAATAATATGACAGAAAAATTATTCCTAAACAATTATGATGAATTATAGTTATGCGTTTATTATTATTCTGTAGAATATTATGCCACAAATGCTTATGCTAACAGTAATTATGTCAAGAAAAATATGCCTAAATTACTTTATGCCAAATTAATGTATGCTTAAATATTTTAGGAGAAACAACATTATGTTAAAGTATATTATGACAAAAAATGTTATGCGAAACAATAGGAAACCCATATAGTGGTGCCCAATGTTTCCCAAAATCCTTTCAAATGTATCAAACAATAACAATATGACAACAGCAACAAAAACTGACAAAAATCTTTACAATTGTTCAGACAGTGCTACATTCGTGTACTCGTAACTCGAATACAAAAGATGCCATCGCAACAGATTTCTACCTCGACATATTTCTCCCACTGTCACTTCTAAGAATCCAACTCAAACATGTGACATTGTAGAAAGTATTCCGTAAACTCAATTCGTTTTGAAACGATCGAGTTGGACCACCTGTGCCCGGTCTTTCGAATGTGTTTAAAATATCTTCTGAGTTTAAAACGTATGGTGGTATTTACTATGCAATGTATCTAAGTAAGTAGAAGTGTGACTATGTTGAGGCTATAAATCAGCAGAAATTCAGCACACACAAGGGGCATTTAACTCTAACTACTAAGAAATATAATCGGAATCGGACTAGCAGGGATACAAGAGGCGCCACCGCTACATGGTGAATATACCATTTACGCGTACAAAGCGATTCGCTTCTTCTTTCATCATACGTACTGCCAAGGAATGGAATTCCCTGCCCGAGTCTGTGTTTCCGATTAGATACAACATAGGGGTTTTCAAGTCGCGAGTGAATAGGTATCTTTTGGGTAAGTGCGCTACATCATCGACCGCATCGTCACTTAACATCAGGTGAGATAGTGGTCAAGAGATACACATTTTCACATAAAATATATATATATATATATCTACGAGAAACGTAGTAGGTTAATTTATATTAATATAACGTTAAATAAAATGATACCATATATATAAGCTAATACGTAATTGCTCAGCGCTCAAGTTAATTAATATTACTATTACTGAAATAACATTAGAAAGTTTTATTCTGATAAAGATTTCTTAAAGGTACGGACACCGCAGCGTCCTGTGTGCGCGATCTGGGTGGTGATCAGATAGCGCAGTAGTATTTGTACTGAGTTGTTCACACTTAACGCGATCAGAAAACAATTGAAAAGTACTGAGATCGCGCCCGCAGATCGCAGGACGCCGCGGTGTGGCCGTACCACAACAAAATAGTGGTATCACTTTTTTTCTATTAAGATTTATATTTTATATTTGGTTTATATATTTACTAGAAGTGCCCCGCGGCTTCGCCCACGTTAATAACTTCTTTTATTTACTTAATACTTTTCTTTTGTACAAAGTAAACGATTCTATCATTAAAGACATCAAATAAGAATTAGCCAAATCGGTTCACCCGTTTTCATGTTATCGCGTGACTAAGGCAATTCGGGATTCATTTATAAAACCCGAAAAACCCAAATTTTCAGTTTTGTTACCTACCCCATTTAGAAAAATCCAACACGTACTTTATCTTCATCTTGTTTCGCCATACAAACTTTGAATTCCCGTTCCGTATCCGGGAGGAATTTTGAGAAAAGCCTTTCTGAGCGGATACCTACGCCATAATAACTATCTGCATTCTAAATTTCAGCGCAATCCGAAACAATATTGATTTAAAGACTTTGTTACCCCAGTTTATCCTCTTAGGAGGGCATTTTGAAAAAGTCTGAAACTCGTATGTACTTATTTATTTACAGAAGTACTTGTGTGAAATGACGAATAAAATGACTATCCAAACTTTGAACCCCCGCTTCATCCCCTTGAACAGTGAATTTTGAAAAATTATTTTGTAGCGTATACCTAAGTCAAAATAAATATCTGCATGCCAAATTTCAGCGCAATTCGAAACAATATTGATTTCAGACTTTGTTACCCCACTTCACCCTTTTAGGGGTGGAATTTCGAAAGAGCCTTACTAAACTTAAAAAACACGTATTTACTTACTTAAGTACTTGTGTTAAGTTTCGAATAGAAAATACTATCTAATCTTGTTTCTCCATACAAACTTTGAACCCCCATTTCATCCCCTTCGGGGATGAATTTTGGAAAATCATTTCTCAGAGGTAACTAACGTCGTAATAACTATCTGCATGCCAAATTTTAGCGCAATCCGAAACAATATTGATTTTCACAATTTGTTACCCCATTTCACACTCGTAGGGGTGGAATTTCGAAAAAACCTGAATCACGTATTTACTTATTTTTTTACTGAAGCACTTATGTGAAGTTTCGGATAGAAAAGACTATCTAATCTTGTTTTTTCCATACAAACTTTGAAACCCCGTTTATCCCCTTAAGGGGTGAATTTTGGAAAATACTTTCTTAGTACACCCTTACGTAATAAGACGAATATACCCTCCAAATTTCAAGTCTTTACGACCAGCGGCTTAGGCTGTGCGTTGTCTGTCAGTCAGTCAGTCAGTCAGTACAAAGATTCTTATAGTATTAGATTAACAGTTTGGATCGACCAAGGAGTTTTGAGATCGATTTTTATCATTGTTTATGGGACCGAGCTAGAGCCTCGGTGATGATGTTTTATATACGGTTGACTGATGTTTACTCCGTAACCTAGGATGATGGATTACAAATCCATCATCCTAGTCCGTAACAATAGTAACGTCATTCACGTTACTAGAGTCTGTGCAAAAAGAGAACCGTTATAGAAATTGAGGTCGTGTCGGTCGTCGGTCGTTTTATTTCACTGTTATTGTTGCATTGACGACACTGCTGTCATTACTGGTACGACTAAGTTTTTTGATACTTGGTAGGTACCTACTTTTATGATTATCGTGTAGGTAAGTATGTACCTTCCTTTCTTACCTTTGAATGTTAGTCGTAGTCTGTGCAAAAAGAGCACCATCGTAACGCCACGATGGTTCTCTTTGTGCACAGACTCTATAGTTAAGGATTCATTGATTTTATTTGTTTAGTTTTTGCTTTGTTTTTTTTTATTATAATAGGTAACCTATTGCATGAGTGTAGATAAAGTAGTGTATGAAACTGCACATAACTAGGTATTAAAACACTCGTGTGATACTAAACACACACCCGATCCTGTTTTAATACCCCTCATTATGTAACAGTTTCATAAACTACTATTGTGCCCTTATACTTCTCAAAACTAAATTTCTGATACTCTAGTTCACTAGTTCATAGTTACGAGTATAAAACCTTATCAAGTTGAAATGAGGTAACAATAGCCGCGTCGAGTTAATTTATGTCTTTGCTTGACAAAGTTTTAATCATTTCAAGACAAAGTCGTCATCGCGTAATATCTGCCCACCTTTAATGTGTGCATAGTTTCAGTAAGAGCATTATAATATAACATTATTATGGTTAAGTGCAAGTTGGACGGATGGTTTATATTCAGACAGATACCTGAGAGATGTATTCGTAATAAAAGATTCTATTTATACTATTCATATTCGATATTTAATTTTATACTTTAGACGTTCAACACTAAAATACAGACCCAGATTTAGTTATCGTCTTTTATTAAAAATTAGTATACAATTTTGCTAACTCTATCTATAGTTACATGACATTGTTTATATTAGCGAGCTAGTGGACTGTATGATAGAAATATAGGTTTAGATGGAGACAAGTAAGTATATTATATTTTTATAAATATTTAATTCTAAGAAAAATAGATAAACAGAACTTGCTCTCCTGGCAACCTGACAGCTAACTACCAACTAAACATCAAAATTCAAAAATATAAAAAAGTAAAGATATGATATGAAAGAAGGCCAGTCACCAACATACCAGACCCCTAGTGGAACACTAACTTCCCGTGGTGACTGGCTCTGCTTCCAATAAAATGAGTTTCCGGGCCGGACGCCGCAGAGTGCCACCTCTCGTGTGGACGTCCACTACGCGGACCACTCCGTCACGGCCTGGATATACCTTAACTACCCTCCCTAGGGGCCATAAGCCGCGAGGGAGAGTAGAGTCAGCGATGAGCACCACATCACCCTCGCCTAGCGTTGGTGCATTGCTGGATGGTCCTCTAGGTCGGAGCGTAGGCAGGTACTCGCGAAGCCATCGTGTCCAAAAATGGTCAGCAAGCCGTAGAACCCTCCGCCAATCGCATTTGCGCACCAAGTCCGCATCTGTCAGCGTGCATGTCCACGGCGCCACTGATGAGGTGCCCAGAATGAAATGGAATGGGGTCAACGCCTCAGGAGAGTCAGATGAAGATGAGATGTATGTAAGCGGTCTTGCATTAATTATTGCTTCGGCCTCGAGTAGGAGCGTAGTCAATACTTCCTCCTTTATAGATTTATGATTTAGGGAGGCTCTCAGAGCTGTTTTTACAGACCGGACTAATCTTTCCCATGCCCCACCCATGAATGGTGATGCAGGTGGGATAAAGCGCCATTCAATTTTATGGTTCGTGGCAAATTCTTCGACGGATTCGTTGTGCAGGGATCGCAGTTCACGGGATGCTCCGACGAAGTTTGTGCCATTATCAGAGAATATGGTAGACGGGGATCCTCGACGAGCAATAAAACGCCGTAGGCTCATAATAGCAGCATCAGATGATAGCGACGTGACAACTTCGAGATGTAGCGCTCTTGTTACCAAGCACGTGTAAAGAGCGACGTAGCGTTTTTCATGGCGTCGAAGTATTGTGACGGTTATTGGACCAAAATAATCGAGTCCCACGTGAGTAAATGGTCTTTTGTGATGGTCTAGTCGCTCTGGAGGTAAATCGCCGGTCGGGGGCTTAATAAGCTGACGTTTCCACCTTTGACAGTGTGAACAGGCGTTTGCTACGCTTCTGATTGAGTTCCGCGCTCTTAGTATCCAAAACATCTGCCTCAGTTCATTTAACACATGTTCGTTGAAGGAGTGTTTCGCTTGGATGTGATGGTGCAGGATAAGAAGCCTTACTATTGGGTGGCGACCGTCTAAAATGATAGGCGACTTTGTATTCTCACTTACTCCTGGAGCAGACTTTACTCGGCTATCCAGTCGGATCAGGTTATCATCGTCAAGTGTCGGTGCTAACGTTGCAATGCGACTAGTCTTCGGTATGGGCTGTGTGGCTAACAAGGTTTTTAGTTCCTCGGAGAAACTGTCCATCTGGGCTCGTTGAAGTAGCATCTTCTCGGCTTGTATGATGTCAGATGCGTGAAGTAGAGAGGAAGATGTGGTGCTATCTATGTACAATTTCGAATTTGGAATTAATGGCCGAGAAAGTTTTAGTCGGAAAAGTCGCGAGCCCAGAAGAATGCGGGCGGTTGCGCGTAGCAGGCGCAACCATGAACTGAATCGCGTCGGGTTAGGTACCGGGGGATCAAGTAAAGGGACGTCAAAGAGCAACCCCACAAGTTCCGACTTTAGTTCGGAGTCTGGTGAGGTCTCTTCCACGTCAATGGCCAGTTCGGTCGGCCAAGTGCACGGTGAATCTAATAAAAACGGTGGTCCAGTAAACCATCTATAGAACGGAGTCAAATTTAGTTTTTTTGGTTTAGTGGCGTCATCAGCAACGTTGAGAGAGGTCGGGATCCACCTCCAATTGGACGGATTGGTGGTTTCCAGTATCTCTCCCAATCTGTGGGCCACGAAAGCTTTAAATGTGCGAGCGTCACTCCGGATCCACTTTAGGACGGTGGTAGAGTCCGTCCAAAAAGTGACTGTGGAGGGCGTCATACGATGAGCACGCAGGATAGTTTGAGCAAACCGGGAAGCAATAAGTGCCGCTTGGAGCTCTAAACGTGGGATGGAGAGTGGTTTCAGTGGCGCAACTCGTGCTTTGCTACCGATGAGAGCTGTAGACACAGAGCCGTCATCATAGCTGAAACGCCAGTAGGCAACACACGCGTAGGCCTGCTCACCAGCATCAGCAATTACATGCAGCTGAACATCAGTGGGGTCAGATATATTCATATACCAACGCGGGATTCGGATGTCAGCGGTACTGTGCAACTGACTAAACCAATCTCTGCATTCAACCACAAACTTACTGGGTACCGGCGTGTCCCAGTCGACGCCTTCTCGCCACAGCTTTTGTATTAAAATGCGGCCCCAGATGATAACAGGCATAAGTAGACCAAGCGGGTCATAAACTTTCATTACGCTCGACAACAAGCTGCGTTTTGTCAAAGCGTCCGATGGCATCATCGTGCCTGGTCCTGCGCGAAAGCTTAAAGAGTCTTGACATGGATTCCATTTAACGCCTAGGACGCCAACCTCGTTGTTAGGAGGTAAGTAAACGTCTGAACTGGCGTCGCTTCTGAGTTCCCTCGGAACAAGGGAGAGTGCGTTCGGGTTGTTCGACGTCCACGCTCTCATTTCAAAACCGCACGCTTTATGTACCGTAGTTATGTCAGCGGCCAGCTGCGCGGCATCAGTTACCTTGGAGAGACTCCCAAGATAGTCATCCATATAATGGTTTTCAAGAATTGCCTGACAGGCGGCGGGGTAGCGACCTTTGAACATCTTTGCGTTTTTGTCCTTAATGTATAGCGCAATGAACGGACTGGATACTGCACCAAAAATCATAGATGCCATGCGATATTCTATAATAGCACCGTTCTTGTTACGCCAGAGAAAACGCTGTGCATCCCTGTCGCCTTTGGCAATTTTGACTTGGGGAAACATTTCTTTAATATCTGCATTTAGGGCCACAGCGCCTTCCCTAAAGCGAAATAGAATGTCCAAGAGTGAGCAGAGTAAGTCAGGGCCTTGTAAAAGTAAACTGTTAAGGCTTACGTTTTTCGTTAAGGCGGCCGCGTCGTGCACTACTCTTAGCTTCTTTTTCTGTGGGTGCATGACGCCAAAAGTGGGCAAATACCAACGGATAGTGCCATCTGAATTGACACAAGAAGCATTTGAAGGGAATCGTTTGTAGTACGTTTCCGGACTACACTCTTCGGCGTAACCCTTGTTAATAACATTTTCGATAAAATGTTGATAGGCTTCAGCAAAAACTGTGTCTTTAGACATTTGTCGTTCAATACCCTTAAAACGTGATAGCGCCTGCGGGTAGCTATCGGGTATTATGTTCGGTAAATCTGTTTTCCAAGGCAGACCAACTTCAAATCGTCCATCGTCAAGCTGACGGGCCGAAGTTTCGACAATGTCAATTGCTCTCTTTTCTTCGTCTGATGAGCGCGGTGTGCTCTTAGTTATTCCTAACGAGTCAATGTCATACTGACTTTTTATGAGCGCGTCTAGGTCTTCGCAGAGACAGTTGACAAACTCAAGCGGTTTAGATGAAACTGACAATGCACCGTGAAGAACCCATCCTAAAAGTGTTTTAGATGCAACAGGTTCATTTTTCTTGCCAAATCTAACTTCGCGACTCAAAGACAAGTGCCAGTCAGGAGCGCCGATGAGGACAGTAGGGCAAGCGTGGGTGTGCGAAAGTTCGTCGGATAAGTCTGATAGATGATCAAATTCCATCAAATTAATTGTGTTTGTATGATGAACGCGGAGTCCTAGAGGATTAATCGCTCGCGCGTGCTCTACTAAGTAGCGGTCGGGTAGGTTACGTCCTCGTATGTAAAAGTTTACGTAGCCCACGTCCACTACTTTCGTCATACCTCCTACACCCTCAATAAGGAGACGATCCTTACGGGTGGGTCTGACACCAATGCGCGCCGCCACGTCGCCGTCGATCAGCGTTGCCGTACTGCCCTCGTCGAGCAGCGCCGTTGTTTCGTACTTGCCGTTGGGGCCCTCGATCACGATTGGGAGCGTTTTCAGCAAGCCGCGGGGACGAGAAGTTGACTGCGATGACCCTGCCGTGTTGATAAGGAAATCAGACGTGTTCGTAACTTTAACAGACGACTCAGTTTCATCAACGTTAACACGCACAGTTGGGTTCGCGGAGGGTATTTGCACATTGTTGCATTGGTTGGTGGAAGTCGAACTCACGCGATCATCGACGGTATTGACTGACGCTGTACCATGAAGCAGTGAATTATGACGTCTAGAACACCCGTTAACTCCGCAAAGTTTTGCTTTACAGTTATTCCATGTGTGTGGATTCGACTTGAGACAGCGATAACATATTTTGGATTCCCGAACCCAACGCCATCTATCGTCTATGGCAAGAGATAAGAAAACCTTACAGGTTTTTATAGTATGAGGCCCCTGTTTACAATACGTGCATTCAGTTGTTTTGCTATTAGAGACTGTAGCGTGTACCGTCTCTTTTTTTCCAAAGAACTTCGTTGAGTGCGTCGTATTTTGTGCCCTAACAGCTGTACTGTCAAATACGTAATTATATTTAAGCTGCTTATCGGCTTCTGTTACGAGGAAGCGTGATAGCAACTCTAATTTTGCAACGTTTTGTTCTACAGGCATGTAGGTTGCAGCGAAATCAGTAAAACGAGCTCTGGTGTGTTCGCTTAGCTTATACAAAATGCAGCGAAGTAGCTCCGGCGAGTGTAAATAGTCGTTTTGATTCAATAGTTTTACAGTTGTTACGAAATTGCGCAATTTATTTGCTAGTAAATTTAATTCTTCCGGAGAACTTAACTTAGAGCTTCCACGTAGTTCGGCAACTTCACGGGCTACCAGGATCTCCGGGCGGGCGTAGGTCTGTTCCAAGGTGTTCATAATCTCCTGGGGGTCATGACTGGTCCACAGGAGTGACGCTACGGACTGGTACGCCGGGCCACAAACGGCTTTATTCAATCGTGTCAAGTTCTCTGCTGGGGAAAAATTCGATTTAGTTCTGTCGTAACTAATTTTAAAAGCCATCCATTGTCCGACCTCACCCGAGAAAGTGACGAGTTCGGGTTTCTTCGGGCGGTCGGAAAGAGCAGTAATGGCCTGGGCAAGTTGTGCTAAGGAGTTTGCTTGAGAATGGTTAGTCAGTGGTTTTTGTTTCATTGTGACATTTTGGTTGCTCTCGACATGTGCGGGCTTAAAACAATTAGCATTGTTGACGTCTAGTGCACGAGACGGTACCGTGTTGGCGTTGACAACTGACTGAAGAAGGAGTCCTTGGTCGTTACCCAAGGTAACAGTTAGTGCATCGCCAGGTGTGTCTCTATGAGCTAAAGTTGTCATGTTTGCATTTTGCTCGGAAACCCACGACGCAGTGCGTTTTTCGGTATCGCGATTAGAATAATATGAACCACAAGATGACTTATCTTTGACATTCAAAGCGGCGAGTTTTGCTTGTAGCTCTGTTTGTTCCGCTTCGGACTCTAGACGCGCAAGTTCGAGCTCGCGATCAGCCTGCTGTCGAACAAGTGTGCGTTCGCGCTCCACGCGACGTCGCAAGACCTCCGCTTCGACGGCCAGCATCTGCGCGCGCACTGTTGCAGATGAATGCGAAGAGCTCGAGCGCCCGCCCGCCGACTGCTTGCTGTAAAAACTATTTTTGCCGTGTAGTGTTTGGGCATTGCCGTCCTGATGTGCACTAGAAAGGTCACTTGTGTGCTTGACGGAGCCAGGTTGTGCTACGCCAGAAGATGTGCCCACAAGTTCTGTGACCGTGCTAATTGGCAATGCCGAATCACTTTCGGTAGATGCGGGCGGAGTCGGCCGGGCGCCGGGCGGTGAATGCAAAACGCGGACACGCTGTGTCTGCTCGACTCCTGCAGCCGTCAGGTTCGCCGCGTCTGTTCTCTTCATACTACGTGTCTCCACCATGATCGTGAAAATTATCCGATAAATATGTTTGAAATGAAAATGAAAAATAATGTATGAAAAAATTTTGTCCAAAAATGACAGAGGAAAATTTTGTTTCGAAACGAAAAATGGTTTTACTTACGGCGAGAATGGACCAAATATTAGCGAGCTAGTGGACTGTATGATAGTAATATAGGTTTAGATGGAGACAAGTAAGTATATTATATTTTTATAAATATTTAATTCTAAGAAAAATAGATAAACAGAACTTGCTCTCCTGGCAACCTGACAGCTAACTACCAACTAAACATCAAAATTCAAAAATATAAAAAAGTAAAGATATGATATGAAAGAAGGCCAGTCACCAACAGTTTATTTTTAATATTATTTTCCCCCTTTTTAAATATTCTACTAAATTAGTTATTATAGCTTTATTACAGAAAATACTCAAGGCCGATAAGAGCCCGAAAACTGCGTTTTCGGTATAGTTTAGAGCTATGATCATTATTTAAATGGTTATAGTATACATAATTAAAAACAATCAAAAATGTTGCCGCCCGGCGAGACTCGTACCCACTACTCTTAGAACACGCCAAAGGTTACATTACTGAGTATATTATAGTATATTACCATACTGTCATTACATTAGTTTTAGAACTTCATAATTCTGTCTCCAGCTCAGCCTATAAATTGTTTTTAGGAAGACATAAATTACTTTGGTTAAAGTCCACGGGTCGAGCGAAATTCACATCCGTTGACTCTGTCTCGAGTTTATTTTCGCGGTGTGTTTTATGAATGGTTTACCTGTTCTTTTTAAATAGGAAATGACATAAACAAAGCTACAGGTAATTTGTTTACAAACTATATAACGAGAACAGACACTGAGTTAAATCATTACAAGCCTTTGGAGTAATGTTATAATTACCTTTGAAACGGATACCCAAGTTCAGCCACTTGATGTGATTCAGCGTAGAGGTGTAAAAATTGAGGTGTCAAAATTGTTGTAAAAACCATGCTTTTGTATTATTTATTCTGTGACCTTGCCTCCAACATCGAACCTCTGACCATGCGTAGAGATATAGGGTCTCTCTGTATCTTCTATGACATGTATAACGGGGAGTGTTTTGAAGAACTATTTGATTTAATCCTGGCGTCCCGATTTTACCATCGCACCTCTCACAGCCCTGTGACAGACTGACGAACAGCGGGGTCTCATTAATCCCCAAAAAGGATTATAAAGTTTAATTCTATTGAATGGGGTTTTTTGTCGTTTCTATTAATCCGGATGCAACAAATGATACAGAATTAAAACAACCCTGAAATATGATTCTTTTTAGGGTTCCGAACCCAAAGGGTACCAAAGGAACCCTATTACTGTATCTTCGCTGTCCGTCCGTCCATCCGTCCGTCCTTCCGTCCGTCCGTCTGTCCGCATTTCACAGGGCTGTATCTCCTTTATCGTAATAGATAGATACATGAAATGTTCACAAAGTATGTATACTATGGGGAATTTAACAACAAATATTAAAAATATAAAAAAACTAAAATTAAAAGGAATCCCAATACAATAACGAGTTTGTTGCGTTTTTTGCTTGATCTTAAGAACCGCGATACATGCATACAAGAAACGTGTTTCTTCTTGGCGCTTTTCGCTTGATTTATTGAACATTTCATCAAATCGAGCGAAAAGTGCCATAAATAGATACCTACTTCATCTTTTTACAGGGCTTTAGACGCTTGACATTTTTACACATTTTGGGTCAGTTCACACCGCTACGCGACTCGACGTGACGATGCTTTTGGTTTAGCGCGGCACAGCGAGAAGCCGCGCGGTGCAGCGTGACGCCACGCGGAGCAGCCAGAAGCCGTGCGGCGCAGCGTGGCGCAGCGAGACGCCACGCGGCGCAGCCTGAAGCCGCCGTACTACTCAATGAAATGTGTATCTTTTTGTGTTGAAATAAAGTCGTAACACTCTCTTAATAAGTACGCGCCGCGTTGCGGTCTGAGCTGACCCTTATTTTCATATTACCAAGCATAATTTACGGTTGCTATGACAACAAACCGATCACATTGAAATCTGAAATGTTATTAGAAGTTAAGGGGTAGGTATATACATGGAAAGTGATTTTTTCAGCATTATTTGCTAGATTTTATAAAATATTATACTGTGATACGGAATCGGAACCCCATGGGTGTGAATCAACCTTGCACTTGGTCAGTTTATTTAATGTATTTTAAGTTCCATCATATTTTAAAATAATCTACTTGAATTAATGTTTATATGAAATTTTAATGTATTAATTAAAGTAAGTGTAGTTAGTTAAAAAAAGCTATTTAAATATTTAAAACAGCAAAGACTGTATGTACATCAATCAACTTCTTAGCGAAACATTTTTACACGCGTATTATATTCGCCAATCGACGACGAAGTTGGAAGTTCTCGAGTCAAAGGTGAGTCTTAAAGAATACAGGTAATTTTCCCGCGTAAGGGCAAACTTCAACAAATTAGTTCCCAGTTGGAAACTCTCTTTGAAGCAGATAAAATATCTTGTTAAACGATCTGCGAGGAAGTTTAAAGTGTTGAAATGGCCTGGTCCTAGTTAACCTGAATTAATTTGTAAACTTAATATAAAAGAAGAAGGCAAATACTCGCCGGATGATAAGTACATAATTAAGATATAAAAACTAAAACAACCGACTTCCATGCCCCGTGAGTCAATTTCAATAGCAAGTTTGAAACGTTTATCGTCATATATCTGGAGATACTTATCATATCTCGATGAAAATACAATGGGACCATTTCGAAAACGTACCCTACCGATTAAAAAAAGAATCATTCGAATTGGTTCACAATTGACGGAGTTATCGCGTAACATAAATACAAAATATATATATATATATATGAAGGCACGCCAGTACCCCCATCAGTATTCGGGTTCATTATAGGCTGCCGAACGTACTTTGGACGTAGGTTATCGGGCAAGGAGAAGGGAAACGCCTCAACTAATTCTACACAGACACCCCACCGAACACGAAGTGCCTCCGCGCGATGCAAATGGATTGTGAAGGGAAACGCCTCAACTAATTCTACACAGACACCCCACCGAACACGAAGTGCCTCCGCGCGATGCAAATGGATTGTGTGATCAGTCAGTATATATTATGTTACTCTTTGGTGTGATCTCCATTCCGTAGCTTCGCTTTTCGGTCTTTACACTAGAGTCCGGGGTTGTGTCAGAGTGGCACAAACGTCACTGTAAGCCGCTCGCTGTCAGTTGTCAACGTCAATTCCGTTTGTTGCCATTCTCAAAAACTCGATGCGCCGTCACGGCCAGACTGACATTCGCACGTCCTCGGGCGACTGCCCATGCAAAGGGTTATCTGCAAAGAAAAGACACGGCTGAGATACCAACTCTATGACACGCTCGCCCATTCCTGACATACACATGCACACACTATCGGCTGCGCGATATCTCAACTCAAACTACAACATTAACGGCAGCATCTGCCCGTTACGGCCACTGCCCACACGTTGGGCAGGCAACTGAACTCAGACAACCCTTCGATCGGCCACCATCTCCTCATAATGCCGTCGAATAGACCAGACCAACTTGTTACCGTCTTTTCGACCAATAATGAACGTCGCACGTCCTCACGCTGCCACAAGCGAAATGGTCCGGAACATCAACCCGCATAAGCCAGCTCCTTAGACCATTCACTTGCCACCCAGCACACAGTACACATAGATACCACAACAACAACTCGTCAACCGAGTCAACCCGTAGTCCGATCCAGGACGTTGACCCGCATAGGCCAGCCCCGATGATCGACTAAATCGTACACACATGCTCGTATGCAGACCTACTATCAAACAGAAAAGAAACGGGCTCACCGGATGATCCAGTTAGGGTGCTGCTCGGTGCCTTGCGTTCACAGTGTTAACACACGTAAACCTCCTTGATCTCTGCCTGCCGCCGCCATTCCGGTCCGTACACGTTGATGTGAAGTGTTCAGGCTGTCCACACACGTAGCAGGTGATTTGTCAGCTTGCGACGAATCATGACATCCTTTTGACACAGAACCGAGGTTAACAAACTCGGTAACGATATCTTCGGTTATCTCTTCAATGTCCACTTCTTCGACATCAGGGTCAAATTGAATCAGTCGTGTTGACAAGCTGCGCCTGTGCCATAACCACCAGTCGTGATAGCATCATCGCCATTGAGTGCGGCGCGTTTGGTTCAGGTGCTAGCGTAGAGGTTTCGCTGCCACGATTATTCTCCTTTGATTTAGGCCCTCCGAATCCCACTTCTGATGAAGGCACGCGAGTACCCCCATCAGTATTCGGGTTCATTATAGGCTGCCGAACGTACTTTTGACGTAGGTAATCGGGCAAGGAGAAGGGAAACGCCTCAACTAATTCTACACAGACACCCCACCGAACACGTAGTGCCTCCGCGCGATGCAAATGGATTGTGTGATCTCCATTCCGTAGCTTCGCTTTTCGGTCTTTACACTAGAGTCCGGGGTTGTGTCAGAGTGGCACAAACGTCACTGTAAGCCGCTCGTTGTCAGTTGTCAACGTCAATTCCGTTTGTTGCCACTCTCAAAAACTCGATGCGCCGTCATATATATATACAGACGACTTAAGATCCTCCTTCTTTTTGGAAGTCTGTTGAAAAAGAAGCAGGGATGGAATATCCGTACCTGTAAATGTAGGATATAAAATAAAAGTCAATACACATGAAATACTACCCTGTGTCGTCTGTATATTAGAGGCACTTGTCCATAATCTCGATTGATATGCATTGAGTATTATTAAATGTGGTATCAGCTACGAAAAAAAAAATCGATTATTTTGTTATTCGAAGCTGATACCACAATTAATAATAATAGTCCTTTCTACCATTATATAGATTTTTTTCTACTTCTTTTGAGGGCCCGGTGGCGCAATCAGGACGGTCGGCTTTGATGCCAGAGGTACCGAGTTCAACCACCGCCGTGCACCAATGAATTTTTCTATAGAAAAAATTATGTGCGCTTTTCACAGTGGCCCTCCAGTGTAGGAAAAACATCGTTAAGAAACCAACAACCCCCGCGTGGTGGCAGGACGCTATCTAGTGTCTGCCTGGCCAGCTACTACCCTCAAGTTAGAAAATATGTCGCCAAACATCTAATGTGTTCCGGCAGCTATCCTTAAGAGCCAGTTCCCATTCTAGGCCTAGCGTGATTACCATCTTCGACCGCATCATCACTTACCAACAGGTGAGATAGTGGTCAAACGCTAGCCTATAAGATACTAAAAAAAACTTATTAGGATTTTATTAAATTCAGATTAATTCAGCTGTTGTTTAACTGCGCGCTCTGGACATTTTCTTACACAGTGACAGTTGTCTACACGCTTGGGATACATTAATGCATATCCATTCACTACTCAATTCAAAGCAGTGATGAAACGATGCGTCGGCATTATAGTTGATCCAAGTTCGTCAAAGCTGTATGCATTCTATTTCGAATAAGACGTCGAATTACCTTTGTTTTTGCTATGCTACAATATTTTATTTATTACTGTGTTAGTGTGTATGGATTTTTTTATGCTTGTGTCTGGATCAAATATAGGAAGCTAAATTATTAGAACCACTTCTAGACATTTGATTATATTCAAAATTGGTATGCTTGCGTATCTTCGGTGACAAAGCACAGGCAAAGGTGACCACTCCCCATCAGGTGGGCCGTCTGCTTGTTTGCTACCTATATCATAAAAAAGCAATAACATGGTACCGAGCTAACCTAATGTTAGAGCCGGGTTGTAGAGACTTGAACTCCGATGTATTTTTAGGGTTCCGAACCCAAAGGGTACCAACGGAACCCTATTACTGAGACTTCGCTGTCCATCTGTCTGTCTGTCTGTCTGTCTGTCTGTCTGTCTGTCTGTCACCAGGCTGTATCTCATGAACCGTGATAGTTAGACAGTTGAAATTTTCACAGATGATGTATTTCTGTTGCCGCTATAACAACAAATACTAAGAACAGAACAAAACTAAAAATTAAAGAAATATTTAAAAAAAGTGTTTTACGATAGCGCCGCGCCATCTAGATGATCATTAAAGATCTTATTATTACCTATCATCTTTACCTTAATCTGAATCTCGGAAGCGGCTCCAACGATTAAATAAAATTTAGTATACAGGGGATTTCGGGGGCGTGAATCGATCTAGCTAGGATTCTTCAGAAAATTTTGTTTTATTCGTGTTTTCAATAATCAACTTTATTGATAATCAATTTAAAATATTACTCTTCCCAACATCTATTGGCGAGTAGAAGTAGCTTTAGTGTTACTGTGTAGGTAAAGCAGTTAGTGGCTCTCGATTAAAAAAAATAGTATTATTATTCAGCAATAGATTTCGGGAAGAGTCATATTTGTCTGTTTAAGTGGCAAAAAATACTGAGCAAAGCTCGGTCAACCAGATATTTAATAATATTAATTACTACTATTACTATTACTACTATATAATACTATTCTACCTTTGTTTTAACGTTTACTTAGTTGATGTTCGGTTCGGAACCCTCCGTGTACGGGACAAAAGTCTGACTCGCACTTGGCCAGTTTTTCTTTTTATACAACGCAATTTCTCCGTCAGCTGTGAACCGATTTGAATAATTATTTTTTTAATCCGTAGGGTTTGTTTTCGAGGTGGTCCCATTGTAATTACATTAAGATCTGATTAGTATCTCCAGAGATATAATGATAAACGTCCCAAATTTGCTACTGAAATTGACTCGCGGAGCATTAAAGTCGGTTGTTTTAGTTTTTAAACTATCACTCGTTCGCTGCTGAAAACATACGCCGTGCGTTTTTTTTATTTTTGGTATCGGAAGTAAAATTTAAAAAATATATATTATAATTTTTTTTTAATTAATCTTTTCACAACGGGTGCGTGTGACCTTCTGCTGTTGGATTTTAGTTTTGATTTGATGCCACAGCTACGAAAAAAAAATACACAAAATAATTAAAAAAAAATAAAAAATATGCGACAAAGTGCCGCAGTCAAAGTGTTAATTATTATTACACATGATAGAGGTCCTTACAAAATGTTGTGTTTCAAAAAATTTATTTTACTTATAATTAATTTACCTATACATTGATAAAACATAGTATATAATACCACCAGTTAAGCTAATAGCTAACAATGTTCTAAGAGTTAAACAGACGCTAATAGTATGTGGCTGGCTCCGTCCCATTACGCCCTGCCAACGCTAGCCAAAGATTTGCGCACATACATAACTAATGACCTACGTAAATGTAATGTTAACGTATTTAGTTCTCTAGCTACCCCTTGAATATTTCACCTGGCATCGCTTTAAATATGTACGAGGGTAGGTGGTAATTATCTTGAAACATGTAATTAACCGATAATGTTACGTGTAATGTTTATGTTTTAAGTATAATTTGGTATATATTTCAGTGGTCGAATTTTTATTTTGAACATATTTTATTTTATTTAAAATGTGACACTTTAGTAGTTTTAGTAGTACGTGGTCTTTGATTATAAACTCCTCTATCAAAATACGTGGTATTACTAATGTTTTGGCGTATAGAACGTTTTTTCTGACATGTGATAACTTTTTATAACTCATGGCAACATTTAATTCATATTTACTCCCTGCACAATATTTTTCTTACATAGGCTTCACACGTTATATAGTTTATTTCACGTTCGTACTGATATCGGAATGTATTAGTTATTTATATTTAATTGTAATAATAATGTAATATGTCGTTCATGAGTGTACAATGTACCAAAATGAAACAATAAATAAATTGAAATAAGACTAATTATAGCGAAAATATGGCTACCAGTAGCGGCCAGTATTATAATCATTCCATGTGTAGGTTTTCAACTCGTTTAATACACTACTTATTTTATTTCTTATCTATATATATAAAAGAAAGTCGTGTTAGTTACTACACTTATAACTCAAGAACGGCTGGACCAATTTTTATGATTTTTGTATTTATGGAATTTTTGTCAGGAATAGGATAATAAGTATTAAAAACAATGAATAATTGACCCAAAAAAATATATATAAGACAAATTAATTTGCCAAAATGTTCCTGGGTTAAAAAACTGCCAATCATTTGATGTTCAATTGTTATCAATCGATACGGTAAACTGCAAATTAATAAGGGTCATCGCTCCACACGATTAGTGTATTTAGCCAATGTCAAGTACAAAAATTCTTCAAGTTTTTTTGCCTCCAATCATGTACATTTTAAAAATGATAAAACATTTTAAATACTGGCAGTAATGACAATTGTATGACATATTTATCGATTGTCAAATATGCGTGCGTTCAGAAATGTATGCTTACGAGTTTTTGGCGGGAACGTGGAAAAGTGTGTGTGATCTCATTGTATTATTTCCTAAAACTGGTGTTCTTCCGCGTGTTAATGTGTAATAAATGTGGTTTATAAAGCATTAAGTGCCGGTGAATGTGTGCGTGTGCAGGGAAACAGCACAATGTTGAAAAACATGCTATTTGCGTTCTCACCAAAATTCCACTGAAAATCTTCAGTACACACCACATCTTTACTGAAGGTATGACTTAGTCTACTTTTACTTGAAAACTGAGCTGAAATGTGACTTTAACCCATCTCTACGACCAAAATTGATAAAAACTTGAAGAATTTTAATAATTGACACTGGCTAAATACACTAATCGTGTGGAGACATAATGAAATTTAAAAAAAAAAGTATGCTTACAAGCAATCAAAACAATAATAATCAATGCCTAATCAATTTTATATTTTGTCCTAGATTTTGTCAGAATGTAGGGAAATACAGAGATATGCAAGAATGTGATAGCCAATTTATGAATGCCGTATGTAGACAGTCTTACCGACAAGGCAAGAAAATATTAGACAGGTATTCATGAAGTAAGTACCTATAGTTATTCAGAATTAAAATTAAATACTGGTGATTATATTTTTACAATTAAAATTAAACTCAATCGAACTAATTTCAAGTGTATAACAATAATAACATTGTTTCATTGCATCATATCTTGCTGCCACGCGGTTGAAGTACTTGATTATTGTAATTTTATTCTATTTCTGTATAGCCATTATATATACTAAACTTAATATCTCTTCTGTATTCATTGTATTACGTTCGTAAAAGCCTAAATTAAGTTCATCTCAATTTCTAAAAGGTATTATACCCATTCATTGTATGTTAGGTGGTACGAAGTTTGCCGGGCCAGCTAGTTTATAAATAAACAAAAACAAAAAGCTACTATAGAGAGCACTTATTAAGTAAGAAAGTATTTTTAAAAGGCAATATGTCATTTACAATGTACAAAATAAGACAAACACAACATTAAATAAAGAAACCTTACTCTGACTATTTTAAATTGTAGAACACAAACAAAAAGACAAACTCAAAAGCCCGACAACACTTGGACTCAGCAATTTCCATTTGCCCGTCCCATCTCCAAGCAAATCAACCGTCTCGTTGAAAGAATATTCTGATGTTTATAAAATAGCCGAGAGTTGAGAAGCTATTACGGTGCTGTTGGGCGGTGCTTGCACTCCCTTTGATCCGCGTCGCGCTTGAGGCGTCACCGTGTAAATATCACTGTAAAATACGCAAAAAACGCGAATGCTTTTTGTGGACCCAAAGAAAAAATTCGAAATTGAAAAATTTGTGAGAGTACCGCAGACCTCGGATAATACAAAGGAATTTGTTCAAAAGTGCGAGTAATAGAACAGTAATTGAGTACTTTGAATAGTTGTTAACAGCTCTCGCAGTCCACAGAGTTGATATAAGTCTATTGTTTAGTCGAACTCTTAATGGACATGAAAATGCATATAAAAGCGTATATTCGAGATTGGTTAGGTATCTAATCCCAATCATATTTTGGGTGCACGCGTTTTCACTCTATTAACGACTGTGAGCGTAGACACTGTACTTCGATAACTTATATAAGAGACAAGAATTAGCAACATAATAAGGTATTAAGTATTAACTTAAAACATATTAATGCCCAATTTTTTTGTTGTCTATAATTTTAGTTGTGTTTTAGGTAGGTCCCTACTTACTATAGTGTAAGGTAAGTATATAACGTGTCAACTACAATTTACTTAAACTATTCGTGTTAAGTCAGTAAAAGCGCAACAATATTGTCTGAAATAGCAGCACTTATATACAGTAAGATGCATAATATTTCCCCAGGGCAAACAAACAGTGACGCTGAAGTAACTCTACATCAAGAATGCAAACTCGTCTGAAAAAGGCAGAGTCATGTGCAAGCTGCATTTTCTAAAACATGCTGAGGACTGAAAGGCGAGAGCTGTTGACCATGCATGCATAAAACATTTTCCGATTTGTAAGATCACGATCCGGGTCAATTTTTGTAGCTAGTATCTTATTTTACTATATTTTCGAAGCATCGATGTATTATAAAATGTTGTGACAGACGTATTATAAAGTAAGTGCTAAGTTGCATCACTTTCGTATAAGCTAAAGTCCACTGGGTTAGGCGAGTTTTTGAGTGGACGCAATGTTTAGGCAAACTTTTATGGGACGCCCTAGGGCCAGGTGGAGTGACGATCTGTGGAACGCGGCTGGCAGTAACTGGATGCAAATAGCTGAAGATTTAGCTCAGTGGCGTGAAATAAAAGCTGATGATGACGATGATGAAAGTCCTTTTTTTTGACCCAGGAAAATAATTTATGCCTATCTATCACTCGCCCGGGGGAGCAAGATAGTTATGTGGGACTCGCTGCCTGAAAGGCAGGCTGAAGGACCGCACTAAAAACCAGGGGTGAGTTGTCATCCACCGTGGTGGGGCAAGATAGGGTCGCGCTAGCATTCACCGACTTATCCCGGTGGCAGACCCAAATGGGCCTCCGCCACTGCAGAGGGCTGAACTTGCTCATCAAGGTGAATCCTCCTCGTTGGAGAGTCCCCCGACTCTCCAACAGTTACCCCACAATGACGGATGAGTGTGGCTCGTCTTCTCGTCAAACTTACCTCACCCTCCGTCTCTCTGATGACAGATGTGCGAAGGGCAAATACTCGCACACCGTCCACTGTCAAACTCGTACGCCAAAGGCATGTGAGAAACCCACTATCAGCTGTCACCAGCCCCTCCACTTGGCTCGAGCGTATGCTTACAAAAGCTCGTTGAAACCAATTTTCGTTGTTAGTTTTTATTGAGATCTACAGCATATATTTTTTGTAGATTTTTCACTCCCATACCTTAAAAGTTAGAGGGGGGGGACACATTTTACCACTTTAGACGTGCCTATCTTTAAAATGATTGACTTTTAGAAAAAATGGTTTGAGGAACCTCAATATCTTTTTTAAAGACCTATCTATAAACAGACCGCACGTATGGGTTTTATGAAAAAAAAATGTAGTATCATCTATAGTTTCATGTATGAAGAGCCCCTTTATATTTTTTTTATTTTTTTATAAAAATCGTAAAGCGGTTTACAGAATACACCTACCTACCAAGTTTCAACTGTGTAGTCTTAATAGTTTCGGAATAAAGTGGCTGTGACATACGGACGGACAGACAGACAGACATGGCAAATCTATAAGGGTTGCGTTTTTTGCCATTCGGCTACGGAATCCTAAAAAGGCAAAATTTCAAGGAAATAATGTCAAAATTCAAACTAGTCGAATAATATCGTAAACTTTTTTAAACATTAACGGTCATGTCAAAGTTTTACATTTTATTAAATAAAATTAATAAAAGTTCCATACCAACAATAGCCATGCAAAAAATTCCAACCAGTGCCTTCCAAGTCAATACTCAACTTATTTTATTTCCCTCATTCTTAACTAGGTTCCAGAACAATTTCCTGTGTAAAAAGTTATAATAGAGCTAGTACAGAGCCAGTTCTCGTCGATGGCGTTATAGAAATGCATTCGCATTTACAGGCACTGGGTGGTTTAATGCCGTCCCGTTTAGAAATATAAAACGGCGATTTATGGTTTCAATCAAAGGATTTTTATAGCCTTTGATATCGAGTAAGCAGTCGGTGGTTTTTAGGTTTCCGTGGATTTTCAATTTTCTTGCATTTTCAAGTCCACCCATCCCTCCAAATCCTTTAAAGCCTTCTAACTTGAATAGCCAAAAATTCGATAATTTTAATACCAGAATGACCTTCAAGATAAACAGCTGGCTCAGCAAAGCAGCATCTACCAGTGGCTTATACTATTATTTATTCTGCGCCAGTGGTAACTGTAAGTAAGTACATAATTATATCACGAAGATGCCATTTAATTATGTAACTACCTAAGTTATAGACTCGAAACGACTAGAAAGACTAGAAAATGCTTAAAATAATTTAAAACACAAGGCATTTTAGTAAGTCACAGGCAAATGTTGTACGTGTTAATAAACATACGAGTACTTACCTAACACTGAGTATACATAGAACTTTGTCCCCGACGTCCGATAGAGATGCACCATGCATTATTCACCTGCTTGAGTCCATCTGCTCAAAAGACCCGTTTTACGATGTAGCGTCCGTGGAATACAGTTGCGAAGCTCATATCAATGACACAAAGTCCAATTTACAACTTTTAGTCTGTAAACAATTAATATATAATGTCTAGATCTAGGCGGCGATCAGAAAGCGCAGTAGTATTTGTATCGACTGGTTCACACCAAACGCGATCAGAAAAATAATGATTTTCTTAATTAACGCTGAAGTGGGCATTGACAGTCTGCCTGCTGGGAAGAGGTTACCGTCATAAACATCTTCAACGCCATGGAACCGTCCATGGCGTAGATATTACTATTAAAATACTCGATTCTAATATCTAGATGGAAAAATCACTGCGGACCGATCTTTTCACATCTGACAGGTGAGATAGCCACGAGGAAGAAAACCACGGTTGAAGCTTAAACATTGAGTTGTGAGCTATTCAGATAAATCCATCAAGAAGGGTCAGTGGGAAGTCTGTAACAAAGATAGTGATTTTCACATTCAAACGTCGTTTATTTTTTATGTTAAGAATAATAATTGCATTAATACTTTTTTATATCTTATAGGCTAGCGTTTTGACCACTAACTCACCTGTTGGTAAGTGATGATGCGGTCGAAGATGGTAAGCACGCTAGGCCTAGAATGGGAACTGGCTCTCAAGGATAGCTGCCGGAACACATTAGATGTTTTGGTGACAGATTTTCTAACTTGAGGGTGGTAGCTGGCCAGGCGGACACTAGAAAGTATTCTACCACCATGCGGGGGTTGTTGGTTTCTTAACGATGTTTTCCTTCACCGGAGGGCCACTGTGAAAAGCGCACATAATTTTTTCGATAGAAAAATCCATTGGTGCACGGCGGGGTTTGAACTCGGTTCCACAGCATCAAAGCTAACCGTTCTACCGATTACGCCACCGGGCCTTTTATAATATAGAACTGCAAATGCCGTACGAAATTTTTATTTCTGCTTACCCCCTTCTTTCATCGTACGACCACAAGTACTAATTACGCCATTGATATTGCGGTGGGTGGATATTTCCCCTTCTCACACAAATAACATTTATCATACTTGCAAATAAACGGAATTACATGCTAGCATAAGTGATGCTGATAAGTTCAATACGATAGTCTTCAAATAACATCTTCATTTAACATAAAGTGAAATAGTGATCAAAGGACAAAAGCTTGTGTATCAGGTACAAAACACTACTTACCCTGTTACGTCTACGCCTAAAGCTTAAAACCTTATAATAAAGCACTAAACACAAACTCAAATACCAAATACAAACCAAAACACTGCTGAAATCAGCCCTACAATCGTACAAGATTTTATTTCGTACTATTATGCCTTCACACGGTGTTTTCTCGAGTCGTTCGGATGAGCGTCTCTACTGAATAGGAATCGGGTTCAGATTGCATTGATTTGGATTTAGGCAGACAAGGCTAGGTTTCGGGTTTTAGGGAAGGTAGATTTGTTTTTTGATTATATAAAAAAATATTTTAGGGAAGTTTTCAGCATAAAAGCTCTTTTCAACAACGACAAAAATCGTATTAGATTTATTCTGAAATTTTAGATTATATTTTCAAGTAATAGGTAAATTCGTTTATGTGTATCATGTTTAGTATTACGAAACAAACATTAATCACAAATTTCAGTTGATCACATGGTGATACATGACAGCTGATGGTCAGATTTATATTATGATTTATATTATATTTAAAAAGCTTTGGTAAATGTAATGTTTTTCGAAAAATGATTATTTTTCGAGTAAGTCTTTCAACTCTCCAGACGCATTCAACATTTATAAAAGATCTAAAGTTATCTATCAATAAAGCTTAAGTTGACATTCAACAAATGTAATAAGATTGCTCTGATTTTTCTCGGTAAGTAGAAATTTTTCACAAGACAGATAAATCGGTTAGCATTCTTTTCTTTGATTTTCAATAGAGTCCGACAAGTTTGGATGAGAGCCAGACGACGACATATGATATTAAGGGGCTTTTACTCGGCGCCTGTCATGTTGCTGCACTGAGACTTCCATACAATTGTTGCAACAATACTGCAAAAAAACTCATATTAGCTATTACAGTGTTGTTAAGGAATTAAATACGTTTAAAGTTTCTGTTTTTTGGAAGAGATAAATAGTTTCTTTTTAATATCTGATAGGCTTTTTGACCACTATCTCGCCTGTAGGTTAGCGATGATGTGGTCAAAGATGGTCAACACGCTAGAATGGCTGACTCTCAAGAGTTGTGCGCTGCCGGAAAACCGTAAGTTTACGGCGGCAGATTTTCTCATTGACGGTAGTAAGCTTCTTCCCGGTAGCAAGTCAGGCAAAACATCGATATAATGCTCCTACTACCTGTTGAAGTTTACTATTAGAGCCGTAAATCAGGCTAATGTGTACACACCCTAAACGCAAAGTGCCTTTTGACAAACACGATAAATAACTTATCTAGTTTACAATGTAACTAGACAGCTTTGCATAGCGTTATTTATGAATAGCGTCGCGTGAATTTATCGAGAATATAAATCAATTGGTGATTTATTGCTGCTTTTGTGAGGAGAAGTTTGATAGTTTGCTAGAAGTTTGTGTGGGGCACTGGGTCCGGCTTTGTATTCGTTGACCGTATAACTTAAATAGCAATAAGATATGGATTGGTTATTTTATAATGAAGCAGTTGTTTATATGATCAAAATTCATAGCATCACAGAAAGTCTCTAGCAGCAGGGTACGATATAAAAATAGTACAGCTGAGCTTCTGATTAAGTCACAAAGGCTATTCCGTTATTAAATGAATTGTTGTTTGTGAAATTAACGAGATATCTCTTTTGTTCTATAGAATACAATTTTTTATTTTTATAAATGGTACAACAAGATAGTATTTTTTAATTTAATCAAACTTACCTAAGCTTCGGCTCGGACTTGGTGCAAAGGTTGGCAATTGCCATCCAACGCGGAAACGCCGCCGGCATTATGGGTACCTTTGCACCGGGTACAGTTAGGGGTAGGTTATTTTCATAGTATTTGAGCTTTGTTAATTAGGAAATATGTTTATCTATAAATAAATAAATCTAATATATTCAAAAAATGCATATAATATATAGCCTGTTTGAAATTTCATTGAAATATCTTTATTAAAAAGCTTCACAATACTTGCTGTATCTCCCCTATCAAATTCAAAAAAACTTTGAAATAATAAAAAACATAAAAGTGACCAGCCTTCTCGATGTGAATACGTCGACGAGCAGAACAGTCAAATCACCACTAAAACCTTTAACCCTGATTATAAATGTAAAAAAAAAAACAAAAAAGAATAATAAAGTAAAAATTACTTTCAAAAAATTATAACTATACTATGGCTTAAAAGTAATAAAAGTAAGAGTAAGTTCAAGTTCAAAGTCATTGGTGACAAAAATTATTAATTCTAACTAGTAAATAATTCCGCCTTTAATTAAAAGCATCCTATCAGGAAAAAACGTTAATTAATAGAAACCTTATAAAAGTAATTAAATAAATAATTAACTTCTTATAATGAAGATGGCGATCTACCGAATAATTAGGTGATGTTTTCCGCTATTCTTTTTTTCGTAGAGAAGATAATCGAGATAAATTTTAAATCGTTAGAAAAAGAATGAACGAATAATATTCGTCTTTCATCTATTAATTGTTAAGTAAAAATTGGATTGATCAGTGTTAGTTGTTAGCCTGGGGTGGAAGTCTCTACATTGATAGCGATGCGTCTTTTCATCGCAAACTTCTGGTAGAAGGCGATGCAGCTAGACAGTTGTTATCTGCATCTCTTTTCTTATCAACGATAATCGGTTGAAATTCATCGCTATCAATGTAGAGACTACCGGCCTTGGTCGCAGTTTGCCGTTTTACCTTTATTTTTCTAACTTTTTTATTTATCTGTTATACTTCTGTCAGCTGTCCTTGTGAGCCAGTTCCCATTTTAGGCCTAGCGTGCTACCATCCTTACTTACCAACAGATAAGTAGTAAGGGCTGGCCACAATAAACATACTGTAGCTTTAACTAAGCTTACTTAAAATGAGTTTGTTCGTTTGTGTGAAAGTTTGAAGAACAATTTCTCACCATTAAAATTTTACCACATTATCTTTTTTTATTGTGGATAGGCAAGCACGAAGATCACGAAGATTTTAAGTGACGCTGGGTCTACGACATTGACATATGGCTGTTAAGGTTTAACATACGCTGCTATTGCCTCAAGTAAAGCCTTACTTCTAAGCGCAGCGTTATCTAACCGTTAAATAAAAATAAATTAGAAAAAGTTTATTTAAAGCCATTTTTTACAAGTATGAATTAAGTTACACAAAGTATATTTGAGTTGCATACAAAGGTTAAATAAAAGTCATATCAATTACATTACCAAATACCTTTTGACTAATATAAGTCAGATGTGCACTTTTGACTTAAAAAAACATAAAAAGTAGTTCATCTGTTGTGCCTTTTAAGCTAAAGGTATTTCTGTTTATCTCGTTCCTAAAAATTTACCAAAAATTTGGCAGATAAGCCTTTTTCTGATTCCGAATATGTATTAAACTCAATTTTTAAAAGAATATTAGATGTGCCTTTTTCCTTAAGACGGCAACGTAGCCGGGGTGATTTGCCGGTGCTGCTGAGCCGCTACGATGACCAGCCGTTTCCTTTACGTATAGTGTTCGATACCGTTTAATGTAGCCTCTTGGCTTGGCTTGGCGTCGGTCGGAAAAGACGTTAGTGCGTGGATAACTACAGGCGTCGAGCGCGACTAAGCGAGCTTCTTGAGGTTTATGAGCTATATCCCGAGGAAATACGGTGTATGTACGCCAAGTCTGCTTTGAGTCCGATCAATATAGCAACATTTTCCCAACCGTCTTCCAAACTTTTTATTATCGATTACTATATAATGGTATCTACTGAAGTTTATAACAACATCAAAGGTACAACCACACTGCGGCGTCCTGCGTGCGCGATCTAGACGGCAATCAGATAGCGCAGTAGTATTTGTACCGATTGGTTCACACCAAACGCGATCTATGGCGATCAGAAAACAATTGGAAATCTGATCGCAAACGCGCACGCGAACGCAGGACGCCGCTGCGTGGTCGTACCATAATTCACTTTACTTTCATCGTATCTTCAAAGACATAATCCTCCTTATAACCACTTTTCCTAATTCTCTTATCATCATTAAACTTTGTATTTAATGTAACATTTTCCAACTGAATCACTTCGGAGTTACACAAAATCGCCGGACCCGTACCTCTCAATTCCGTTCGATTTATTTAAATTCCCTGTGGAGCCTCCTACTACTACCAGTATGGGATAACATTTTAATAGAAATGTATGTAGGACTTCAGAGATTAGAATAGGAGTAGTAAGTAAAAATAGCTTTTAATCACATCGATCGGCGTCGATCAATTGCTGCAGTAGTTTCAGCAGATCGACGATACCAGTCGATACAACATCGATCCTAAGAACCTTGCGTAGTTCTAAATAGTTCTAATAGTACTTTTGGGTAAGCACGCTACATCATCGACCGCATCATCACTTAACATCAGGTGCGATAGTGGTCAAGCGCTACCCATTTTCGCACTAAAAAAACCATAGTTGTCTTGCTACCTTGCCAGCCAGTAATATTTGCCGAAATAGTCGAAAAAGAAAAGAAAGAAGCGTTTTATCTCTATATTTCTAGATATAGGTACTGAACTTTGGGACTACCTGGGAAGTATACCATTCAAAAACAACAAAAAAAATATTTTTCTAAATCGATCTAGGCGTCCTTAAGTAATAGTGAACATACATAAAAAAAGATTCCGACGTATTAAGAATGTCCTCCGTTTTTGTGAAGTCGGTTAAAAAGGGAGTTAAAAGTGCCCTTACTCACTTTAAGATTCAGGAACCGACGACGGTTTGTTAGCACTCGACCCATTGATTCCGAAAGCCGAACACCCAAATTAATTTCAGTCGCAGTTTCTACTAATTGTTATATCAGGTGAATTTAGCGAGTTTCAAATGATAGTAATATTCGATAGTTTTTGCTGGTTTTATTGGCAGCATAAAGCTACTTGCGTTCACATATGATGAGATGTAGGAAAGAAACTCCTTGTCATGTCTATGTTGCTCAATAAGGCCCTTAGATATAATAATATAAAAAAAGATATCCATCCAGGGTCTGGGGATCGCATAGTTGTGGGGAACGTAAAATAAAATATATAGGAAACACCGTTTCTAGGATTTGAACCAGTGACCTCTCGCTTAGAAATCAAGCCATCTATCCCTTCTCCAAAGGGGCTCTCATAAACTTAAAATAATAAATAAATAAAACTGGCCAAGTGCGAGTCAGCATCGCGTCTCTTATCGCACACTTAGGGAGGGTCCCGTACAATACGAAACATAACAAAGTTTCAACCTCATATATTTGATTAATTGATATTACCAAGAATATTTGATTTGGTCGCGATCTAGAAAGACTGGGCTGGTTTACTAGCGCCATCCTTGTCATTTTGCCGAAACTAATTAGATAGATGGCGTTTAAAAACATGGTTTTTGTATGGGGACCCCCTTTAATTTTTAACTTTATTTTGTTTTTAGTATTTGTTGTTCCAGCGGCAACAAAAATACACCATCTGTAAAAATTTCAACTGTCTAACTATCACGGTTAAGGTATAGCCTGGTGACAGACGGACAGACAGACAGACAGACAGACAGACAGATGGACAGCGGAGTCTTAGTAATGGGGTCCCGTTTTACCCTTTGGGTACGGAACCCTAAAAAAACTACATTAACACGGCCGAACACATGTAATATACAATAATTTAAGATCGTTTAAAAAACTAAAAGAACCGACTTCAAACGTCGCGCTAGTCAAAGTAGCCAGTAGATGAACTAACTATTACATAATCTGTTCCAGTAGTTAGTAGTAATGTGGTAAGACGTCGAGATAAGTGAATGCGTCGTAATACAAATGTTGATATATTAAAAACGGCTCGGCCGGTTTCGTTAAAATTTAAATGGGACCACCTGGAAAGGTACCTCGAGTAATCGGTAAACATACATAAAAATAAAAGGTTCCGACGAATTGAGAACCTCCTCCTTTTTTGTGAAGTCGGTTAAAAAACACTGTGAGACCAAACGCACACTGCAAAAGTTTTTTTTTCAGTTTCTTTGTGGCTCCACACGATGGTTTATTTAGCCAGTGTCAAGTATTAAAATTCTTCAAGATTTTGAGAATTGAAATCTTATAGATGGATCAAACTCACATTTCAGGTCAAGTTGGAGAACTTTGGAATTTTAGTGAGAACGCAAATAGCATGTTTTTTAACATTGTGTGTTTCCCTCTACACTCGCGCGTTATTACACATTTACTCGCGGTGGAACATAAGTACTAAGAAAAAATACAATGAGAGCACGTCACACTTTTCCACGTTCCCGCCATAACTCCATACTCCATTGCTCGAGTTACCGCTAAAACTCCGAAGTTCTTTTCAAGATTTTAACCACAGACTAAACACAATCTTTAATGACACAACTTATTCCTTACCTCTTTGGATACTAACAGATAACACCAGTTCATCATTACCACAGAGTACTTTAGCAGAACGAGCGCGACAGGGAGTGGGCGTCTCAGATAAGAGGATTCGATGGAAATGTCGACATTTGGTTAACTCTAGAGGCTTGCCAGCGTGTCAGGCTTGTCGAATTAATATTGATTCTATTGGGCCTTGTTATGGTTACGAGTTCTTATTTGGGCTCGTGACAATGGAGACCATTATATCAAATTACAGATAAAATTATGTCTATCTTAGAGACTTTTAGACTTTTCACAGGGTAAGAAAATTAGGTTGATATATGATGTACTTAAAAACCATTTTTTGTTGAATAAACGTTGTTTTTTTAATTTTTACTACGAACTGGGTAACACTAGAACACTATCTCACCTGATTTTAAGTGATGATGCGATCAATGATGGAGCGCATATACTTATTTATAGAAATTGATACAATTTTCAAATTGTAGTATATATTGAAAACGCACGCCAAGTTCACAAAATGCTTATTGTTTGAAGTTTAAAACGAACATAACATATTAAAAATAAATTAAGAAGAGAAAAAAATATTTAGTTAAGTTAAGTTAAATTGTATATTACCTTTATTTTATCGAGTTCTTGCCTTTTTCAACCGACTTCCAAAAAGGAGGTTCTCAATTCGTCTGTATGTTTTTTTTCCCCTTATTTTTAATGTATGTTACGCGATTACTCCGCGCCGTCAATTGGAAACCGATTTGAATGATTCTTTTTTTAACCGACTTCAAAAAAAGGAGGAGGTTTCTCAATTCGACCGTATTTTTTTAATTTTTATTTATGTTCGATCGCGGATAACTTCGTCGTTTATGAACCGATTTCGATTATTCTTTTTTTGTTCGAAAGGAGATATCCCAAGTGTGGAACCATGGTAATTTTATCGAGGTATGATAAGTATCTCCAGAGATATTGAGATAAACATCTCAAAATTGGTACTGAAAATGAATAGCGCGGCATTGAAGTCGGTTGTTTTTTAGTTTTTAAACGATATTATTATTAATAGGTAGGATACATTTCCGAGGTGGTCCCATTGCAATTTCATCGAGATCTGATAAGTATTTCCATATATTAGATATGACGATAACACTTGCAGCTGAAACTGACTCGCGGGGCATGGAAGTCGGTTGTTTTAGTTTGTAAACTATCTTAATTATCTTAGGATCTAGTTAACTAGAACTGCTACGATGAGACGCAGAAGCTTATTAGTACAATTTGGTCCCGTATGAGGACTAGGTTGTCGTATAATAATATCCCATTTGTACGCCCATGTGGTTCAAACATGTATGTTACTTTAATTATTTATTACCAGATTGCATGCATTTTCTTAATTTGTATGCATACTCATGTTTGCACAAATAAAATGATCTTTATCTTTATCTTTATCTTTATCCCAACCAGCAAAAACTACACTTAAAGCAATCTCTAGACCACTATTTCTTGCTCTTATACCATTCTTATATCATCGTATAAGCCTGGATTTGGGCACCATTTATAAGCGTATTTTGCTTATATCTTTCTAATATCAGTCTTATTGAATGCTATTTGCACTTAAATTAATATTACCAAAAATAATTTAAGCGTATATAGGCTTACATTGTTTTAACGTTAGAGTCCTGTGAGCGTAAGAAAGCTTATTTTGATTTACATAAGATCAAACACAATCGTAAAAAAATGTTTGGTATATATATTGTTTGTTTGAAAGTTACAACTAATAAAAAAGAAATCGAAAACAGTAAGGACAAAGGTATTTAATAATTATATTGTAATAACCGTACCATTATTCACAAGTGTTTCGTTTTATGCTTTTAGGTAAGTATTAGTATTGGAAAATATTATTTACTGTAAAGTAGACCCTAGTTTACGCTTCACAACTCGTGCGCCTCATCAATATATAGTATTTAGTATTCTTGTTTAATTATTTTATTTGTTAATTTGTATTAAAAGCGTCGCCATTAGTATTGCATTTATTAGAATCACTATAAGACTATTGTAAGATCATTTAGCAGTAATTTAATTAATTCCAACATGGAGTCATCTTGGAATAAATTAGAGTTCCTTGAATTGACATAAAACATTATTTTAATTGAAGAGTGAACGTTTGGGATGTGAAATAGTATTTTATGTGACCGCACTAAAATACTTTAAGTGAAATATAATAGTCAACATCAAATTTTACTCTCATAATTTTAGTCACAAATTCGATTTAAGATCAAACATTCTTAAACTAGACTCGTTTTCTCTATTGTAAGTATGATGATTCAATATCACTCTAATACCGTGCCTATCCACTGCTGTTGATCTTATAATAGTTTTGAATAAGATCAAAATGTACACGTTTTAAGTAATCTAATACAATGCTGATATTAGTCTAACATTCTTACAATAGCATATAGAAAATATGTAATAAAATTAAATAAGCTTAGAAAATGTGGATATGAGAGCTCAAGTGTGATAAGTCTTAAAAAATGCTTTTTTAGGAGAGTGTGACTTATAACGGCACTGTAAAATAATCTTATTTGCATAATTAAGACAATGTATTAAAATCAAGCGTATTTGAGTCTGTAACGGCTTGTCAGAGACTAATATAGGAGCGATAGCAATGACGAAAACAGATAAGAGACCACTATAAGCTCAGCACTCTTATAATGTGAGAAACGTAAGAGGGTTTTGCTAGTTGGGATACTTAAGGGCCTAGTAGCGCAGTCGTAAAATGGTCAGCTTTGACGACAGACGTAGCTGAGGTAGAGGTAGCTGGAGGTACTGTGCAACAATCGAAAAACATCGTTATGAAACCCCCAACCTCTGTATGGAGGTAATACACTGTCTAGTGTCCGCCTGGCCACCAAAAAGCCTGGAAAATCTGTCGGCAAGTATGCGTTCCGGCAGCTGTCCTTGAGGGCTAGTTCCCGTTCTAGATCTTGCGTGCAACCTACCATTCTCAACCATCATCATCATTCATCAACAGGTGAGATAGTGGTCAAACGCCTATATGATGTAAAATTTACCATTTATTTACAGCCGCGTCGTTAGGTTGGACTTTGTATAGTGCTACAAGGATCATTTGGCACTTGGATGACATTGCCATAGGCTTGGACCGGGTTAATATTTCAAAAGGTTTGGGCGTAAGTACATAAGAACTTTTCTTTTCGGTTTACGCTCGTTATAGAACGAGCGTAAATATCGAGCTAAATATCGTTCCATAGCGGTTTCTATAAACCGCTATGGAACGATATTTAGCAAAGAACTTTTTAATAAAGGTTTCGTTGAATAAACCGGTTTAGAACGGTTTTTGTGACCACTTTTTATTGCGCAGCCGTGCCGTGTCAGCCGTGTGTGTACTTGTTTGTGCAGTAAGCATTTAGTTGTAAATCACTCATTGGTTGGTGGTCGATCATCAAAATCCTTACTAATATTATAAATACGAAAGTAACTGTCTGTCTGTCTGTCTAGTGTTTTACTTTCACGCCAAAACCACTGAATCGATTTAAATCAAATTTGGTACACAGATTGTCTAAAGCCTGAGTAAGGACATAGGCTACTTTTTAATGCGAAAAGAGGGTTGAAAGGGGGGATGAAAAGTTGTATGGAAGTATCGTCATTCTTAAAGCTAGAAGCTTGAAACTTATTTTTTAGGCTGTTGATTCGATATAAATAAATATTACATTCAAAGTTTGTACAAGTTTTACCCTCAAGGGTGTAAAATAACAATAGGGGATGAAAGTTTGTATGGAAATACCTATGTAAGGTTTAAATCGGTTCTGTAGAACATTCACATGAATGTGAATGTTCTACTGAACCGATTTAAATGAAATTTAGTTCTCAGATAGTCTAGAGCCTGAGAAAGGACACAGTCTACTTGTTAATGCGAAGAAAAATTGTAAGGGGTTGAAAGGGGGGATGAAATGTTGTATGGAATTATCGTCATTCTTGAAGCTAGAAGCTTGAAACTTATTTTTTAGGCTGTTGATTCGATATAAATAAATATGACATTCACAGTGTATGAGGGGGAAGGGGGAGGCTAGGGCGAGTGGAGGGGGAGGCTAGGGTGAGTGGAGGGGGAGGGTAGGGGAAGTGGAGGGGGAGGGTAGGGTAGTGGAGGGAAGGGGAGTGGGGGAAGGGGGAGTGGAGGGGAGGGGAGTGAAGGGGAGCAGAGGGGGAGTGGTGGGAGAGGGGAGGGGGTGTGATTAAGGAGGGGAGGGGTAGTGGTGGGGAGGGGAGGGGTACTGATGAGGGAGGGGAGGGGAGGGAGAATGGTAAGGAGGGGAGGGGGAGGGGATATGGAAGTGAGGGGAAGGGGGAGAGAAGGGGTAGGGTAAGTTAGTGTAAGGGGAGGGGAGGGGGAGGGTAAGTGGGAGTGAGGGGTGGGGTAGGGGAGATGGAAGTGAGGGGATGGGGGAGGGGAAGGGGGAAAGGGGAATAGTGTGGTAGGGTGCGGAGTAGCTGGAATACATTTATGTCATATTAGTTAATCCTAGCCAAAGACACTATTCCACGCGGACGATGTCGCGGGCACAGCTAGTATCAAATATAAATAAAATCTACGGAAATCGTGCTGCTCTGTAATATGGGTAAGTAGGTATTTTCTTTGTTACATACAATACAATACAATACAAATACTCTTTATTGATTACCATGTAAAAGATTACAAAAAAATACATTTTTCAAACACTGTAAAACAATCGGCGGTCTTATCGCTTATAGCAATCTCTTCCAGACAACCTTTGTACGGACTGGAAAAAATGCTTACATACTAGCGGTGATCAGATAAAACATATTTGACTTATTAAAAAAAAAACAATTTACCTAATATTACTTACATAAATCTATTGCACTAAATAACTACACAGTAATTACAAACATAATAAAATATACAATCATACATTATAATAGATAAAAATAAATTCAAAAGTATACATACACACATATTCACATATATATTCCATAATTCTACATATATATATATATATATATATATATATATATATATATATATATATATATATACAAACTATTAATAATATACACATAAATAAAAATTAATAAATAAATAAAGCAGTGTGAAAAATAATTTTAACTGGGCATAGATAGATAATGACGCTTAACCATAGACTTGAAAATTGAAAGAGATTTAGCATGTCTGATGTCTACAGGCAGCTCATTCCATAACCGGACGGCTAACACAGTAAACGATTTTTCATAAAAACTGGATGAATGGATAGGAAATATTAACTGGAGAGTTTCAGAGGAGCGGAGGGCAAGAGGATTAGAAAGGTGCAGGAATTGAAAGCGTTCTTTAAGATATAGAGGCGTAGAAGGGATGAAAAGAACAGTGTACAAAAGTGAAAGAATATGGCTATATCTACGGTAACGAATCGGAAGCCACTGAAGTTTCTGCCGATATTCCGAGACGTGGTCGTACTTTCGTAACCCATATATGAAACGAATGCACAGGTTCTGTAAACGTTCGAGCTTATTAAGCTGCTCCTCAGTCACATCCAGATAACAGGTGTCGGCATAATCCAATATGGGAAGTAGGACTGATTTAGCAAGTGCAGTTTTGGTGGAGACCGGAAGAAAATTGCGTAACCTACGTAGAGAACTAGCTGAAGCAAAAAGTTTCCTACTTACTTCGGCAATTTGTAGTTGCCATGAGAGAGTTCTATCAAAAAGCACACCGAGGTTTTTAACTGTCTCACTAAGAGGTATACAGGTACCATCGAAAATGACTTGAGGTAGGCGGAACCAGTCGATTTTAGAAATCATCCTGGAACTGCCAATTACGATCACTTGCGTTTTAAGTGGATTGACGCTAATACCATATGACTTACTCCAACTGTGAATCTTGTGTAAATCGTTGTTAGTGAGAAGAATGGCATCAGACAATTGGGTTATTGGAACTTGCCTATAAATCTGTAAGTCATCTGCATAAAGGTGGTAGGACGAAGTAAGTTGACGTGAGATAGAGTTTATGAAGACGGAAAATAAGAGAGGGGATAGAACGCCGCCCTGAGGAACGCCAGCAGTCGTGTCACACCATGATGAGAGGGACTCATCAACACGGATACGCTGCCGACGTCCAAACAGGTAACTGTGAAACCAATTTATTACTGACGGTGATATGTTAAGGGAACGCAGAATACCCAGTAAAATATCAAAATCAACGTTGTTAAAAGCGCTGGTGAAGTCTAGTAGCGATAGCACAGTCACATGTCCATTTTCCATACCGTGACGAATGTCATCAGTGATTTTTATCAAAGCCGAGACGGTACTATGTCCTGGACGAAACCCAGATTGGTAAGGATTAAATAGGTTATTCTTATTTAGAAAGAGAGAGAGTTGATGATTGATTAGACGTTCGAGGACTTTAGAGAGGAAAGGTAATATGGAAATGGGACGGAATTCAGAAAAGGACGAGGGATTAGACTTTTTAGGGATGGGAACAATTTGAGCCTCTTTCCATAAAGATGGAAAGATCCCAGTATTTATGGACTCATTGAGAATATGTAGGATAACAGGGAGAATTTCGTCCAGGATTGGAATGATCATGTTTCGACTGATACTATCGCTACCAACTGCATTAGAAGAAATAGAAGTGATGCTTCTTCTAACATCACCGTCAGTAAATTCGCGAAAAACAAATGAAGAATAGTCAGGAGTTGGAACAGAAGAGAGATAAGCTAAAGTTGAAGATTTAACAGATGCGTCGAAATTACTAGACGTAGAAAAATGTTTATTAAGAAGGTCGATATTTATATTTTTAGGAAAGTCGTCTTGTCGCTGTTTACCAACTCCCAGTGACTTAAGAAATTTCCATACTTTGGAAGGATCATTGTTATCTACGGAGGTATGAATGTGCTGGCGTTGTGCGTTCCTACACACCCTATTGCAGTGATTACGAGCATCAATGTATTTTTGCTTATTGATATCGGAAGACCGCACCTTTAACCTGGACTTGGCTGCGATCTTTTTGTGCATAGCAATTTTTATTTCATTTGAGAGCCAAGGCGCAGGTAGATGCTTGATCTTGATGGGACGTAGAGGAGCGTGAATATCAAACAGCTTTAATAAATTATCATTGAACAGATTTAACTTTTCATCGATGGATTCAACATTAAAAATATTAGACCAGTTAGTTTCAGCGGCGTCTTTACGTAAGCAATCTAGGTCGATGCCTCCAAAACTGCGCTGTAGACGTATAGTAGGCCTAGCTTTAGGCGGTCGGATTTTATAGGAAAGAAAGATTAGGTCGTGATAGGAAAATCCGTCCGCCGCAAACTGACCATGCTTATGAACGTGATCAGTGGAAGATACGATTATCAAGTCGAGAAGAGACGATACAGAGTTAGGAAAGTGGTGAGTAGCATTGGAAGGAAGTATTGACATGTTGCAAGAAGTAGTGATAGTTTGAAGTTTGAGGGAACGGAAATCATGTTTGAGGAGACATGTATTGAAATCACCCATAATAATGGTGTGATCATAAGAAGGAGAAAAATTTACTAATAGATTCTCAAAAGAAGCGAAATAGTCAACACGAAGAGAAGGACAGTAGAATACTCCGAGTAGGAGCTTGGTGTGTGAAAGTGTAATTTCTAAGAAAAGATGTTCACCAGCATTGGTGGGGGGTGGTTGCGCTGACATACTTATAACTGTGTAAGGAATATGTAAGCGAAGATAAATAGCAACGCCGCCGCCCCCGCCACCAGTACGGTCGTTACGCAGTAGCCGAAAACCAGGCAAAGAGTATAAAGTTGAAGGTAGGGAAGGCTTCAACCACGACTCTGATACTAAAATTGCATGGATATTTTTATGCACGAATGACACCTGCATCTCTGTGAAATGTGCTGGAATGCTCTGTGCATTAATATGCACAACGTTTAAATTTTTTGGAACGTCTGAAAATTGTGATTCTAATTGATTCTCCAGGTCTGGAAAACTACTAAAACTATTCACACTAGAAGAAGAATTATTCGAAGAGCATGAAATATATTCATCTTCACTGCATATATGCATAATATATAATAAATAGTTACAAATACGTTATAAAAATATATAATACAAAAATATGCAAAAGTTTACAAACACTTTATACCTAATATAAAAAAAAATAATAAAATAAAATAATAATATTAATAAAAACCTTTTAGCGCTTTATCTACCCGCCAAAAATGTGTTACATAAAACAAAAAAACCTTAGAACATCGAACTTAGATTGAGTCTCAATACCGATTAAATAGAAATACAAAAGTGAAGATACAAAGCAGTCTTAAAAGTATGAGAGAAATGGAACGTAACATCATAATGCATTGCTAACATTATTAAAATTTATAGCCGTTCCATTTGCCAGAACTAGTGCTAACATCGGTGAAATGTATAAGAGGTGCAAAGCTAGAAATACATAAAAAAAAGTTAAAGCTTCCAACTGATTGGCACATATTGCACTATTGACAGCTATAATAGCAATGACAGCACGATGACAGTATCAAATGACATTTGAGTGACATTGACACGATTGACTTAAGTATAGTATAGTAACATAACAAAATACCGACTAAGAAGCTAAAATGTGATAAAAGTTATTAAAAAATGAACAATTTTAAGGTATTTTTACGTTAGATAAAGTCATACCTACTAAAAAATAAAAAAGAAGTAGTCGGTATTGCGAAAATTATAACGCTACCTACATAACAACATAAAAGAAAAAACTTACGAACTCATAAAAACTACATAGCAACGAAAAGTATTTATTTCTTCGATGCTGCAGCTCGGCGCGTTGCCCTGGATGTAGCTGGCTCCTTGACAACCGTGGGCTTAGGGGCCACCTTCTGTAGGACAACGTCGATGTCTCCAGGGCAGCATACTCGGTGTCGAGCTCCATCTACTCCGATAACGAAGATGAAGCCTTCCCTCGTCCAGCACTTTGATATACCAAAGTGCTGGCGAGCCGCCATGAAGAGATCGTGACGTGCTTTTGTGAGGAACTCGGATATGGTTATACCCGAGCCCTTGAGGCCGGCCTTAGCAGACCAAATCTTGTCTCGCACGGTCATGTCGCGAAACTTGCAGAGAACCGGGCGCGGCTTACCGTCTATCCCCGCGCGACCCATCCTGTGACACCTGCTGATGTCATCCGCTGTGAAATTAGTCTGCTTCAGCCGCTCAACCACAAACCGAGCTACCACCTCCCCCGTGTTTTCCGAAGAAACTTCAGCCAGGCCATGAAGTAACAACATCTTGCGCCTCCCTCGCATCTCCAACTGGTCAATGCTGGCAGCAAGACATTCGATTTGTCCTTGAATGGCACGCAAGGAGTTCAGCATGAAAGTCTTGAAGCTGGAAAATTCCTCGGCAAGCTCATCCCGGCTGGGAGATGGATTTGGTGTTTTAGCCAGCTTATCTTCAAAACTGTCCATTCTTTGTGTGAAAGTGGCCATAAGGTCATTTATGGATTTCTGCATTGTAGTAGTGGCGTCCATTTTGATAATAATGGTGATGAAACAGTGACACACAGGGAAGATTATTTTGATGTGTTTTTTTTAGTAAATTATGATAGGAGAACACACTTTGGCAGGTAAGGATGTTAGATTATTTGTTTATATCATAATAGGTAGATTGTTTCCTATCAAAATAATTAAAATCTATGGAGCTAAAATTTCAGCTGTTTAACTTTTAGATCTACCCGCCGAAAAAAAAGTATTAAACAAAGTCGCTAGGCTGTGAACGCTTAGATCTTCAAAGAGTACGCAACGGATTTTAATGCAGTTTTCACAAGCTTTTATTTAACTAAAGCTGGAAGGTGGCCACGGCATCTCTGTGATAAAACAACATAACCCTGCCGTGTTTGGGCTCGATTGATTCGTCTGGAAGAGAAGTTTACACCTAGATGATATCCAGCGACTGATGATGAAACTGGAAGGTGGCCACGGCATCTCTGTGATAAAACAACATAACCCTGCCGTGTTTGGGCTCGATAAACAATAAGTTTCAAGCTTCTAGCTTTTACAATGACGATACTTCCATACAACTTTTCATCCCCCCTTTCAACCTCTTCCAACCCTTTTTTCGCATTAAAAAGTAACCTATGTCGTTTGTCTGTGTACCAAATTTCATTTAAATCCGTTCAGAAGAACATTCACATAAACCTTACATATTTCCATACAAACTTTCATCCCCTAATCCCTATTGTTATTTTACACCCTTGAGAGTAAAACTTTTATAAACTTTGAATGTCATATTTATTTATGTCGAATCAACAGCCTAAAAAATAAGTTTCAAGTTTCTAGCTCTTAAAATGACGATACTTCCATACAACTTTTCATCCCCCCTTTCAACCCCTTACAACCCTATTTTCGCATTAAAAACCCAATGACCTTTCTCAGGCTCTAGAATATCTGTGTACCAAATTTCATTTAAATCGGTTCAGTGGTTTTGGCGTGAAAGTGACACAGACAGATAGACAGAGTTACTTTCGCATATATAATATTAGTTAGGATTAGGATTTTGCATATTTGAAGAATTGCGACTCAAGAGGTTACCTAACTAATACTTAATAACGTGCCTAAGGTAATATTTGATTGCAGTTCGCCATGCGACATTTTGACGTCTTGGCAACTTCGTCATCAAAATAATTATAGACAACGTTCGACTTTTTTCATCCCGTTTTCATACACAGACCGTAGATACCAATAACAAAATAATCCAATATATAGATAACACAATAAGCGTTCGTCCGAGTCGTTCGCTAGTCGGTGTGTGGCTGTGCCCACTCAGAAAGCGCGCGCACAAGCTCTGCAGAACCCGCCCTCCCCCACCACACGCCGCGCCGTCCCTAGCCTCGCACCCGCACGTGCCGAATGCATGTATATAAGCACGCGGCGTAAGCCTCTCGCGGAATTAACCGGTTTATGAAAGTTTTCGAACGAAATAATGTAAAAACCGGTTTATGCTGTGTCTGAAACCGGTTATCTATAAACCGGTTTGTAACCCTGCTCCGAGTGAAATAATTGGTTAAAACCGGTTTAAGCCTTTAATAAACGGTTAAGCATTAACCGGTTTCAAGCCTTGCGTGGGTGTTGAATTAGAGTTAGCAGCTAAAAAAATCTCCATAGTTTTAGGGAATTGTAACTCGACCGTAATGAAATTTAAACTTAGGAATAGTTTTGATGGTAGGATTTATTACATGAAAATAAAAATAATGTAAATATTATTAAATAATAAAACAGTTTTTTTGTTGTAATTATGTTCTGCATTAACTATATTGAGAAGAGATTGCATAATATGAAATTCTTCACCATCTGTATCTTCAAAATTCATCATCATCATCATCATTCATCATCGTAACTGCTTTCTTCACTGTCAGAGCATAATTGTATGATGAAAGGTTCATCCAAATATCCATCTCTTTTTCGATACTCTTCTTCTAGTTTCTTGGCGTGGGCGCAATGATTGCGCCATTCATCGATAGGAATGGAATCAAAAGCTTTAAACTTTCGCGATTTGAACACATAGTTATAAATATGAAAATACGGGACTTACCGCGCCTACCACGATCTATGCAACTTGGTCGAAACGTCGAGTTAAATAAAATTAATGTTTATAATCAAAAGCATTCTGTAGCATTTCTGGCATTTGACTTTCCTCGGTTACTTTTCGTTTCATGGATGCCGAGACCATTTCAATAGGATCACAATGATATGGTGGTAGCCGCAATACCTGAGAAAAAAAGGGCGGCAAAATTAAGTAGTTAGGTACTTAATCATACGTAAAGTAATTTAGTACCTAAGTACTATATTTACCAACATAAAATATGAATTAGTATTTTTTGGTAATAACGGGGACACTTACAAGGTATGGTATGGTAACACTTACCTGTTGCAGCAGCGACGCGCTCATTTACTTTTTCAAATGGAATAATCGAAGCGCTAGATTGCTTTTCTTTATTTAAAATAAAAATCTTCTACTTTTAGCATCAACTCTCTAACATCATTTTTTATCACTTCTGGCATATTGTGAAATATTTTTATTACAAAAAAAGCACGAAATATCCACAGCAAATGTCATCTCCAGCTGCCTGTCAAAAGTGATCATAAGTTACACTTTACAAGATGACGGTGTTAGTACTGATTTTGGCCACGTGCCAAATGATCCTTGTAGCACTGTAACCCGAATGACATAAGCAATGTTTTTCTTGTAAATTGTCCGAAGTAATGTCTGGTTTTTTGATAATAAAAGCGTAATATTCTTGTCCATAATGGCTCACCTTTTATAAATAATCACAAAGTTAAAGGTGTTAGTTCAAGCTATCAATCTTCACGCACTCCCGCTGATTACATACAAACGTGACTATCCTCGGAATCTTCGTAAATGTCCTCCTGAGATAACATCTAAATGGGACTTCAAGCGAGCCGAATTCATTACAAGCTTGGTATCACCCCAATATAATTAAATAACTTGAGCACCTTTCGTGATCTTCCTCACTTTAAAATTAATTGTGAGCATTTCGGAATGATCTGATAAATCTGAATTTTAGTGAAATCTAGAGCTATAAAATCTCGGGAGCAATAGGTAATAGGGAAGATGCCAAATTGAAAATGTTAGACGAACGTAAAAGAAGAGCTTTTATATAGAGCTCTTTAATAAATTGATGATTTTCAACAAGACATTTTAGTTTGAAGTGTCGTGAAATGGAACATATCTATATCTATACATATATGTAAATTAATATTGTTGTTATTTGAAACAAAAATTGCGTAACATGCTTTTCATCCAGTTATTTATAATTCCTTAAATTTAAAATAATTATAGGCGGCTAGATAAAATTGAGCATTTAATATTATGTACTCTATCGTACCTGCAGTTATACCGCAATAGCACAACACTTTCTACATTTTGATAAATACTTCTAATCACTACACACAAACCCATTCCATCTATTCAACAAATCTCCAGTTAAAAATTAAAGCGTTTAATATTAACAAATATTTTCTTTCGTTTCAGGTAATTCCGCCTCTTCAAAAGGACCAGAAGTTTTATCAGCGTTCCACAAAATTATCATTTTCAAACAAATTATCAAACAAAGTTCCGCCGTCGGCTCATTAAGATCTGAGTTATTGTTGACAAGTACAGATAAGCAGCTGAGTAACAAAAGATCTTTTAATCTCGGTCTCTTCTTTCATTAATCTACTCGGGGAGTGGTTGTATTTGAGATTTGTTAAATGCTTTCGCACTGATATTTGGAATAATGAACATTATTATAAGTGGCAGATACAATCTTTATTTTCAGCCGACTTCCAAAAAGGTGCAGGTTCTCAATTCGTGTGTATGTTTGTTACCCGATTACTCCGCCGATTGAGAACCGATTTGATGTTTTTAGGTTTCCGTACCCAAAGGGTACTAGCGGAACCCTATTACTGAGACTCCGCTGTCCGTCTGTCTGTCTGTCTGTCTATCTGTCTGTCTGTCTGTCTGTCTGTCTGTCTGTCCGTCTGTCACCAAGCTGTATCTCATGAACCGTGATAGTTAGGACAGTTGAAATTTTCACAGATAATGTATTTCTGTTGCCGCTATAACAACAAATACTAAAAACAGAATAAAATTAAAAATAATAGAGAGTCCCCATACAAGAAACGTGTTTTTTTCGGCATTTTACGCCATCTATGAACGCAACGTAGGTAAACGTCCCATAGATGGCGTAATATTAAAATGTCGATCCCTAACACCTTTGTTAGACGTTAGATGGCGTTATAAGAAACGAAATGTTTATTAATTTGTTTTTTTTTCTGGCGAAAAATGATAGTGGTATTTTTTGCTCGATCTTATAAAATACTGTAGTGTGGTACGGAACCCTACTAGTGCGAGTCCGACTTGCACTTGGCCAGTTTATTTTTATTTTTTCTCATAGGTTCATCTTTAAGGTGGTCCCATTGACATTTTATCAAGATCTAATAAGTATCTTGAGAGATATGACGATGATCGTCTTAAACTTTTTTCCGTAGTGCGCAGATTCTAGTACATTGGTGTTGTTCACAGATTGACAAATAAAAATCGGAGTCCTACTTTTAATGTACGACTCTACCGCGGCGTCCTGCGTCCGCGTGCACGTTCGCGATCTGATTTTCAATCGTTTTCTGATCGCCGTAGATCACGTTTGTTGTGAACCAGTCGGTACAAATACTACTGTGCTAGCCGCTATCTGACCGAAGATCTGAAGGACACTTCGGTGTGGCAGTACCTTCATAAACGTACAATCGTAGCTTATATTGTGTTAAAGCTCTAAGGAACCTTTTAGAAAAGACAATCCCGCTGAAATTATTTACTAATGTTGCATTACCAAGATAAGTGCCCCATCCTCGAATAAACCTAACTAATTGATACACAGTAACGAGAATTCACGAGGGTTAAAAACCTTACCTTACCTAAGGAAGTGCTGCGACACTCATTCCCATCCTGTTGTAGTCCAATTACAGGGGCCACGTGGGAAATTGTGGAGCCCGACGAAACATCTGCGAAATGTTAACAATTCACTCCTGAATAACAGAGACAATTCCAGGGTATTCGACTGAAGATTCCATTGAATGTGATGACAATCGCGACTTATTTGGGTCAATCTGGGACATGATAGAGGTTAATGATAAAAAATTAAAGAACTTAAGTAATGTTTTGTAACGTGTCTGCAAAATTTTAGGTCGATAGTAAAAATTAACTAGAATACACTTTGCTTAAACTTAAGCAATTAATATAAGTTACAATACAAATTATGGCACATTTTGTATAACATGTAAGCAAGCGTTTGACCACTATCTCACTGATATTAAGTGACGCTGCATCGACGATGTAGCACGCTTACCTAGAAGATACCTGTTCACTCGTGACTTAAAGTCCCCGGGTTGTAGTTACTGGGAAACAGACACTGGCAAGAAATTCCATTTTAAGATTATCGTATAAAGTAAAAGGTTCTTTGCAGATGTCATTTTATTGGGTACTTAAACAGATGCTGAAAGCTGTACAGATTTATTTAAAAAATCTGAAAACTTTACTGAATAATCTCATAATCAATAATCAATAATCATGATATGTAATTTGTTTTCTACATTATAATGCGAAAAATTTGATGTTGGTTTTGAGGTATTCCGCGTATGAGTAGCTCTGAAGATTTCCGCTGCATCTTTATGTAGAGAGTAGACCATAGAACAGGGAACTACTTCTATGTAGACCACCTTTTTGTAATACACACTCAAACAAAATAAATCACGTAAATCTACTATGAGATTGCTTAAAATCAGAAAGTGCAGTATATGCAAACTTAGAATTAAAGAAAAAAATAAATATTATGAGGTGCTGAAACAGGCCAGTCTCAGCACAAATAACGCGATTTCCTGAATCATAATATGCCTGGTTAGTAGCTTACCACCATCGAGGAGAAAATCTGTCGCCAAAATATTACGGGGTTCCGGCAGCACAGCCCTCGACACTCAGAACATTCTAGGTTTAGCGTGTTCATCATCCTCGACCACATCATCACTTTGGACCTGACGAGATAGTGGTCAAATGAAGAGTGCTAGAATGACAAGACAAGCCCAATAGAGTTTCTTGGTGTTTCTTCTCTGATGGGAGTATTTCCGAAACACCGGTAGATTCAACAGCCATTCAGTATTCCCCTTTTGTTCGCAGATTTTCTAGTCTTGCCATTTTTATTTTAACTATTATATCTATACTAATATTATAAAGAGAGAACATTTGTATTTTTGTATTTTTGTATGTTTGTAATGATTTGGCTCAAAAACTACTGGACTGATTTAAAAAATTATATTAGTGAATGGACTTTCAAAATGAAAATAGACTATATATTATCCCGTTTAAATCAAAGGTACATTCGTGGAGACCTAATTTGCAACCTAAGTCGACTAAAAAACGGTCGAAAAACACGTTTCTTACGAACGCTGCTCAATTGAAAATAGATGGAAGAATATTTTCTATGGAAGAGTTGTACAACTTAATAAGACCTACAAAAAAGTCCGCGACAGCATATGTCTATCTATTAAGGTTGACTCACAGTAACCATATTAATCTTTAATTTTTTGTTAAAAAATATTACATAACTTCCAAGGCTATTTTCAAGTATATAGTATTAATCCTTATCCAAATAATTACGTTTATTAGCTTGGCCACATATTATAGATTAAAATTATCCTTCACAGTATATAATTCAAATGAAAACTCTAGAAGATATCACGGATTTCACATACACGCATCGCAAAATTAATAAAATATCTGCCGTGAAACCACAGATTAGGTCATAGTTACTACGAAAATATTATTATAAGCTTAGCTATGCTGTAGATCACATTCACCGAACACAATCAATTTGAAGTCAATATAGTACAATAATATATTTTTACTGTATAAAATTCTATTGTATAAAATAGTTATGATCTATATATAAACCACCCCGACTGATCTATGTATAATCTTTTCAATAAAAGCATTCCAATGACTCTAAACACGACATTTAAAATCTGAGCTGTAAGTTGGTGTGGATTTGAGTATTCTGTAGAGTACAGGAGATGTCCCAGCATCAGGTCAATGCTTCCATGTTCTTACAATATCGTTGAATAAGATGATTTTCGAATTATCATTAATAAAATCAAAATCGGTTCATCTGGTTGGGTGCTAAGATGCTACAGACAGACACAGATACGCAAGTTAAACGTATAATACCCCTTATTTGATCCCATGATTTGATTGATTTTGATTCCATGATCCTACTACCTCTGTACGAAAACCCATGATTCATGAATGCACATAAATCTTTCATTGGTAGGTATATAGCTAGGATTAGAACCAACGACCGTCGGGTCAGAATCCTAGGTACCTATGCGTTTCTTTAAGGTTTGTTTCACTATTTCACTTTTTTTTTTTCATATATAAAAATTGTCTGAAGTAATGAAACAGTTACGTGTATGGTTGGCAATCCTACTTTAATATTTTTTAATAGACTGACGTCAACGATTGGATGACAGCAGGGGCCTTATTCAGTATGACCATTTTAAAGTCTTACCGTGCCGTGTTACGTTATCTCCGCGTTATGGTATTCTCTATGCCAATTTCAAGTTCGGTAACGCGCTAGGGTAAGGTTTTAAGCGCGTTTTGTGCTGTCAAAATATCGTGACATATGAGGACGTGTTACGCGCGCGTTTTGTATAACTTACCTATCCCGTGCCATACAATTTACAATTTTTCAATAACGTAACGTGGCGTGTTAAGGAACGCGTTATCTCATTGGTCATACTGAATAAGGCCCCTGAATGGTTCATTACATTTGTTTATTTTTTTAAATTCAAAGCATTAAATTCTTCTTTTGCTATGTTTCCTTGATAATTGATTATAATTTATTTTTAACCGACTTCAAAAAAAGGACGAGGTTTCTCAATTCGACCGTATATATTTTTTTTTTTAGGTTTGTTCGCGGATAACTTCGTCGTTTATCAACCGATTTTGATTATTCTTTTTTTGTTCAAAAGGAGATATCCCAAGTGTGGTACCATGCTAATTTTATCGAGGTCTGATAAGTATCTCCAGAGATATTGAGATAAACATCTTAAAATTGGTACTGAAAATGAATAGCGCGGCATTGAAGTCGGTTCTTTTTTAGTTTTTAACGATATTATACACTTATTATATGATTTATGATTTTGACGTGTATATGTGCGTATATTAATACTGCCTACATACTGAATAAATGCTTTGATTCTTTGAATGACATCTTAAATTTAATTATAAAAAAAGTTAATTTATGTGCTGTATACAAGTAAAAGTTAACGGCATAGAAAGACTATAATATAAGAGGTCTCCGCCAACAATCTCAAAGTGACACTTATTTCGGCGATGCTGAACCCAGCCACAGAATAATGTGACCCAGCACAAAGCAATAGTAAAATCTCAGCGTTTTAGGGTTTCCGCGGTACCTCATGAATACTAATCTCAACTGAGAGGGAACTGACTCTAAACTGTTGGGACGCGACGATAAAACTTATGTACACTTTGGGAACACTCTTTAAGTGTGGGTTACTTAACCTCACGCGAAATAAGCTCCAGGCTTTGAGGCCAAGGCTTTTATGTACTTTACGAGTATAATTTGTCGTGTATGCTTAGTCTGGAGACTATGGAGTGAGTATACGAGAAATGTCGGTTCAGTGTGTAATAGCACAGATTATGTAGGTATACTATGTAGGTACTTATATATGTATATATATATATATATACTACTGTGGTAGAAGTGCTTCTTTATCTAACTTCGATTTTTTTTTTGTAAGACAATCGATGTAATTTTTTATATTGCGGATGTATTCTATTCTCAACTATACCAATGTTTACTTGAACTTATAACCTATGATCATATAACGAATATTATGCTTCTCTAAGTTATTTTCATATAATATTTTTACACAATGTTTATAATTTTTAAAATAAACAACCAAAAATTTCCCCGTACCGATAGGACCCAAACCCGCACTTTCTGGGAAACATTTCCAACGCTGTGCTATGCTCATATACTTAGTTATAAATATGAAAATACGGGACTTATCGCGCCTAAAACATTAATTTTATTTAACTCGACGTTTCGACCGACCAAGTTGCATTGATTGCGTGGTCACGAGACGACTGATCATATACATTCATACGTTTTATAACCTTTTACCAATTAAATCTAATTTTGCACCCATAATAATCAATAAAGTTTGTTGTCAATTTTGTCGCTGGGAGAGATGAAGGGAGGCCACGGATCTTTACCTATTTTGTGTTGATATACTTTAAACTACGTATATTTTGTTACGTAAATCAAAACACTCTCCACGTGAGTCAAATTTAAATTAGACCAGCTGTTTCCTTAAGATTAGTATTACCATTCAGAGTTTTAAAAAATTGAGCTGATTTTGTTTAAAATCATATTTTTCTTATTTCTTTCAACTATTAATTTAATAAGAATTTAATGCAGGTTGCTGGTACTTTGGCATAAGTACACGATATAACTCAAAATCTTCAGTATTCCTCTAATAAAATGTGTATTAAAGTCTCAGGTAACCTAACGTAGGCAACAATACCCAGGGAAACTCAGATTTAAGCTATTATACGTTCAAAGGGGATGGGTATTACATGGTACGGTATAATTCAACTCCACAATTGAGTTGTCGATATCGCTATAGATAGAGATTAGTAAAGTAATTCAGAAATTATACATACGCAAACATAATTATGCTTTAGTAAGACGATGCAACTGTAAGGGCCAATTTCACCGGTTCCTGATAGCCCTTTTATATATTGGTTATATACTGGTTTTTGTATGGAGTATGACTGACTTTTGACGTTTGTCTGAGATGTGTTATCTATCTATTATGTCTATAGTTAGTGTGAGATGGTACAAGCGGTGCAACCCAGCCTCACAAGTACTGACTTAGTTGACCGAGCGAAACGAAGGTATCCGTTTCAGCTTGGGAAAAAATGGTTTTCCTTGATTTCCGGCAAAACTACAAGTCCTATGGAAAAAAGTTAAATGGCAAAGTTGTAGGTAATAAAAAGATCTACAACTTTTGTATATGCAATTTTTTCACATAACCTCAAAATTTAGGTGAAAAATTCAAAAAACCAAGTTTTTGGTTTTTTATTTATATCTTTTTCAAAATATTTTTTTTCTACGAAATTTGGTGAAAACTTACCTTATTATGTCCCAAATACACTGTAATTTATTTGATTTATTTTATGAGTGTATCGACCGAGAAAGAATTTAAATGGTATAATTTTTTGATATCTCTAAACAGAAGTCTAAACTACTAGACTTACTTGTTTTTTTTTTCTTTTCAGTTCGTTTTTTAACACTTCACTGTTTGCGCAGTCGGGTTTTTTGATTTTTTAATTTAATGTTTTATTTTACACTTTTTAGTTAAGTAAAGGACGGCAAATTCCGTAATCTTCTCATTTCATTTAGAGAGTTGATGTCATGTGGATTATTGAGTAGTTTCCGGGGATCAATGCTACATACTCGTAGGCTTGACCTTTCGCAAAAATGCGTGAACTTAAGTCGACCACAGCTTTGTCCAAGGTAATTTATGGACAATTACACCCCAACATTTACCTCAGAACTCCATCAATTCTTAACCGATTTGTAAAATTCTTTTTTTGTTTGAGTTAATATGATTTTCGTTTGGTCTCATAGTAATTTTATTGAGATCTGATAAGTAACTTCAGAGATAAGCACCGCAAACTTGTTACTGAAAGTGACTAACGCGGCATGTAAAATCTTTTTTTTTTTCGATTTGTACGATCATAAATTATTTGTTATAAATATATTTTGAATCTCCATAATAAGACCTTTAATTCGATAACCCACTCGAAAGGTTCTGAAAAAAAAAATTTTTTTGAACCCCAAATTTTTGCGTCTAAAATCCGCCATTTTGAATTTTTCAATTTTTTATGTTTTCGTTGACACTCGTGCTAGCATGGCGAATCTATTGACGTGCCAATTATCAAAATCGGCCCACGAGTTTGGTCTCTAGTGTGCCACAAAGGAACAAACATACATTCATACATACATATATAGACTGATAAACACATTACCTCTCCTTTGCGTCGCGCAGTCGGGTAAAAATAAAAATTAAGGAGAAAATCAGCCACCATAACTTCCGTGAAGTTATGGTGGCTGATTTTCTCTCTATTCCGGAAGCACACAGCCCTCGAGAGTCAGAGTATTCCAGGAGTAGCGTGTTGCGAAAGCGAAAATATGCAACATACAACGGTTATATATTTTGATCGCGTTGACTTACAGGTTTGATTTTCACAGCCGAATGATACCGTAGACCCAAGTATTTAGTATAAGTTTCAACTTGATACCTCTACACATTCCGGAGATAACGTATCTTGACAGACGGACAGACGGACAGGCAGACAACGGACAACAAAGTGATCCTATAAGGGATCCTTTTTTCTTTTTAAGGTACGGAACACTAAAACACGCAAAGGATGTTCTGTTGCTAGAAACTTAACCAATAAAGTAATTGATAGACAAGGGAAGTACTCAATAACACCAACGTCTATTAAACTCACTAAGTAATGTACAACCGAACACAACAGTGCAGTTGCCACAAAAGCCTTGCATAATAGAGGTAGGGGGTCCTAATGACCTTAGGCGGCGTTTCAGTGCCATAGATGGCGCTGGAGTCGGATTAGAAGCACACCACTGAGAGCATCTTAACGTGAGGCCGATACTGTTTATAAGCGGTAGCGATTTCATAGCTCAAATATACTCGTATCTACCCATGATATCTGGTCTGGACTTCTTCTATTTGCTAATGGAAATAATCGGAAGAACAACACAATTTTTCTTTCTACCTGCTAGTCTGGAAAGTTCAAGCTGTCGTAAAACCTTTTTTATAATGGAAGAGAAATAAGATGCTCGCCTGACTCACGGTTACACAACGTATCAAAGTTTAAATCAGTCGAATGTTCTATGATTATACTATTTATTTTATTAATGATTATATATTGTTACGTTGGGTATAAAAATGCTAATCCGATGAGATGAACGTTTATTTCCACTGAACACTAGGTTAGCACAATGTTCCACAGTAGTTTTCCAAATCGTCTTGCACAATGATCAAATGTCCGTTAACACACACTGAGGTCGTTGGTAATTCACAAACACTTATTTCACTGATTACAATTTACATCCAGTAGAAACAAAATGAAAGAGACCAAAACAAAGCAATAAAATCACAAACAATAGCACGGCTTTCCATTGAAACATCTGATGTAAACAACTTTACAATACATGCTAATTTGATCTATAATGCCTTAAGTATAAGGTTCAATCTGTGTACTTAATTACAAAACTAGGTACCTTGACCAGGGTCGAAATTTCAGGAAGGTTACTTTTATGTCGGTCGGGTGTTTATGGCGGGTAATTTGTCGGGTGTAATTAGTCTAGAACGTATATATATATTTATAAAACGACCAAAAGTAATCTTGATATACGATCGCAGTGTAGGAGGTCTCTGTTCTGAATAATGCTAATACGTTTTTAATATTCAAATTTATATGCCAATCATGCCGTCTTTGATCCTATAGTATTCTACCTATCTTCATCATGAAGGTACTAAAAACAATTAAAGTAACCATTGCGAGAAATCACATGGAGTTGATCAAAAAAGCAAAAAGCGAATCAATCGCTGTTCAGGGAAGCACAATATAGAAAAAAGATAGCCATACTCTAAACTGCGATGCTTATCACGGCACTCACCGCACTATCGTAGGTGCATTATCTACCTGAGAATACCTCTAATTGCTTTCCATTCAATTTGAATATCACTAAACAAACTGTTAAATTAGTAATTCAGTTTGAAATTAATTACAATGAAGTAAAATCCAGCGAGCATGTATAAAGGCGCTAATGAAAGTGGAAGAAGCGAAAGAGGTATGTCAGGATCGTACCATGTAGAAAGAAGTAGTCTCTGCCTTACCCAACGGGGAAAAGGCATGATTGTATGTATGTATTTATTAATTACAATTGAAATATAATATATTTAATTTCTATAGATTTCTGTTGCTGTTTCTGTTTCTTTTTTTATTTTAGAAGTTTTATTTTCAGCCGATTAGATATTTTATTTACTTAGGCAGAACAAGTTATTCAAAGAAATATTAAAGTAAAAAATAAGTTAAAGAACATCATTCGAAATGTAGCTAACTAATTTGAAATATTCGATGCTTAAAAACATGACATCTAAATCTATATTTACGACATAAACTTACGTAATAAAGTAAAAAATTACGTAAAAAAATTGCATAAAGGCTACACCGCTGCGATCTGTGGGGGCGGGCGCATGCGCAATCAGACAGTGCAATAGCATATATACCAACTTGTACAAAACGAAAAAAAACTGATTTAAACCAAACACGATATACTGCGATCAGACAACGATTGAAAAGCAGATCGCACCCGAGCGTCTACGTCCGCTGATCGCAGCGGTGTGAACGTACCCTAAGATATTTAAATTTTATCAAACTCTCTATCTTAACTGGTAGCTAAAGGAATCCTCCTGAGTGCCTAGCGAGTTTTTTTACAATTGTTTACTTACAAGATCACTGAGATGGAAATTAAAAGGCGCCATCTAGTGTGCATAATAGGTAACATTGTAATTTTCATACAACTCTGCGTTTACCTTAACAAATAAGTATAATTATATTATAATTATATTATATTCATTTGTTAAGGTAAATGCAGTATAGTATAATATAATAAATAAAGTTTAAATATAATTTAAAGAAACTTGCACTGAGCCCTTAGATCTCGCAGATTAAGTAAGTAATTCATGCAAAAGTTAAAACAGATTAAGATATTTGAACACAGCGGTTAACCCCTGCCTAATAAATATCTTCAGGCATTGCAATACGAAGGAAAACCACGAACCCCAGACCGATACATGATCACTAAAGCCACTGGTCTAACATGGACTTGTTGCGGCTTCAGTATATTCACCCACAAACTAGAAACACGCCAAAATCAACCTTATCTCCTAAAGCTAAAACAGAAATCAAATGTAGCGTTTCTACGCCGCAGGCCCCGCAATTTAGAATCCGGAGTCTATCTGGCCGACATTCGATTCCAATTTAAAGTACACTTTTGACCGGCAAATTGACATCTGTGTGGGTATTTTCTTGGATTTTACGAATGTCCCGGTGCAGATTGTATGTAGAAGATAGAATATTGGAAGATACAAGATTTCAAAGCGGACTTAGAACAGACGGTTAGACAGACCTTTCTAAATACGAAGTAAAATTCTAGAATAAGTAACATTAACGTAGGCTGTTGTATAGTTTTTAGAAACTATGACCAGATTCAAAAATTCAGATTCCAGATTCAATTCAGCCCGGCAGTTTCATCACGTACGTCAGCTATTCCGATTCTTGGGTTTGTTATAATTGGTGTTGATGTTGTGTACTCGGCTTGTTCTATTCACTGCCAGTATACCGCGCTCTTTGACACACCCTAATTAATAAACCACTAAACAGATTGATTGTTTTATTTAGGTTTTCGAACATCAAAGCTATAAAAATATACGAATATTTTAGTCAAATGTATGTCGTGAAGCCTGAAGAAAAATGTATAAAAAGTGATGAGATATCGGAAACTTGCTTCTTTAAGGTACGACCACGACGCAGCGTCTTGCATGCGCGATCTAGGCGGCAATCAAATAGCGCAGTAGTATTTTTACCGACTTGTTCACACCAAACGCGATCTAGTACGGCGATCAGAAAACGAATGAAAATCAGATCGCGAACGCGCACGCGGACTCAGAACGCCGCGGTGTGGTTTTACATTAACTCAATCACTATTGAGTATTTTTAAATGTCTCATATATTCACCATCACATACATGTTTTTGCATCATTGTTTATGCATACATAGACTGCACTTAGTCTAACATAAAATACAGTGTTGGTCTGCAGTCTGCAAACAGCACACTTAATATTAAATGCGCTCAGTGGCCTCCGAATTATTCCCAAATTGCTGGCCCAAAGGGCAATGTGTACCAACACTTTGTACTGAACCAGGGTGCGGAAAAACTGGGGCCCTTCTTAACACTGCTTTTTTTGGTTTGAATCTGAAAGTCAATTTTGAAAGAAGTTTGCAATAATAAGGCCGATTTTGATTTTTGAATGAGCGAGTTACCTTTTGACTCACTTTACGAAATGAGGAAATGGCGTTGGTCAGCGTGGTTTTCATTTCATGTGAATTTTGCTTTTTAACCCCCGACGCAAAAAGAAGGGGTAGTGCTATAAGTTTGACGTGAGACGTCAAACAAATTAAAATGGCGGTTCTGCGCACTACTTACCTGTCATTCTGCTGCCGTCCGTTTAGCGCACAGTTTAGCGTAGTTTACATTAGCCAAATCAAATGTATTTATTTGAAATTCAGTATCCTGTTACTTCAATGATATTGCAAAAATATGGTAAACTTGATCTAATGCTGATACATCTACTTGAATCTACAGAATACTCTAAACTCTTCGTCTGTAATGTCGTGTTTAGGCTCGTTGGAATGGTCTCAATGAACAAAATTATACATATGCTTTGATTATAAACTCGGATTACATATACAATCAGTCGGGGGTGGTTTTAAATTTTTGAATTTATGTATTATTAATTATTATGATATTTACCATTTTATGTATGTTATTATCTTAAAGTCTATTAAGAACGTGAAGAATATATTTATTGTTTGAAAGGTATAGTGCCTGCAGTGTAGTCCCAAATACATTTTATCAATATCCAATGTTATAAGTGTTTTCAGAAATTTTGTTTGGCTGCATAAAACAAATTAAAAATAACTTGTCAGTTCATGGCAACAACCGTTTCAGAAGCAAGGTCAGTTGGTCTCAAATATTTGCTAATTCTTCAATTTACGTTACGGGGACGTTGCTGGACAAATAATTCAAAGGTTCTACAGGAATCTGGGGATAAGTGGATGTGCGATAACATCCAAGTACTACTGAAATCTCTATAATGGCGCTGGTAAATAAGTTAAATTTAGTTTTTACTTCATATACCACCGAATACTTAATAGTACTACGTACATACTCAATAAAAAAGAGAAACTACGTAACTTATTAAGGTTACATTGGAAACCATAAGTGTGATAGATGTATGGACAAAATAATAAATTGTGCAAATAATGGCAGGATTTTATATACTTCAAAGATTTTGAAAATTAAAAGTCACGTTCACTTTTAAATTAATTATGTTTGATAACGATAATTTTACGTGACTTACGCAATGTCGATATTATAGTGATCGACATATTAATATTATGTTTCAGTTTCATCCGGAAGCCTTCAATTTGAAATTATCTTCTTACTTAAACGATATTGTAAGAAGAGAGTATTCTGCAGATTTCAGGAGATGTCCCAGCATCAGATCATTGCGGTGACCTGATGCTGGGACATCTCCAGAAATTTGCAGAATACTCTACTCCTCACTAACTTACAGTAGAGATGTCCAGTTTTGGCCCATTGGGATGGTCTCAATGAAACGATTATTATTATTTTATTATTATACATAGTTCAGTTGGGGATGATTTTAGATTTTGAATATTATTATCATACGTATTAGCTATATTTGTGCAAAATGTTAGCCTCATCAACAGTGCCGTTTAGCCATGAAAAGGTCAAAAACAAATAAAACAGACTTTAGTATTTATACTGTAGTATTAACTTTATTAAAAATCAAAAGCTTAAAATCGAAATAAAAAAAAATACAGCGCCTGTTTTACAGCCATTGATAAGCATGCGAATGAATAAGCACTTTCCAAGCGCTCTCAATTTTTATTTAAAATTCAAATGTTGATTTTGATTTAATAAACGTGTAGTGGAAATGTGTTTTTGCACGTGTTCTAACTATAGATACATACTTGTTGTAACACACAATATCTGACATTTATCGGCAAATGTATTCTAGGACTATTACAGGGCTTATCAACAAATTATTATTTTGCCATACACACACCATTTTAATCTTGATTACTTTAACACACATGTCTCCGCTAGGCTAGTTCAAATCAAATATCAGTCTAACAGTGAGGCCATACACACACTGCCCCGCACCACGCTGCGGAGTACTTACGTTACGGCGGAGCCACGCATCCCCGTGCGTAAGTGCGTGATCTGCGTCCGCATGCAGATTTTTTGTATTGATTTCTTAATATCACGCGCGTGGGTGCGTGGTTCTCCGCATGTAGGCGCGTGATCTGCAACACCGCGCGTGAATGCGTGTTCAATGTGTTGGACTACACATGTTTTCTATACAAACACAGATACTTGCAAACAACGTAGGACCACGCAGCCACGCGCTACGCTGCGTGATGCGGTGCAGTGTGAGAATCGCTTTAGTATTATGTGTGAGTTGGAAATTAACAATGTTACTTATAAACATCTATTGGTTTGTAAAGCCTGTTTGTTACCTCTTCTCTGTCAAACGGCTAGGCTGAAATGGCGGACGTTTTGCAAAAGATGAAAAGGGACATAGGATACTTTTTATCGTTATCGCAGCTAAATAATATTTGGACCTGTGTCTCAAGCCTTATTATTCCCCACCTAAGCTGGGCTATCGATCGCTTTCGCGTACCGACGTAAGCAATATTATTAGCAATATTTACGCGTATTGTTATATTATAAATATATTCTACAGACGTCTGAAACGATTTTTTCAATGTTATCCGGCCCTATATTTAAATATTGAACAACATTTGTGACAAACCATATCTATTTCAAGACAATCTAAAAACTATTTCTATACTTGAATGGGTTTACCATTATACTTTTAATCTATCAGCAATCTTACCTCATCCAGAAAGTTACAATCAAAACATAATACCCTCCCAGTCCCAATCGAGCGATACGACGGCTATCGCAAACTCTTAAAATTTTATGGCAACGATTGCCTTTTATTTTTCTTCGAGCTACTGAGACTTGGGAGTTAAGATTCAATACATTAATCCCTAAGTCAAACTGAAACTAAATAAATCGAAAAGTTACGCTTGTGGAATAAGTAGAGTGGGATCTTTGTTCTTTCCGTACGGGTAACTAACCGGAAGAACATATATGTTCGTTTGTTATACGAGGAACTATTTGAAAAACATAAACTAAATTAAATTGTGTTGTGGTATTCAAGAAGTGCATTGTGGCCAAGAATAAACGGGTGCGCCTCTCTAAGAATAAGCAAGGTACTTTAAAGTTTTACCACTTATTTTGTCTAAGTTAAAACGGAAAATTGCAGTAGTAACATCAGTCTAGTGTCAGTCGTGAACTACGGGAGGTACTTTCGTTTTAGTTAGTTATGGAATTGGTCGCACTTGGATTTTAATTATACAAAAGATATTCAAGAGACAATTGGACGGCTTACTTATTAAGAGGAAACGCGAGTGAGAGAAATTTGAAAAATAGGTATTTTTAAAAACTATTGCCGTCGCGCAGTGCTCAAACAACCAACAAGAGAGCGATAGGGACAACAGCAACTCAAACCCATTTTACCTACAACATTTTCACTAAAATAAGGTTTCGTATTTCCCTGCTTTCTCCTCCAAAAATATTATTTGCACGACGTTTTTATAGTTGAGTGCATCCGTGCTTCTATCTTTTTTTTTTTGGCCTAAATATTTCAAATTTTTCTGGTAACCGTTTAGATCAAGGCAATAAAATAGATCATTTTTCAGGTTTTTGAAGGATCGTAATTGTTTTTGCATTTGGTTGGTAAATAAATCAAATTACAGGGTCATAGCTGCAGCTAGCAGACCTTGATTTTTTGTAGGATAAAATTTGGCTCTAGAAGCATTTTCAAGGGAACAAACAGGGATATAGATACATTTGTATGGAAAAATGCACCCAACGTTCCCTCTTAACTACTGTTCGTTTCTGAGAATACATTTTAGATTTCATAATGTTAAAAGTGTTGAGTTACAATTAACTACAATTAACAAGTGTGATTTGAAGCGCCGGCTCAAAATTACTTAGATATACTATATATACATATATATATATATACATATATATATATGGGTACTTAGGTATGTATGTTATTGGGGTTACATAAAAAAACTTTGATTATTAGGCTTCCGTACCCAAAGGGTAAGACGGGACCCTATTACTAAGACTCCGCTGTCCGTCTGTCTATCTGTCTGTCTGTCTGTCTGTCAGTCTGTCTGTCCGTCTGTCACCAGGCTGTATCTCATGAACCGTGATAGTTAGACAGTTGAAATTTTCACAAATGATGTATTTCTGTTGCCGCTATAACAACAAATACTAAAAACAGAATAAAGTTACAAATAATAGAGGGTCCCTATACAAGAAACGTGTTTTTTTCGGCATTTCACGCCATCTATGAACGCTTAGTTAGGTAAACGTCCCATAGGTGGCGTTATATTTAAATGTCGATCCCTAACACCTTTGTTATAAGTTCGTTATAAGAAATAAAATGTTCATTAATTATTATTTTTTGCTGGCGAAAAATGATTGTGGTATTTTTTGCTCGATCTTATAAAATACTGTAGTGTGGTAGGGAACCCTACTAGTGCGAGTCCGACTTGCACTTGGCCAGTTTATTTTTCGCTTTCCAGTTTTTTCGGCGCTTTAATTTTTTTATTAGAAAGTGATATTTTATTATTAAGTATGTGTGTATGAGATATTAAAATATTATTTCTATTTACTTTTACACTAATTTATGTATAAAATCATATCACAATCTTTAATTTTACTTGTAAATATTATTCATTTTTACATATGTAAATCACGTGACAATTCAATGTTATGATACCATCGAGCTGGTCTGATGATGGAAACGGATGGTGGCCATAGGAACTCCTAAACTACACATGGTATAAACGTCGGGTTTGCTCGTTGGATTTGTCTTGACTTACTCTGGTCCTAGGTTGTGTAAAAGCTTGTGTTTAAAAAGGTTTTTTTTTAAATAATTACTTGTTCTTACTATATAAGCAGGTAAAAAGGTAAGTAACCGAAAGGAATTTCGTTATTACTAACATAAATTTTAACCTTGATTAAATTAAACCTTTCGGATCTTGAAAACGCTCGTAAAATAGCCTGCTACCTACATAAAACTAAAAGCGTATCCTGCTCTATGTGCTTAGATCTCAACTAATCTTTCAGTCAGTGCATTCTCCCATTTACTTCACTTCTGTACTGTTACTGTTAATCTACAAAAGAGTATGGTTTAACAAAATGTATATTGAATCTTTGCTCATACCAGATTGCAGACAAAGGGCGGCCTTCTCTCTAATTTACAATGGTTTAAGGATAATTTTCTTTATGGCCTTTAATGTATTCCATTCGTATAAAATCGTTAACGCCCTTCTTTTAGCGGTCTGTTTCTCCTTTGCCTGTTATTCACGAAGAAATGAAGAAATTGATTCTTTAAACGCTTTCTTCGTATTTCTAAAAGACCCTTCCTAGAATGTGAATGACAAAAACAAAAGAGAGACTATTATAAATCCACATCGATAATGCTCGAGCTCATATCTATCGGAATGTAATAGAAAAATCCTCGCATAGGATTTCAAAGCAACCCAATTCACAATTCAATCTTGCAATACAGACACAAAGGGCTTTTATGTAAGCAGTACCATCACATACCTTATTCATTGGTAATCGCTTTGCAGTCAATAATGTATTCAGTTATTTATTCGTCGAAATAATGCCCCCATTTTGCGAATGAAAGCGCGAATTTGCGATGGAGGCGTCAGTTTCAATCAGAGCGATTTGTTTTAAAACTCCGCCGCGCTCGTCCCATTCACAGGCTCATCCGGTTAAATAATTTTGACCCAATTTATTGAGTTTTGTTGTGGGTTGGACAATAAAAAAATCTTTTCGCACTCAGTCCGCCGTAATGAAATCCCCGCTTCATTTTTTCCGGCGCTAAATCGCTCTTTCGGAAATTATGCCATTCAGTGTTTTGATTTTATTATTCCGTCCGTCTGAACGCGGGTCTTTATTCTATTACGCATTCGGATGTTTTCGAGGTCACTTTGGAACTCGGAGGATGAAAGTTAATATATATATCAGGAGCATTGGAGTCGGGGAAATAGCTTGAACTTAGTGAATGCTAAGTTTGTCACTTCTTGCGGCAGGAAAATGCGTCACATTTCTGGAGGTCGTGACGTCGAGCTCTCTCCACCGATTGACAGACATCAAACTGAACCCGCCCGGCAGATGTCGTCTCTAATTGAGCCCGAAGGAAAATGCGGTTTTTGTAGGCTACGTTAATTGTGATAGCAATTATTGGCTGATTGCTGCAATTCCTACAAAGGCCGAAGTAACAAAGCCCAGAAATAAGCTTTCCAATATTTTCTGCGATGAAGGCAATGCTCTTTGTTTCGAAATTTAAGTCTAAGATAGCAAAACGCTGAGTCTACAAATAAACTGAGATAACTTGTTGAGTAAAATGAACTATCCAATTAAGTTAATGACCGACGGACTAAAAAGATTCTAGCGGAATTCCATTTGTGTTTGCGTTTTGTTCATTTGCTGTTCTACTGTATTACGTATAGCAATCTAATACTATAAGAATCTTTGTCCTGACATACTGACTGACTCACTGACTCACTGACAGACAACGCACAGCCTAAACCGCTGGTCGTAGAGACTTGAAATTTGGAGGGTATATTTGTCTTAGTACGTAAGGGTGTACTAAGAAAGGATTTTCCAAAATTCACCCCTTAAGGGGATGAAATGGGGGTTCAAAGTTTGTATGGAGAAACAAGATTAGATCGTCTTTTCTATCCGAAACTTCACATAAGTGCTTCAGTAAAAAAATAAGTAAAGACGTCTTTCAGGTTTTTGTGGAATTCCACCCCTAAGAGGGTGAAATGGGGTAATAAAGTGTAAAATCAATATTGTTTCGGATTGCGCTGAAATTTGGCATGCAAATAGTTATTACGACGTTAATTCCCACTGAGAAAGGATTTTCCAAAATTAACCCTCGAAGGGGATGAAACGGGGGTTCAAAGTTTGTATGGAGAAACAAGATTAGATAGTCTTTTCTATCTGAAACTCCACACAAGTGCTTCAGTAAAAAAATAAGTAAACACGTGTTTCAGGTTTTTTTAATTCCACCCCTAAGAGGGTGAAATTGGGTAATAAAGTGTGAAAATCAATATTGTTTCGGATTGCGCTGAAATTTGACATGCAGATAGTTATTACGACGTTAGTTCCCTCTGAGAAAGGATTTTCCAAAATTAACCCTCGAAGGGGATGAAACGGGGGTTCAAAGTTTGTATGGAGAAACAAGATTAGATAGTCTTTTCTATCCGAAACTCCACACAAGTGCTTCAGTAAAAAAATAAGTAAACACGTGTATCAGGTTTTTTTGAAATTCCACCCTTAAGAGGGTGAAATGGGGTAATAAAGTGTAAAATCAATATTGTTTCGGATTACGCTGAAATTTGGCATGCAGATAGTTATTACGACGTTAGTTCCCTCTGAGAAAGGATTTTCCAAAATTAACCCTCTAAGGGGATTGAAACGGGGGTTCAAAGTTTATATGGAGAAACAAGATTAGATAGTCTTTTCTATCCGAAACTCCACACAAGTGCTTCAGTAAAAAAATAAGTAAACACGTGTTTCAGGTTTTTTTGTAATTCCACCCCTAAGAGGGTGAAATGGGGTAATAAAGTGTAAAAATCAATATTGTTTCGGATTGCGCTGAAATTTGGCATGCAGATAGTTATTAATTACGACGTTAGTTCCCTCTGAGAAAGGTTTTCCAAAATTCATCCCTGAAGAGGATGAAACGAGGGTTCAAAGTTTGTATGGAGAAACAAGAATTGATTGTCTCTTATATTCGAAACTTCACACAAGTAGTTTAGTAAATAAATGAGTAAATACGTGTTTCAGGCTTTTTGAAATTCTATTCCTAAAAGGGTGAAGTGGAGTAACAATGTCTGAAATCAATATTGTTTCGGATTGCGCTGATATTTTGCATCCAGATAGAAATTTTGACGTAGGTATCCGCTGAGAAAGGATTTTTCAAAAATCTCTCTTCAAGGGATGAAGCGGGGGCTCAAATTTTGAATAGTCATTTTATTCGACATTTCACACAAGTACTTCTGTAAATAAATAAGTAAATACGAGTTTCAGACTTTTTCAAAATGCCACCCTAAAAGAGTGAACTGGGGTAAAAAAGTCTGAAAATCAATATATATTCGGGTTTTAAAAATATGAATCCTGATTTGTCTTAGTCACACGATAACATGAAAACAGGTGAACCAATTTGGCTAATTTTTATTTGATGTCTTTAATGATAGAATCGTTTTTACAAAAGAAAAGTTTTAAGTAAATAAAAGGAGTTTTTAACGCGGGCGTAGCCGCGGGGGACTTCTAGTATATAATAATAATATTACGTATATAAATAAATAAAGTACAAAGAAAGTAGAAAACTACATTCAACATATAAACTCTTTCAAATAAGCGATTTGGCAACAGGAAAAGCAAAATGCTCGTGTGATAGCTACTGCAACAACGTTTGCATAATAACAGTCACCGGCACGTGAATATCTCCGAATCACTTTACTCAGCTCGTTTCTACCCTTAGACATTTAATAGTATTTTATAGTTAAATAACAAAACGATGGGAGCACCCCGAGCAGACAAGTAAATGTCGTACCGATATAATCCCCGTATTCACAAAAAAAACTGAACACTTTCAGATCTGTCAGAGCTTAGATAGTACGCATAATATGCAGCCGTATTATGGCCATATTCATGAAGATTTTGACGAACGCATAGCGGTGGATATGCAGTGGCGGCGCAATACCTAACTTAATCTGGGCAAGGTAGTACATTTCGCGAGGCCCTCTGATGGCGCAAGAAGAAGGGTACACAAAATAATAAATCACTTGAAATGAAACAGTTATCAGAAATATCGATTATTCCATTCACATTCATTTTGTGCGCCAAAGAGTGGAATATCTTTAAGTTTAGAATTAATTCTAATGTATTTATTATAATAAAAGCTAGTGGCGTGCAATTTTGGATTTTCCACTTTATTAAATACTAGCAGCCCGCCCCGGCTTCGCACGGGTAGAACATATATGCCTACAAAATTTGCATCAGTTTGTTGCATCGAATATAAAATATGAACATATTTAACAATCATCGTCATATTTCATCCAATTTACACAAAACCTTAACGAATTATGCACCTAAACCTTCCTCATAAACACACTGGCTATTAGTGAAAACCGCGTGATAATCCGTTCAGTAGCTATTGAGATTATTGCGAACAGACAGACAGACGCAGTGATGGACTTTGTTTTATACTTACTTACGTAGTGATATTGGACGGCCCTTTTGGCGTAAAGGATAGTTACCCTGATTCTGACCCGACGGTCGTTGGTTCTAATCCTAGCTATATACCTACCAATGAAAGTTTTATGTGCATTCATGAATCATGAGTTTTCGTACAGTGGTAGTGGGATCATTAAATCTACCAAAAAGTAGCTTACCACCAAGGAGAACATCTGCCGCCGTAACCTTACGGCGTTCCCCGACGCAAAATGTAGGGGTAATATACGTTTAACGTGTGTATCTGCCTGTGTGTCTGTCTGTAGCATCTTAGCACCTAACCGGATGAACCGATTTTGTTTTTATTATTGATAGTTTTTTTTTTTGTTTGGTAGATGTGTTTATCGAGAGTTTTCTTAGCTTTGATTCATGAAAATTCGTTCAATCGTTATAAAACTATGAGCTTTTTTCTAGTTAATTGCGCTATGAAATCAACTTTCATAGGTCTGATAAATTCGAAAATCTTCTTCTTCAACGATATTGTAAGAACATGGAAGCATTGACCTGATGCTGGGACATCTCCTGGACTTTACAGAATACTCAAATCCTCACCAACTTACAGCTCAGAGTTTAAATGACGTGTTTAGAGTCATTGGAATGCTTTTAATGAAAAGATTATACATAGATCAGTCGGGGTGGTTTAAAATATTATATATATATATATATATATATATATATATATATATATATATAGATGAATATTATTTTATACAATAGATCATATTATTATACTATATTGACTTCAAATTGATTGTGACCGGTGGGGATCTACAGCATAGCTAAGCTTATAATAATATTTTCAAAGTAACTATGACCTAGTCTGTGGTTGCACTGCAAATATTTTATTAATTTTGCGATGCGTGTACGTGAAATTCGTGATATCTTCTTCGTGAGTTTTCATTTGAATTATATACTGTAAAGAACAATTTTAATCTATAATATGTGGCCAAGCTAATTAACGTAATTATTTGGATAAGGATTAATACTATATACTTGAAAATAGCCTTGGAAGTTATGTAATATTTTTTAACAAAAATTTTAAGGTTAAAAATGGTTACTGTGAGTCAACCTTAAGAGATAGACATATGCTGTCGCGGACTTTTTTGTAGGTCTTATTAAAATGTACAACTCTTGCAAAAAAAATATTCTTCTATCTATTTTCAATTAAGCAGCGTTCGTAAGAAACGTGTTTTTTCGACCGTTTTTTTGCCGACTTAGTAGGTTGCAAATTAGGTCTCCACAAATGTACCTTTGATTTAAACGGGATAATATATAGCCTATTTTCATTCCGAAAGTCCATTCTATGTATTAGTGAAAGAATTTTTTAAATCGGTTCAGTAGTTTTTGAGCTTACTCATTACAAACATACAAAAATACAAAAATACAAATGTTCTCTCTTTATAATATTAGTATAGATATTTTCGGCTGTGTGGCGCGAAGCCCTTTGCACCGCGAAGCTGTGGGCGGTGTCCCACACCACCCACGCCTTACGCCGCGCCGCCTCTGTGGATTTGACAGATGTAATGTCAACAATGTATTGGTTTATTGACACTGCGTTAGCGAGCATTATGATACCTCATAGTGCTGTTTGTGAATATGGGGTAAAGTGACATTCAAACCAATACATTATTGTGACATTAAGCCGGCTTTTCACTATGGGATATAATGTAAATTACATCTTGAGCTATATATTATATCCCACGATTGCTTTTCACACTGTAAGATATATAGTTCAGCTTTGGTTGTCTATGGATTCATTCAAACACTGGCTAAATACACTCATTGTGTGGAGCCAGAATAAAAATAAAAAAACAACAAAAAAAACTGAGGGCGAGGCAGGGGGAGGCGCGGTGTCCGGGGACGTGAGTTAAAAGATAAACCTTCAAATATCGCTCAGTCGGTCGAAAAAAGATTTATAGCTTGGGATGTGATATATATATTATAGCATAGTGCAAATGGTCTCATACAAAATGAACAACGAGCGATAACATTTTATATCTGAAGATATAATATACATTATATTATAACCCATAGTGAAAAGCCAGCTTTACTTGTGTTAAATCCATCACGAATCGTTCGCCAACATCTTTATATATGGCCGTTAGTCGCTATCATGCTACAATTTGACTATACCAGCTGATAGCACTATCATTTTCCCAGCAGTTTTCCATAAAGTTTTCCCTTAGCCATAAATCCTTGTCAAGATACGCTAGACAAAGCTAATTTCCACTTCCTTCAGCATCGGATTAGTGCATACAGCTGGAGCGCAGCCAACAGTTTTATATTCTTGTACGTCACAGATTTTTAAAGGACGCAATAAAGGAGGAGGCTTTCAATTCGACGTGTATTTTTATATTTAACCAAATCTCTCAATCATGTCAAAAATATAGAGAAAGAAATGTAGAGATTTTTATAAAAGTTTAGTATAGTAGTAAAATGGTTTCAGTAATAAATAACCCCATTTTCTTTTTAACCCTTTTTTCTTTCTTTTCTTAAATGACCATGCCTAAATATTTTAATTGTAAAAGATAATAATGTTTTAAAAATGAAATAAAAGGTCCATACAAGAAACATTTTTTTGTTAGGGTCCGTACCCAAAGGGTAAAACGGGACCCTATTACTAAGACCCCGCTGTCCGTCTGTCTGTCTGTCTGTCTGTCTGTCCGTCTGTCACCAGGCTGTATCTCATGAACCGTGATAGTTAGACAGTTGAAATTTTCACAGATGATGTATTTCTGTTGCCGCTATAACAACAAATACTAAAAACAGAATAAAGTTCAAAATAATAGAGGGTCCGAAAAAAACACGTTTCTTGTATGGACAAGAAACGTGTTTTTTCGGCATTTCACACCTATCTATGAACGCTTAGTTAAGTAAACGTCCCATAGATGGCGTTATATTTAAATGTCGATCCCTAACACCTTTGTTAGACGTTAGATGGCGTTATAAGAAATAAAATGTTTATTCATTATTATTTTTTGCTAGCAAAAAGTGATAATGGTATTTTTTGCTCGATCTTATAAAATACTGTAGTGTGGTACGGAACCCTACGAGTGCGAGTCCGACTTGCACTTGACAGGTTTATTTAAACGTATTAAGGTATAACGTTTGCATCTACAAGTCGTCCGTCATAATTATAATAAAAAAAATATTATCACACATTTACAACAACGTGTGATGATTATTCATGAGTGCAAAGTCGCGGTTGCAGAGAGAAAAACAGTTACATTAAACAACAAGCTAAACAAACCGCAAAAATAGAGTGCCATAAAATGGAGTGATACGAGTATAAGCATCATATAAGTGCTATAATACGTTGCAAGTCCTGTTAACAGCTGTCCAGTATGAATATTACAGCTGACCACATCGTGAAAAAAACGGACGTGGTATATATGCTCGCCAGAAATGAAAGTGTAGGTTACACCGTGTACCGACAGCTAGTTGTTCTAGAAATGGCTCCTTAATAATTTTAAATTTGTTTTACACCTATTTATGTACCTTCAGGTGTAATTATTTAATGCGTGTGAATTGTGCTTTTGTAATGAAAACAAATGTTGATAAAGATTTTTTTTTTCGAAAGTTCATAAATAGATTAGTATGAAGTATATAAATAAGTCGGTGCTTATGCACAATAAATAATTTTGGTTACCGACATCTAAAAGGGGAAAGGGGGGAGGATCAATTTGTCTGTATGTTTCATTTAAATTTTGTTATCTGTATGTTACACGATTTCTCCGCCAATTGTGAACTGATTTAAATTAATATTTTTTAACCACTGACACAAATAGAGGCGGTGTAGCTTGACGTGTGATCTGTGTACTTATATGTGTATCTGTAATCTATGTGTCAGTTCTGTGGCATCGTAGCTCCTGAACAGATAAGCCAATGTATTATTTTTAGGGTTCCGTACCCAAAGAGTAAAACGGGACCCTATTACTAAGACTCCGCTGTCCGTCTGTCTGTCTGTCACCAGGCTGTATCTCATGAACCGTGATAGTCAGACTGTTGAAATTTTCACAGTTCATGTATTTTTGTTGCCGCTATAACAATAAACACTAAAAACATAACAAAGTTAAAAATAATAGGGGGTCCCCATACAAAAAACGTGTTTTTTCGGAATTTAAATATAACTCCATCTATGAACGCTTTACCTAAGCATCCATAGATGGCGTTATATTGAAATTCCGATTCCTAACACCTTTGTTATACGTTAGATGGCGTTATAAGTAGTAAAATGTTTATTAATTATTATTTTTTGCTGGCGAAAAATGATAGTGGTATTTTTTGCTCGATCTTATAAAAATCTGTAGTGTGGTTTGGAACCCTACGAGTGCGAGTCCAACTTGCACTTGGCCAGATCATTTTGTTTGATAAGGGACTTAATCGAAAGTTTGGGTTTGTTATAAGAAAATCTGTTCAGCCGTTTGAAGATTATGAGTTCTTTTCTAGTAGATGAGGCTAGAGTGCAACTTTCATAGATCGGATCAATTTGGAATTCTGTATCCTGTTTCTTCAATGATATTGCAAGAACACGGTAACCTAACCTTGACCTGACTCTAGGGCATCTCCTAGAATCTGCAGAATACTCAACTCTTTATCTGTTGATAATTTGCGTTTACCTAATATGATTTAGTGAATAAATAAGTAAATCTACAGAAACTCGCACTAGGCACTTAGGCTTCGTATACAATTCAATCGTTGACACACACAATCTGAAGAAAAGACGTATCTACAGATTCTATTTCAATGTGCGCGTTGAATACCCCGTTTTCTATTTTTCCACAGCGATCTTTCATTTTCGGTGCTATAAATGCAAAGAGCGGCGCAATTTCGCTCATTTCGCTTGGTCCGCTCGCAGCCATTACGTGGTACTCCACTTGATTTCGGATATAATTCGCGTTCGCAAATGGATATCTGAAGCATTTACTGGTCTAATGGTGCTAGGGAATTCACGCAGTTTATGTTCGTCGTGCGTGCTTATTGAAAAGTGTAACATTTTATTTTGCTATATCCATTATACATTCATTAGTGAATATATACCTGAAATTGTAAAGGTACATTCATTTGTTAAAGTGTACCCGAATATTATAATGTTTTATTTTTAACCGACTTCACAAAAAAAGAGGAGGTTCTCAATTCGTCGGAATACGTTCACCGATTACTCGAAGATGCCTGAACCGATTTGGAAAATTCTTTTTCTGTTTCAAAGGGTACCCTTCCCAGGTGGTTCCATTTAAATTTTAACGAAATCGGCAGAGCCGTTTTTAATATATCAACATTTGTATTACGACGCATTTACTTATTTCAACGACTTACTCCTTGGCTGGCAGTTGGCACTTTACTTACTGGCACATATTATGTAATAGTTCCTGCGTCTACTGGTTACTTTGACTAGCGTGATGTTTGAAGTCGGTTCTTTTAGTTTTTAAACGATCTTAAATGATTACTTAAATGAATGGTTATATACATTAATTACATCGCCAAGTAACAATAATGATAATATAGACCGACTTGGTTTTACATTTGTTTGGTGGTTATCATAACTTTTTGCGGTAGAAGAACTGCGTTGCGATTCTGCCTTTTGTACGTGTTATGATTTTGATGGGATAATATTTTTCTGTTAAGAATTCATTGCTATATCACGAGTTTAAAGCCTCTTATCTCTGGAATAAATCGACGCCATAATCAATACATCACGGAAAACGGAATATAAATGTGTTGGTGATAGGTCCCATGGAGGTGAATTAAAGTAGGTAACTCGGAAAAACGATTGAAAAATCGTATGTTTTAAGGATATAGTTCGGGATGTACCAAAGAGATAAATGCATAGCTGCAAGTTTTTCGCGAGTCCAACTTTAGCAAACTGTACACATAACAACATTTTACATTACGCATCAGTTTCCCTTTTGAAGTCGCATAAACCTATTTCGGAAGCTTGTGAATGATATACAGTTTTATTGGAACGATAACGATGGTCTCGTAATCGATTCTATCTTTCGATTGATGTCAAGGGTGTAGCGATAAGGGTCATAAAGGGCACACGGAAATCGCCGGACGATATTTCTGTGCTAGAAGAGATGACACATTTGTGGAATGAAATATTCAGTAATATGTATTACTTATTTATAGTAACGTAATCTGTTTGTATAGCAAATTTATTTAATGATTTAATAATAATAATTTAATATTTGGTCACCACTATCTCGTCTGTTGGTAAGTGACGATGTGGTCCATGGTAGCCCGCTAAGCCTAGGAAGGCAACTTGCTCTCAGGGACAGCTGTCGGAACCATGCCGGAACACATTAGATGTTTTGCTGACAGATTTTCTAACTTGTTCTCAAGGACAACAGTCGAAACACAGTAGATATTTTGCCGACATATTTTCTAACCTGCGGAATATAGTCAGGTGGATACTAGACAGACAGTGCCTTACAACATTGTATGTACCTACAGCTATGCAATAAATTGTCCAAGGCAGTGCATGCAAAACATAGCGTCGTCAGTCTTACAACGTCGTACGTAGCAAGGTGGTTGGATTTGTAAGACGTTAAAATTCCGCCTGGCCAAGAAAAACCACCAAGAAAATTAAAGAAAAGTTTAAAATTTTAAATTTCGAGTTAGAAAATCTGTCACCAAACATCGAATGTGTTCCGGCAGCTATCCTTGAGAGCCAGTTCCCATTCTAGGCGTAGCGTGCTAACCATCTTCGACCGCGTCATCACTTACCAACAGGTGGTAGGGGTATACATAGGTAAAAGATATTAAAAAAAAAGTCAAAAGATGGAAACAAATTATATAATTTTAGATAAATTGAAAATAATAATAAAAATTGAAAATAAAAAAGTAATTAGTCCGTGCATGATGATATTAAAAAGCGAATAATTAATATTCTTAGCGTACACCTTGTTCGTATTAAACATACTTTAAGCTAAACGTAGTAATGTACTACGCAATTTAATCTAATACTTTAAGAATCTTTGTCCTGATATACTGATTGACTGATAGACAACGCACAGCCTAAAGTTTGTATGGAGAAACAAGATTAGATAGTATTTTTAACCGACTTCACAAAAAAGGACGAGGTTCTCAATTCGTCTGTATGTATGTTTTTTTTTTTTTTTTGTGTGTGTTTGTTACGCGATTTCTCCATCAATTGTGAACGGATTCAAATGATTCTTTTTTTAATAGGTAGGATACGTTTCCGAGGTGGTCCCATTTTAATTTTATCGAGATCTGATTAGTATCACCAGAGATATGAAGATAAATACCTCAAACATAGGAGAATGTACTAGTTTTAGTAGAAGAGTCCCAAGAAGATTATACATATGGATATATATACACAATGGAGGTTACTATTGCATATAAGATATTCTTACGGTAACTGTGAGCGAGATAGAAATAAAGGTGGGGATAATTTTTTTTTATATCTTATAGGCAAGCGTTTGACCACTATCTCACCTGTTGCTAAGTGATGATGCGGTCGAAGATAGAGAAGTGGACTAGAATGGGAACTGGCTCTCAAGGATAGCTGCCGGAACACATTAGATGTTTGGCGACAGATTTTCTGACTTGAGGGTGGTAGCTGGCCAGGCGGACACTAGATATGTTCTACCACCATGCGGGGGTTATTGGTTTCTTAACGATGTTTTCCTTCACCGGAGGGCCACTGTGAGAAGCGCACATATATTTTTCGATAGAAAAATTCATTGGTGCACGGCGGTTTAAACTTGGTACCACGGCATCAAAGCCGACCGTTCTCCCAATTACGCCACCGGGCCCTCAATAAATAATTATATATATTTAAGATTATATATATAATTATAATAAATAATTATATATAAATATAAATAATTTGTCTTCACAGAAATGTTCTACCGTGCAAAGTCTTGTTAGGGTGCAAGCTTTTTGAACATACCTAATATTTTTTGACATGACATGACATTTGGCGAAGATGGCGGCCATTTCAGTCCCGCGACACTGCATACATAATTAAATTACTCAGAATTATGTACGTACTTTGTACCAATCAACACAGCAAAAAAAAAAACTGGCCAAGTGCAAGTCAGACTCGCACTCGTAGGGTTCCGTAACACAGTTAAGTATACCATAACTATGATTTTTCGCAACTACAAAATTAACTTTGTTTTTCATAGTGTTTGTATGAAAAACAAAGTTATCTTTGCGGTCGCCATATCTCTAAAACTGCTGATTGTATCTCGTTCAAACCAATTTTCGTTGTTAGTTTTTATTGAGATCTACAGCATATATTTTTTTTAGATTTTTCACTCCCATACTTTAAAAGTTAGAGGGGGGGGAGGGACACACATTTTACCACTTTAGACGCGCCTATCTTTCAAATGATTGACTTTGAGAAAAAATAATTTTAGAAACCTCAATGTCATTTTTGAAGACCTATCCACAGACACCCCACACGTATAGGTTTGAAGAAATTTTTTTTGTTTGTTTCAGTTCCATGTATGTGATGCCCCCCCTTAAACTTTTATATTTTTTATTTTTGTATAAAAATCGGAAAGCGGTTCACAGAATACATCTACCTACCAAGTTTCAATTGTGTAGTACTAACAGTTTCGGAATAAAATGGCTGTGACATACGGACGGACAGACAGACAGACAGACAGACAGACAGACATGACGAACCTATAAGGGTTCCGTTTTTTGCCATTCGGCTACGGAACCCTAATTATAAGCATAAAACCACATATTATATAATAGTTACTACGTAAATAATACTTTCCGTTGTTAGGTTGGCTACACAGTGCTTTCATAATTCGGGTATCCACAATATAGGGAAGTGCCTCTTATAACGTAGTAGAGTGATTCAGTACTCTGTTGGCCATATGGCGGCAATTAATGTTAATAATCGCAAATAATACTATTTAATATTCATTTTGGAATACAACTAGTCCGTGTTATAAAAGTATTTGGAATTATTGTAATAAAATAGACAATTAATTATCGTGTGTGTCAGATGCTTTAATTGTACAGGGCCATTTTAGACATTGTCCTTTGATACCTTGATGACATCATTATTACTAGTGAATATTTTCACATTAGCGCGGCATTTAAAGTCAATTTTTTTAGGGTTCCGAACCCAAAGGCTACCAAATGAACACTTTCTGCGACTTTGTTGTCTGTCCGTCCGTCCGTCCGTCCGTCCGTCCGTGTGTCTATATGTGCGCACTTTACAGATCTGTATCTTCTTAACCGTTATAGGTACATACTTGAAATTTTCAAAAAGTACTCGTATATATCCGTCAGTGTATAACGGCTCAGACACGAAATTTAATAAATGCATGTATATTCATTAAAACTTTTTTTGCACTAAAAAGGGTAAAATAAGTTATTTAAAAAAAAACCGACTTCATAACCACAAAAAGGCACTCAAAAGCGAAAAATAATTTACTTAAAATTATTATAAGCGTTACACACTTCTCTATTTGAAGTCGGTGCCAGCCGGTCGGTGGTCAGTAAATAAATTTGGATTGCGCTGAAATTTGGCATGCAGATAGTTATTATGACCTTAGTATCTGGTAAGAACGGATTTTCCTAAATTCACCCCTTCAATTAAAATGGGGGTCCATTTCATCCCCTCCCCGAGGTCAAAGTTTGTATGGAGAAACAAGATAAGATAGTTTTTTTCTATTCAAAACTTCATACAAGTGCTTCAGTAAATAATTAAGTGATAACGTGTTTCAGGCTTTTTCGAAATTCAACCCCTGAGAGGGTGAAATGGGGTAACAAAGTGTGAAAATCAATATTGTTTGGATTGCGCTGAAATTTGGCATGCAGATAGTTATTATGACGGTAGTATGTGTTAAGAAAGGATTTTTCAAAATTTACCCCTGACGGGGATGAAACGAGGGTTCAAAGTTTGTATAGAGAAACAATCTAACATAGTCTTTTCTCTTCGAAACTTCACACAAGTACTTATTTAATAAATAAGTAAATAAGTGTTACAGGCTTTTTCGAAATGCCACCCCTAAAAGGGTGAAGTGGGGTAACGGATTGCGCTGAAATTTGGCATGCAGACAGTTATTTTGACGTAGGTATCCGCTAAGAAAGGTTTTTTCAAAATTCACTCTTTAAGGGGATGAAGCGGGGGTTCAAAGTTTGGATAGTCATTTTATTCGACATTTCACACAAGTACTTCTGTAAATAAATAAGTAAATACGATTTTCAGGCTTTTTAAAAATGTCACCCCTAAAAGGGGTGAAGTGGGGTAACAAAGTCTGAAAATCAATATTGTTTCGGATTGCGCAGAAATTTAGAATGCAGTAAGTAGTTGTTATGACTTAGGTATCGGTTTAGAAAGGATTTTCTAAAAATTATTACTTATTATTACTTATATTACCCTCGGATATTACTTATTATTTTTATTTATATATATACATTTATAGATTTACAGAAGTACTAAACTTCTGTAAATAAATAAGTAAATACGTGTTGCAGGATTTTTGCAAGGGGTTGGTAAAAAAATCTGAAAATCAATATGGTTTTTCATGTTTTATAAATATGAATCCCTATTTTCCACGCAACAACTTTAAAACGGGTGAACCGATTTGGCTTTTACTTCTTTGATGTATTTTATGATAGAAAGGATTTTACAAAATAAAAGTTTTAAGTAAATTAAAGAAGTATTTAACACGGGCGAAGCCGCGGGGCACTTCTAGTAATGAATATACTTATATTCAACTAGAAGTGTCCCGCGGCTTCGCCCGCGTTAAAACCTTCTTTTATTTACTTAAAACTTTTCTTTTGTAAAAACGATTCTATCATTAAACACATCAAATAAGAATTAGCCAAATCGGTTCACCCGTTTTCATGTTATCGCGTGACTAAGGCAATTCAGGATTTATATTTATAAAACCCTAAAAACCTAAATTTACAGACTTTGTTACCTACCCTATTTCAAAAAATCCTACAACACGTACTTTATCCCATCTTATTTCGCCATACAAACTTTGAATTCCCGTTCCGTATCCGGGAGGAATTTTCAGAAAATCATTTCTGAGCGGATACCTACGTCATAATAACTATCTGCATTCTGAATTTCAGCGCAATTAGATACAATATTGATTTTTAGACTTTGTTACCCCAGTTTATCCTCTCAGGGTGGCAGTTTGAAAATGTCTGAAACTCGTATTTACTTATTTATTGACAGTAGTACTTGTGTAAAATGTCGAATAAAACGACTATCCAAACTTTGAACCCCCGCTTCATCCCCTTAAAGAGTGTAATATGAAAAATTCTTTCTTAGCGGATACCTAAGTCAAAATAAGTATCTGCATGCCAAATTTCAGCGCAATCCGAAACAATATTGATTTCAGACTTTGTTACCCCACTTCACCCTTTTAGGGGTGGAATTTCGAAAAAGCCTGAAACACATATTTACTTACTTAAGTATTTGTGTTAAATTTCGAATATAAAAGACTATCTAATATTGTTTTTCCATACAAACTTTGAACCCCCGTTTCATCCCTTTCAGGGGTGAATTTTGGAAAATCCTTTCTCAGAGGTAACTAACGTCGTAATAACTGTCTGCATGCCAAATTTCAGCGCAATCCGAAACAATATTGATTTTCACACTTTGTTACCCCGTTTCACACTCTTAGGGGTGGTATTTAAAAAAAAATGAAACACGTATTTACTTATTTTTTTTACAGAAGCACTTATGTGAAGTTTCGGATAGAAAAGACTATCCAATCTTGTTTTTCCATAGAAACTTTAAGCCCCTGTTTCATCCCCTTAAGGGGTGAATTTTGCAAAATCCTTTCTCAGAGGTAACTAACGTCGTAATAACTGTCTGCATGCCAAATTTCAGGGCAATCCGAAACAATATTGATTTTCACACTTTGTTACCCCGTTTCACCCTCTTAGGGGTGGAATTAAAAAAAAATGAAACACGTATTTACTTATTTTTTTTACAGAAGCACTTATGTGAAGTTTCGGATAGAAAACACTATCCAATCTTGTTTTTCCATAGAAACTTTAAGCCCCTGTTTCATCCCCTTAAGGGGTGAATTTTGCAAAATCCTTTCTCAGAAGTAACTAACGTTGTAATAACTATCTGCATGCCAAATTTCAGCGCAATCCGGAACAATATTGATTTTCACACTTTGTTACCCCATTTCACCCTCTTAGGGGTGGAATTTCGAAAAAACTTAAAACATGTGTTTATTTATTTATGTCCTGAAGCACTTGTGTGAAGTTTCGAATAGAAAAGACTATCTAATGTTGTTTTCTCCATACAAACTTTGAACCCCCGTTTCATCCCCTTAAGGAGTGAATTTTGAAAAATCCTTTCTTAGTACAACCCTACGTACTAAGACAAATATACCCTCCAAATTTCAATTCTCTACGACCAGCGGTTTAGGCTGTGCGTTGTCTGTCAGTGAGTCAGTCAGTCAGTATGTCAGGACAAAGATTCTTATAGTATTAGATCTCCATACAAACTTTGTACCCCCATTTCATCCCCTTAAGGGGTGAATTTTGAAAAATCCTTTCGTAGTTCACCCCTACGTACTAAGACAAATATACCCTCCAAATTTCAAGTCTCTACGACCAGCGGTTTAGGCTGTGCGTTGTCTGTCAGTGAGTCAGTCAGTCAGTATGTCAGGACAAAGATTCTTATAGTATTAGATTATAATATTCAGCAAAACATTTTGTATTTACACTAACTGGTATTTCCCTTTGAATCTCAGTCTCACCTCTAGATTCAACGTTCAATGGCCGAAAAAAAGTCCGCTATCAGCAAGGATGGCACTTTCCTGTCGCTGAGTTTTCAAAACGATAAGGTTATTTTAGTTTGTGTTTGTCCTTGTTTCTACCCCGATGCTTCGACATATGTTCTCGTATGAAACTGTAACTTATGGAGATAGGGTCTTCTAAAACATAATATAACTAACAGTATCTTTCGTATACATAACTTATTTTTCGATGAGAAGCTGAAACATAAGTCGATATTATACCTACAGTCTTATTGATATTTACTAGAAAGTACTTGGACCAGTATGCAATCCCTAATTGTAGGTAATTGGATAGATCGTATATTGAAACCAAGCGTAAGTTGCAATAGCTTATAAATGAGTTTACCACTTTAGGGGTGCTTCAGAGTATTGTTTGATGATTAGGCAGCTGATTATAATGGTTTGAAGACAAATAATACCTTGTATTGTATACATAAACAATATACATGTAGCATTATTTGAGACTTTGAAACAGAATGTATGCGGCTTATCATTTTTTCTACTTAAACTTTTATTACTAGAGCCGTACTTGATACGGTCAATCTGAGGGTATTTCATTTCATTAATTTGAATGAAACATAGTAAGCAGTTAGAGTGCAATATAATATCGTTTAAAAACTAAAAAACAACCGACTTCAATGCCGCGCTATTCATTTTCAGTACCAATTTTGAGATGTTTATCTCAATATCTCTGGAGATACTTATCATACCTCGATAAAATTACCATGGTACCACACTTGGGATATCTCCTTTCGAACAAAAAAAGAATAATCGAAATCGGTTCATAAACGACGAAGTTATCCGCGAACAAACATAAAAAAAAAAAAAAAAAAAAAAAAAATACTGTCGAATTGAGAAACCTCCTCCTTTTTTTGAAGTCGGTTAAAAATTAGACTGATTTTTAAAACACCTAAGCAGTCTTGCAAGCAATACACATTTTGCTTTTTTCGCTTAGCTCCAGCATTTCCAATTAAATCTAACCGTTAATTCGCGGACGCGAGCTTCCGAATAAAACAGCAATTCCATATTTATTATTTTAACGTTTTCAAATTGCAACGGAAATTGCTCAGTCGAGATAAATTGCAGCAAGTACGCGGTCCACAAATCCCACTACAGTTGTAATACAACCTTTAATGAAAAATGTAGCGGTATTTTCGGACCACACTGTAGTCCTTGCACTTATACGCCATTGACGGGTTTCCCCCGTGGCTACAAACGGGAACATAAATGTAGAAAATTCCCATTCATATAATTTTGCCTTCGTTCTTGTTATTATTACGTATGCGATGTTTTAATTTTGTCCTACAAATATTATAAAGGTGAAAGTTTGTGTGTATGTTTGTTACTTCTTTACGCTAAAACTAGTGAACCGATTGGGCTGAAATTAAGTGTGTAGATAGCCTAGACTGGGCAGCTAGTAACATATAATATTACTTGACAAGAGAAAAATTCTTTCGCTTTCTAAACTATCTCAAACGGTTTTTGGTTCTTTCACCATTCAGCCTTCACCAATTTGTGTGTTCTAGGGCTGATTTTTGTTTTGTGAAACCTTTTTAATTAAACGTCGAGTGACCCTGACTTCTGAATTTGAGATAAAGTCTTGATTCTATCTAATATTTCCAGGCGGCTTATGTTTACTTAACAAACGTATATTTTTATGCTAACGATGAATACTAGGATTATTTTTTGAGACATTTGCTCTTCTTATTAATGTTTTTAATAATTTTATAAATGTTTCTAGTTGTTTGTTAACTGTTCAATACTATTTAAGTGGTTAATATTTCTGTTAAATTTATTTTGTTGAATAAGTATTTTAAGTTTGATTACAAAACGACGAAAAAACCGACTTCAAAATCCGCGCTGGTTATTTTTAGTACCAAGTTTGAGGTGTTTATCTCCATATCTCTAGAGATACTTCCAAGATACGCCACTGAGCCCGATCTTCGACTCACTAGGAGGGATATGCCGTAATTGCCATGTTGTCAGGCGGGTGGGATCGCAGGACGTAGCTTTTCGCACCTGTGACGCTGCTGCCCGTCACCGGCCTGTAGTATTTAGCTACGCCATAATTTGAAATGGTTATACCGCCATTTGTCTTTCGCCAGAGCCTCGTTCGTTGGTCAGCAGGATGCACCACGGGCAGGTGAGATTGGCTGGGAGCACTGAGGTGGTATTTGTGCTCCCTTACATCCCTGTGCTCCCTTAGATCCCTCTAATCCCTTAAAGTAGGGGTTTTTGATATAATGTAGTAAAAGTATACAGTGATGTAGTAGATGTAATCAGTCTCTTTCAAATAACCTTCAGAGATGATCGATTGATACAATAACAGGAGAATCGAACGATCGGTTAAATGTACAGTACTTATCTTCTTTACCGACTGACCAGCTGATCTAGTGGTAAGTGTTCACCTCTACGAGTATGTTTCAGTACTGCAGACAATTTTTCTATAAAAAAAGATAAATAAATAAACACGATCTAAAAAAATCACATAGGTACTGATCACACTGATCACTTTAATAAAATCGTCAACCTTTAAAATTACCTTTTCCTGTATAAAGGCTTGTAACGGCACGCATATAGGCACATAGCTATACTCGAGTGCAGCTATACAGATGTAGATATAGACGCGTGCATCGCCGCTCGGGCCCCGCGTCTACCCCGCGCGCTCTTCCTCCACGCTCCTGGCTCGTCCGAGAAGGACAGTCGCGCGCAGGTCTCAAGGCTGCGCTCACGCGACACTACCGGCGCGCGCGTATTCTTGTTCTGTGTTCCGCCGTCTCATGACAATTGTAATGTAACCTACCTACTTGCTATTAAAACTATTTTCTACAGATACGCGAGTGTATCATAACAATCCCCGGACAGGATACAACACCGCCGCTGAGCTAACCCTGCCAGTTCAACAGTTATAGGCTTGTAATAGACGAACAACAAACTTAGCTAATATAACCTGACGGTACACATTTTGAGAGACTCCCTTAAAGCGGCATTTACTCATTTCACAATCAACTTACCTCTTCACATATCAACTTACCTACTTAACAATGTCGGGAGAGCAACAATTTGTATAAATTACTTGCATCGTTCCCGTATATAACTCATACGAGCGACTTGAAGAAGTTCGCCAACTTTTGTAATTATGCTTACTTTTGCGAACCTTTGGGGCTTGCAATGTAAGCAACGGAACAATGTGGCGAAGACGCTTTGTTGAGTGTTCAAGAATACCCTAATCTTCACTGGTAAAGCTTAAGTGAAAGTGAATTAAGTAAGCTTTGTATTAATGGTTTTTCAACCGACTTCCAAAAAGAAGGAGGTTCTCAATTCGTCTGTATGTTTTTTGTTTGTGTGTATGATTACTCCGTCAATTGTGAACCAATTCGAATGATTTTTTTTTAATCGATAGGATACATTCTCGCGGTCGTCTCATTGTAATTTCATTGAGATCTGATAAGTATCTACAGAGATATGACGATAAACGTATCAAACTTGCAACTGAAATTAACTCGCGGGGCATGGAAGTCGGTTGTTTTCGTTTTTAAATTATCTTAAATTATTTTATCACAAATAGCCGAGAGCTAGATCGGTGTCTTACCTGCCTCATACATGGATACATGCATATACATAAATACAATAATAAAAGGATGGGATATTCACTTCTGGACGATAACGTTTATTTGTACATCTAGTTGTATCATCGTAGGTGGCGGGATTAAATAAACCAGTTCCGTGGCACACTCTCTGAAGTGTATCCAATAAAATACTGATAGAATTGCGACATTGCGGCGATGCCTAGCCTCGAGAGCCTCTTCTATCAAATTTGTTGTCATTGAACATCTCTTTGTCGTTCTGAATAATTCTGGTGTATTTTACTTAGAGGTCAACAGAGTCAGATTATTGGCTTAACTTGACACCATAATCTACACATACTAAACAGTTTTTCAGTAAGTTTCACTGAATAAGGTTCAAAAATTATGCTACAAATATTTTTCATTTAAATCCAGCAACAAAACCTGTTCCATTTCAGGTTTCAGCAGAGACAATAACAGTAAAGTAGATTCCAATGCGGTGCCTGAGGTGGAATGTCAGGGCTCAGATAAGCGACTCAGACGCTACACCCGGATTATGAAGCCTAATCTTAAGTTTCGACGTATGGTAGCGGCATAATAATGCGGCAGACTCGGTTCATACGGTGAGAATCAAGCAGGTTTTATTAAAAACGCTTTCATACTGAGCTCATTTTGGGTTAAAACCAAGCTCCCTTTATTTTGAGATAAACATCCAAATTATATTTGCAATGGGTTCCATCTCATATCGGTATTGATGGAAATGAGGAGGCTGACAGATTAGCTAAATTAGCATTTACGCAGGGTAGTACATAATTTATAAAACCTAATTATTCGGAATTTTTGCCAAAGTGTAAAGAAATTTGTTATAGTAAATTTAAGGAATATTTTGATGAGAGAAGTCGGGAAAAGGGAATTTGGTATAAAACAATTCAATGTCAGCCTCCTCGTATACCATGGTTGGGTACGGGCCAGTTGTCCAGAACTGATTGTGTGCTAGCACATCGATTACGGTCGGGGCATTACCCATGTAGGAAATTCGAAAATAACTGATTCTCCAAACTGTGAAAGTTGTGAGACTGTTGAGGATATCCATCATATACTTATGGAATGTAAAAAAGGAGCAAATGAACGCGCATTACTCTTAAGAAAATTTAAAATTAATACAAATGACATGGGTATATATATTAACATTTTAGCATCACCTGCGTGTGATGCGGCTAGGTTTCTGTTCGACATTGTTAAGCACCATAGTTTATAAGTAGGTTGTTATGTTTAGGGTATGATGGGGCTGGCATGCCTTTGGGTAAAAGTCCCTAATAAATACAGAAAGAAAAAAAAAATCCAAATTATGGTCTAGGTATATACAGTGTCATTTTCAACGTTTTCATGTTCTAGTTTCTTTTTTTAATTAATTTTACTGTGAACTTTGCGATGTCGACATAGAGCGAGAATGGATGCGACGCCAACGCACTCCAGATCTTGAGGAAGGTTTTCAAATGAATCTGAAAAACCTGTAAATAATTATATTGACATTTTTTTTTTAATACTAGATTGGTAAGCGTTTGACCACTATCTCACCTGATGTTAAGTGAGTTATTTATATTATTACATCGCAGTTAACTCATACATACATAAAATAATGCCTTTTTCCCGTTGGGGTATGCAGACACTACTTCTTTCCACATGCTACGATTTTGAAATACCTCTTTCGCTTCTTCCACTTAATTTTACAGAATATGATTTTGTTCAAAATGTTTAAGCGAAAATATTTATTGTTTATTGAACCATAGGTCGCTGAAATTCACAAAATACATAAAAGAGAATAAAAGCGGTTCGGACATCAAATGAAAACATATTACAAGATTTGTCAGATTTATTGTCATTTATGTGTATTGTATTTTCAACCGACTTTCAAAAACAGGAGGTTCTCAATTCGTCTGTGTTTTTTTTTTTGTATGTTACGCGATTACTCCGTCAATTGTGAACCGATTTGAATGATTCTTTTTTTAATCGGTAGGGTACATTTTCGAAGTAGTCCCATTTTAATTTCATCGAGATCTAATATGTATCTCCAGAGATATGACGATAAACGTCTCAAACTTGCTACTGAAATTTACTCGCGGGGCGTGGAAGTCGATTGTTTTAGTTTTTAAACTATCATAATTATATTTTGTGTCATGTACGCTATCTATCGAGTCTCACTTGTTTTTATTTTAAGGAAACGCCTATTGCATGTAAGATTTTTATAGCTGTCTCTTGGGCTTTCCCGCGATGAAGTATTTATGTGTACAAATTCTTAATCACGACAACACCTGTAAATCGAAAAAACATAGCAAAATGCTATGTTCGGGAACTCTATTGTAACCTTACGACCATTACAATTACCTTCCTCGACCACATGGTCACTCACCTTCATGTGAGAGTAGTGGTAATATTAGTAGAAAACAAATTCAATTGATTTTCAGAGTACACCTTTTTTAAACAATACAAAAACATTTGGAAACATTTTAAGCAACCACTTCTAAGAAAACCTTTGATTAAAAGTACGATCTGTGCGATGAACAGTCTCCTTCCATTCGAGCTACATGTATTACGACATTCTCGACCCTGGGCGATGCTACAAATGGTAAGGCTTTCTCCACATTAATCGTCCATACCACAGATTTATCTTTATTATATCATAATCTAATACTATAAGAATCTTTGTCCTGAAATTCTGACTAACTGACTGACTGACTGACAGACAACGCACAGCCTAAACCGATGGTCGTAGAGACTTGAAATTTGGAGGGTATATTTGTCTTTGTACGTCCCCTACGTACTAAGAAAGGATTTAACAAAATTCACCTCCTAAGGGGATGAAATGGGGGTTCAAAGTTTGTATGGACAAACAAGATTAGATAATCTTTTCTATCCGAAACTTCACACAAGTGCTCCAGTAAAAAAATAAGTAAATACGTGTTTCAGGTTTTTTTTTTAAATCCACCCCTAAGAGGGTGAAATGGGGTAACAAAGTGTGAAAATCAATATTGTTTCGGATTGCGCTGAAATTTGGCATGCAGATAGTTATTACAACGTTAGTTACCATTGAAAAAGGATTTTTCAAAATTTACCCCTGAAGGGGATAAAACGGGGGTTCAACATTTGTATGGAGAGACAAGATTAGATAGTATTTTCTATTCGAAACTTCATACAAGTGCTCCAGTAAAAAAATAAGTAAATACGAGTTTCAGGATTTTTTTTAATTACACCCCTAAGAGGGTGAAATGGGGTAACAAAAGTGTGAAAATCAATATTGTTTCGGATTGCGCTGAAATTTGGCACGCAGATAATTATTACGATGTTAGTTCCCTCTGAGAAAAGATTTTCCAAAATTTACCCCTGAAAGGGATGAAACGGGGGTTCAAAGATTGTATGGAGAAATAAGATTAGATAGTATTTTCTTTTCGAAACTTCATACAAGTGCTCCAGTAAAAAAATAAGTAAATACGTGTTTCAGGTTTTTTTTTAAATTACACCCCTAAGAGGGTGAAATGGGGTAACAAAGTGTGAAAATCAATATTGTTTCGAATTGCGCTGAAATTTGGCATGCAGATAGTTATTTCGAAGTTAGTTGCCTCTGAGAAAGTATTTTCCAAAATTTACCCCTGAAGGGGATGAAACGGGGGTCCTGAGTTTGTATGGAGAAACAAGATTAGATAGTCTTTTATATTTGCATTTTAACACAAGTACTTAAGTAAGTAAATACATGTTTCAGGCTCTTTCGAAATTGCACCCCTAAATGGGTGAAGTGGGGTAACAAAGTCTAAAATAAATATTGTTTCGGATTGCGCTAAAATTTGGCATGCAGATAGTTATTTTGACTTAGGTATCCGCTTAGAAAGATTTTTCAAAATTCACTCTTCAAGGGGATGAAGTGGGGGTTCAAAGTTTGGATAGTCATTTTATTCGCCATTTCACACAAGTACTTCCGTAAATAAATAAGTAAATACGAGTTTCAGATGAAACGGGGGTTCGAAGATTGTATGGAGAAATAAGATTAGATAGTATTTTCTTTTCGAAACTTCATACAAGTGCTCCGGTAAAAAAATAAGTAAATACGTGTTTCAGGTTTTTTTTTAATTACACCCTTAAGAGGGTGAAATGGGGTAACAAAGTGTGAAAATCAATATTGTTTCGAATTGCGCTGAAATTTGGCATGCAGATAGTTATTTCGAAGTTAGTTGCCTCTGAGAAAGTATTTTCCAAAATTTACCCCTGAAGGGGATGAAACGGGGGTCCTGAGTTTGTATGGAGAAACAAGATTAGATAGTCTTTTATATTTGCATTTTAACACAAGTACTTAAGTAAGTAAATACATGTTTCAGGCTCTTTCGAAATTGCACCCCTAAATGGGTGAAGTGGGGTACCAAAGTCTAAAATAAATATTGTTTCGGATTGCGCTAAAATTTGGCATGCAGATAGTTATTTTGACTTAGGTATCCGCTTAGAAAGATTTTTCAAAATTCACTCTTCAAGGGGATGAAGTGGGGGTTCAAAGTTTGGATAGTCATTTTATTCGCCATTTCACACAAGTACTTCCGTAAATAAATAAGTAAATACGACTTTCAGACTTTTTCAAAATACCACCCTAAGAGCATAAACTGGGGTAACAAAGTCTAAAAATCAATTTTGTTTCGGATTGCGCTGAAATGTAGAATGCAGATAGTTATTATGACGTAGGTCATAATATAAATCCGCTCAGAAACGATTTTCTAAAAATTCCTCCCGGATACGGAACGGGGATTCAAATTTTGTATGGCGAAATAAGATGAGATAAGGTACGTGTTGTAGGATTTTTTGAAATGGGGTAGGTAACAAAGTCTGAAAATTTGGGTTTTCGGTTTTCATAAATATGAATCCCGAATTGCCTTAGTCACGCGATAACATGAAAACGGGTGAACCGATTTGGCTAATTCTTATTTGATGTATTTAATGATAGAATCGTTTTTACAAAAGAAAAGTTTTAAGTAAACAAAAGAAGTTTTTAACGCGCGCGAAGCCGCGGGGCACTAGTTCATCATAAACCTAGTTAGGGGAAGGGATTGGAATAGTAACGCTAAGTTTCGGGATGAGTGACGTGAACAGCGAAATCCTTATCGCTTAAGCACCTAATTTGATCGTTTATAAATCCAAAAACACCGACTTCAAATACCGCGCTTGTCATTTGCAATACCGAGTTTGAGGTGTTCATCTCCATATCTCTGAAGATATTCATCAGATCTCGATAAAATTACAATGGGACCAAACAGAAAGTATATTTACTCTGTCAATTTCTAAATAGGTTAATAACTCCTTTTTTGAAGTCACTAAAAAATTGTTACAGAACTTGGTGAAATAGTTAAAAACAAAAATATCTTGCTAAGAGTAAGGATTAATCAGATTGATAAGATTATGGATCTTTGCATAAGTTTTCCTGCACAAAAACACGAAAAGTAGTAGTTTATCTATTCGATGTTTTCCTGGTATCTTTGAGTTAAATTCAGTGTGTCAAATTTCGAAATAACATCTTTGACGATTCAAACCCTTGAAAACAGCTACGTGGTCAGTGTCGCACCGCTGTTTAATGAGACACCGTCCTAACATTTACTTGCAAATTATACACACATTTGCTGTATAATAAACAAGGATGAATTACGTCGTAAACGTGCTATGTTACTTGCTGGTTAGTGTAGTGCTCTAATGTGGGAACACTGTTATATTTTGGCGAGGAACATTACCGCTCTCTTGTTAAAGTGTAAGTGTTTCTATGTTAATATGTTTTCGTACTGTACGACTTCAGAAATATGGAGGTTTTTGTACCGATGTCTCTTCTGATTTTGCCGATGCTTATAATTATATGACTCCCCTCAAGCAATAACAAAACACAATACCAAGATGATATCGTTATCATCTCGGTATTGTGTTTGACTGGAGTGCGCCAACCGTCATTTGTTCTATCCAAATAACGTGCTGTCTCGACCTCTATTTAAATAGTTGGCATCTCATTGACATTAGGGCAATTTGTGACATATCTTGGTTATAGGTTTGAACTATGTAATGTTCAGCCATTTCACACTTATTTTTTTATATACGACTGCATCATCATCATCACCCAGTGTCTTCCAAGATGCGCCACTGCATCCTAATTTCGGCTCTTTCAATCACTGCCTTGGGGCCTTGGCTTTGTGTGTGACTTTATATCTTTGGGAGGAGTATGCCCTAATCGCCACGCTGGGCGGGCGGGTTGGCGATTGCAGGACGTAGCCTCTCGCATCGGTAACGCTGCTGCCCGTCACCGGCCTGTAGTATTTAGCTACGCCATAATTTTGAAATGGTTATACCGCTATTTTTCGGTCGCCAGAGCCTCGTTCGTTAGTCAGCAGGACCACGGGCAGGTAAAGTTGGCTGGGAGCACTAAGGTGGATTTGTGCTCCCTTACATCACGCATGTATGACGGCATAACGTGGTACAATGTAAACCAATATAAACAATTATTTTTTGTTCGAGAAGTTACCTATGTTCAGGTACAGGTTAATCCATTAAACAAATTAATAAAACGATCGAATAAAAATCTTTAGAGATATGGTGTAAAACAACGCTACGAGCAACAGAAATAGTCCCAAGCAACCTCATAATTTAATAAAGCTGAACTAAAAGTTGATAGCAAAAAAAAAGCAACGAGCAAGTGGACAGCGTGAACTTTTTTTCCTGTTTATCCACTTAAGGGTACAGATTAAGTGGACAAATAGGAATAATCCATAAATATGCAGCACACCAAATTGTACTTTTCTAAGCACAAAAGTAATACAAACCTAGAAATCATTTTCATTTTAGGCATTAAGTCATAAATTCTGGAATTGCGGTAACACAAAAACATCTTGAAATACACCTAATTGTTTAGAAATCGTCCCAGGCGAACCCTAGCTCCGAACTCATGAATAAATCATAAGTTCTCAAAACAAAGATAGGCTCTGGCAATGTGATGTTTGAGGCAAAGGTCAGGTTAAAGCAAACATAATTTTGATACATAAGACAAGTATAAATATGTATTATAATATGCTCGGTATTTCTCTGCGGGATCGAATCCGGAACGAAGTAATTCACCAGAGAACTAAACTTATCGACATAGCTCAACGGATTAGTAAACTGAAGTGGCAGTGGGCTGGTCATATCTGCCGCAGGACTGATAACCGTTGGGGTGCGGATCGGAACACCTCCTCGTGGTGTACACTGGGTATCGGCCGACAACTTTTCCTAGTCTACTGGGTTAAGTTGTCGACCGATAGCGAAGTTCCGACGTGAGGGGCTCCTTCGCGTGTCCCTCTGATATTTAGTAGAGGGCACAGTGTGACGGAGCAAGGCGGGCTCGGTGGTGGGAGCCGCCCGGAGGTGGGTCTGAGCATAATGCTCAGACTAAGTGGCGGGGCCGGTAACGGCTGCAAGAGGGCTACTCGTATGCTTTTGACACGCGAGCCGGACGGTGGACCGTGTGCGAGTAGGGGTAGTTGCCCTTCGCACACCTGTCATGTGAAGGATAGAGGGTGTGGTGAGTTTGAGGAGAAGATGAGCCACACTCCTCTTAGGCTGTGGGTCCAACATGCTCGGGCTGAGTGGTGGGGCCGGTGACGGTCGTGAGTGGAGTCTCGTATGCTACTGGCACTGGGTGGTAAGTTTGATGAGAAGACGAGCCACACTCTTCTGTGATTGTGGGGTAACTGTTGGAGAGTCGGGGAACTCTCCAACGGCTTGCACTCCCCACATGACGGTAGAGGGTTGACTTTGGTGAGCAAGGTCAGCCCTCTACAGCGGCAGAGGCCCATTTGGGTCTGCCACCGGGGCAAGTTAGTGAATGCTAACGCAACCCCATCTTGCCCCACCACGGTGGATGACGGCTCACCCCAGGTTTTTAGTGCGGTATCCTGCCTTTTAAACAGCGAGTCCCACATAATCATCTCGCTCCCCCGGGCGAGTTGGTATCCAAGTAAAGGATTTTCCTGGGTCAAAAAAAAAAATTTAACCAAAAAAAAATTTTGGTTGCGAGGGGAGGATTGATTTTACGTTCGGCAATGATCGGCTCAAATCGGCGCGGCGCCTCGGGCGCCTCGGCTCATTCGCATTCGTAGTAGCAATAAGCCGTAGGGAGTATCTTTCTATGCAATTGCCTTCTCTCCCTACGCAATAAGCAGATGGATGAACTAAATGAACTACTGGACTACATATTGTAAAAGTGAACTACTGAATGAATGACAAGAAGCAATTGAAGTACTTCAATTTTGTCATTCATTCGTGAACTACACACGACTATTACAGAGTTTCATTTAGCTAGAATCAGTGGAAAGTTAGTCACGTAGTATTTATATTCTCTTTGAGTTAGTCGTACGATTGCAAAGACTTGGTCTTCCAGATATTTAATAATATTAATTACCTTTGTGTTAACGTTTACTTAGTAGGTGTTAGAAGTTCGTTAGATATTCGTTGATAGCGTTCGGAACCCTCCGTGTGCGGGAAAAAGTCTGACTCGCACTTGGCCAGTTTTATTTGTTATTAAACTACATATATACTATTTTCAGTTTAATTAATTTATTCCTATAAGCGCTTCAAGACCTTTCTTCTTGCCAAATTTCATGATTCTAGGTCAACGGGAAGTACCCTATAGGTTTTCGACCTAAATAAAACCTATAGGATACTTACGGTTGACCTAGAATTGTCAATTTTAGTTAAAAGCAAGGTCTTACAGCACGAGTTAAGGAAATATTTCGAAAAATAAATAAGTTGTAAATTAAAGCAAACATTTGCTACTTACAAGTCTTCGTGAAAATCTAAATTTGCCCATATTTTTTTATCGTTATCATATTGTTTTACTCAGGACCTTGATTTTTATACACCTAAGACTGACAGACAACGCACAGCCTAAACCACTGGTCGTAGAGACTTGAAATTTGGAAGGAATATTTGTCTTAGTACGTAAAGGTGTACTTAGAAAGGATTTTCTAAAATTCACCCCTCATGGCATGAAACGAGGGTTCAAAGTTTTTTATGGATAACCAAGATTAGATAGTCTTTTTTATTGAAATTTCACACAAGTATTTCAGTAAATAAATTCGTAAATACGTGTTTTAGGTTTTTTTTGGAATTCCACCCCTAAGAGAAGAAGAGTGAAGTGAAGTGAAGTGGGGTAACAAAGTCCGAAAATCAATATTGTTTTGGATTGCGCTGAAATTTAGAATGCAGATAGTTATTATCACTTAAGTATCCGCTAAAAAAGATTTTTTTTAAAGTAGACGGAACGGGGATTCTAAGTTTGTATGGCGAAACAAGATGAGATAGTCTGTTTTATTCGAAACTTTACGTAAGTACTTCTGTAAATAAATAATTAAATACGTGTTGCAAGATTTTTCGTAAAATTAAAATCAATGTGGTTTTGCGGGCTTTATAAATATGAATCCCTAGTTCCCTTAGTCACGCGATAACATGAAATTGGATTAAAAAAACAGAATTAGCCAAATCTGTTTGATTTGGCCAAATCTGTTTGATTTGGCTTGTTAACTACTGTTTTGATGTCTTTTATGATAAAAAGGTTTTTACAAAAGAAAAGTTTTAAGTAAATAAAAGAAGTTTTTAACGCGGGCTTTCGCCCGCGTTAAAAACCGCGGGGCACTTCTAGTTTGGTATAAATTTCAACTTGCTAAATCCACCCTTTCCCGAGAAAATATTTAGTGACACACGGACAGACGTACTATACGACGTATACTCGTGTATTGCGTTTCTCGGAAATGTCTCTAGCAATTTGGATAAAAATTTGTATTTAGATAAATATTTGCATAGGTTTTTTTTTAAGTTTAAGTATATATTGCAATTGTAGTAAAAACCCAATTAGAATAACGTAAGTTGTATTGTTTATAAAACTTACTGTAATTTTACACAAAAAAACTTAGTAAAACTTGTTCACCCAGGTACATAAATTAATATAAAAATCGCATGTGTATTTTATGAGGGAACTGACAAAGACTACCTACGAATAATATTATTATTTTTAGCATCTTTTCTTGAGAGCCAGTCCCATTCTAGGCCAAGCGTGCTTACCATCTTCGACCGTAGAATAACTTACCAACAGGTGAGATAGTGGTCAAACGCTAGCCTATATAATTATTTAAAAAAACGATATTTTACATACTCAGTTCATGTAAATGTTGCATTTTTATGTATCTTACTTACCTCAAAGCTACGGTAGCTGTATTTAGGCCCATTTGTATAATTAGTTTTTGATTGGTATTGCCGTAAAGAAAAATTATATCAGGTCTTATATTATAGCAATATTTAGTAACATAGAACGAAATAATAGAAGAATTCAGTAGTTTATATACTGTGCCACTTTGTATCATCTATTATACTATGACTAATAAGCTTTACAGCCTGTTATAGCCTTTATGTACAAACCTACATACCCACTGTAATTCACGTAATTTAGTAAAATTATCTTGACCTAAGTTTCGAGCCAATCAGTCGATCTTCTTCGGGACTAAAAGGTCACGCTGTGAGATCGCGACTATCACTATACCTAATGAACTTATTAACACGCCTTTGAATCATGTTTGTATCTCTTGTTATAAGCATAACCAACTTAAGATCAAATAACTCCGAACCGCACCTATATCGCCAAAAAGTTTAACCTCGTCTTCAAATCATTCTCTAACTTCGGCGAACTTTTGTCACATTATTTCGGCAAAGTTTCACCCAACGGAATTGGGGGAAAAAATAATTCTACATTTGGAGATTTGCCAAATTCATTCCCTCATTTTGGTGCTTGAGAAAACGGCAGACTGACGAATGTCTTTATAAATAATTCTTTGAGGACTGTGTTTAAGATTTACAGAATAAAGGTGCTATGTTGAAGGAGCAACGGATAATTTTAAAATTTTGTCCAGTTAAGTTTGAAAGTTGTGTTAAATATTGATTAGCTTTTGTGTGAATTTGAAGCAGATTACACACTACTACACTATATTATAACAGTTTATAATAGACACTTTACCTACAATATAAAAACGCCAACAGCCTAACAGTTCACATTTGATGGTGTTATGAAAATGCAAAAATATTACTTATTCAAGTTCACAGAAAAACTGAATAAACACTTGTCAGTCCACAGCGATATGTAATCCCTGAATCTGAACCCCCATTGAAAACTGACCATGTACAAGCTTTAAACTTACCGACTTGATTAGAATTTATTGATAAAAAAAATTATCAATGGAATCAGAATTCGATAACTAGAAAAACATATCGGTCAGGTACATTTGCGATTACCCAGATTCGATAATTGTATGATAATGCAATGATCCACAATGAGATAAATGACAATAATTACAGATTTGTATATTGTAATGAGGTATTCAGTAAAAAATTGCACCAGCAAGTTTTTGGAATAGTCTCAACTCTAGAGACTTATGTCCCTTTGTTGTCACATTTATAGTGAACATGTATTGAATTTATACGATGAAAAGGGTTTCTGTAAACAGCGGGATGGGGTTTTGTTTTGAACATTCTCGTAGGATGTTTGCTTTTGAAATAATGTTAATTGGATATGTGTTAACAACCTTCTGGATCTATTTCTCTTTGTATTTAATTACTCATTGTAGAAATACAATGTCTTGTTTTTAGATACTGATAAATGTGTATTTGGTTGAAGCATTGCATATAATGTCATAAAACATAGACTGAAATAATATATAAATAGTGTTCCGATGACAGGGTACTCTAATTATTTGCCTAGCCACAGAATAAATAATAACACACAAAACTCACTCACATATTTACTGAAATATACCTACAGTCGTACATTCAGCGTAAGACATCTAATGTGTTCCAGCAGCTATCCTTGAGAGCCAGTTCCCATTCTAGGCCTAGCGTGCTTACCATCTTCGTCAAACGCTAGCCTATAAGATATAAAAAAAGACTGAAAGAAAAAAAAAAAAAAAAAGAAAGAGAATTTGAATCCCTCGCGTTTTGGAGAACGGTGATAATACACTGAACCACTTGACTCTATAGATAAGCGCCTCTAGGGTTGTTCGGTTCGACTTGCAGAGGTCCGCGACCGCGTTCGTCTTTGAAGTATGCAGACACTATTACATATTTATGATAATATTACATACAAACATACATGAAAGGCTAGGTTTCGAGGAGAATATGGCACCATAGACCACATACACAGTGCGGCAGGTTATACAGAAGACCGCGAGTATAACCAGGCCCTGTGTCTTGCGTTTGTGAACAATGAGAAAGCGTTTGAAATAATGTATAGTAATTACTCACATTTGTTCATTGGCAGGTAAATTAATAATATCGTTTAAAAACTAAAAAAGAACCGACTTCAATGTTCAATTTCAGTACCAATTTTGAGATGTTTATCTCAATATCTCTGGAGATACTTATCAGACCTCGATAAAATTACCATGGTACCACACTTGGGATATCTCCTTTCGAACAAAAAAAGAATAATCAAAATCGGTGCATAAACAACGAAGTTATCCCCGAACAAAGATTAAAAAAAAAAAAAAAAAAAAATATATATATATATATATATATATATACGGTCGAATTGAGAAACCTCCTCCTTTTTTTGAAGTCGGTTAAAAAAGGATGATCCTTGTTGTTTCTCCTCTCCGATTCATCCGTACATCCATCTAACTGCACATACATTTCAACATCATTCCCAGTCGGATTGAAGCGTATGACCGCGTCACGCGGTTTGTGACAACCCTACTGAATACGTATTGCCGACAATGCAGCGGCCAAAAGATAATTAGCGCGCAGAAAACATCCAGTGACTGGTTTATCGTTTATTTTACTGCCAATTTATAACAATAATTTCCATGCGAATATAACGCTAACTCTATCATAAAACATGACATCATGTCACTTTAAACATCTTCTTCACTACATATTATAAAACAAAGTTCCCCGCCGCATCTATCTGTCTGGCTGAATCTGTCTGAATAATGAAAAAAAGTAAATTGATTCCTTTATTCAAATCAGTAAACCAAAATGATCCATCTAACTATAGACCAATCTCTATACTACCGGCATTGAGTAAAATTTTTGAAAAAGTAATATTAGACCAGCTTTTAACACATTTTAACATGAATGATCTTTTAAATAGCAAACAATTTGGATTTACTAAAGGGCGTTCTACTACTGATGCAGAAATAGGTCTTCTTAAACATATATTTGATGCATGGGAGAAAGCACAAGATGCTATTGGCGTGTTCTGTGACCTATCAAAAGCATTTGATTGTGTCTGTCATGAAACACTAATTTACAAATTAAAATACTACGGTGTTGAAGGTATAGAAGGTATAGAACACAGATGGTTGAAGTCTATGGCGTCAGGTCATCTGGATCCCTCATAAAAATGGGAGTCCCGCAGGGATCGATCCTAGGACCTTTTTTATTTCTAGTTTATATCAATGATTTACCGTCATTCGTACAGAACCTATGTGATATTGTTTTGTTCGCAGATGATACTTCCTTGATATTCAAAATAGATAGGACTACACCTAACTTTGACGATGTAAACATATCAATAACACAGGTTCTGAATTGGTTTACAACCAATAACTTATTGTTAAACGCAAAAAAAACTAAATGTATTAATTTCTCTCTACCAAATGTAAAAAAGGGTATCCTAAATAGAAGTTTATTAATAAATGATGAACCATTAGAACTTGTTGAATCCACAACATTCTTGGGCATCATCCTGGATTCAAAGCTTCAATGGGGTTCTCAAATATCGGTTCTAGCAGGTAGGTTAAGCTCCGCTGCATACGCAGTACGTAAAATTAGATTTTTAACGGACGAAGCCACTGCAAGATTGGTCTATTTCAGCTACTTCCACAGTATAATGTCTTATGGCATTTTATTCAAGAATCAAGAATCAAGAATCAAAGCATTTATTCAGTATGTAGGCAGTATAAATATACGCACATATACACGTCAAAATCATAAATCATAAAATAAATCATAACCAATTATCAAGTAAACATAGCAAAAGCAGAATTTAACGCTTTGAATTAGAAAAAAAAAGTAATGAACCAATAGTAATAAATAATAAATAACCAAAGTAATGAAGTAATGAATGTAATGATATTGTGGGGGAAAGCCGCTGAAATCCAATCAATATTTGTTTTGCAGAAACGAGCTATTCGCTCTATATATAGTATGAGGTCGCAAGATTCACTTCGTGAAAAATTTAAGGAAATTAAAATTCTAACAGTGGCATGTCAATACATTTATGAAAATATTTTGTTCATACGCAAGAATATAAATGATTATAAGAAAAGGTCTGATGTACATAATTTTAATACAAGACATAAAAATAGATTAATAATACCTAATTTCAGACTGCAGAAAGTTAGTGGTTCATTCATGGGGAACTGTGTACGCTTTTACAATAAGCTACCTAAAGATATTGATCAATTGCCTATGAGCAAATTTAAAATCTATGTAAAATCCAATTTGATGAAAAAATCATACTATACAATAGGTGACTATATGGATGACAAAAATGCATGGCCTGAATGCCCCAAGTTCCAAGAACACATATAAATTGTATTATAATTATTAATATATTGTTAAAATTTTAAAGCTGACATGTACAATTAATTTTAAAAAAAAAGATAAAATGACAAGACAAGCCCCATAGAGTTTCTTGGTGTTTCTTCTCTGATGGGAGTATTTCCGAAACACCGGTAGTTTTAACAGCCATTCAGTTTTCCCCTTTTGTCCGCAGATTTTCTTTCTTTCGTTGTGTTTCACTATTTCACTTTTTTATTTTTTTTTATATAAAAATTGTCTGAAGTACTGAAACACACAGTTACATGTATGGTTGGTTTTAACCTACTTTATTTTTTTTAAATATTCTGACGTAAACGATTGGATGACAGCTGAATGGTTTATTACTTTTTTTTTCTAATTTAAAGCGTTAAATTCTGCTTTTGCTATGTTTACTTGATAATTGGTTATGATTTATTTTATGATTTATGATTTTGACGTGTATATGTGCGTATATTTATACTGCCTACATACTGAATAAATGCTTTGATTCTTGATTCTGGCTGTATGTCGCGATTAACTCAAAACTATTGAACAGATTTTCATGCGGTTTGCACTAATAGACAGAGTGATTCATGCGAAAAGTTTATGTGTATAATTTAATAAAATGTTGTGTGAATTGGTTGAAATATGACGATGATCGTTGAAGATGATAATTTCATACTCGACGCAACAAGCTGATGCAAACAATGTAGGCATATTATGCTCTACTCGTGCGAAGCAAGGGCGAGTCGCTAGTTATATTATAAAAGGCAAACGTTGCTAACTGACTGACTGACTGATATATAAATTACAGCTCAAACCTCTTAACGGATTGCGCTTATATTTGGCGTGCAGATAGTTATTATCACCTAGTCCGTTGAGAAAGTATTTTCCAAATTCACCCCTTAAGGGGATGAAACGGGGGTTCAAAGTTTGTATAGAGAAACAAGATTAGATAGTGTTTTTTATTTTAAAACTTCACACAAGTACTTCTGTAAATAAATCAGTGACCACGTGTTTCAGGCTTCTAAATTCCACCCCTAATAGATCACCCTATTAGGGGTGGAATTTCAATTGGCCAATAAAGTCTGAAAATCAATACGGTATTTCGGGTTTTATAGAAATGAATCCCTATTTCCCTTGTTTACTTACACCTTCACTTGAAAACGGGTGGATCGATTTAGCTTATTCTTTTTACGAAGTGTATCATGTCAGAAATGTTTTATGAATGAAAAGTTTTATGTTAATTAAAGAAATGTTTAACGTGGGTGAAGTCGCGTAGCACAAGCTAGTATAGGTATATATCACTTAACATCAGATGAGGATGAACATTTAAAAAAAACACATCGTGACAACATCCATTAAAAATAAAAATAACAAGATATTTTCCTTGTCCTCAGGTCCAAAGCCCCGTATTAGTAGTGGAGCTAACTCTCAACAGGCTGGAAGGAACCCAGCTAAGAGCTCTAGGGCTCCTGTCAGTGTTCGGTTTCAACGTCACCTACGCCGTGAGAGCCCCCACGGATCCTCCCGGCCCGGCTTCTTGCAGTGCTATCGAGTGCAGGCTACTGGGGCATTGCTATGCTAAGCAGGACTATGGGTAAGTATTATAGATATTATTATATATTTGTTATATGTCAATGTTGGCAAACAAGCAAGCGGTCCACCTGATCTACACTGCCACAAGTATAACTTGGCGGTGGTGGTTTTTGGAACAAATTCTTTTAATTGAAACTCTGAGTTTGACGTTTGAGAGATTACCGCGAAATTATTGTTGATAAATCTGCTACATTAAAATAGTTCAATAATGCCAAAAGTAATTAAAAGTGGTTTAAGAGAAACTGTTATCAAAGTACAAAGTAAAAGCACAGTGGCGCACAGGCATGCCAAGTTATACTTGCCGGACTGTAAAGTGATCTAAAGTGGTCACCGCCGCCTACAAACACCTGAAGCACAAGTAGTATTGCCACTGCTTTGCCTACCTGTTGCATAGAGGACTCTTTTTGCTCCTCTCTTAAATCGCTGCTATATAAATATAATGTTACCCGAGTAGTTCCGACTCACAAGACTATACAGGAATTGGTAAAGGCATCGTAATTATATCTGAAAAGCAATCTTGCTACGTTTTCACTACAAACTTTGCCTATTTATACAATAATCATTTCAGGTGGATTTTTTATAAGGCATTAATATAATTTTTTTTAACTCATTAGGTAATACCTGCAATGTGGTGTCATCTTGCCAGGATCAATAGGAATTTACAACGTTATAGATCTAAAAACACCTTAACGAGCAAAAAAAGTGGCTGTGATTTGAATTTGGTATTTTTAAAAGTTTTGATCGATATTTTTATATTTAAAGTCTGACTTTACCACTTGTTAAGTTGTATTTATTATTAAATTTGCATTACCGTCGGCAAAAACTGTGGCAGTGGGTATCAAATGCGTCACATACCTACGTAGCACTTTCAGTAAACACTAAACCTAGGTGCTACGACGGTTGTAGCACTACAAACAGTGTCACATTGTCACAGTGTCGCAATTTGTTGAACAGTCTAAGGCTGAGTTGCATATCTTACTTTAACTATAACAAACGTCAAAAATCTGTCAAAATCCATACAAAAACACCGGTTAATATTTATAGTTACGGTTAAAGTAAGATGGTGCAACTCAGCCGTAGAGTCTCGTAGCTTCGTAGCAAAAACATTTCGTAGCAGTAAATATCACACGTAGCATGCGTACCGCTGTACAATTGCCTTTACACAAACAGGAAACATTAACATCTTGAAAAATTATTTCCGCCGGAGATGGGATAATTTGAGCCGGTACGGGCTTACCCACCGGAAGCAGTGTGTTACAAAATGGAACATTGATAATAAATAGCGCGTCGTTAAATTTTATCGGCAGAAGAAATTAGGCACGTAATGTACACTGCGTCCGCTTGGCTGGATTAAAATAGACAAAAGACAGAGGGATAAATGGATGAGGGGCCGAGTCCCAAAATATTCCCTTCAGGAACTTAGTTTGCTTAGTATTTTCTTTAGTCTAATTTAAAATACAACAATCCTCGTTTAGAGTACTGTTATTTATCATGTTTTGCATTATGATGCCTGCATGGGTAATAGTAATTAATAACTAGAAAATTGCCTATTTAAGTGATATCCATCTAGACGCATATTAACAATACTAAAATTAAAAGTTAAATTTAAAGTTAATTTTAAAAGTTAAAAGCACCTCGACTGATCTATGTATAATCTGTTCATTGAGACCATTCCAATGAGCCCAAACTCGACATATCTGCTGTAAGTTTTTGGGCAGTTGAACATTCTGCTAATTCCAAGAAGTGCCCCAGCATCAGGTCTATGCTAACAGGTTCCTACAATATCGTTGAAATAAAAGGATACAGAATTTCGAATTGATCATACCTATGAAAGTTGATTTCATAGCTATATATATATTTCATACTTTAGTCTAATTTAAAATACAACAATTCTCGTTTAGAGTTCTGTTATTTATCATGTTTTGCATTATGATGCCTGCATGAGTAATAGTGATTGATAACTAGAAAATTGCCTATTTAAGTGATATCCATCTAGACGCATATTAACAATACTAAAATTTAAAAATTAAAAGCACCTCGACTGATCTATGTATATTCTATTCATTGAGACCATTCCAATGAGCCCAAACTCGACATCTCTGCTGTAAGTTTTTGAGCAGTTGAACATTCTGCCAATTCCAAGAGGTGCCCCAGCATCAGGTCTATGCTAACAGGTTCCTACAATATCGTTGAAATAAAAGGATACATAATTTCGAATTGATCATACCTATGAAAGTTGATTTCATAGCTATAAATATGAAAATACGGGACTTATCGCGCCTAAAACATTAATTTTATTAAACTTGACGTTCAGTCGTCTCGTGACCACGATCAATACAACTTGGTCGAAACGTCGAGTTAAATAAAATTAATGTTTTAGGCGCGATAAGTCCCCTTTTTTCATATTTATAACTATGTGTTCAAATCGCGAAAGTTTAAAGTTTACAATTGATTTCCTAGCGTCATCAAATAGATAAAAGCTCATAGTCTTAAAACGGCTGAATGGGTTTTTATGAATCTAAGCTAAGAACACCCTCGATTAAGGCAACAATAAAACGCTCGCCTATATAAAAAAATGCTAAACCAAAATCGTTTCATCCGTTTGGACGCTACGATACCACAGACAGACACACATACATATTATACACAGATACACACTTCAAACGTATAACACCGCTTATTTTTCATTTGGGGATTAAAGAGACAGTTATGTAACAAAATTAATTAGTATATTTATGTCACGTTAAATAAACAGAGTGCTAATTAACATTAAAGTAAGCTAAGTAACATTGAAAAAATATTTTCTCTGCCATCAGAATAAAAAAAAAGGAAAGTTCAAAATTGTTTTAATCAACTTGGGGCTTTTGGAAAAGAATTACAATAAAATTATTTTTTCTTAATTCTAAAATATAACTAATTGGTCTTACCTTATGCCAAATCTACAAGTTTATATAGTATTTTACATTGTTCTGACATAGGGTTACTTAACATAGAATTACTAAGGCCGATATCCAAATCTCTCGTAGCACCAAAATGGGTAAATCTAAAGGCTGCGTTCTGGACACACTCCCATAGCACATGTTAGCACATCTTCGATCACCCCACAATCAGCACGGTTAAGGAGAAGCTTACCTTTACTCTTACTATCTTCCATTTCCAGAAAGATATGATTCTATCTAAAGACCGCGGTTCGTCAATTAATAAGATGAGATAATGTGAAGTCTGTTTAATATAATAACTTTGTCTTGAATTTCAGTTCCTGCATAAAGTTAAGTATAGAATGTTCAAAATTGTAGCGGGAGTAAATGCGCAATGCCATAAGAAAAAAAATGACAGTTGTCCAATCAATATATTTATATAATTTGAGATAAATAAAATCATGAAGGCTAAAGCGAAAGCGTAATAAATTTAATATATCTGAAAAATGTTTAATGCAGAATAAACATTCAAACGTAAAAATGAATTTAACATGAAAAATATTCACTCTGCACGTAATTGACGGGCGTTGTTAATAATTGATTTAATCTTATCGTAAAAAAATCTCAACCCTCTACCGTGACAAGAATGAGAATGGTCTGAATAACTATTATAATCAACTACAGGGTTGAATATTTTTGCGCAGCTTCACAAAATAATGGTAATTCTTTAAAAAAAACACGAATTGGTAAATTCGTTTTTTTAAGTACCTCGAAATGTTGCATGCGTTAAGCGTGCGTAAATGCTGTATACCCTTTAAGCATACGGAATATACATAAGCCAATATCAATCAATATCTTTTAGATATATGGAAAAATCACACTAAAATATGTCTCACGTCGTGTCCTTTTATTTTAATTTTGAATCGATTTTGATGTCGTAATCGTATTAATATATTAGGCTCACCTTAAAAGCTCTATAGATTTACATCAATCTTGGTGTAGAATAGGTTACTTGATAAACTGGCTAAATTGAAGAGCTGAACGTATTTTGATAGATAAAACTCCTTGGGAAGAATTTTCATGCACGTACTTTCGTCTTACCACATATTATAATAAAAAGTGTTTATAGGACCATTTCTAAATAAACCTCTTAACAAAAAATAATCCATGTCAGTTAATAAATTAAAGAGTTTTGAGTTAATAAAATTCCTAGCAAGCAATCGTTGAAGAGTTCCGTTATCTGTCTCCGAAACTCATCATAAGATCTTTACAAAATAAAAATAAAGACCATTTCGGTAATAAAAACAAAGCAACACATGCCGGGTGCAACTGCTAGTATATTATAATATAAAATGTAAGGAGATAATACAAAACGGTTAAAGCTATCAGCAAATTGAATCTTAACGTTTTGCTTTCAATGGAAAGAAGCGCATAATGCTTTCTAATAAGACAGGCATTTTATGTCTCTCATTATCTGAACGGAAATGTTGACAGTAAGTAAAAAGAAGAGACTTTCTGAACTAAGCTAGTATACAGGAGAGGAGATTTAAAATATAATAATTGGAGTCTGGCTACAACTGGTCTGACACAATAATGCGGAGCAATAGAAAACCACGCACCGTAATAGGTAATTAAGTATAGAAAACATAAAAGTTAATGTGGTGCTAACCTATTCCGGAACCAGTAACCGTGATATCCCGGTATGATCCCCAGTACCGGTATGTTATCAACTAACAATCTTAAGCGCACATTAGGCCAGCCAATAGGGCGTGCACAGTCACAATGTCCGGTAGAATAGACCCGATGACAAGGGTGCTGCCCTTCTCTGAGTAATGGAGCTTTTGCATGCGGAAAGCCTTCTTTTTGTGTCCACTTGAGATACGGGCCAGCCTTTTAGACTGATGGTAGTTTTTTGAACTAAATCTGACAGCGCGATCCATCCGTGAGGGCCGGTCGTAAAGTCAAAGTAGCATTGTTATGTTTTAACACCTGACGCAAAAGGAGAGGTGTTATGAGTTTGACGTGTGTAATCTCTTTGTCTGTGGACCTGTTTATACGTGTGTCTGTCTGTGGTATCGTAGTTCGCGTACAGATGAACCGAATTAAATTTATTTTTTGTTTGATAAGCGACTTAGTCGAGAGTATTCTTAGTTTAGTATTAAAAAAATAAATTATTTGAGTATTCTTAAGGTACGGCTACACCTCAGCGTTCTGCGATATGCGGGCGCGATCTAAGTACTTTTCAATTGTTTTCTAAATGCGTTTGGTGTGAACCAGTCGGTACAAATACTACTGCGCTATCTGATCGCCGGCTTAATCGCGCACGCAGGACGCTGCGGTGTGTCCGTACCTTTAGAGGTCGACCTAAACGAACGCATCACGACCAGATCGGAGATGTTTTAAAGCTGTGCTCTCTGCCAATCCCTAATACAATACTGGATTGACTCATGGGGTGGAGCCGCTAAAACCGTGTTACTTGCTTTGGATAGAGCTCAGCGAGCTATTCTTAAGGTAAGCAGTTTTCTTCCTTATCGGTACCCCACTTCTAAGCTGTATCAAGAGATTGGTGTACTCTCGGTAAGAAAAATATTCATTTTAAGGCTACTAATGAAACAACACCGACTTTGCCCGCCGATATTATCTGGGAACCACTGTAAAAGACGTAAACATAATATATTTCCGATATTTAGACATAGAACATCATTTGCTAAAAGATTTCTCTGTTTTTTGGATACCTTTACAAAAAATTTTCAAAAAATTTTCAAAAATTGAATCAATATAAAACTTTTTAACAAAAAAATTAAACCGCCGAAAAAACTCAAAAGCATAAAATAATAAAACTTTTTATTTAACCTTAATAATGAAATTCTTAAACTACTCGTAGTATACCTACTGTATATACGTCCTTATCCTCGGAATCCAATAATATAGGTCCATTAGGCTGGCCTGACCATGATTTAGACGAGCTAATAGGAACTGGACTGGAACTTCATAATGGCAAATCCTAGCAGCATGCATAACATATCCCCCCCCCCCATATACATCCCCCCTCCCCATATATATCCCCCCCGAATAACATGTCAAGGTCCTCTGATCAAATAAGCCAATTAAGCCACAGTCCGATATTATCGATATGACGAAAATTAGTGGATTGCATTTTTAACCTAATTATGCATTATTTACAAAAATATTAAGTGTGTTAGTAACACTTCAAGAAACATCTAATACTATAAGAATCTCTGTCCTGACATACTGACTGACAGACAACGCACAGCCTAAACCGCTGGTCGTAGAGTCTTGAAATTTGGAGAGTATATTTGTCTTGGTGGGTAAGGGACTAAATGTACTAAGAAAGGATTTTCCAAAATTCACCCCTTAAGGGGATGAAATGGGGGTTCAAAGTTTATATGGAGAAACAAGATTAGATAGTCTTTTCTATTCGAAACCTCACACAAGTGCTTCAGTAAATAGATAAGTAAATACATGTTTCAAGCTTTTTCGAAATTCCACCCTTACGAGGGTGAAATGGGGTAACAAAGTCTGAAAATCAATATTATTTCGGATAGCGCTGAAATTTAGAATGCAGATAGTTGTAATGACGTAGGTATCCGCTTAGAAAGGATTTTCTAAAAATTCCCCCCCGAAATATTACTTATTATTTTTAATTATATATTAATATATATATAAACTTATAGATTTACTTAAGTACTACTGTAAATAAATAAGTAAATACGTGTTGCAGGATTTTTGCAAGGGGTTGGTAAAAAAGTCTGAAAATCAATATGGTTTTCCGGGTTTTATAAATATGAATCCCAATTTCCCTTACTCACGCAATAACTTGAAAACGGGTGAACCGATTTGGCTTTTACTTCTTTGATGTATTTTAAAATAGAAAAAATAAAAGTTTTAAGTAGGGAAATAAAAGAAGTCATTAACGCGGGCGAAGCCGCGGGGCACTTCTAGTAATATTATAAATGCTATTACGTTCCGAGATGACAATATTGTTTTTTTTTCAGTGCATTCTTCTGCTCCTGTTTCGAGGGCTACTCTGGTGCTGATTGTGGGGTCGGTCCATTATGTCCTAAGATGTCCAACATGTGCAAGAATGGAGGTACTTGCAGGTAAGCAAGATCATTTTAAGTGTCTTTTTAACATACTTCCTAAAAAAGGAGGTTTTCAATTCGTCTGTACGTTTTTTTAATACGCTTTTATTAGCTTCAGACGTATGTATGTTTGTATGTTAGTATGTAACGGAATCTTTGAAAATTATTTTAACCCCCTTCGAAACGTCGGATTAACTCGAAATTTGGCATACTTATTAAGAACCGATGACAATAAATAAATTTAAAAAAAAATTAAAAAAAAAAAAAACGACTAAAAAATGAAAAATAAATAATAGTTTTAAAAAAACTAAAAAAATACGCTTTTATAGAAAATCCAACTAAAAAATAGAAAATAAATGTTAATAAATTTGATTTAAAAATAGTGTAAGAAAAAATGATTTTATTGTAAAAAAAGCGTGGGGTGCTTTTCAGGATATTATCAAAATAACCCTTCTAGTCATATCTGTTCATAAAATATTTGGAACTATTGATACCATGCACCCCACGCTTTTTTTTACAATAAAATCATTTTTTCTTACACCATTTTTAATTCAAATTTATTTGAAATTTATTTTCTATTTTTTATTTGGATTTTCTATAAAAGCGTATTTTTTTAGTTTTTGTAAACTATTATTTATTTGTAGATTTGTTACGCGCTCCGCCACTTGTGAACCGATTTAAATGAGAATTTTTTGATCATAATAACACCTGTATTGAAAAAAATTGACGAACGCATAGTGGTTGAATTTGCTAAAGAATGGTCAATCAATATGTATTTGTTTCAATGACACGAAACGAGCAGTCCTCTTATTTATGTACTGTTCGTAAATATTGGTGTAAGTCTCACGAGCCTCTCTAAAATTACACGGACTTTATGTAAAGTTGTATCAACATGTCGAAACAATAATATAAACATTTTTGCACGGAGTGCATACAAGAACAAATATGCGAATAAAATTATCACATTCTTGCCGAATACGTCTCACATACCTACTTAGTCTACACTATCCCAGTTTACTTAACGTAGACTCGTATTAGTTCAGGAGCGGTATCTATCGGATCTAAAACGAGTCTCTCAGTATCTCCACCACACTCTGATAATGCCGAATAGGCGAGTTTCAATATCCTAATTGCCGAATCCACGGCCCACGCCGTTCAATAGCCTCATTACTAGTCCATTTTCGTTTCCAACTAGGCAGAGTAGATACACCGTTCTCGCCTGATACCAAGCATTAGCATTCTACAATAGCACAGGCCCCTCCCAGTTTCGATAATTTGGTAATTGTCAGAAGCTATTTTGGTAAATTATTCTGCGAGAGATTGCGGTGAGTATTTCATAGTATTCGACGTTTTAATACATTTTGAATGTTGTATTAACCTACATGCAAATGTATATCTGATTTTTAGGGATTAAAATGTTTAAGGAATATCATTCAAAATGATGCTTTCCAGATAATGTTAAAAAAATCCTCTCGCATTCGTCTTCGAAACTAGAAATAATATGTGCATAATTTAAGATCGTTTAAAAACCTAAAAGACCGATTTCAAACATTACGCTGTGACGCTAGTCAAAGTAGCCCGTAGTTAGTTCATTAGCATGTCGTCGAGGTATATAAATGCATCGTAATACAAATGTTGATATATTAAAAACGGCTTGACCGATTTCGTTAAAATTTAAATGGGGCCACCTGAAAAGGGTACCCTTTGAAACAAAAAAAAGAATTTTTCAAACCGGTTTAGGTATCTTCGAGTAATCGGTGAACATACATAAAAAAAAAAAAAAAGATTACGACAAATTGAGAACCCCCTCCTTTTTTGTGAAGTCGGTTGATAAGATTTTCATATTTTGAATGGATATGCTTTACAAATACTGTGCATTGTTTTTATGCCTTATGGATCTAGTAGCATGAAGTTAAGCACAGCTGTTCCTCGTGATATTATAATTTTGTAACGTTAATGTCTCAATAGGGACCTATTGAACCAAACCTTTTGAACTGTAGGTCAATCAGATTTAGAGATATTTTTTCCTATTCCGTTAACATGACCTACAAAGCTCTGTTTTATTTTTCTGTGTTATCTTTCTACTTTACCAATATTCGCTCCATTTGTCAGCATTCCACCATTCAGTGGCAGTAGACTTCGACCTTCAAACGTTCTAATTCCAGCCCCACTTCCTGTACATTCATTTAGAAATGGCGCCGTTTCCGTTAAGGCCGGAATTTTGCGGTTCCTTTGGAATTCCTGGCGATGTTCGAACGAAACTCTCTCTCGTTAAAAGTTAAATGCACGTTACAGTAACCGTTTCCGCTCAAATTTTGTAAAACAGGGAAAGGGTATATTCGTCCGACATCATCCGAAAGATATTGGGTTTCAACTGAATGTTGAGTTTGAACCGAAAAGAAAAAACTTTACAAAAGCAGTAGATAAAACATTTGTGAGATATTTCATTTTTGTTATTATATACCAGATGGACACCTACAATTGAATAATTATTTTTTATTCTGTTAAGTCATCGATATTTATGTCAATGCGTAGAACATACTCGTAGCTGCAAAGTTACCGACTATGCTATGGTATCGACCATATACATCTTATCGAGATCATATGTACTTATTAGTTAAATACATAGTAGATAAGTAACTATGATTTGATATTTACATATTGTTAAGTTGTTAGTTTAAGTTATAATGCTTTAACTTTTATGTTGCACGCCCGAAAAGGGAAAGCTGTTGTTACTACAAATTAAGTTTAAGACCATCTTTATACACAGTTTATGCAATAAATCGTATCGTATCTTATCTTTATCTTATCTTATGCCAATCCAGAGATATTTAGAGATACGGAAGAAGATAATAAAGAGCATACACCGGAAATAATAAATATAAATAAGAAGTCTTTCCGTTACAAAGTTATTAGCTATTTATGTTATAAGTACTTATAAAGTATCGAGTGCGTCCATTAGTCGCGGCTGATAGCCGTTTTTGATAACAGTGTACACAGTGGTTTGATTTGAGACTGCAGCAGGCTAGAATTCTATGGAAGATGCGAATGCCTAAAGGTACGGCAACACCGCGGCGTCCTGCGATCTGCAGACGCGATCTCTGTACTTTTCAATTGTTTTCTGAACGCGTTTGCTGTGAACCAGTCGGTACAAATACTACTGCGCTATCTGATCGCCGCCTAGATCGCGCACGCAGGACGCTGCAGTGTGGCCGTACCTTAAGATTAAATCGCAACTTACCTCAGATAGTTTTCACATCACAGTGTATATTCATTATCTAGTTAAGTACTTGTAAATCGCGGCTATCAGCCGCATGCGATAAAATTCTTCTTGCTTTAAAAAAAAACAATAATTTAAGAAACATAGTTGATTAAGCCCGGTGGAAATAAGTCAATGACGTTATTATGTACACCGTTGACCACATCATCACTTAACAGTAGCTAACATGGTCATACGCTTGCTTATTTCATATAAAAAACATATAAGAAGGACAATTAAACAAAAAAAAATCAAAACAGCATAGCACAACAAAGGTTAAAACATTTCGAACATCGCCCATTATAGCGCCCTCTGGCGAGGTCAGGTCATAACATCTATCCGAAGGTACGGCCACACCGCGGCGTCCTGCGATCTGCGGGCGCAAACTCAGTACTTTTCAATTGTTTTCTGATGGCGTTTGGTGTGAACCATTCGGTACAAATACTACTGCGCTATCTGATCTCCGCCTAGATCGCGCACGCAGGACGCTGCGGTGTGTCCGTACCTTAAGATTACCAATAAAATTCTGTTAGTTATGGCGGCATATTTTCTCCTTGAAGGTGGTAAACCGCTTTACGGTACCAAATCAGGCGGAACATCGATATAATTCTCCTAGCACCTGTGGTCGAACACCCATGAATGCACAGAAAAAAACCATTGGTGTACGGTTAGGATTGGAACCGGCCATCATCCGTTTCGAGAGCAAGCTTCCACCTATGACGCCAACGGGCCGTAACTAAATCGGTTATACCGTTTTAGAGATAATTCACACCCTGCCAGCGAATTAATATCACATTTAGATATTTTTGTTTTCATTATTCAATGAGCATAATCAATATAATCAGTAAGACCGTTCAAATAGATTATGTACCAATAAAATGGCCCAATAGATAATAATCCAATATCGACTAAATGGATAGTACCTAAATATTCTATAGGCCTATTATTAGTCGGTGGACTTTCTTCGTTACTAATATACTTACTCAAAGAAGATGTAGCTAAATAATGAATATAAAGTACACGATCTAATGGCATTTTAGTTGGATACGAGAGTGCAGTCCAGTTTCTGGGCAAGTTAAGGTTTTAGTCATCGCCCCAGGCTCTGATCAGTGTTTCATGATAAAGTACGATCCATCACTCTTCCAATCGTGTGTGAACTTTGTCTTTTTACTGTACCCCTAGTACGAGTTTTCATCGTAAACTCTTTTGAGCCAGAATAAGTCGAAAACTATGTGAGATGAGCCAGAATTAGTCGAAAACTATGTGAGATCTCTCACATAGTTTTCGACTTATTCTGGCTCCCTGGTTGGTCTTAATTTAGTAAAGTGTAGTGACCACGAGAGGCGCTGTACTGTTTTTCATACAAAATTTGTTCGATATACGATATCGAGTTTGGTATGAAAACTCGTACTAAGGGTACTGGTGGGTGTATTTTACCTAGAAGATCTATGACGTAGCACACTTACCCAAACGTGCCACATAGCATCGTCGCTTCCATCATTGAAATAATGATTAAGCCGCCTATCTATTTGGCATTTAATAATAAACTGGCAAGTGTTAATGTTGGGTGCCGTACCACAGTATATTTAATAATAACGAACAAAAGCTTCCGGAATCCGATTGAAATTTTATGAAATGTTATGTACCTTTCCATCTATTACGGTATTTAGGGTTCCGTACCCGAAGGGTAAAACGGGACCCTATTATTAAGACTCCGCTGTCCGTCTGTCTGTCTGTCTGTCTGTCTGTCTATCTGTCTGTCTGTCTGTCTGTCTGTCTGTCCGTCTGTCACCAGGCTGTATCTCATGAACCGTGATAGTTAGACAGTTGAAATTTTCACATATGATGTATTTCTGTTGCCGCCATAACAACAAATACTAAAAACAGAATAAAGTTAAAAATAATAGATATAGAGGGCCCCAATACAAGAAACGTGTTTTTTTCGGCATTTCACGCCATATATGAACGCTTAGTTAGGTAAACGTCACATAGATGGTGTTATATTGAAATTTCGATCCCTAACACCTTTGTTAGACGTTAGATGGCGTTATAAGAAGTAAAATGTTTGTTAATTATTATTTTTTGCTGGCGAAAAATGATAGTGGTATTTATTGCTCGATCTTATAAAATACTGTACGGAACCCTACGAGTGCGAGTCTGACTTGCACTTGGCCAGTTTATTTTTATATCTGAGAAATGTGTTTTATTCATAGGTACATATCATTACATCCCCTTTCATAACTTTATTCTGTTTTTTGTATTTGCTGTTATAGCGGTTATAATAATACATACTATGTAAACATTTCAAATATTTAGGTACCTATAACGGTTTAGAAAATACAGCCCTTTTGAGGGCCCGGTGGCGTAATCGGGAGAACGGTCGGCTTTGATGCTGTGCTACCGAGTTCAAACCGCCGTGCACCAATGGATTTTTCTATCGAAAAATTTATGTGCGCTTTTCACAGTGGCCCTCCGGTGAAGGAAAACATCGTTAAGAAACCAACAACCCCCGCATGGTAGTAGAACACTATCTAGTGTCCGCCTGGCCAGCTACCACCCTCAAGTTAGAAAATCTGTCACCAAACATCTAATGTGTTCCGGCAGCCATCCTTGAGAGCCAGTTCCCATTCTAGGCCTAGCGTGCTTACCATCTTCGACCGCATCATCACTTACCAACAGGTGAGATAGTGGTCAAACGCTAGCCTATAAAGTATTTCAAAAAAAAAAAGAAAAAAAGAAGCCCTATGACAGACGGAAGGATGGATGGTACCCTGTGGGGACGGAACCCTAAAGACTTTGGAATCCGAACCCGTGACCTCCATACCTTAGTTAGACGTTTGATCCTGCCTGCGCGTCTGTGCCATCGGCGCCTGGGTGTAATTACCTACAAAGTTAGCTAAAATATTACAGCGCATATTTTACTCAGCTATATTTTCCATTTTCCGTGGTTTTGCTACAGTCTTTGCTTGCGTTTTCCTATCCTTGAAGTTCAAAGTCCTAAATTATTATTTTTTTAAATTATTTTAACACTGCCTTTTTTCTTATTATTAATAACGAACTAGTTTTCACATTATTGAATTACAATGTACATTCCCTATATACAAAAATCTAAGTAATAAAAGTTCCGTATTTATAAAAACCGCTCAGAAAATATACTCACAGCGATACCAGGGGATCTATTCATAACAATGGCGTCTAAGTATTCACAAGACCCCTCTTTAAAACGGAGTGCCTCACGTATCTGCACACTTGCCTCTTGCTACGATCATTTTGCAGTGCATTCTCGTTATATAGAAGAACCTGCTTTAATAAAAATACCCGAGCTTACCGGTGCATGGTACTTCAAAAAACGATGTAATTCAGCATAGAATCTTAGCTCAATCTCGACGCTTTCGACTAACGACGTGTACATACTAATTTAAACCATATTTCAAATTGAAGCATTTTTTTCAACCGATACCACAAAAAAGATTTTCAATTCGACTGTATTTTTTTTTAAATGTTTGTTACCTCAGAACTCCGTCAAATTTTAACCGAGTAAAAAAACACTTTTTTTATCGAAAAAATATACTTTTCGTTTGGTTCTTTTTAAATTTCATCGAGATCTGATAATTATATCCGGAGGTATAGACATAAACATCTCAAACTTAGTACTAAGAATGACTATTGTGGCATGTAAAATCGTTTTTTTCGTTTTCTATATACATATATATATAGACTGATATAGGTTATCTATTGCCCACTATATCGCCTGGTGGTACGCGATGAAGTGGTCAAAGATGGTGAACACGCTAGATTTAAAATAATCCGTAGTAGTAGCAAATCAGGCGGAATATCCATATAATATGATCGTACCACCTGTGAACAAACACTCGTGCTAGGATTTGAACCGGTGACCGGTGACGCTTAGAAGTCAAGCCTATATCTATACGTTACGTCAATGGGCTCTCAAAAATATCGACGTCGAATAGTCGCTAAGTTAAAGTGTTAAGATATACTTCCTAAATATATGTATTATATAATTATACATAAGTGCCTCAGTATTTTTCATAACATAAATAATATCATACCTCTTTCCCGTTGGGGTAGGCAGAGACTACTTCTTTCCACGTGCTACGATCCTGACATACCTCTTTTTGGTTATTCCACTTTCATGAGCATCTTCATACATGCTCGCCGGTTATAGGTACTTTTGACTTGGCCTTTCTTAAAAACGTCTCCGATCTGGCCGTGATACGTTCGCCTGGGTTGGCCTCTACCGGCTGGCCCATTCACACTCGCCTTATAAATCTGCTTTGTCGATCTTCCTTCATCCATCCTCTCTAGATGTCCAAACCATCTAAGCATCCCTTTCTCTATATTTGTCACTACATCTTCTACCACACCACAACATTCCCTCCACCTTATCTATCAGAGTCACTCCAATCATACTTCTCCAAATTCTCATTTCTACAGTATATTTGCATATACTTATTGCATTATACACGCCTATATTAGAAATAAATATAATATTCTTGTTCAGAAATCACATCAACTCTTCAAACAACTCGCTTTCATTGCGTTTTTATATCCGCCAGTGTGGTGTAGGGTTGCCAGTTAAATGTAGATAATATTTGAACTTTTAAATTTTGCTAACAGGATTTTGTGAACTTATGCAATATACTTGTGTGGTGAGACGGGAAGTCAGCGAGCACTCCGCAAGCAAGATCTTGAGGAAGGTTTCCGGATCAAACTGAAATATTATTGCGCTACCTATTTTCTCATAAAAAAAAACAATCGTCAATATCTATCTACATCAACATGCGTAAGTTTACGTTAACTCTGCGTTTAGAAAATATTATAGCCAAAATGATATAAACGCAGTTATTTAATTGAAAATATAGTAATAATAGTGATAAAAAATGTTACGGTATTTTTCAGTCTAAGGAAGAATGGGGAAGATGAGTGTAATTTTTTATTATGTAGTAAAATTAAACTAAAAATTAGAAAAATATTGGCGAAAGAATTTTTGCGATATCTCAAAAACTGTATTTTTAGCAATTTTTTAAAGTTAAGAGTTCTTAAATCCAGAGCTGACTTGACCGCTCAACGTGTGACGTCACATCGCTCTATTGCTCGGCCGCTCGTACTATCGTATGCAGTGTTTTTGCTTTATTCGTGGTATTTTCGTAGTTATTCTGTGATTATGGAAAAAAACCGTACAGATATTGTATAGTACCTCTATGTACAACAGTTACCACTCCGTAAAAATTTTGTTCATGTCCCAAATGAAAAAAAAAGTGAGAAATAAATGGTGTAAAGTAATGAAAAGGGAGGAGGAGCTGTCACGTACAAAAACAAGATAGATCGATCGATAACACTTTATTTGCACACCAATTTTAAATAAACATAACCTAAACCTAAAGACCTAAAAAATAAAATACCTGAACTTTGTAATGCAAAGGGCGGTCTAATCGCGAGCGATATATATATGTATATAAATATATATATATATATATATATATATATTTAAAAATCAATTGCTGTTCGTTAGTCTCGCTAAAACTCGAGAACGGCTGGGCTGATTTAGCTGAATTTGGTTTTGAAATGTTTGTCGTAGTCCAGGGAAGGTTTAAACGGTGAGAAAATTTGGAAAAATTGCGAGGAAGATAGTCAAAACAATAATTTCATTTTTCTCATATAAACTGTTCTACCTACTTTCCTGTCAATATTTGACGTTCGTCCCTTCGGTACGGTAGGGTAGACCCTGTTCCACTCTCGAATTGAAATTTGAACCTATCCACGCTACTCGAATAATCGCGTAAATATTTAAATTTTAATATTTTGAATAGTTATATTTGATAGTTGTCCCAGGTTGTCATTGTTGCTTCGTTCAGACATTTTTGTCATTGTATTGACAATTTTGGTGGTTGTCATTATGGTGCTTCCATACATAGGTATTCGCTATTTGTGTATAAAAACCGGAAAACGAACAAAATAAAATAATAAAGGGGGAATACAAGAAACGTGTGTTTTTCATGGTGGGAGCGCCAGGGGCGGTCACCGCTTTGGTTTTCTTTTTAGTTTTGCCCTTACTGAATACTTTTTTTTTATATCATTGTTTTTTTTTAATAATCTCTTCAAGGTATATATAAAAAAATTGTTTATATTGTCTATTTCCATATCTCCGGAGATGATTATCAGATCTCGATAACATTTGAATGGGACCAAACGGGAGGCATAATCTCCCAAACAAAAAAAGATTTTTTAAATCTGTTTATATTTGACGGAGTTCTAAGGTAACAAAGCTAAAATAAAACTTTTAAAAAATACCGTCGTATTGAGAACCTCCTCCTTTTTTGTGAAGTCGGTTAAAAATATTACATTTAGCTAAACTGAGACACTTACTTTACAAGTTTTTGTCCTTGGATTTCTGCACTAATGTAGGTACTTTGCGTGATTGGTGAAATAATCCCCAACCATAACAAGAAGGTCGACTTTCGGCAGATTTTTTGCTTGCCTAAGTGAAAATCCTGGTTCCATTTGGATAGCACGATTACCAGATCTAGATTATCAAACGCGTAGGCAGTACTCAAAATCACAAAAGAAAATGATAAGTCTAAGCTACCGCCCGTACCGCGTCGGCGCAGTGGATAATATATACGTAGGGTACTCCAGTCCGGCGATGTGACGTCACAGCCATTTCTCGGGCGGCGCAAAAAGATTTCAGATATAATTTTTTTTAAGACTAAGAAATTTAGATTTTTAATTTTTTACATCTTCCCCATTGTCAACCTCAATGTACATATTGCGTAATGTCAAAGTTAAAAAGTAAACGGGAGTTTTTTAATCAAAAAATCAACCACAAAAAAAACAATGTTCACAGTATTTTCTCAGTCTACCCAATAAGCAATTTCATTTTAATTGAAGTTAGTTCTATCTGTAGCGAGTGAAGAACACTGGTAATTTGCGAGACGTACTGAGAAGCATTTATAGTTATCGTACGCTGTGAAGTGAACAGTAGCCAGTAAAATAACAGGGCTTAAAAACTCGTGACTAAACCTGTAGTAGACCTACCTTTAATGCTCAATAAGCAAGCTGTGGACCACTATCTCGCCTGATGTTAAGTGACGTTGTGGTCCAATATGTAGCTAGGTATAGATCATTGACTTACAACTCTGTTTACCCCTTTTCAATGCTTTTGTACTTGTACCCGATTACACCACGACATCGACGTCATAGCGTCGATGCACCACGATAAGCGAGCAAATAACTAAACATGCAAGCAAGTAGCAAAGTAACTAATAAAATAAAATAATTTAGAAATAATAATAAAATCGTTTACAAAACGAAAAAACCGGCTCCTAATGCCGCGGTGTCATTTTAATGCCAAGTTTGAGGTGCTTATCTCCATATCTTTGAATATCTCCATATTAATATTGTCCTCCATATCCATATCAAATTACGGGAAGTACCGATAGCAAAAAAATAATTTTCCAAATCAATTGATAAATGACAGAGTTCTGAGGTGAGAAATATAAAAAAAATAAGAAACACAGGTGAATTGAGAATCTCCTCTCTTTTTGCGAAGTCGGTTAGTAAAAATGAAGCTGAAACTGGTAAAATTCCTAAATAATAGGTATATGATGTCCCAGTAGGTTACGTGAACTCTACAGGCAGTGAGTAGGCGTGTATATCGGCTCCGTCACAAAGGAATCCATTGCTGATAGGAATCATCCTATATAATCAAATAGCAGGCTTTATAGATATTGAAACAAAATTGGAACATTGAAAAATATCTGAAAATGGGACTGAATAAATGCAAGCCCTACAAACGCGGAACTACTGGAGATTACCCGGGAAAATTAAGTTTGCCTTGTAAGAGTGATTTATAGTCCGCGATGCTTGCTTTGCGCCTTTTGCATTACGGCTTAAGTTGGGTATATTTCTTGTGGTGGATTTGTTTTATTTATTAAGGAAGAGCAAGAGGCAAAAGATTTGTATTTGTGAGGATAATTAATGTTATGTTTTTCTTATTGAAAAAAATTACAGAAAAGTTACTGGGACAGTTTTCATGCCTATTGCGAGAGTTTCATGGAATATAAATCAATAGTAAACATTAATTATTCGTAGATATTGAATGTATGAATAATAGGTTTTTCGTTATATATAGTACTTTTTTTTATGATATGAATACCTTTATTTTTTAGTAAAATCAGTTTTTCTTTAAAAGCCTGGATTCAATCAACGGAAGATGCAGTTCTACATCTAATCTCACTCATTACCTCGTATACTGATAGTGGTGACAAGTGCCTTGGCATCTTCCTTGATTTGCAAAAAGCATTTGACACCGTTTCGATCCCCATCCTTCTTTCAAAACTTCAGAATGTAGGCATACGAGGAATAACCCTGAATTGGTTTGAAGATTATCTTACAAACAGGCAACAGTGTGTTAGGGTGGATAATCGTTTAAGTTCATGCTCTCCTTGCACTTATGGTGTCCCGCAAGGATCCACATTAGGTCCGTCACTATTTCTAATCTATATTAACCAACTTTGCTTAACCAGTATCCCTCAAGCAGACCTCATAATGTTTGCAGACGATACTGTACTTCTCTTTCGTTCCAAATCATGGGAGACAACCAAAGCCTTGGCCGAAAACGGACTAGCACTTATAATTGCTTGCAGAAGTACCATAGGTTCATAGTCCCTCTAATCCCGGTCACCAACAAGCGTCGCAACAAGTTTTCAACCCCAGTGACTAAAAGCACTTTCGCTCGACGTCATATAAACTTTATTGCTCCAACTCTCTACGCAAACATTGACAAGCAGTTTAAAACTATAAATTTAAACAATTATTTGTTTAAGAAAATAATATTTAATTGGTTAGTAGGCTTAAACTATTTAGAAACGGAAGATCTGCTTATTATTCCATCTTGACATACATTGTAACGCACCTATATTATGCACAATGAATAAAAATTGCATTACAATGTAATATCTCGTCTCTTCTCCTCTTTTATTTATTTATTTATTTTTTTCCCAAACACACACACACAGTACACACACAAACACACACACACACACACACACACACACACACACACGGCTTATAAAATTAAAATTATTGTAAATATCATTCACTTGCTGGTAAGTCGTTAATTTTTATATAGGATAGGTATTAATACATTTTCATCTCCATCAAATGTGTGTGCATCTCGTACCAAGATTGTTTAATTAGTTCCTAGGTATGAAAGCTAGCTTTTAAAATACAAGGTTTTTCTTAGTTTAAGAGTTAGTGTACAAGATATCTGTAAATGATTTTGGTTAATAAACAATTTATTTATTTATTTATTATTTAATCTGACGTCATGGTCACGTACAGAAAGTTGAAACTGAAAAAGGCGAAAATGTTAAACGTAAAAGTAATTCCGTGATGTTTGCCGTCCATTGTCATTCAGGCAATACCATTGTATTTTCTCATTGGCACGAATAAAAATAAAACAACATTTACGGCAAACAATTTGACCCCTCCAGTTATTTGGACATGGAGTACAAAAAGTGAGTTTTACTAACGCTTGTTTAGGCCTCTTCGGGCTTTTCCTTGCTGTTGTCCCGACAAACATACCCCTTTTTACGTCGAATATCCTCAATTACTTAGGTCGACATACGTTTTGGGACAAAAAAGGGTTGCTCTATAACGGCAGAAAGTCTCAGCGATGAAAACGTAGGTTTATTTTAAGCGGAAAATCTGAATAAATTAATGGGACGTTTTGTTTGCATTAAATTCAAAGGGTCACAATAACGAGTGGGTAGTTTATTCGGCTTCAGCGCAGATACACTATTTGGCTACCCTCTTTTTTATTTTTACTAAACTTGAAAGTAATTTCATTGGGAATTGAGATTTTTGCTGAAATTGGTATTTCTTTTCAGTAATTCCGCGAAAGGCTAATGAACACGAACACGGTGTTCCATTTATATAATTATTCTGGAAATCCAGCAATCTAGCAATTTATTTAAAAACCTTCTAAATTATCGGAAAAAATGTACTAACCATAAAAAATAACAAAGTCTGTTACAACATTTTAAAAGATGAAACTGAACTTTATGGCAAAATAGAAGATAATGTTTTAAGTTCAATTTTAACATCAATGACTCATTATATCAAAATTGTGGCAACCTCTGACTCGCTTTTATATTCAAATATTATAACGAGGAACAAAAACTGAAGTTTAGTGTATTTTTTACATCTGATAAACTAGCGAACTAGCGTATTGGACCAGTATCTCACCTGCTGGTAAGCGATGATGTGGACGAAGATCGTAAACACGCTAGGCCTAGAACGGTCTGACTTTCAAGAGCTGTGTGCTGTCAGAACACCGTAATGCTATGGCGGTTGATTTTCTCTTTGATGGTCGATTGGTGGTAACTTGGTAAGCTACTTTTTTTGTTAGCAAGCCAGGTGAAACATCGATATAATGCTCCTACCACCTGTGTGCCAACCACCCTTTAATTTTCAACTTTATTATTTTTTGAAACTTTTCCTTCATTTGTGCTAAAAGACCTTGCTTCTTCCCAAATTTCATGATTCTAGGTCAACGGGAACTACCCTATAGGTTTTCGACCCTCAACCTATAGGGTACTTCCGGTTGACCTAGATTGTCAATTTTGGTTCAAAGCAAGGTTTGACGGAGCAGTAAGCAGCGGAGGACGAAGCAGTATCTGGTATTAATTTCAACTTGCTAATTAATTTTTTAATACTTTACAGGCTAGCGTTTGACCACTATCTTACCTGGTGGTAAGTGATGATGCGGTCGAAGATGGTAAGCACGCTAGGCCTAGAATGGGAACTGGCTCTCAAAGATAGCTGCCGGAACACATTAGATGTTTGGTGACAGATTTTTTAACTTGAGGGTGGTAGCTGGCCAGGCGGACACTAGATAGTGTCCTATGCGGGGGTTGTTGGTTTCTTAACGATGTTTTCCTTCACCGGAGGGCCACTGTGAGAAGCGCACATAATTTTTTCGATAGAAAAATCCATTGGTGCACGGCGGTTTGAACTCGGTACCACGGCATCAAAGCCGACCGTTCTCCCGATTACGCCACCGGGCCCTCAAGTCCACCCGTGCCTGAGAAAATCGGTGGTGACACACGGATAGATAGACAGACGGACAGATAGACAGACAAACAGACAGACGGACAAGAAAGTGATCTTATAAGGGTACCTTTTGAGGTACGGAACCCTAAAAAGTAAATTAAAACTGTATTTAATAAAAATAAACCCGACGAAATTGAATTTCAAAAAATATCTTAACTACTTGCAGCAAGCCGTACTACTCTTATCTCTCATAATAAGTTTATTAGTACCAAAGAGACCTTATTTCTAAATGTTTTATTCATTAAGTTTTTTAAAACACATATGGACATATTATTTAAGGTATTTTAAATCTCACCTCTCATCTCTCATTCTCAAACTATCAACACCAATGTTATAAATGTGAAAGTCACTTTGTTTATTTGTTTGGGACTTCTTCAAGGTCAAACGGCTGGACTGATTAAACTGAAATTTTGTATAGGAATAGCCAGTACTAAGGAATAATTAGGCTATAGGATATTTCTTAACGCGGGCGAAGCCGCAGGGCACAGCTAGTATACTATAAACCAGAATTAAAGTTGGTAAAAAATACAAAACAACAAATCACCCCCCTCCACCCCAAGTTCAATATTTATAGAAAGAAAGACAATATTATAGGAACTATCCAGCACCCCATTACATACTTGACTCAAATCGAAATCTTTATGCATTTCACAAGTATTCCAATCTATTTGCTATTGAATACACGAGACGTTAGAATCTAAGGCAGTCCTCCTTACTCCATGTATAATAAACAGACAAAAGTATTGTTTGCCCAAAGCCTTTGCTTGCCATGCCTTCCTTTAAGGTTTTTTTGCCTGTACCCGATTTTTGCTTTGACTAGCCCAGTGCTCCCCTGCGCTCTGAAAGAGCTTAGTCAGGTGAATGAATGGTTTATTCTGAATTGTAGTATGTGGGACTTTCTGTTTCCTAAAACTGTTTGGCATTTTTTTGTATACATCGAAGTCTCAATGAAGCATTTGTATTTAGAAACATTTAGCAAGTACTGGACACGGATTATATTTTATTGTTGTAATAATATTCTACGTGTAATCAAATGTGCTATCACTTGCTGTGGGCTGTGTGCAGGTACCTTTGTAGTAACCTCTGCACTACCCTTACTGTAGCGTGTTCTACTCAGTTAGTTGGTGTGGGGGAATTATAACAAGAAATAAATACATAAGCCATCTATCAATCCGTTTATTGTTAAGACATCTGTCCTATATCGTGTCTGGGAAGCTACTGTAGCACAAAAGAATAATAATCCTACGACTGTAGGTGGGCCAATAGGTATGCGGGACGCGGGCGACGTTACATGCAATGACGCTTCAGCTCTGTGCCCCCACATTCTATATTTTAAATATTTAATTTTTGACGTTCAAAAGTGTACCTACCAACGCTATTGAATGGAATTGAAATATTTCATGTATTTAGGCTATTTGTCTGAGACATCTACAGACGCACCCGGAATGAATAAACACTTTTCTCTTTCAATTTTCGATAAAAGCTAATAATAACATTGACTTTTGTTACGTAGTATTATTATCTTTTCTATGCTTTTGTGCCCTGGAGGAACGGCAAGTGCCTTGTCTGGGACACTACTTGTGTCAGCACTGTCGCGTCCGGTCACGTGAGCCGCACTTCCCATGTAGCTGCAGCGGCGGCAGAAGAAGCCGCTAGGAACAAACGGGCTAAATACGCGGCAAATGGAGCCACAATATTATTTTGTGCCATAGCCGTGGAGACAATGAGCAGTTGGGGCGTTGACGCTAAAATCTTACGACCTAAACTTTTAAGTAAACTTAAAATTTTTGAAGTGACTGGAGAAGCCCGTGCCGGCTCGTTTCTGGTGCAAAGAATGGCCATCGCCATTCAGCGTGGCAACGCTGCGAGCGTTATGGGCACTTTGCACCGGGCCGGGAACTTTGCGGGGCGGGATTCTCAACTAAATGTATCTATTTTATATAATTCTTGTAATGAGTTAATTGAATAGTGATTTAAAATTAAAATTAAATTTTGACTTTGTTAATTAAGTTTTAAAGTGAATAAAATATGACAAATTTTTCTTCGTTTAACTCATAATAACATTGTTTATTAGTTTTATAAATTTTCCCTAGGTATTTAGTAATTAGGTAAAAAGGGAGATTATCCTAATTGAAATAGCGTAATCTTATTATTGTTCCAATATTTTTTGGGCTATGTTTTTAGTAATCCTTATAGCGTAGGTAAACAAACTTATCAACAATATGCGTAAATCCCTTAACAGGCTATTTTTAGTTTCCCGACGGTTTCGTCCCACAGTCTTAGCATTATTTGAAAAACGTTATCACTATTTATTATTACCATAAGAAGTAACAATGTAATCTGAGCTTTCTAATTATCATGTACGTTCCTTAAGGAATAGTATAAGCTAGACTGTGTGTCTGAACCATGGCCTGTTTTCAATCAACTTCCTAAAAGGAGGAAGTTCTCAATTAGTCTGTACTTTTTTTTTAATGTATGTTATGCAATTACTCCGTCAATTGTGAACCGATTCGGATGATTATTTTTTTAATCGGTAGGGTATATTTTCGAGGTGGTCTCATTGTAATTTCATCGAGATCTACTGAAACTGATCGCGGGGCATGGAAGTCGGTTGTTTTAGCTTTTAAACTACTTATCTTAATTATCAAAACTCTAAGACGACGTTCTAGAGTATAGTCTCATAGATACTTGATATTTGATGACTTTAAGCATTCTCTTTGTGGAATTATTATCTAACAATGTATTTTAAAGCTCTGATGACTTCTGTGCAAAAAAATTGTAGAAGTGTTGAGACAACAATAAAGATGAGTCGTGTTGATGTTGCTTATTTACTTAGTTCTTACCATTTTCTAAGTACTCACTCGGTATCTTGAAAGTAAGACCAGGGGTGGAAGTCTCTACATTGATAGCGATGCGTCTTGTCATCGCAAACGTCTGCTAGAATGAGATGCAGCTAGACAGTTGTTATCTGCATCTCTTTTCGTAACGACGATTATCGCTCGAAATTCATCGCTATGTAGAGACTTCCACCCCAGGGCCGGTAGTCTCTACACGAATAGCGATGAATTTCGACCGATAATTGTCGGTAAGAAAAGAAAGAAAGAGAAAGAAAGAAAATACATTTATTCAGCTAAACTAACTACACAGTCAAAAACAATATAAAACAAAAATAGATAGCGTTACATAAACAAAAAAAGAAAAATTAAAATAGAAACTAAAAAATAGATTTTTAACACAAGGTAGTTGTTGCTGAAAAGGCCTATCTCAGCACAAATGTTCAAGCAGCTAACCACCCGAACGCTGATTTTCGGATAGGCCTAGAGCGGGTGTTGGACTAACACAAAACAATTTCTAAAAAAGAAAACTTAAAATTGATAAAACTAAATTAAAAGGTATTCAATTAAACATAAATCTTACAGACAATACTTAATAAATACAAAGTTAATTATATTATTTATTATATTATATTTATAGAACACTGGACGGTACAGATTACACGGAAAGAAAGAAAACATTGTTTTAGCAACTAAATCACAACATTTGTGGAATTAAATTAATTTAATAATAGTCTATGAGCTCAAATAGGTACAAAAATACTATGACTTGCAACTATTTGTTTTTTTGACGTGACGAGAGTGAATTATATTATGCCGGAATGTGTTTTACGTAAGCTAAAGCAAAGCAATAATATACCCTACCTCTATCAAAATACATGTATGCCTAACAACGAATCAACGTAACTACCTATCAAACTGTATGTAAACCAACTTGTACCTTTAGACAGATGGGCCCGGCTGCGGTAAGCTGTATCTGCGCTCCTGGCTACACTGGCGACCTCTGCGAAGCCCAGATAGCATCACCAGGTAAAAACAAATATGTTTGTTAAATACTATACAAAGTGTCACCTTACTGACGGGATTCGAACCTACACCTTCTGGGAAACATGTCCAGCGCTGTACGAATTCAGCTGCAGTACGATCCTACCGATACGACGAAACTTATGGATTGCATTTTGACTAATTTACATTGGTGTGGATTGTAAATAAACTGGCCAAGTGCGAGTCGGACTCGCACACTTAGGGTTCCGATTGAACAAAATTTGCTGGAAAAAATAAGTACATATAGTTTTAGCATCGATATATATAAATACCGTGTCAATACTAAACATGCTTATTTACTACAACGCCATCTAACGAATATTTAACGAACTTCTAACACCACAAATATGTTAGGTAAGGTAAACCAATGGGTTTCAACGTGTGGGTCGCGAGGTCGCGACCCCTTGGGTGGTCGCGAGGTCGCTACACCCTGGGAGGTTGAAAAAGGTTGAAAAACACTGGTAAACAATCGTTCATAGATGACGCTATAGTAAAACCACGTTTTTTGTATGGGGACCCCCTTTACTTCTTAACTTTGTTCTGTTTTTAGTATTTGTTGTTATAGCGGCAACAGAAATACATCATCTGTAAAAATTTCAACCGTCTAACTATCACGGTTCACGAGATACAGCCTGGTGACAGACGGACAGACAGACAGACAAACAGACAGACGGACAGCGGAGTCTCAGTAATAGGAACCCTAATAATGGTAGCATAAATGTTAACAAATGCACAATATTATTTACATATACCTACGTAACAATGTACAAAAATATAAAGTGTAGTAGTATAAAATGTAGTGTTAACACTTCAGGAAACATAATAAAAAAATATATTTATCAGAAAGTGATGAGCATTGATACAAGAAAAAATATATTATCAGATGAAAACAAAATTAGCACTATGAGATAGTGGTGGGCGATATTTAACGTAAGCGGTTCTAGAAACTGCTTACGAGGCTAATAACTAATAACTGTATACGTAGTTTCGTGTATCAAAAGCAAGCAGTTATTTTTCGTAAGCTTTGTGATAATAAACGTTCCTTTTCTCAAAAATGTTATGCAAAATGATTATTAGATTACGCGTACGCAGTTTTGTCACAGAAAAGATGGTTTTGTTCGGCGATGTGCTGTGACTAACTGTGTACAAGCTAATAACATTACCGAAATAATGCAATGCTTTCTTATCTTTGTAATGTGATATTTAACAGCATCAATTTTAGTATGCGCGCAGAACTGTTTTCCGAAGTAGCTCTACGTGTGTGCTGTGTAGAAATAACCGGTTACTAAAATAAGCGATTTTAAAACTGCTTACGCGCAATCATGAATGTGAATGATGTGAATGATGAAACTACGTATAACTAGTTACGCGAAAAACAGATTACAACCCACCTCTACTATGAGACAACATAACATCAAGGCATCGCAGGTACATAAGCAATGATTCTACAACTAACGAATGTTAAATTAACTAACTAACGTACTATTAGTTTACCAGTGGAAACTTAGGAGCAACAATCATACTCGCCACTTTCTGAAATGTTGAGGTACGGCCACACCGCTGGGATCTGCGGGCGCGGGCGCTATCTACTTTTCAATCGCTGTCTGATCGCCGTAACACGGGTGACAGGCCGTAGATGGCTTTTGGTTTGAACCAGTCGGTACAAATACTACTGCACTATGTGATTGTGATGTATTATTACGCAGCGGTTTGCCCGTACCTTTAGTGCAGTAAGCAACAGGTGCTCGGTTGTAATTCATAGAACTGCTTGAGATATGGCTTCTCAGTTCATTATTACGTCGTTTGGAAGAGTCGGTTGTTGCACCGTGTGTAGGATTGTACTTCGTGTGTAGGTGCTAAGTATGGAAGACGGTTGGGATAGTTGCGCGCTCATTGTATTAGCCTCTTTAGGGTTCCGTAGTCCTGACAAGGAACCCTTACGTCCCTTACGTCCCTCCCCCCTCTAAAAGCAAAACTGCTGGCTTGAAAAATCTGCAAAAATCGCGATAATAGTGCATTTCATGAACTTTAAAGGAAAATTATAGCGGTTAAGATAACTTTATTAGTTTAGCAGTAATAGTCGTTGAACTTGAGTGTTGGATAATTTTGTACCAAATACAAAATCCTTAGAATAAATCCTTTAAAGTGACAAAGACGAAGTACCTAGTTACTTGTTTATAACGGGTAATGACTTGCATTGAATAACGGGCTACTACGGAACCCTACACTGCGCGTGGCCAGACACGCACTTGGCCGGTTATTGTTTATATATTTTTTTTATATCTTATAGGCTAACGTTTGACCACTATCTCGCTTGGTGGTAAGCGAAGATGTGGTCGAAGATGGTGAACACGCTAGACTTAGAATACTCTGACTCTCAAGGGATGTGTGCTGCCGGAACACCGTAAGGTTATGGCGGCAGATTTTCTCCTTGATGATGATAAGCTACTTTTTGTAGCAAGTCAGGTGGAACATCGATATAATATGCTCCTACCTGTGGAAATTGTAATGTCAGTTGTCCTGCGCGTCTTATCAGTGCAGTCTTCCAATTCCAAACAAGCACGATTCCATTTAAGACCGCATCTTCACTTAACATCAGGTGAGATAGCGCTCAAGTATTTGTCTCTCAAATATAAATTAGCTGATTTTATTTTATAATCTGGTGGCAGAAGGGTTAAAGGTATGGCCACACCGCAGCGTCTTGCGATCTGCGGGTGCGATCTCATTACTTTTCAATTGTTTTCTGATCGCGTTTGGTGTGAACACTGTGAACCAGTCTTTACAAATACTACTTACTGCGCTATCTGATCGCCGCCTAGACCGCGCACGCAGGACTTTGCGGTGTGTCCGTACCTTTAGTCGTGCCTTTTATATTTTATAGTCACAGTAAATTAATTTCGTATATCAAATATTGAAGTAACTGAGACCCAATTTATGGTAGAGACGATTTCCTCCACTTCGTCAAATCGTCTCTCAAAATATATTCAGTGTGACATTGGAACATTTGAATCACAGCCCGCAGACAGTTCTCACACGATTGTTTTACTTATTCCTAAGATAATAACGAGTGTATTATCTAAGCGTTGTTTTGAATTAGCTATCTGGGGTGGAAGTCTCTACATTAATATCGATGCGTCTTGTTATGGTAAACGTCTAATAGAAGGAGATGCAGATAGACAGTTCTATATTTGCATCTCTTCTAAGTGACGATTATCGCTCTAAATTCGTCGTTATTCATGTAGAGATAGGCCCAATTCTGTTAACTAGAGAACAAAAGCTGTACTTGCGCAATAGCAATGCACTGTTGTCATTGTATAACAGACTATCACTGGGTCAGAACAAACGGAACGAGGAATTCAGGGCCTGTATAGAACAGAATTTCTGCTAAACATATTGTATCTAAATGGAATACGTCATGTTTTGTTATTTATACAAAAGCGTGATAAAGAGAAAAGACAGTAACAGCCAAATTGCGTATTTTCGTCCTTCCATTGTTCCAACCGCAATAGCAACATGTCGGCATCTCAGAAATGGTTTCCGACAATTTATCATCATTACCCCGCACATTTGCCCAATGCGAGAGCAATTTCCAAGAAATTAATAAGGATTTTGGTAAAATGAATGGTAATACGGCAATGGTTATCAATTTTCACAATAAAGATATATTCACTTGTGACTCAAAAGGAGTTATTGTCACACACGGGATAATATATGTTTTGCATCCGAAGGATGTCTGAAAGAAATTGCTTTCAAAGACTTTTGTTGCTGTACTTTTGTTGTTTTTGTATTGTACGATTTTATAATTGTTAGCAATTTTCCTCTATAAAGGCTTGTAAAGGCTCGCAATTAGGTATATATTTTAAATTTGACAGCGTAACTTTGTGCGTATTTAATGGTAACTAAATATGTATTTCAAAATTCACTGGCCGGCGTCAAATCCTCCTTGATGCCCTGCTCTGAATTCTGCTGGAGAACTTTGGCTTTGCTATTCTGAGCTAATATGTGTATATCTGTGGAGGCTAGTAGTAACAGTTATATATTATGTTTCTTGAAGTGTTGTTACACACTTAATATTTTTGTAAATTATTATACACAATCCAAAATTTCTTCGTACCGACGGGACTCTAAGCCTAAAATGCATCTCGGTTAAAAACGCAATCCACAAATTTCGTAATATTGATAGTATCATACTGTGGTTTAATTGTTCAGAGCACCTGGACAAATGTTATCCGGGGGGTTGCGGGTTCGAGTCACGTCGGCACGATAAAATTTGTGTTCAATTGTGTATAATAATTTAGTAACAGTTAGAAAATTACAGCTGAACACCGACCTCAGTTGCATGCTAAGGGATAGGCCTATTACGAACTGTTAACCGATACGGGCTGATAATGTTGTTGGTATCAATACCATCGCTATATTCACAGTCTTAAAAAAATCAATGATCGTCTCAGACGGGAAATATAGCGAATGATGATATTAAAACAGTAATGTATGTTTACAGAATGTGACTTAGAAGAATGCGCTGAGGGTTGCAAAAAAGGAACGTGCGACTGTAGCTCCAAAGACTCCGATGTTTGTAAGTATTTATTTATACATCCTATTTTTACATCTGTTAACGTTATTTTTACATGTGTTTATATAAGTAAGTATATTGGTGAATATAAAAATGAATTTAAGCAAAATATCTACACTACGCAGGTGTTGGTTCTATGATTAATGTATTTAAAGAACGAAATTAAAATAAAATAATTTACAAAACGAAAAAAACCGACTTCACATGCCGCCATACTGAAAATATCCACTAGTCATAATCATGTCATCAAGGTATCAAATTTGTTTAAATTCTTTATCTCCATTTCTCCGGATGAGACCGAACTGGAGGCATAATCTCCAAAAAAAAAGAATTTTTCAAATCGTTTAAGATTTGACTGAGCTTTGAGGTAACAAACATTTTAAAAAAATAAAGTCGAATTGAGAACCTCCTCCTTTTTTGTGAAGACGCCTTGAGACATAATTATAATAACAGCCAGCGTGCATTTACCAGCATGTAGCCGATCGTTCTATAGCAGTGTAATAGAAATAGAAATAGAAATAGAAATATTTTTATTGTATAACTGTGTAGGTACATTGGTACAAGATGGTCTTATGTACAATATGTCTGGTATCAACAGTTTACCCTTTCGGGCGTACAATATAATGTTACTTAATCTAATGAGGCTTAAGTACAATCATAGATTTTATCAATAAGTTTACAATATAATTAACTTAATCGTTAAAGAACTCGTTTAAATTGTAATACGCTTTAGATGTCAACCATTCTTTAAGCCTAATTTTAAAATATTTATGGCTTAAAGTTTTAAAATCTGTGGGCAGATGATTGTAAACTTTGATGGCAGTAACAAAGGAACTTTTATGAAACATTGTGTTGTTACTCTGGGGTACACATATATTATATTTATGTTTACTACGAAGGTTTTCGGCGCGACTTGACTGTATATTGAAAAAGTATTCAGGATTATTTCTAACAAACATACAAAGTTCATTAATGTATATACATGTAATGGTTAATATGTATTTAGCTCTAAAAATATCACGTAAAGTATCGGTTTCTTTTATTTTAAAAATATTTCTAAGACATCGTTTTTGCAATATAAAAGTTGACTGAACATCAACTGAATTGCCCCAGAAAATAACTCCATAACTGAGTTGAGGATACACGTAACCGTAGTATGCATTTGTTGCTATTGCTTTAGACGCTATACTACTTAGTATCGATAAAGCGTAGCAGTATTTCGATATCTTATTATTTACTTTATTTATATGAGCTTTCCAATTTAAATTATAATCCAAAGTCACTCCTAGAAAGTTAATTTTTTCAATTAAGTTTACTTTGATGCCGTTATTTTGAATATCAAGATGAAGTGAGGACATTTTGTAGTTCTTAAACTGTATTAATTTAGTTTTATCTATGTTTACTTTAAGATTTATAGATTTCAACCAGTTGACGATTGTATTTAGAGTGCTATTGACTTCTATTTCAAGAGAGTTGTTAGAGTTCTTTTGGGAAATGAAAATTGAGGCATCATCGGCAAACATAATACATTGATGTTTTACAATAAGTGGGAGCTCGTTGACATACACTAGGAATAGTAGGGGTCCAAGGATGCTACCTTGCGGAACTCCTAAAGTTATGCGAAGCATTTCTGATTTAATCTGTTGCATTGTTTTTGTATTTTTATTATATACATCTAATATTATTGCTTGACTTCTATTCTGAAGATATGATTTTAATAATGATAGTGGAGTACCTCGGATACCGATCGCCTCTAATTTATTCAATAAAATGGTATGATTTACGCAGTCAAATGCCTTTGACAAGTCTAAAAATAAGGCTATGCCAGATCTTCTATTGTTTAATTCTTCCCATACTTGTTTTAACATTTTTAAAATGGCTAGTGATGTGCTTTTCCCTTTGCGAAACCCAAATTGATTGTTATTGAGTGTGTTATTTGAATCTAAAAATGAAATTAGTCTATTGTAGATTACCTTCTCAAAAATTTTTGAGAAGCTAGGCAAGATTGCGATTGGTCTATAATTAGCAATATCCTTTTTGGAACCTTTTTTGTGTAATGGTTTCACTAATGTATAATATAATTAAAGGCCAAAACGTAGAGCATGTATGTATCGTGGCGAAAAATGTAAGGCTAGCATGCCACCTGCATCAGTGTTCGTAGGAGAACTGTCAGCAGCGGTTGGTATTTTATTAAACTACGGAACTGAATGGCTGGGTAGCTTGAGAGAGCGACTGAGCGCGGGAGTCGAACGTACTTTCATTGGAATTTTATATACCAACCTACATTTGTAACAAAGAACCATTTATAAAGATGTGTATCCTCAGAATAAAGAATTTCTGCTATATTCTGATAGTGTATATTTTTTTTATGAACTCCAACAGTTTAAGTGATATCGATGAAAGTTTTATGCATTCTTCACATGTGTAATCCTCTGATGTTTGTTCAGACAATATACAATAATAAGTTTGGAAGCGATAGAATCGGGATGGGTCGCTAATAGCTATGGCTATAATGGCTATTAGAAAAAAAAATAGGAGAAACGATTTTCTTCTTAACCGACTTCACAAAAAAGGAGGAGGTTCTCAATTCGACTGTTTTTTTTAATGTTTGTTACCTCAGAAGTCCGTCATATCTTAACCGATTTGAAAAATCTTTTTTGTTTGAGAGTTGATGCCTCCCGTTTAGATCCATTGATTTTGATCCAATTTTATTGAGATCTCATAATAATCTCCGGACTCCGGAGATATGAAGATAAATATCTTAAAATCGACATCGATGCATTTGTATACCTTGATGACATGCTAATGGCTACTGGCTGATTGGACTATCGCGGCATGTGAAGTCGGTTTTTTCGTTTGTACAATCATAAATTTTATTTTTTGTTTTACCGGTGAGTGTGGTCTATTTGTAATTAACATTAAATTATCTTTTTTCAGCGTCTGCTCGTTTCGAAACAAGGCTACAAGTTGTGGACCAACCGAATTTCAACATATCTGTAGAAGTCATTAAACAGGTAGAGACTTTCTTGGTAAGCACTGTATCTATGGGCAGGCAGGGTCTTCAGCAAGCTTGGAACAGTCCAAAGAGATTTTCGTGATTCGGGAACAATTTTCAGTTGACCATTTAATTAAGATTAAAGGGTGGTTACTATCACATATTTTCCACAGGTGATAGGAGAATATTATATCGATGTTCCGCCTTACTTGCTACCAAAAAGTATCTTACCACCATCAAGGAGAAAATCTGCCGCCATAACCTTACGTTGTTCCGGCAGCACACAGCCCTTGAGAGTCAGAGTATTCTAGGCCTAGCATGTTCACTATCTTCGACAACATCATTGCTTACCACCAGGCGAGATAGTGGTCAAACGCTAGCCTATAACATAAAAAAATACTTTTTAAATTATCATGTCATTGTTTTATTTTTACATCATATACCTTTACCATCATATATTTTATACCGTTCATTTAGAGAGTTCGTCAGTACCACGAAGACAAAGACGTTGTTAAAATGTAGACTGGTTGTCCTATACAAGTGCAACAGCTATTAAAGTATGCCATACCACTATAAAGACGAGGCACAAATGTAAAATTCGTACAGCTCACTCCTGTTTTAATGCAACCTCTTTGTACTGAACATCCATTGCGCCATTGTCCTTGAAAGTCGCGCCCGCGCGTCCTTTACCACGATACGATCTGCTGTGATCACGCCGCTCATGCGATCTCTCTTCAGTGACATTGATCGCGTGATCGCTGTCCAGCTTACAGAATAGCCTAGCAGGGCCGGTAGTCTCTACATGAGTAACGATGAATTTCGACCGATAATCGTCGATAAGAAAAGAGATGAAGATAACAACTGTCTAGCTGCATCTCCTTCTACTAGACGTTTGCGATAACAGGACCCCACCCCTGGGGTGGAAGTCTCTCCATTGATAGCGATGCGATATTTATACTCTACTAGCTGACCCGGCGAACTTCGTACCGCGAATATAAATAAACTGTCCAAGTGCGAGTCGGATCCGCACACGCAGGATTCCGATTGAACAAAATTTGCCGGAAAAATACGTTTCTTGTATGGGGACCCCATTCATTTTATATTTAATTTAGTTTTTATTATTTAAAATTATAGCAGCCATTGTAATACAAACCATGAGTAAATTTAAGTCTCTATCTATTAAAGTTTGTAAGATCAAGCATAAAAAGCAATAAATTAATTATATTTTGTTGTATACACAAATAATACCCATCCATGTATGGAATAATGAATGTATAATGACAACCATTAAAATATGTCAAATGTCAATACAATTTGACAAAAAATTCTGGACGAACCAACAATGACAACCTGGGACTGCAAAAAAAAATCAAAATATTAAAATTTAAATACCTACGCGATACCTAATCCGAGTAATGTGGATCTATTATGTTGTCGATTCAAAACCTTTAATTTAATACGTGCTTCAAATTTCAATTCGAGAGTGGAACAGAGTCTACCCTACCGTACCGAAGGAACGAACGTCAAATGTTTGACAGGAAAGTAGGTAGAACAGTTTATATGGGAAATTAAATTGTTTGTTTTTACTATCTTTCCCGCAAATTTTTCATATTTTCTCACCGTTTAAACCTTCCCTGGACTACGACAAACATTTCAAAACCAAAATCAGCTAAATCTGCCCAGCCGTTCTCGAGTTTTAGCGAGACTAAAGAACAGCAATTGATTTTTATATATAAGGAGAAGAAGAATAATAATCGCCTTGGCAATGGGACGCTTGCGCGGATAATTTTACTGAAGCTTTGATTCAAAAAGTAGCATAATATATACTGAGACTTTGATTGACGCTGTGCGTTAATATCCTGTGTTGTATAATACTAATAACCTGGATTATAAAGATTTAGAAAGAAAAATGAAATATGATTTTGTATCGTAGAACAAATCGAAGCCAGTGTAAAATCGAATCCTTGCGATTCGATATATATCCAACGAACCGTTCTCAAGATGCGTTCTAAGATCGTATAGGTGGCACGGATCGGGCGCTGTAGGTCATCATCATCATCAGCCGGTGTCTGTCCACTGCTGTACGTAGGCCTCTCCCAAGATACGCCACTGAGCACTGAGCTGTGGGTAAAGGGCTTTATCACCATCCTATGCACGCCCTCGCCTTGCGTCTCTTCCATCTGGCCTGCGCCTAATTCACGCATCTAAGCTGACTTATCTCGATTAATATAGATCTCACAGTATAGAATTTCACAATGAAATCGTCAGGCAATAACCGCGCTCCGGGACTTTCGCGGCTCACTCACGCAATCCCATTATAAGCTTAACTTACTAAAATTTTATTGCCTTCCTTCCAGATAACGAGCTATCTGAAGGCATCAAATATCACTTTAGAGGGTGAAATCGAAATTTTGAACATCAGGTGAGTCATTGGCATTAGCATATTTACTTTGGAAACCTATTTCCGGGGCTTGAGTGTGATTTCTGCATATCATTTCGAAACAGTATTTTTTTTTGACGTAGATATAGTTAAAATGTATTTGTGTCTACATCCGGGGCTTTTAAGATTCATTTGGTGATATAGTGGCAAAACTAACATGACATTAAAAAAATAGAGGTGTTTAAATAATTTCGCTACAATAATTGTTAAGATAATTTTACATTACGACGCGCCAGCAATGCATAATTGGGTTAACAAATGCAATCCACTAATTTCGTCGTAACGATACATCGCACTGTGGCTTAGTTGGCAAAAGCACCTGAACATGTTATTCAGGAGGTTGCGGGTTCAAGTCCCGTCGGTACAATGACATTTTGAATTGTGTTTAACAATTTACAAAAATATAAAGTGTGGAACACTTCAAAGAAACATAAGTATATATACTTATACTATATATATATATATACTTAACCAATAAACAAAACAAAATTACGAATTCAGTGTCCATTTATTTTTTGACATCAAACTACTGTAATATTGTTCAGTGATGTATTTTCAGTTCATCGTTTATATCTTTACAACCAGTAAAACAACTATAAGTCACATCATTGTCAAACAAGTCTTTAGCACATTCCATACAAATGTTCCTTTCGATGAAATCAGAAAAAGATGGAATGATGCCGATTCATCCTAAACCTTTCTCCACGATAAATGCAATTGTGACGACTTCTCATTATAAACTAAATATATTTTGCATTGTATCTTTCTTTTTGCTAATAAAGTGTTTTCGTATCGTTTTGTGAGTCATTGACGTAGACGGACATGAACAAGAGTTTAAAAATATATATATTTACCTCCTTCTGTTTTTAGTTCAGTAGAGTCTAACGGAGCCCGCGTGGTGTGGCTCCGAGTGTGGGGAGCTAGACGTGAAGCTGGCGCACTGAGGGCGGCACTGGCTCGCCTTGCTGCCACCAGATCGAGGGCAGACCGGCTAAAACTACTTCCAGCAACGTTGCACTTCGATATGCAGCCAGCGCTGAGCTTACATGTAAGTACATAAACAGAAGCTGAGGATATAAAATATGTTAGATATAAAGGGGAGCGAGTCTTGAAGCTAGCTTACTTAGGGCGGCACTAGTCAGTCTGGCATACAACAGATCCAGACCGGCTAAAACTACTTCCAGCAACGTTGCACTTCGATATGCAGCCAGCGCTGAGCTTACATGTAAGTACATAAACAGAAGCTGAGGATATAAAATATGTTAGATATAAAGGGGAGCGAGTCGTGAAGCTAGCTTACTTAGGGCGGCACTAGTCAGTCTGGCAGACAACAGATCCAGACCGGCTAAAACTACTTCCAGCAACGTTGCACTTCGATATGCAGCCAGCGCTGAGCTTACATGTAAGTACATAAACAGAAGCTCAGGATATAAAATATGTTAGATATAAAGGGGAGCGAGTCGTGAAGGTAGCTTACTTAGGGCGGCACTAGTCAGTCTGGCAGACAACAGATCCAGACCGGCTAAAACTACTTCCAGCAACGTTGCACTTCGATATGCAGCCAGCGCTGAGCTTACATGTAAGTACATAGGAAACAGGTGTTCAATAAAAAGGTCGCGAGTGAATAGGTATCTTCTAGGCAAGCGTGCTACATCTTTGACCACACACCAAAAAACCTGAGGACGCACCGATTTTGTTTTGTTTACATGTAAGATATTAAGGACAGCGCGACGTGAAGCTCGCTCACTAAAGGTGGCACTGGCTTGTTTCGCCGCCATCAGATCCAGGGCAGACTGATTGAAGCTTACTCCCAGCGACGTATGCACTTTTATATGCAGCCATTGCTGGGCTAACATGTAAGAGTTGGCTGTTGAACAAAGCTAAGAACATAAACCATGTTAGATATAAAGGTAGCGAGATGTGAAGCTGGAACAATGAGGGCGGCATTGGCTCGTATCGCAGCCACCGAATCTAGGGCAGATTAGCTCAATCTTTCAGCAACTTTGCACTTAACCAGCAGCCAGCGCTAAGCTTACATGCAATTGTATAGACAGAGGCTAAACATAAAACTATAAAACTGATTTAGGCGTTTCTTTGTGATATAGTGAGCCCAATAAAGATTTTCGTCATTGTTACGTTTCGCATATTTTTTTATTTTATTTTAAAACTAAATCCAGGGTCTAAGTTTACTGATCTTTAAAAATACCCACGTCCAGTGGTGAAAGTATTTTAATGCCCACGTTACAAATAAATTGAAGAACTCCGAACAGTCCCTTATTTATTAGCCAGCCGTTAAATTTATATAAATTCTAAGTCTACCCTGGGGTCTATAAATTTGCCCGCTGAAGACTTCCATTCTCCCCGAACTGCCTTATAATTCGCTGTAAAAAACCGAGCACTTGTTCTCCATAAGTGTTACAGAGTAATAAAGTGAGTCCCTCGTAAACTCTACGGCCGTAACACGAGTCTAGACCATTCGCTAAACTGTAAAACAACGCAACAAAATTAAGCAAAACAGCTCGTCAAAAACTAAAAACGAGTGGCCAGTTAAAAACTTGTAAAATTTTCACAAGATTAGTTGCTTAATTTTGCTATTAACCAGACGAATTTCTCGTAAAGTCCAGCGGTCTCTATCAAGCAACCCCAAAGTTTCCTCATGGACCTCGGATAAATCGTCCCAATTTTTCCCTTCTGAACTTTACAATATGGTCTCAGGAAAGTTTAATTGTTTGAAATGTTATATTTCTAGCGCTATTCAGATGGAAAATTGGGGTGGAACTTTTAGCATTATAACACTATAATTGAAAAATTAGCAGTTAGGAAATATTGGTACTTACATTTATGTCAATGGGTACGATAGTCCGATTCTCGTACACAACTTTCGACTATTGAATATGGGCATTGTTTTGATAAGAACGTTGCTTGTTTCTGTAGTTTTGTTCATAGTATGCGCAGTTAAGCTTGAACATTTTAGAGCCACCCTCTAAAATGTTACATTTACCTACACTGTAAAAGGCATTCCAGACGGTTGTAATCCAGCGATCCAACCAAGGTGACCTTGGTGGGAACTAAGTTTGCATCCGCGGATTGTGTTTTGGCTACACGGATCTAATCCATGCGCCAACACGCTAGTGAATCAGTCGCAAGTCGTCTTCTGATATGAAATGACGTCTCGTATCGTGCGCGGACCGTATTCGTACTGTAGAAATGGCTCCTTATTAAAATAATAATGATGGTCTAACTCCTTATACTTTTGGAGTAATACCTCCCAACCATTTTTTTGCCGAGCGTCTTTATAACGTTCGGATTTTATAGCATGGAAAATCTCTGTAGAGATCAATTACTTCAGTTATCATTTCGCGTTCGCAGCTCTGGTTTGCGGACGACATTTTGTACTCGCATACGTACGCTGCCGCTGCCTGTCACACCAATTTATAACGTAGTAGAGTGATTCAGTACTCTGTGGCGCGACTGTCTTAGGTTGGATGCAATTCTCCGGCCACACGGATTTAATCCGCGTGCTCCAACAGTTGATGGGAACTCGCGCCCGTACACCAAAAACGTTGAAGGTCAAACCAAAATTTGGATAACATCTGCTGTCTAAACGGATTGAAACAATCAAGGTCACCTTGGTTGTAACACTGGATTGCATCCGTCTATACGGGCTTTAATACTTTCACTACAAAACCTACCCTTTCAAATGATGTACTCGTAACTATGAGTACGGAATACTTATACTACGTACTACGAGATAATAATAATAGACGAACTCGTCAAAGACTACTTCAATTAATTCCATACTAAAATATTTTGCACCACAGCATAAAGGTCTGTGTAGTATCAATTTATTTGTTGATTTATCTTACTAATAATGCCTTAAATGCCTAACCCAAGAAAAGTTATTTAATTTTTGTTTAGCCCTACCGCGGTAATATACGGTAATATTATATTATGTGGCCGTGGCCTTACCTCTCACATGCCTTACTTCCTGCAAATTAACTCATTATAACTATAAATCTAAAGTAGTAATAAAGTATTTGTATCAACTCCAAAACATTTCCTCCTCGCAAAGTGAAATGTCATATTCTCTTAACAATTCAGTCAAGGCATAACTCTGAAATGTGTTGGAATAATTCCCTCCACTAGAAAATTGGTACAGAAACCGGGAAAACCACACTATGTATTTTTGTTCGCTGCATTTGAATAAACGGTATCTTACTTCGTACTTTTAAATCTGAGGCAAATCTCAAATGGAAAGTTCATTAGCTGAAGACGAGGTGTCTTCAGCTAATGAACTTTCCGTTTGCATCATCTTTCACTTTGCATCAGAGGAGCTTTCAGCCAAGTGTTTGTCAATTTCTAATGTATGCAGAACTCGTATGTATGAAATTTTTCAATGGTAGGTCAAAAAATGGCGCAAATACTTTTTTTTGCAGTTGACATACGATATGCCGTATAGACTAGCAGAAGTTTTATCATGTTGCCCCAAAAATCCACCATGACAATAAAACTATCATTATAACAAGTAACAAATTAAAATGTTGAATAAACACCCACGATACTGTCCTTTAGAAAATTAACGTCTATCTAAGAACCACTACTGATTAATTACGAACCAATTTAAGACAAAATCGAACTAGTTATGGACAAAAATGGCAACATGGATTTGCACAAACAAATGTTTACTGCAACGCTCTCTGGTGAGTTGACACCCTTAACACCTATTTAAGAACATGCACCAATCAAACACGAACCCATAACTGAAAACTGCATCAAAATCGGACTAGTCGTTTTGAAGAAAAATTGCAACATCGATTTGCATCAACAAATGATTACTCCAGTGCTCCCTGGTGAGTTGTCACCGTAACACCTATCTAAAAACATACACCAATTACACCCAAACCCATAACTGAAAACAGCATCAAAATCAGACTAGTAGTTTTGAAGAAAAATGGCAACATGGATTTGCACACACAAACAAACAAACATTCTCTCACCCCAAACGCATAAACAGTCTCTGTACTGTCGTGGGTAAAAACGTGTATCGAAATAAAATTACGTTTATTTATCTAAATATTTCAATATTTTAGATTTAGTTAGTTGGCAAGTTGAAAGATCACTTTGCACCTACCAGTTACGTTAGGCCTCTTTTTGACAAAATGCACACTTAATTTATTGCAAACAGACACGCATCACGCATCGGGTCAGATTTGCTTTTGTACGGCTTTGGCCGTGGCAAAAGCCTTATTAGTGGTTAACCACTTGTAGTAAAGCTTTGGCCGTGGCGTGATTTTCATAATTTTAATACTTACTTTGGAAATAAATCATTCATTCAGATAACACAGACCTAATTCTTCCGCCCAAGCTTCACAACTGTTTCTCCTTCCATAGTGTATGTGCCAAGAGATGCAAACTTGTCAACACTTCCTTCACTTGATAAATAGCGCTCGGTGAGATATTAAAATATGACTGGCTTATATGGAAGCATTTTATGACGGGAAATATTAGGCGTATCATTTTCTTGCGTTATTGGACGAATTTGTACGCTCGCTCATTTTATTCATGCTTATAATTCATCATCAGCCGGTGTCAGTCCACTGCTGGACGTAGGTTTCTCCCAAGATGCGCCACTGAGCCCTGTCTTCGGCTCATCTTTTCCAGTCACTGCCCACCGCTTTGCGTATGTCGTCGCTCCCCTAGTCACAGGACGTCCTACGCTACGTTTGCCGATTCGCGGTCTCCACTCTAGGACAAGTCTACCCCAACGGTTATCAGTCCAGTGCTTAGAATTAAATTTTATTTTTTATCTGATAGGCTAGCGTTTGACCACTATCTCAATCGGTGGTAAGCGATGATGTCGTCGAGGATGGTAAACACGCTAGGCCTACAATGGTCTGACTCGCAAGGGCTGAGCGGCCGGTAGACCTTACGGTCTCATCACGGAGAAAAAGCCTTACGGTTATGGTGGCTTCCATAACCTTACGGTTATGGTGGCTTTTTATCTGATGGTAATTTTTCTATGATGGTAAGCCACTTTTATTAACGAAATTGTTGTTTAAATTAGGTACAAAATGGCGATGAAAAAATTAACAAGTTTAGATACCTAAGGGTCGGCTTACACCGCGACGCGACGCGGCGCGCACTTATTAAGACAGTGATACAAAAAATAACTTTATTTACTATACAAAAAGATACACATTTCATTGAGTTAGTTCGGCGGCTTCAGCGCCACGCGGCGTCAGCCAGCTTGCGTATAACCACAGTTTTACAATCATACAGTTTGGAATCGAATGTACTTGCGCAGAGCAACGGCGGGGTACTCGCGGGGAAGCGAGCGGCGTGGTTCGCGGTCCTCAATCTCGCTTAGTTTGTGCACTCGCAGTTTGCGGGTCGCCGCGACAGTGTAAGATCGAGTTTTAATAACGAGAATCGTTGATGAAATTAATTGTAACGGTGCACACTTGTTCTGTGTGTGGATGTTCCGACTGGAAAACACACATTACATATCCCCGTGACGAGAGGGAAGTTTTTATACCCACGAGTATAACTAAGTATCTAACCAAATATTGTCTAATACTATTATTTAAAATGATATGAGTTTATTTCATGTGAAATACTTAGCGAATAAATAAAGTTGTCTGTAAAATTATTTTGCACATAACATAGCACATAATGATTAAAAATAAAAGCAACAAATGTTAAATTTACGATATTTCATTAATACTATACAATATTTATTTTGTATAAATAAATAATATATAAAAAATGTTATACAAAGTTATTTAGTAAAATTCATTTGAGGATAAATAAAACCGGCTAAGTCGAGTTGAACTCGCCCACCGAGGCTTTCGTACCAACCTTGGTTGGTACCAATTAAACTAGTCCTCTAAATTGTATCAGCGCTCATATAACTCAGAGGTCTACCTTAATTGGCGCAAACTATGTATGTATGGGGACACCCCTTAATTTACAACTTTTTTAATTTTTTGAATTTTCCCTTAATTTGTGCTGTAAGACCTTGCTTCTTGCCAAATGTCATGATTCTAGGTCAACGGGAAGTAACCTATAGATTTCGACCCAAAACCTATAGGGTACTTCCGGTTTACCTAGAATTGTCAATTTTGGTTATAAGCAAGGTCTTAGAGCACAAGTAAAGGGAAAATTCCATAAAATAAAAAAGTTGAAAATTAAGGTACATTTTGGTACTAACAAGTTTTCGCGAAAATCTAAATTTGCCCATATCTTTTTATTGTGTTGACTTGATTTTTATACACCCAATAGGGACTATAGACTTCAGTATCAGGTATTAATTTCAACTTGCTAGGTCCACCCGTTCCTGAGAAAATCAGTGGTGACATACGGACAGACGGACAGACAAACGGACAGAAAGACAGACAGACAGACAGACGCACAAGAAAGTGATCTTATAAGGGTTCCTTTTTTACCTTTTGAGGTACGGAACCCTAAAAATGACTTCAAGAAGCTTTGTGAAAAAAATTACTATCGGCATCATTAATATTTGGTAAGGCAACTTCGAGCATTTACCAATGGAGATGTTAACGCAAGGCGTACCCCTCTGCTGGCCATATAGCCATTATTGGCCATATGAGCGTGTGTAACTACGCTGTATTTTTGATACTGTGTGCGTGTTTCAAGCTAGTGTGCGGGATCGTTAAAGTGAGTGATTTGTGTGTGTGCAATGCGTGTTTACCTCGTCCCCCGTAATTATCGGCAGAAAAAAATGTTTGCGGATTACACCGTTAACATCTCTATTGGTAAATGCTCGAAGGTAGGCAATGATCTTCTATATAAACTAAGGTTTGTACCTAAGTGTATACCTTCGATGTCCTAGCAAACGTCGATGGTATATACAACCGCATCACGTCGCTGTGATCTTGTGTAAACCAGAGTTTAACACTATTAATAAGTTTATTTGATATAGGTACCTACCTACCTACTTACGCTTCGCGCACGGGCTACGGCTGATCACGCGATGATAGATTATTTTATTTATGTAAAAAGGTACTATTGTATAGAATATCTCTGTGAGATATTCTGATCTTTTATTTTTGATTATCAAAAACATTTTTTTTCATTTATTTAATATATCAGCTCGTAGTTTGTTTTTGACAACCCTTGAACATTTGCGGCTGATAGCGTATGCACCTACTCTGGTGGCGGTGTCGTCCGACATCAAAGGCGATTCTCAACTGTATGATTGTAAAACTGTGGTATAACTATCATCGCTCTACCTAGCTGGAGGGCGACCTACACTACGCCTACCGAGTCGTGGTCTCCACTCCAGAATACGTCTACCCCGCAGCGGTTATCGGTTCTACGAAAGATGTGACCAGCCCACTGCCACTTTAGTTTGATAATCCTTTGAGCTATGTCGATAACTTTGATTTTCTGTTGGACGACTTCATTTCGAATTAGATATTTCAGACATACTCCAAGCATAGCCTTTTCCATAGCTCGCTGAGCGACTTTGTGCTAGTATATAGTGCTGCTATATTCAATTCAATTATTTATATGTCAAGTAACACAGACTCTTAACAATACACATACTAAAATAACAGTCAAATTATTCAAATCCTAATAAATATAAAATTAACTATGTCAGTCTATAGCGCCATAAGTATGTTTACCTAGGAAATTGTTACTATTTCTATAAAAACGATCTATTAACCTAACCTTCAAAATATATATAGATATGTAGATATGATCATGTAGATCTATCTATTATGTCTGGTACATATATCTATGTCATACTATCTTTGTATTATAGACTATTGTACTATTATTTATTCTATGATACGGTCCCAATACAACAGCAAGAATATGTTTATGGTGGATAGGAACCATATTTAATAAAGATTTAAATATATAGTTAAATGTGTGTTTTTTCACCTTCTTATACAAATTTTCTTATTCCTAGTGTAAAACATCTTTTTTGTGTAAGAGTTATTGATATTGTGAATATAATGTTTATTTTTGCTGTTATATATTCACCCGCTAACACTTAAACCTAAGCTCGACAAACATCTTATTTTGAGCAACGGAGTATACTGAAAACCAGCTCTGCGGAGATGTAAATATCCGTTGAACAGTGCTGAGTATATTCCGATTGTAAGATTAGAAAGCGCTTGTTATTTGTAACTAGTTAATTTTAATTTTATGTTTCTATTCTGATAATAAACTCTTTTCTATTCTATTCTATTTTATTCTATTCTAAATGCGCTGATTTATTTAATTGTTTGATATTATGACTAGAATTGCAACGAATTCCACAAAATTACATCCGTACCAATTCTATTACAAACCATTTTTACAACATAATTGAGAGAATTGTGTAGAGATACTACACAATTCTCTACAAACGAAAATCAATGTGCCTCATAAAAGCAGAATGAGTTACTTGAGTAGCTGCAAATCTATTACTTGATTAGAACTTTACTGCCCAGGAAATATGAGTTATGTTTGATTCGCTGAAAGGTATCAGAATGATTCTTACTTTCCTGTGGGAAGGATTATGGTATAAGGGCTGTTATCGTGTTTTCCGGTTAAATATTTATCTGACAATCCTTCAAGCGTCTACGGTAAATAAAATATTTACTCGCACATTTTTATTTTTTATTTGTAACAATAAATCAATTGTTATTTTATTAAAGTTTAAATGACCTTTAAGAAGATTGTAAGTAAGATATCAATGATGGAAAGTTTATGACGTGTTAAAAAATATCAAGATTTTATGATATTTTTTTTTCACAAATAATGAAGTTGACCTATCAATGAGCGAAAAATATAATGGGATTGAGACATGGTCCATTCAGTTTTAATCAACATCTGTGACGTGATGACGATATAGCGACGATATAGCTCAATGCAAGGCTGGACGCGTCGGCGAGCGCCCCGCAATCGAGGAGATCCTGAAGATGGCCTCCGGGTGAGGGCGAAACATATGTCGATCGCGATATCTACATTTTTTTTTTTAAATATCTTATAAGCTAGCGTTTGACCACTATCTCACCTGTTGGTAAGTGATGATGCGGTTGAAGTTGGTAACGCTATATGGCACGCTAGGCCTAGAATGGGAACTGGCTCTCAAGGATAGCTGCCGGAACACATTAGATGTTTGGTGACAGATTTTCTAACTTGAGGGTGGTAGCTGGCCAGGCGGACACTAGATAGTGTCCTACCACCATGCTGGGGTTGTTGGTTTCTTAACGATATTTTCCTTCACCGGAGAGCCACTGTGAGAAGCGCACATACATTTTGCTATAGAAAAATCCATTGGTGCACGGCGGGGTTTGAACTCGGTACCACGGCATCAAAGCCGACCGTTCTCTCGATTACGCCACCGGGCCCTCGACATCGCGTAAGTTACGTTAAATTCCCGGTCTTAACTCTATAAGTTTAAAATGAACGTGAGTTTTTATAATAAAACATCTATTACGTCTATACCTACAAACTGTTTATGGCATTCACTAAATTAAAATAACTTTGCTCATAACCCTAATGATTTACTCGAGAAACTTATTTCAAATCTTTATTTTTGTCGCTGTTTTCGCTCCAGGCAATATGAGCTGTCATTAAAATAATATATTTCAAAATTCGAACATTCATATGCAGAAGTTATACTGTTTACATTGTCTCCAAATACGGGCCTAATTTGGAGAATATTGTCAAGACACATACGTATACCTGCCTCGAATACTCGGTACGGGACTATTATCTGAGAAACAGGGAGCATCTCGGTATCATATAGAAGCAAAACTTGGTAAAGTAATTATGTTGTTGCGAGCAAAGACAGTGCTTACAGTACACTGCAGTACATCACTTCGAGCAAGAGATGTCGTTGCATCATCGTTGATTCGTGTAGTAACGTTGATAATTAAATACCTTAATTTGAGAACACCACAGCATTACAATACGCCTGTTCATTTATACTTTAGATACATCTTACAAAATGTAGTTTTAAAAGGATTATATATAAAAAGTGACGATCGTAAGTTGTGCTAAGCGCGTCGTTAAAGAACGCTGTATTATTTATATGTATAGATTACAGGCATACATTTCCTGAAGATGTCGTATGCTAGTTACTGAATGGGAATAAGTAATAAAATGTCTAGTCTATTTCTGAAACCACTCTAATTTTATACACTGATGTCAAAGGTAGACGATTCGTTGAGACCTTCTCAATGCTCTGAAACTTACTAAAAGTTAAGAAAAATAAAAAAAATATTTTAACAACTTAAAAATACACCTAATGACAATATCAAAATTATATAAACTACAAATAATAATTATATAAAATAAAAAATATATATTAGCATTGTCTAATGAAAGTGCGTCGGTAACAAGGGTCGGTAACAAAAACTTCAATCTCTTATAAGAGAAAAATGTAAAGATGACATCACATACTCTCATAACATATCAAGTTTAACTACTGTCTATAATTATACCGTCCGTAGTACTAACATTGCTCGGGCCATCTTATTACAGAGCCGAGGAATGTAATGAAAAAATAATATTAAAAGGAGACTGTGGATTTTTACTTATATTTAAAGTTTTCTGGCTGGTTGTAGGGATTGAAAATTATTAAAAATATAATAAAATTATAAAATTTAAGGGTTGATTTCACCATTTAAGAAAACATAAAACACGTTTGTATTCACATACCGTGATAGTAATTTATTTATTTTATAAAAAAGAGCCATGCTACTTACAATTAGTACCAGTACGTACTTATTTAACTTATGCATAATGACTTACATATCCTAATTAGATGTATATTAATAATGTTTAATCTATTCTGTCTATATATACAACATAATAAATATGCGTTGAATAAATGGATTTATATTAGGCACTAGGCATTATTTAATATGGTACTTAAAAACATTGAAGTAACATTGTAACGTCGCGTCAAAACCAAGCTAGGAAAGATCCTGTGTTATGGTGTTTAAAGCTTCCCTAATAGTCCATAGTGAATCCTAGGTCTGTGTTTGTATTGGTTTCGATTATTTTTTGTTATTGTCAATTATATTTTGATTTGATTTGATTAATTCTGTTAAACTCTCTGTTGAGATATCGATTGCCCTCGTTTCGGACCTGTGCTTAATTTGTCCAGAAATTACACGTATTCCAGGATACATTCCAGCCTATTGGCAGACTCCACGTTTGCAGCATTGCATTGTCTTGATCACCATTCTTTGAGCGCTGAGCTCCATTGGTCCATCTTTCCAGACATTTGTGTCTGGCATTAGTTAATCTAGATAGAGGGTATCTTTAATTTAGTTATGTATTTACTTGAATTACACATTAAATAATTATTAATATCTATTATACCTACTCTGTACTCTACCTCTCACTCTTTTGTTCTCCTATTAATATTTTAGTACCTATTTCACTAATTATCTAATGTTAATGTAACCAGAGCCGTTGTAAACCTGCATAAAAAATTCAAAGGTAACGTTACTAAAAGGTTAGACAAAGAAAAAATCCAGTAATTTAATTACCGAGGTGGCGAGCCGAACTTTTTAACGTAAGTTTTTTGTAACAAGGCCGGCGGGCGTTGTTTACCAACCTAGGTTTTGGCAAGGAGCCTACTTTTTAACCCGCCTTATCTCTTGGAAAAATATAAAACAAAAACTTGCGTTTTCGCGGTGAAAAGCGGTAAAACAAAAGGTGAATTCAGGGAGCATTTTCCCAAGCGGCCGGTCGTAATAAGTTGATTTCCAGCTTTTGAATTGATAATCAGTTTTTTTTTCAACTTTCATGTTTTGTTTGACATTGGGGGCCCTTTGTTACTCTGCGTGGGTTGAAAAATGTTGTTGTAATCAAATTCACGATTTGGTAAACAATTATTAGAATTGCGAGCGAGCATGTTGTTGCCCGTTCATTAAATAAAAATCAACGCTGACCTGTGCTAAAATATGAGTTAAGCATTTTTGTAATGAAATGCCAGCGTTTTGTTCATCAAATACGTTCATCAAAGCGTTTAAACACTCTTTTTATAAGTAAAACTCATTGCCATTATTAAAGTTGGTAGAGAAAACATTATATTGTATGCTGATAATTTTTATAACCAATTTAAACGTTACCATTTATTTTAGCATACTTGGTTTTTGATTCATGTTTTATTACAAAGAAAAACATGAATGTTTTTCTTTTATGTCCCGAAGAAGCGTTTAAAAGCGTGTGATGCCATTAGATTCGTCATTATCAACGCCAATTTTATAAATGCGAAAGTCAGTTTGTATATTTGTTTGGGACTTCTTCACGGTCAAACGGCTTGACCGATTTGGTTGAAATTTTGCACAGAGATAGCTAGCATAGTAGATTAGGACATAGGATACTTTTTAACGCAGGCCAAGCCGCCGAGCGGATCTAGTAATTAATATAGCATAATGTTGCAAATATCAAAAGTATTGAGACCCACATTGCCTAAAATTCACTGGTTTATTACAAGCTTAATTACAAGCTTATTATGCTATTAAGCTTACAATTTTATTTTTAGTCTAAACTACCAAGGGGTGATAATGCCCCAAACGGCAGCAGATTTTTATACCGTGTTAATTAACTTTCTAATAACTATTATAAGAAATAATAGCTTCATTAACTCATTGGCTAATAAAAACTCTGCAGTATCCTCCAGCCATTTTCTTTAACGCCCACATTTCTTCAAGTCTAATTGAAGAATAAGAACAGTTTCCGTTGGCGGTCCAATAATGTCCTAGCGAAAGTTTAATTATTTGAAATGTGAATTTTCTAGCACTATTCGCTGGAGCTGGCAACACGCCAGATCTTAGGAAATAGGGCTGTCATCTTATAACACTCCTTCTATTATCTAAACCTGGTCACCTGATTTATAGATATTGTATGCAATGGATTTATTCTCATCAGCAAGGGTATTTCTTCATAGCATACTAGCTGCGCTCTCGGCTTCCCCCACGTTTAAAGTATCCTATGAACTTATACTTTCATGACAGTTCTGGCAAACAGATACTTATTAATTTACATTTTAATATGCCAAATATGTGCGCTAAATTGTATCTAAATCCGTTCTGCCATTTGCGTGAAAGAGTAACAGATAAATTATATTTTGGTTTATATCTGTATTTTTATGCCTTCCCACACCATATATTAAAATACATAATTGCCGTTTGGCAGAATTTTAACCCAATTATCTATATAAAATATATAAACATAAGCCACCTATAGAAAATGTTTAATAAATTCACCTCACTCTCACTATAACCACAGATTATATAATTTCAGACAATACAAGCAAAAATGTGTCTAAGGCGCTCGACCTAGCGTTGTTATTACTTCGTTCAGCGCGCGATGTACAGCTCGATACAGTAAAGGGTTGACTCAATAAACTAAAAAAAAAATTTCGAATTATTTTTATTTACCTCACATAATTACATCAAAGTTCCTAACTAAGAGTCGAATTTTACGTCGGAAAAGTGAATTTTACGCCGTCTTGTCATTATAGTATCGGTAGCAAAAATAAACTGGCCAAATGCGAGTCGGACTCGCACTCGTAGGGTTCCGTAACACATTTAAGTATTCCGTAACTATGATTTTTCGCAACTACAAAATTAACTTTGTTTTTAATAGTGTTTGTATGAAAAACAAAGTTATCTTTGCGGTCGCCATATCTCTAAAACTGCTGACAGTATCTCGTTCAAACCAATTTTCGTTGTTAGTTTTTATTGGAATCTACAGTATATATTTTTTTTAGATTTTTCGCTCCCATACTTTAAAAGTTAGAGGGGGGGTCACACATTTTACCACTTTAGACGCGCCTATCATTCAAATGGTTGACTTTGAGAAAAAATGATTTTAGGAACCTCAATGTTATTTTTGAAGACCTATCCATAGACACGTATAGGTTTGAACAAAACATTTATTTTTTTTCAGTTCCATGTATGGGATGACCCCCCCTTAAACTTTTTTTTTTTTATATTTGTATAAAAATCGGAAAGCAGTTTACAGAATACTTACCAAGTTCCAATTCTGTAGTCTTAACAGTTTCGGAATAAAATGGCTGTGACATACGGACGGACAGACAGACAGACATGACGAATCTATAAGGGTTCCGTTTTTTGCCATTCGGCTACGGAACCCTAAAAATGAAACATATTGTGCTTGTTTTTTGTCAAACCCGCAAAATGACTATGAAAAACTTAAATCGTTTCTAAGATAGAATACGAATGCGCAGTTACCCCGTCATTTGAATAATAATATACGTTGCGCGCGCGTGAGCAGTGACAACCGACTGGCAGATAGTACCGGCGCAGGTGACGAAAGTTTCGGTATAAATCGCAGTAGCTATGGGCGAGTGAGGGAGGCGTGCTATAACCGAGTTTAAAGACCGACAAAGTATCATCTAATTACTGTTAGGTGGCAGCCCTGACTAAATACCCTTCATTACTCTAACTCAGCACATTATTTTAATGCCGTTGTTACTATCATCGCGCTTTTACTGAATGTTAATTGCTTGCAACACTGCAGCAATAACTCATTTTTATTTGCGCGAGTATTGCCAGCTTTTTACTACGTGCCCTGTTTAGTAGTATTGCCAGGATGAATAACAGGTGCGTTGCTACGAGTGCATTATAATCCTGCACTTAAAAACAAAGCTTGAATATTATTTATTTAAAGTTTTCATTATATTCTCGTCAGGCATTATTATCGCGTATTTCTAAGCTCAGTTATGAGAACTTAAGTTATTTTCTTCCAGTTTAATTATACTATCCCTGCTGAATCTTTGTCGCAATGTCAGCCCACCACCTTGCTTTATTTTATTTGTAGTTTATTTACTTAGTTTTGCCTTCATACAAATAATTTTACTTTCGGTCTACCAGATCCTACTATACCTATATCCTACTAATTTTATAGAGATACTTCTTCACGCTAAAACTACTCAATCAATTGAGCTGAAATATGTTTAGTAGATAGTCAAGCTTGGAAAAGCCGTGGTTCGGTTTTAAAAAAATACACAAAAAGAATTAAATTCATTTATGATTTAATACTAGTGATTCTTAAGGCGACTAATTACAGACTGACTTAATATTAGAGCTTAAAATTACGAGGAGAGCACCGTGTTAGGATTTATCAGCGTTAGAGCGATAGCTCTATCGCGTCCGGTTCGTGGAACGCAAGCATGGTGTGACCACCTGTAAATTGCTTATGCTGCTTTTTTTTTATACTGGATAAGTAAGCGTTTGACCACTACCTCACCTGATGTTAAGTGACGATGCGATCGACGATGTAGCACGCTTACCTAGAAGATACCTGTTCACTCGCGATTTGAAGACCCCCGGGTTATAGTTACTGGGAAACACAGACACCGGCAAGGAATTCCATTCCTTGGCAGCACGTATGATAAATGATGAATCGAAACGTTTTGTGCGGGTAGATGGAATGTCCACCATAAATCGATGGCGCACATCGGTACGTCTGGTTGTCCGATAGAAAAAGGGGGATGGTGGGACTAATTCGTGCAATTGGATGGCACACTCTCCGAAATGTATCCGATAAAAAACCGATAAACTTGCGACTTTGCGGCGATGCTCTATGCTCTGGAGCCTTTTACCAACAAGTCTGTCGTCATTGATGAGTTTCTTGGCTTTCCTCTCAATTATTTCCAGCGCCTCCAGTTGGTATTTGGCTGAGCCATCCCAGAGGTGAGAACAGTACTCCAAGATAAAAAGATAGGGCGATTGGTGCATGTGGGTGGTATAACAAGGTAACCTAGACCCTGAAATAACAACACAAAGGTTGGTTGTATTCCGATATTCCCACAGGAACGATGTCTACGCGGGTAATACCGCGGGGCACAACTAGTTTACAATAAATGCCTCCATGTTATGGTGGACCAATATGTATATTACCCCATATATCTTACCAAATAATTTCTTATTCATGTATTTATTTATCAAATTATAATACAAATTATGAAAAATATATATCGTCTATCATAACAAATTGACTACACACGTAGTACGTCTTACTCTATATTATATTGGTTGACATGATTATGTCTGCCGCGAGCCGAACCCTGCCCTAACGTTCCCAGCACGCTTGGTGCATTGCCGCGTTGCACGGCTAGGGAAATTTGCTGGATCAAGAACCAACCCGAGCGAGGATCGTGCCCCTTCTCTCTAAGGCTTAACTAACTCTTCTACACTATTCTCGTATTGTATGTTAGAAATAAACGAACTGTTGATACTTAAACATTAACTTTACTCATCCAGTCTCACATTGTACTTAATCATCAGCCCACCGTTTATTAGGTCTTCCAAAATTCCTCCTACCTGAAGTTGGACCCTTCTATTTTTTAGTTAACCATATCCATCTATTATCTGAGTTTTTTCTCTTTACTCTATTCAGTTTTTTCAAAATTAATAATTGAATATTATTTTTACTTTCCAGGCATTAATAGTAAACCACCGTCCAGAAGTATGGGAGGGGTCAGAGTTCATCCTGAGTTGTATGGCGTACGGGTCTCCCGACATTGCCTTCACGTGGTACAAAGATGGAGTCAAAGTCAACTTCAATGGAACTAATAGGTAAGTATTTTTATATCTTTTAGGCTAGCGTTTGACCTAGAATACTCTGACTCTTGAGGTTTCCTTTTCTTTTTTTTTTGTGAAAATTGACAAACAAGCAAGCGGCCCACCTGATCGAAAGTGGTCACCGCCACCTATAAACACCTGCAACACAAGTAGTATTACACGTGCTTTGCCTACTTTTCGCATAGAGGACTCTTTTTACCCCTCTCTTAAATCACTGCATGTTGTACCGTAGCGGAAAAACCTCTGGTGGGAGATCGTTCCACATCTTGCAGGTCCGTAGAAGAAACGATCGCATAAAACGTACCGTATGCAATGTCCACGTGTCAACAATATGTGGATGAGCTCTCTCGCAGTGTCGAGAAGAACGATGATAAAAGCGAGATGGCGGGATGAGGTTAAAGATTTCATCAGAACATTACCCGTTATAATATCGGTAGAAGAGGCTAAGTGAGCCAATTTCTCGGCGTAACGCTAGTGGCTCTAATTTGTCAGTAAGTAGAGGACTGTGAGCAAGTCTAACGGCTCTTCGCTGTAGGGAGTCAAATGGTTGCAGCTGGTACTTCGGAGCCCCACTCCAGAGATGAGAGCAGTACTCCATATGCGGCTGAATTTGGGCTTTATAGAGTAGAAGCCGTTGGTTTGGCGTGAAGTACCGCTTGGCTCTGTTGAGGACACCAAGTTTTTTAGCAGTTAAACTTTCTTTGCATTCTAAATGACTCTGAAACTGGACTTCGCTGGAAATGTCCACACCTAAGATTCCTACACTTCCCGATAAGGTTAGAGGAATGTTCTGAACTAAAAACGGAGTTTTATTTGCCGTAAACACGCATGTTTGTGTTTTTGTTGGGTTGAACTGTACAAGATTTCGTGTACCCCAATCTGAAACCTGTATCAGCGATCGTTCCACTTCAGACACAAGTAAGTTTCTGCTTTCCTGGACCTCTGCTAAAAGGACATTTGCACGGCCTGTATATCTTGCATCTCCCGTGCTATCACCCGCATAGCAATGAATTTTCTTTATTTGCAATAAATCATTCATATGCAGGATGAACAGCGTAGGAGATAGCACAGAACCTTGTGGAACTACAGCATTAATCGACATGGTCTCGGAATAAGCATCATTAACAACAGCTCTTATTTTTCGACCATGCAGAAAATCTTCTATCAATTTGCATAGCCCCTCTGGTACACCGTATGATGGTAGTTTTTCCAGGAGTGCCTTATGCAAAACCTGATCAAATACTTTGGCTATATCGAGGCTCACAGCAAGGGCCTCCCCTCTACTTTCAATTGCCTCTGCCCCGCTGTGTGTTACATAAACTAAAAGATCACCAGCTGACTGTCTATGGCGATCATACTGGCGGTCGCTGATCAGCTGTTGATCCTCTAGGTATCTAAGAAGCTGAGTATTAATAACTAGCTACATCACTTTGGAAAGCAGAGAGGTGATCGCTATTGACCTATAATTTGACGGATCGGTATGGTCACCCTTTTTGGGTATTGGGTGGACATTGGCAACTTTCCAGGAAGAGGATACCGTACCAGTGCTGTAGGAAAGCGAGAACAAGCGTGTTAAAACTGGCGTTAACTCCGGAGAACATACTTTCAGCACGATTGCCAGGTTACCATCTGGCCCACTCGACTTATGAACATCAAGAGTCTGCGCACTTCCGGCATCGAGCTTGAGCAACAAGGCAACGCAGGAGGAATTGCGTCTCCATCGTCAAGAGTTGAGTTTGAGGCGACAAGAGTACCTAAGAGATCGGCTTTCTCTTTCGCACTATGGGCTAAAGAATTGTCCGGCTTTCGTAGAGATGGCAGAGTAGACTGGCAGAAATTGCCTTCGGCAGCTTTTGCCAGCGACCAAAATGCCCGGCTTCCAACCAACTTTTGTTCAACAAAACAACTTTTGTTGCGCCAACCGGTCCTCAATACGGCCTATATGGTCAAATTTTGCTTTGGCAATCGCTTTCTTTGCGGTCCTTGAGGCAGCGTTAAGTGTTTTTTTATAGTCGGCTGTTTTTGGATCCTTACAGTCTCGCGCATTAATCTAAGCTCTGAAGGCAGCTGATTTAAGATGTGATGCCTCATAACAAGATTTATTAAACCAAGGATGACTCTTGCCACCGATGCGTATCTCAGAGTTTGGAATGAAACACTCCATCCCCTGCAACACGACATCGGTGACAGAGTCAGCGCAGGTGCAAAGATTTGGAAAGATCAAAGATCAAAGTCAAGAAAGATTAATTATTTTAGGAATTTAAACATGATCAAATAAGACTATGGTGATAACATCTTTCTACTCGTATAAAAATTTTTGACACAAAACTTTGGTAGTCGTTACCGGTCACATTTACATTTACTCGTACGTTTATATCTCGAGTACATTTAAATAATTACCTCCGTAAAAATAATTAGTGCTAAAGCGCGAGCTAAAATGTGATGTGATTCGCTAGTTTTGTCTTCATAGAATAGTATTACTATTAAATCCCGTTACCTTTAGATCTTGAACCACACATAAGTGATATCACTGTCAACATTTCTTCTAAAATATTTTCAGTGGACAGTGAAATCTATATATATATAGATTGTGACAGTACAGTACAGTACAGTACACAGTACAGTGTGACAGTGAAATCTATATATTTATATATTTATTTATATATATATATATATATCTTTATATATATCTATCTTTTTTTGTAAATTATTATTATGACGATTTTTTAGCACGAAATAGTAAGTTACTTTCTTGTTTGTCTGTCGGTCATTCCAGGTGTAATCTGACGACTTAAATTTCAAAAACTTTCCAATTAGATATCCAGCTGAAAGTTTCAGGGAAGCTAAAATATCGATAAAATGTATTCTATAGCGTGGTTTTTAGATCAATTTTAACCGACATTTATTACTTTATCTAAAGCATGTTTTAAGTTTTTCTATCTATCTATACTACTTTTCTATCTATCTAAGGGTATTTATCTAAAGAGAGTGAACTTAAACAATAGAAAGTCTTAACTGGCTAAGTGCAAGTCGGACTCGCACTCGTAGGGTTCCGTAACATAAGCGTTTTTATGAAAAACAAATTTATATTTGCGGTTCGGAAAATGTGCTATATCTCAAAAACTACTGACTTCAAACCAATTTTCGGTTAACGTTTATTTCTACAGTATATTTTTTTTTAGATTTTTCACTTTTTACACACACATTTTACCACTTTAGAAGTGTAAAACTTTCAAACGAATGACTTATATATATATATATATATTTATATATTATATATATATATTATATTATATATATATATAGATTTCACTGTCCACTGAAAATATTTTAGAAGAAATGTTGGCAGTGATATCTCTTATGTGTGGTTCATGATCTAAAGGTAACGGGATTTAATAGTAATACTATTCTATGAAGACAAAAGTAGTAGTAATACGTACTACTCCAGACATGACAATATTATAACTACATAGGCTTGTAAAATAGCACAAATTAACTAAGAATAAGTTTAAGCATATTATGTAGTTACTACTAGATTTAACTTGTAACCGTATAGATTATAAAGAAATAATATTATTATATAATTCAGATTTTATAAATTATGCACAATATTGCTACACCCTAAATAGTACAGGGTACATGTCAATAGTAATAAGTAGATTAGTTTTAGTCTAAGATAAAACTATTGTACATTGTGTTTCAATAAACAATACTGAATACTGAATACTGAATACTATTCTATGAAGACAAAACTAGCGAATCACATCACATTTTAGCTCGAGCTTTAGCACTAATTTGGAAATATATATATATATATATAATGTAAATATATATATATATATATATATATATATATAAAAGAAAGTCGTGTTAGTTACTACACTTATAACTCAGGACCAATTTTTATGATTTTTGTATTTTTAGAATTGTCTTTGTCAGGAATAGGATAATAAGTATTAAAAACAATGAATAATTGACCTAAAAAATATATATAAGACAAATTATTTTGCCAAAATGTTCCTGGGTTAAAAAACTGCCAATCATTTAATGTTCAATTGTTTATCCCGTCGATACGGTAAACCGCAAATTAATAAGGGTCATCGCTCCACACGATTAGTGTATTTAGCCAGTGTCAAGTGTAAAAATTCTTCCCATGTGTGGATAGCATTACAATATTCGGATTAGTGTATTTAGCCAGTGTCAAGTATAAAAATTCTTCCAGTTTTTGTGAATTCAAGTCATGTAGATTTTAAAAATGTCTAATACTGTCAGTAATGACAATTGTTTGACCTATTTATTGTCAAATATGAGTGCGTTCAAAAATGTATGCTTACAAGCCACTTAAAAACGTTTATATTTCCAAAAACAATTTCTAAGATTCACGGAGGGTTTTTTTTGTGCGAGTGTAATTATTAACTAGCTGAGCTCCACAGCTTCGCTCGCGTGGAATTTGATGCGTAGAAAGTTGAGAACAATATCAGATTCACACACGCTTACTTTTGCATTTCTACATACATGATTTTGTAGTGACGGAAATACGCGGAACAAAATCTATGATTTTTTCAAGATAAATTCATTTTATACATATATATCCCCTAGGTATAGTTTTTATAAATTAAATATATATGTCCATTATTTGTTTTAAAGTTTATTTTTACCGAGTTTTGAGTGAATCAGACCAAGAAATATGTTCCAGAAACTTTCATCATCCAATTCAACCCCTTCAAGGGATAATTTTTGAAAATAAAGTTTAGCATATGTCTTACACTAGAGCCTACACTATCTACGTTTAAAATTTCATTAAAATTGGTTAAATGGATATGGAGATACGTGGTAACAAACATTCACACACAAAAACACACACACATATTTACTTTACTAAATCTATATATATATAAAAGAAAGTCGTGTTAGTTACTTTGTTCACTTATAACTCAAGAACGGCTGGACCAATTTTTATGATTTGTATGTTTTTGGAATTGTCTTTGTCAGGAATAAGATAATAAGTATTAAAAAATGATATTCATCAATAAAAAAATTATCTTCCCCGGCCGATTTCGGCAATGGTGACTGTATATGAACTTCTTTTCATTTGTTTGATTTTAAACTCCTTTTACAAAATGCAACTGATAGCTCACCTTGAGAAACATGAAAACAAAAAAAATAACGTAACCAAAATTGGCGGGATTTTTAGTTTTATTGAATTATATAGCTTCTATGGTATACCGCCATTTAGCCAGCTTCGTATTTCGTGAACGTTCCAAATTCAAAATGTTTTTACTGCTATCGATGAATTAAGTGCTCTTTTTCAATTGGCAATGGTAAAAAATATTTTTTTGTATACAGCAATGAGTTTCTACGAGTATTTAAAATAAATCTTTGTGCCGATATTATTATCAACAATGCCGCAACCAAGAAGATCTAACCTTTTCGAGTTTCTACGAGTATTATTTGAAGCACGTATTGAATCGACAACATAATATGTCCACATTACTCAGGTTATCGCGTAGGTATTATTTTGAATTTTGGTGGTTGTCCCAGGTTGTCATTGTTGGTTCGTTCAGAGAGTTTTGTCATTGTATTAACCAATTTTGATGGTTGTCATTATGGCGCTTCCATACATGGCTATTCGCTATTTGTGTATAAAAACCAATAAAAACAAAATAAGTTTAAATAATAAAGGGGGTCCCCATACAAGAAACGTATTTTTGAGGCTTTTTATGCTCGATCTTACAAACCTTACTAGATAAAGACTTGAAACTTACTCATGGTGTGTATTGCAATGGCTGCTATAAGATCAAATAATAAAAACTAAATTAAATTAAAAATTAAAGGGGCTCCCGATACAAGAAACGTAATTTTCCCGCAAATATTGTTCAATCGGAACCCTGCGTGTGCAGGTCCGACTCGCACTTGGACAGTTTATTTATATTCGCGGTACGAAGTTCGCCGGGTCAGCTAGTTATATATAAACAACAAAAGCATCGAAAATTGTCGGTACCCATGTAAAGGCGAAAAAAGCAAACCCTGCGACAAAAGCGAGCGGTGGTAGGTATTTTAGTCTGCATAGATATATGAACACTATAATATAATACCTACCCCGTCGCTAAAGCCTCCAACTTTGTCACACAAACATATTGTTATGATATCTGGACAGCGTATCTTGACAGTAAAATCTAAACTCGAAGTGAATTTTATATATTTCCATATCATTTTTGTACGTTTCTGCGAGCACACTCCAATTTCACTTTAGTTGAGTGAGACTTACGTGCTTTTGAGAACGTTCGACTCTAGAACTACCTGAATACTAAACTATTCGTAGCTTAGTTTAGAGAGACCTTAGATGCATAATGTCTGGTTTATATTAGGAGAGTTCATCGAATACAAGTTTTGAATAAGATTTTCTCGCCTAGGCTTAATGCCGGGGCCACACTAACGTGAAATGTCAATTTAAGATTTTGCGAGAGTGACTAACCACACTATGTTTATCACTTGAGCTATCGCCTAACGTTTATCAGCAACATCATCATCATAATCAGTCGGTGTCAGTCCACCACTGGACGTAGGCCTCTCCCAAGCTACGCCACTGAGCCCGATCTTCGGCTCTTCTTTTCTCTTCTTTTGTGAATAATTAATGTTGTAAAATTATCGGAATTGGTCGTGGCCACACCAACGTTGAACGTCCATCATCGTGATGATGGACGTTCAACGTTGGCCGTTAATTATCTCGATAATTAACGGCGTATCTCCAGCCCCAGCTAACATTGACTTAGGCGTTTTTTAACCGACTTCCAAACAGAAGGATTTTTTTCTGTTCAATTCATCTGTATGTTTTTTTTATGTATGTTACGCGATTGCTCCATCAATTGCGAACCGATTCGAATGATTCTTTTTTTTTTAATCAGTAGGGTACGTTTAAGAACTGATAAGTATCGCCAGAAATGACAATAAACTAATGAAAAAAAAAGGAAGTCGGTAGTTTTGATGAAAGAAGTAATATAATTAGTATTAACTAATTATATTACTTCTTTCATCAAAACTACCAACCGAGGAAAGTAATTATTACTTTCCTCTACTCGTAGTGTACTATCCCAGTCGGTTTTATATAGCCCGTTTAGTTTCAAAAAACAGCTACTCAGCTAGTTTATAAAACGGCGGCATATAAAATTATATGGCGAAATTCTATACTATTGCCTACATGATTTGCCTACTCTGTTCGAAACACTCTTGTCACGAAACACGTTGTCTTATCCTGTGAATCCAAAACAGGACATTATAATTTTAAAGTCAGTGCGTGAACAGTGCATTGGTGTTGTTCACAGATTGACAAATAACTGCGGTCATTATTCGTTGCAAACCGCAATTATAATTATAATTCGTTGCACGCACATTCTTACATGTCCTGTCAAATTACTTTGCATTTAAGTATTAAAAGGTTATGATAAAAACTAACATCACGAATGCTTTTACAAATCTCTCATTGGAATTTCACACTGCTTCAAAACTTGAACTGTTAAATATTCGAACTCGTCGAACTTTCGAGTGCTTAACTTTACATGCACTTTTCACTCTGACTGAGTTTATCTGCTTCCAACTTACAATCTGTGCACTCAGTATTTGCGTTACCATTTTCAGTAGAATTTCCTCACACCAGCTATAACATTTTGTGATGTATCTAATACTGCATAAGTAAACTTACCCGCAAAAGTTCTTACATGTAATTGCTGAAGAAATTTCATGTTTAATACATGAAATTTCTTCAGCATTCATGTAATTACTGCTTACGCCTAATTTAATTTCCACAAAGTAACGTTCGCAATGCAGTGATGTGTAAAATTCTGACAGTCCATAATTTTGCGTACCGCAGTATCTGTTGTAAACAGACATCGCTTACCACCAGGCGAGCGATCTGATACTTCTGTTATAAAAAAGCTACCATAGTTTTACTGCTTTGTTTTAAATCTCCGGCAATTTTATTAAATTGTTCGCGGCGCCAAAACGTTGGGAGTAACTTTTAGATATTCACAGCTTGCGTTTATCGAATATTGAATTTTCTGGATTTAAATTCCATTGCAAGCTTACTTATTTCATATTAGTCATCATAAACGTACTTCGTTTTTCTAGAGATATATGGACCACTACAGTGAACGAGGATGCCCTCGGTCGTCGCATGTCTGTCCTCGGGGTGTCGGAAGCCAAAGCACCAGATGGAGGCAAGTGGTCCTGCGCTGCTGATGATGGGGGCAGGAGGAGATGTAGAGCTCTAAGACTAGCTGTGCTGAAACCACCTGATATCAGGCTGGTGCCTTCAACTCTAACGGTTAATAAGGTAAGGAAAGAAATGTTTAGCAACACTGTTCTTATTGCAAGCTTTTAAAGCTGCTTTTGACAGTGTACTCACCAACTTTGAAAGCCCTGAGAGAGCCTTAAGAATACAACTTCCTATAAGACCATAACATGTATCTGGATTATTTCAGTCAGATACGTGTACCTACTTGTAAAAAATAATATGTTCCTGCTGTCCTTGATTTCTATAATTAAATAACGTGAAGATATGTATCATTTTTTATACTTTTCTATGAACATGATGTTTATTAAAGCCAATAAACTTTATATGTAGGGGGACAATGTCAGCATCACCTGCTTAGCTGGGGCTGGTCGGGTGCACGGAGCCCTGGGGTTCAGCTGGGCTCGGGAAAGGACGCTGCTACCTCTAGCGCCTGGCAGAGAGGTGTGGGAGGACCTCTATCCAGCTGGAAGCGTACTGAAGCTTTATAATGTTCAGGTAAACATCAGTTACAGCAATTCCTACATTGAAGTATACTTTGAGGCTTTTTTTATTGTTCAACATATGTCTATCTATACTTTTATAAAGAGAAGGACCAAAACTTCATCGCGTTTTGGTGACTTTCTGTACTTTCTGCCCTACGTTAAATAAAATGTAATCTGCAACTTGGCTAAAATAATCTAGCCTCTATAAAGTTATCTACGTGAATTATCTAACAATTACTAGATCAAAGAAATCATTAGTTGAAGATTTTATAACTTAATGGAAATTATCGACAACAAAATAGAACAAGAGAATCCATCAACTAACTTACTTATTTAACTCTCTCACAAAATAATTATCTTGTCTCTTTCTTAAAATATCCCATAAGATCTTCGCAGTATCATACAAATTCTTGAAACCGTCGCCCGAATGCTTAGTTTACTTCCGCTATATCTTATCAGTCTTAACTTATATTATTATAATTAATATAAAACAAATAATGTATATATATATATATATATATATATATATATATATATATAGTCACAGAATAATGAATAGTACAACTATGGTCTAAGGCAAACTTGATCCATGCCAGGATAAGCTAGTACTGGATCGCAGCCGTGTGGCCGTACCTTCTTAGTCTGAGCCTTACTTATAAACTTACCTGCATTTGAATTTATTTTTGGTTTGTCTTGTTTTCTCGTTTCACAATTTTCTAAAAACTTTGACAACCTTTTATACATAGAATTGTAAACCGTAATAAAACATCAAACATATATATCTGTTTACTTGATCGTCGATGCGCAGCGTATTATTGTATATTCACTGGCGAAGCTAAAATATTATAGTTAGGTTCGTTATTGGATATAAAAACCTAGGAACCTAACCTAACCTACTGAAACACACAGTTACATGTATGGTTGGTTTTAACCTACTTTAATTTTTTTTTAATATTCTGACGTAAACGATTGGATGACAGCTGAATGGTTCATTACTTTTTTTTTCTAATTCAAAGCGTTTATTTCTGCTTTTGCTATGTTTACTTGATAATTGGTTATGATTTATGATTTTGACGTGTATATGTGCGTATATTTATACTGCCTACATACTGAATAAATGCTTTGATTCTTCTTGATTCTAGGAGAAACGATATTTCATAAAATATGTGTAGCAGAGTCTGAAAAGGACCAGACAAAAAAGGCTAGCAATCTTCAAGGTGAACTCGTCGCCACTAAGTTGCCTAAGGAACTAATAACATTTCTTCTTGTCCCATCCAGAAATCCGGCGAGTTCCGTTGCCAAGTGTCGTCAGTAGCAGGAACTAACGCTAAAGGTGTGACGATGTGGGCACTTGGTGCCACCGACGTTGCTTGTGAGTCTGACGCCTCTCACGGTATCCGGTGGCCGAAGACTGCGCCCGGGGCTCATGCTTCTGCTACCTGTCCGCCGGGACATAATGGCGAAACTACAAGGTCAGTAATATTTAAATTCAAAATATTTATATTATCTATTATACTTTCTGCCCAACTTGCTACCATAAAGTAGCTTACCACCATCAAAGTGAAAGTCTGCCGCCATAACCTTACGGTGTTTTTTTTTTTTTTTTTTCTTTACCCACGAAAATCCTTTATGGATACCACTCGCCCGGGGGAGCGAGATGGTTACGTGGGAGTCACTGCCAGAAGGGCAGTATACCCACTAAAAACCTGGGGTGAGCAGTCCTCCGCCGAGATGGGGCAAGATGGGGCCGCGCTAGTATTCGCCATCTTGCCCCGGCGGTAGGCCTGGATCAAAATTCCAGGCCCCGGCACAAGGAGGGGTGACCTTGCTCACCAAGGCCACCCCTCAAACTTTACGGTGTTCCGGTAGCACACTGCAGCCTCTAAGAGCGTGTTCACCATCTTCGACCACATCATCGCTTACTAGCACGTGAGATAGTAGTCAAACGCTTGCCTAAAGAATATAAAAATAAAGTATTTTGTACTAGCTGCGCCTCGTGACGTCGCATGACAAAGTTTTGTCACTGTACATCATGTGAAATAATGGTCAATAAATAAGCGTATTTAAAATAAAAAAAATTAATTACTATTAAAAATAAGGGTATTCTAGAAATTCCCTTTTGAAATCGTAAAATATGCGAACAACGGTCATATCTTTTGATCGCGTTGACTTACAGGTTTGATTTTTTCACAGCCGTAAGATACCGTCATCGACTTCATAGCAATTGTTATGAAGTCGATGGATACCGTAGACCTGATTTAACCTATTTGATATAAGTTTCAACTTGATACCACTACGGGCTCTTGAGATAAATGGTCTTGACAGACAGACAGACGGACGGACGACAAAGTGATCCTATAAAGGTTCCTTTTTTCCTTTTAAGGTACGGAACCCTAAAAAGAACCACCAACCACAGAAGCCTCCAATTCAAAATAACACGTGTAAAAGCATCGTTAAAGCACCAATTAAAACGCAGCGTATTCAGTCGCAAAATTGCATTAAAATGACTAAATGCAACTAACAAAGTTTTAATGATCAAAATGCTCCGATATGTATGTCGCTTTTCTTTTGTCAAGAAAACTTTTAACGAGGCTTACGTTGCAGGTTTTGTGAACCAAAAACTGGACAACACGGTGTCAAATGGATGCTTCCAGACTTCTCTGGTTGTGTCGCTGACTCTCTGAGAGATATTTATGAACAGGTAATGAAACCTCCATGTCAGTTATCAGGAAATGTTCAAGTTTCGTGTTGTGTTCAGAACGCACAACGCTGCGGTATGCAGTGTCAAACATGTAAAGGTATTTTGTATGTAAGGCCACACGCGGCGTTCAGCGATCTGCGGGCTCGATCTAAGTACTTTTATCTCCAGAGATATGGAAATTAACACCTGAAACTTGCTTCTGAAAATTACAATTGCGGCACGTGAAGTCAGTTTTATTTAGTTTTTTAAAGATCATAAAGTAAAATATACCTAGAATTATTTTCTTCCAAAATGTTTTACGACAAAAGTAAAGTTCGATTGTTTTCTGTTCGCGTTTGGTGTGAACCAGTCGGTACAAATACTACTGCGCTATCTGATCGCCGCCTAGATCGCGCACGCTGTGGTGTGGTCCGTACCTTAAGTGAATTCAATATGAAAAGTAAAATAACATTTTAGATGTTTACAGACGATCACAACGTCTCCTTCATCATATACCGCACACAGCACACCGCTGCTGCTTTATTTACTAGTACTATTATTTATTCTGTGCCTAAAGGTAGACCGATGTAGGTGAAGACAAGTGTGAAGAAAAGTGTGTATAAGACTTACGACCTGACATTACAGTAATCCAAAGATTAGCCCATACCAACAGACAAGCAATAGACTTCGCCTTTAATCTCCAGTCCTAGGTTGAACTCACTGCAACTTCAGCCTGAAATCAGGTTTTGGTCGTTGATAATCTGTAATCTTGTAAGGTATTCGTGTCACCCGCGATATTCATATCATTTTGTCTATCTCTTCCAGTTCGCTAAGATCTCCTACGGCTACTCATGGGGCAACATATCCAGTGTAGCCCATCAATACGGCTCTGTGCTCCGCTCCCTACCTTCCCACCCTGGCGAGGCTACCATACCGTTACTCCATACAAGAGAAATGCTGAACTACCTGCTGTCTTCAGCTGGACAGCCGAAGGACAGGCTCGCTAGTACAGAAGACTTGTTGAAGATATATGACACTCTGTTGAAGCATCCAGATGCTTTCTTGGATGAAGAGGTAAGTTCAGATTACGAAAAAATCTAGTGCTTGTTATAAGTCACTCTCGAACTGGTACTGCATACTGCAATATTCATCACACGGTGACACAAATAATATCGTTTAATAATATCGTTTAAAAACTAAAAAAGAACCGACTTCAATGCCGCGCTATTCATTTTCAGTACCAATTTTTAGATGTTTATCTCAATATATCTGGAGATACGTATCAGACCTCGATAAAATTACCATGGTACCACACTTGGGATATCTCCTTTCGAACAAAAAAAGAATAATCAAAATCGGTTCATAAACGACGAAGTTATCCGCGAACAAACATAAAAAAAAATATATATATATATATATACGGTCGAAATGAGAAACCTCCTCCTTTTTTTGAAGTCGGTTAAAAACTAAAAAATAACCGACTTCAATGTTCATTTTCAGTACCAATTTTCATATGTTTATCTCAATATCTTTGGAGATACTTATCAGACCTCGATAAAATTACCATGGTATCACACTTGGGATATCTCCTTTCGTACAAAAAAATAATAATCAAAATCGGTTCATAAACGACGAAGTTATCCGCGAACAAACATAAAAAAAGTATATATATATATATATACGGTCGAATTGAGAAACCTCCTCCTTTTTTTGAAGTCGGTTAAAAAAATATAAAATGTAACAAAATCTTAAAATAATCTTACATACTATTTTAGTATTCCGTCTATTATATCATATATATGTTTTTTTAATATTTAATAACAAATAACAACATTGTATTTACAATAGTACATCATATATACAACTTTAAAATATTACCTAATTCGACAATATACAAAATATCTGATACCTAAACTACAATTAAAACACAACAACAGAACCAATGTTCCCAAAAAGCAAGCGACGTTACCTCGTTGTATAATAGATAGATATATAGATAGATAACTCTTTATTGAACACCACTTACAGAAAGGAATATACATATATACTATACAACTTAAGACTAACAATAATTTCTAATGATGTCAATGGGCGGTCTTATCGCTCACAGCGATAATAGCTAGGCTAACACGTTCACCGAGGTAAGCGCCAGCTCTCTGGTCAAGGGTGATTATCATTATCATCTTTTGTTTTTTTGTTCATTCAGGAAATTAGCCAGAAGGTACAATGCTTTTCGTTTGTCTGAATCTCTGCCATAGATTTAGTAAAAAAGCTCATACCTATAAGAAGAACAGTTAGTCAAGAGTACAATTTTGAATTAAAATTTACCTTGTATTTGATGTCCTACAGAAAATCTTCGAACTCCAAAACGCAGTGGCCGATACAGGTGGAATGAACGACCACCTCGACTATCATCGTCACGAATTTACCATAAAGAGCAAGCCAGTGAGAGAGGAAGCTGCACACTTCGACCTGCAGACCTCCCACCCTGGCCCTGAGGAATGGACCCTGGCTTCAGCTGGAGTGGAACTGATTGCAAAGACTGGAAATGCTTCGGTGGTAGCTGTTCTGTATCACAACTTGGCTGCGAGGTTGCCGTCGCTGAGAAGATCAATTGAGTTCAAGTAGGTTTATGTTTTGTTTTTGTTTCAAAAAGGACTCATACTCTAATCTAAACATCAATATCCTTGGAGTTTGCCAAGAGTCCTTTTTTCAACCGACTTCAGAAAAAGAGGAGGTTCTCAATTCGACTGTATTTATTTATTTTTTCGTATATTTTGTTACCTTATAACTTCGTCATTTATCAACTGACTTTGAAATTATTTTTTTTTATCGAGATAATGAGTATCTCCAGAGATATGGAGATTTACACCTGAAACTTGCTTCTGAAAATGACAAATGCGGCATGTGAAGTCAGTTTTATTTAGTTTTTTAAAGATCATAAAGTAAAATATACCTAGAATTATTTTCTTCCAAAATGTTTTACGACGAAAAGTTTCCATTATAAAGTTTAATTTGTATCTTTTCATCCCTCTACTTATTAACTTAACTTCTTTGAATTTTATTTCCGTTTATCTTTATTTTGACCCGCACTTATCACTTGGTTGTAGCCATACGTCTTCTAGGAACGGCCGAGAGATGGAGTACCTGATATCATCACAACAAGTCCAGTTGGCGGCTGTGGGGCCAGGAGTCGATCCGAAGCTACAGCATTCTGTGAAGCTAATATTTACGCATGTCAAGAATTACAGTGCTGTTGGTAAGTTAATCTTTGGAGCAGAATATATTATAGTAGGTACAATAGTAAATTTGTGCATGCCAGGCCAGGTGCAACATTATTTTAGGCCCGTATTTCAAAACGAAGCTCAAGTTTCAGGTGCGTATTTGCTTCTAACACACTAATTGCTAATAAATTAAATTTGTTATTATAGCGTGTTCACTATCTTTGACCACATCATCGCTTACCACCAGGAAAAATAGTGGTCAAACGCTAGCCTATAAGATATAAAAATGCCTAGAACCATTCAAATGGCTTCATTCCGTACCTAATACTTAAGAGCGAATCGGCACCCGAGCATATTGTTTTATAATACGGGCCTTTATTCTACATTACATATATAAATATTTTCTACACTACACATATAATAAGAAATGGGCTATATCTCTTATTGCTTCTAATATTCTAATTTAATTCCTCGACAGTTAGAATCGGCAATCGAGGTACTTGTTTTAATTTAATACAGGAATGAATTCAAACTTGGAACATATGAGGTGTAATGCTGTTTCAGACGGTAGAGCCAAAAACTACAACCCACAATACAAGCGCTTCATAAGACGTTATATTGCAGTTGCTGCAAATTAGAGAAGGTCGTTGCAAACTGTAAATAGTTTCAATAACTAGATGTAGGTACAATACCGAAAACATGGTATTGTATGTCATAATAACTGTTATCGGGCGAAGCCAGTTTTCGCGAACTACAAGCGTTGCAGCCGATGCAAGAATCGATTGGGTGTAGTTACTATTTATTTACAATACCTAACCTATACAGGCGCTAGGCGTTGCGAGTGACGATCGAAACCAATGAAGTTATTGTTATTGGTGGCGCCCTATTCAATCAAAACTATATAGGAACCAATTTATGTCGAATTACAATTCTCCTACTATAAATATAGTTCGAAATACATTGGTATCATCTAAATAGATGATACCAATGTATTATATATATGTGAAAATTTGTATTTTTTTTGTTTTGGTATAAAAAAATTAGATACATGTTCACTCGCGATTTGAAGACCCCGGTTTATAGCTATCGACACATTTCCGCATATTATATCGATGTTCTGCCTGACTTGCTATCAAGAAGTATCTTATGACCATCACGGCAAAAATTTGCCGCCTTAACCTTACGGTATTCCGATAACAGATTTTGTGAAATTTCAAATACCGACAACAGTGCCGCAATAACCAGTTATTGAGAATATTACCATGTTTTGGAAACCGGTATTGGTATGAATACCTACCTACAATGAGTTTCGTTATTGCAAAATGGCGTACCGACCCACCGCTACTGAAAATAAACGCGCACGTTCTGTAATAACTTAATTATCACGTTGTCTGAATAGAGGCTAAGCTCTAATGTGCGCTTTCCTGTGATGCAGCATCGAAACTAGCCTGCGGTCTCCGCACTTCATCTGAGCCGCGGGCGTGGAGCACCAAGGCCTGTGAGGTGCGAGTCACGGAGCCTACTCATGTCATGTGTCGGTGTCGAGGACTGGGGACCTTCGCACTATTTACCATTGCCAGATCTACGCTGGTAAGTACCTACTCTATTGTATTGTGCCATTTATCAAGTTTTGGTAATGTATACCAATTTTTTTTGGCTTTTTTTATGTCATATAGGCTAGCGTTACCAGTTACCACTATCTCAACTGTTGGTAAGTGATAATGCGGTCAAGGATGGTAGCACGCTAGGCCTACAATGGCTGGCTGAAAACTGGCAAAACTGGCTCTCAAGGATAGCTTCCGATTAATATCCATTCCTTGACTGTAAGTATACTGAAAGTGAAAGCAATTCGTTTGGTGCGTATTGATGGAATGTTAATGTAAAAATACAAACACCAAACATAATAAAACGGCAATAGCCAAATAGCTAAGACGTCGGCCTGGCAGTCGAGAGGTCGTCAGTTCGATCCCCACCCATTGCACTATTGACGTGAACTCACTCCAGACACCAGCATATTTAGCTTAGTTGGAGGGTTTAACAAGACTACTACTACTACTACTACTACTAATGAGCAAACCACATTGCTAGTAAGCGTTAACTAAATAAAAAAAAATCTCGTCGTCCTACAGACAGACACAGAAAAAGACCTCCGCGGCATTGTCAAGATCACAGCAAGCCTTGGAGGAGCGATGTGCTTGGCAGCTGCAGCACTTCAACTGTTGGCTTTAGTACCAGGCAGGAAGGCGAGGCTGCCGGTGTTGCTGAAAGCAGCTACCGCCGGGACTCATTCTGCAGCTATGCTGACGCTGCTGGAGTGTGACACACGACAGGTAAGGGTAGAAGAAGAAGAAAGAAAGGTAGTCCGTGAAAATATGTAAAATTATACGTATACCTCATCTGTATTTTTTTTTTAGAAGAGATTCAAAACTCGATAGCTATGCGTACATGACGATGAGAAAGTTAGTGACGCCATTTTCACTAACCTCACGCATGAGTGAGTTTAGCAGTGGTAGGAAGACAGTTTGACGAGCCACGGGACTATTGACTTTGGTTCAAAAAAGTTGAACCTACCCTAAGTTTTAATTTGACACACATTGCGCTTCTTATTTAAAACATTTTCCAAATTGACTGGCACTGAGGGGTTAACAAGAATACTAGTAATGTGCAACCAACATTGCGAGTAATCTTTATAAAATCTTATAAAAAAAAACTGATGATAATCTCAAAAGTCGGTAAAAGCGCGCAGCGTCACGCAGTTGGGAAGCTCAAACCAAGGTGTGAGACCATGTGCAGGATTAAAGTCGTGGGTGAATGGCAAGGGTAGTATCTAAGTTATGTAGGCATGAAGAAGATAGGAGAAGCAACTCTACCATGTAAAGACGACTCCCTTGGAGCACATTATCTGTAATTCATAAGGTTTTTTGTATAACAGGAAGAAGCATGTCCCGGTACCCTCGGGTGGGTGTGCGCGGCGTGTTGGTGCGCCGGGTGCGCAGCTCTGTGTGCGCAGCCTCTGTTGCTGCAGGCGGAGCTAGCGGGACGGGCACAGAAAGCACCATCTGTTGGATTGCTTGCAGGTTTGTTCGAGAATAAAAGAAAGAAAGGAAAATAAATGAATGGGAAGGGGGTAGGTAAAGGGAGTGTTCCATTGGCGAGTAAACCGCCGGTACGCCAACAAACTCGCAAGCCACAGCTCTAAACTGGCAATGGAGCACTTAAAAGTATGCGGACTTAAAAACCGGCGGTTTTACTCGCTGGCTCTTTGTGCATGGTTAAAATCCTAAGTCCGCGGTGCACATGACTTCGCCGACGATGAGAGTAGACTGTTTTGCTCGCCAACTGATCACCAACGAAAGCCAACGAGCCGGCGAGCCAACCAACGATCTAAACCGTTGCCTCGCCGGTTCGCCAATGGATCACTCCCTTCATAGACGTTGTGACACTACTAGTTTAATTTACCTATTTATATAGTCATTATTTTCTAACTGCAGGGAAAGGCCTCTCTGTCCTTCATAGATTAAAAGCTTTTTTGACTACTCTCCCTGTCATAGTTATTTAACTCGTCTCGCCTTCTTCTTCTGCGCCTACCGCGACGTCATTTTACATTATAAGGCTCCATTATGTTGTTAAGGTAGATGTGTCCTGCCCACGTCCATCCCATCCACATCCGACATCCATTTTTATTATTTTTTGACACATTGTGCAACTTCAATACAGAGAGATATAAATGAGTAGTTATATAAACAGGGGCCTTATTCAGTATGACCAATGACATAACGCGTTCCTTAACGCACCACGTCACGTTATTGAAAATTTGTATTCTGTGTGCCACACGATAGGTAAATTATACAAAACGCGCGCATTACACGTCCTCATATGTCACGATATTTTGACAGCTCAAAACGCGCTCATAACCTTACCCTATCGCGTTTTAATTGGCATAGAGAATACCATAACGCGGAGATAACGTAACACGGCACGGTAAGACTTTAAAATGGCCATACTGAATAAGGCCCCTGATTATGACGCATTGATTTCGGTCACACATAGACGACTAGTGTGAAGGTCAGCAGTCATGAGGCGGTTTGTTAAATTATTACGTCCATATCCTAATATAAGGGTTCTAGAGGCTAAGGTCTATATTTCCTAACCCAGCCTAATTTCCTTGACGAACACAATAGGTGCTTACAGTCTATACCAGGAATAAAGACCTGGAAATGGCAGACACTAATTATATATTTAACTTACGTTCCTTTGTATAATTTTAAATTCATTACCTACATACAGAAGCGTACAACTTAGTCTGTTTTAAGCCAGAGATCAGAGAGCGTTAAAGGCTATGTCACACACATAGGTAAATTGGATTATGCTTAGGTACGCCATTCGTACGCGTCATACTTACAATGAGATGAGAGACAAGTAAAGAATTATACGTTTAGGTTTTTATCGGAAGCTTTTTAAAGCGTCCGTTAAAATAAATTATATTACAATAGTATAGGTACGAGGGTCGTTCAATAAATACTTAGCCTACAAAAGAAAAACGAAAATTTTCGAAAAGTGCCGATTTATTTTTCTACATAATCTCCTTTTAACTCAATACACTTGGCCCAGCGATGCTCCAATTTTTTTAACCCGTCTAAAAAATACGTTTTCCTGAAGTCTGTAAAATAGGCCTCCGTGGCGGCGATGACCTCCTCATTCGACCCAAATCTTTTCTCGGCGAGTGACTTTTCAGGTTTGGAAACAAAAAGAAGTCACAGGGGGCTAAATCTGAAGAGTAAGGTGGATGGGGCAGCAATTCGTAGCTCAATTCGAATAATTTGGCCATGGCGACGGCAAAGGTGTGAGCCGGCGCGTTGTCGTGGTTGGAGAAAATGATGCACCGTTCCTTCTGCAATGCCCACAGTGTCAGCTATCTCGCGAACCTTCAATCGGCGGTCTGCCAACACGAGATCGTGGATTTTTTTTATGTTTTCCTCCGTAGTAGCCGTTTTCGGGGCACCTGAGCGTGGCTCATCAAAAACCGACTTGCGGCCACGAACAAACTCGTTAAACCAATTCTTGACGGTTGCCATCGAAGGAGAAGAGTCACCGTACACAGCATCCCAGCGATTTTTAATTTCACTGCGCGTTTTCCCTTCCAAAAATAAAAATCGAATCACCGAACGATACTGCCCTTTTTCATTTTTGTTAAACTGACCGACACGTTCGCTTTCAAAGGCTATTAAAACAAAACTAATAGAGATCATTGTTTAAAACTTTGGCAGTAGGCTTCAAAAACATTGCACTGTACTATGGTAAAAATTTTTTGTAATAGCAGTGCCATCGGGCGATGAGGCTACGTACTTGTTGAATGACTTTCGTAGGTCTATATATATACTATAATAAATACAAATACCTATAATATCTCTCACATGCATTGCACTCTCCAGCTTTTGGTAAAAACCTACTTACCGACTAAACTTCCGGCAACTTACGGTAAACATAATCCATAACCTCATGGTGGTAGTCCGGCAGCACACAGGCCTTGAGAGTCAGAGTATTCTAGGCCTAGCGTGTTCACCATCTTCGACCACATCATCGCTTACCACCATAATTGTGTTATACCACCAGTCAGATAGTGTTTAAACGCAAGCCTATAAGATATATATAAAAAAAACTAGAGGTCAAAAATTAAAAAGAAACTAAAGGTCGGCGTTCTGGCACATGTAAACTAGTTCAAGAAGCCTTTTATAACATTTTCTTATGCCACTTTTACTTTTCTTTTTACTTCTCATGTCTTGATCAATCTATGATCTTTTTCATTTTATTCCACAGGGGTATGCACACTAGCTTGGCTGACAGCACGTCTATGGGGCGGAGCGCCGCTACAACTGGGTGCTGCGGCGGCGGCCGTCTGCGCTGGAGGCTGTGCGTTATTGGCCATGTTGTGTTTAGCACTCGCGCTCTGTGCAGCGTTGCGGTTACGGACCATTACGCATAAGGTGCCGGTGGAGAGGAGGAACTATCTTAAAGATAGGTAAGGGTAAGGAAAGGAAGAGTCATAGTCTTCTTTCTCAAAGTGCTAGGTGATGTTACTCTTCATATGTTGTTTCTTTATGTATTGGGATACGCGTTGTAATTGTAGATAAACGCTTGAACACGATTGCATCGGATGATGGAACCTACTCGTAACTCTGCTCGTAGTCTGCAATTTTCCCAAGTATTCTTTCAAAATAGCTGTTACCATTGTTATAATAGAACTTGTCGTCAATCTGTTCGTCAAGATATTAAGGTCGAGGATGTTGCGAACCTTATATGACACTTTTTTTAATCGGTAGGGTACGTTTCCAATGTGTTCCCATTGTAATTTCATCGAGATCTGATAAGTTTCTCCAGAGATATGACGACAAACTTCTCAAACTTGCTACTGAAATTGACTCGCGGGGCATGGAATTCGGTTTTAGTTTCGAAACTATCTTAATTATTTCTTCATAAATCCACTTCTATTTCTAATTTCACGCTTAAATCTGACTAGTCGGTTGAAACTGAAAGTAATATGTAACATGTAACATTTTCCAGAGGCCGAGTGGTCCGACATACGCTGACGCTGCTGTTCACGACATCAGCGGCGCAAGCAGCTGGCGTCGCGTACGCACAGCCGGGGGAGCGGCAGATAGCACATGTCGCCGCTTTGTCTGCTGCTGCATTGGCTAATGTGAGATACTGTTTTGTTTCTTCCCATTGTCAACACGGCCTTCTCGAATCCTCTAGAGTGAACGCCCCACCATGTAGGTCTATGGTTCTTCCCCGCCAGTCATTCTGAAGATCACAGCGTACTTCCACTGTGCACTTATTCCAGAATGAGCAGCCCTCCATGTCATTAGACATGTTTAGTACTTCTTCTCAGATTGTTTTTCTACTACCTGTATGTTAGTCCGCAACTTATGACCAGAGTCCTTCGAAGGAGGATTCATTCCTCCTTCAAAAGGACATGCAATGCACTAGTTCCGCCACTGATATTGATGGTGGTGGCTGGGACCACTTACTATCAGCCTTACTAATTTATTTTTGTATCCGATAATCTAGCGTTTGATCACTATCTTGCCTGGTGATAAGCGATGATGTGGTTGAAGGTGGAGAACACGAATGGAGCCTGGAATAATCTGACTCTCAAGGTTTACCTGTATCGTAAAACATATATTTTGTCAGACTGACTGATTAAATGGTTCTCTTCCAGGGCCTGGCCATGATAGTATGCTACGTGATCAGAGACGAGGAGTGTCTCAGATCAGCTCGGAGAGTGCTCTCGTTACCTTCCAACAAGGACTGGCAGGACTCACCTAATGGAGATACCTCGTTAAGTTGTAAGTACTTTTTGTAATTATATCAACGGTTGGGGGTAGCACAGTTATTGAGCGGAGACCATGGAACAGCAGACTTAGCAAAGGAGGAGCGATGATCTAAACTAAATGGCTGGCAAGAACTGGATGAGAGTAGCAGAGGATCGAGGATTGTGCCCAGCACTATGCAATTGGAACTTATTATTATTGTTTATATACCGGCTGTAATTCACGTACCTTTAGTCTTTTAGTCGAATTTTCTCACGATCGCGATCGCGATCGCGATGTGCACGGTGCACATCGCGATCTCACCGCGTGACCTCACTCCCGAGGAAGAGCGACGGACTCGCTCGAAACCTAGGTCGAGAAAGTTCGATTAAAGGTACGTGAATTACATCCGGTAGGTAAAGAATAATAATGTTACAAATTCACGATAATGTTAAAATAAAAATTGGAGCTTATGTCCAGCATTGGACTAAAATAGGCTGATGATGATGGTGGTGGTGTAATAAATTATGAAATTATGTGCCTACAAATTTTCAAAAATCAGTCTCAGCTCATTGTTACGAGTAATTCCTAAAGGGTGTACAATGTGAATTTAGCCGTAATACCTATGTTAAACCTTTTTTTCCAGTGTACATAAAGCAAGGAGGCGAAGTGGAAAGTAGAGGCGGCGTCGGAGTGCTGGAGAGTTCCTCATCTCCCGTGTCACCGATGACGTCTTACTGGCGCGCGCCGGGCCTAGAGAGTCCTGCTAGGTTACATAGGTGAGTGCTACTTTACTTATTAGTTAACCTAACCCGTCTTCTTCACTTTTCAATAGATACCTATTGAAAAAAGTTTTAAGGATCGGCTGTTGTTGATGGTGACGGAAAGCTGGAATTGTTGTTTTTTTAGAATCTTATTAACCTCAGACTATTAACGAAGAGTCCGTAGCTACCTAAGTCTGGCCTGTCGCACTCCGCGCTGTAGCTGTTTTTTTTTATTATTAAATGATTACTCGCAATGTGGGTTACACCGACACCCTATCCATTGGGCTATTGCCGCTTTGAATTAGTATTAATTAGTACATACGCGGCAGCCGGCCGGCTACAAGTTCAGTCAGTAGTGTCACGCGCGATCTCGATCGGACGCGCGCCTTTACTTTACTATTCAATCTGTTTTCTCACAACACTCAACCTTACAGTAAGAGACAGCTGACGGCCTACGAGCTGACCGTGTGATACAGACTCTCACAACGCGGACTTACGGTGCATTTTACGGTGCGCAACACACAGTTTCTCGTTACTATTGGTTTATTCTGTGACGCAAATTCAAGGTCGCATCTGAGGAGTGTAGCGTATTTTGAACGATACTGACGTTGTAACTAGGTTTAATCTCGCATTTTTGCTCGCAGAGAGTGCATCTTCTCTCTATTTTATTAAAAAGTGTTGATATCATCAACATGATTTGTTGCAGTTTGCAGTAATTGGTTATAGACCTGAGATAATATAAGTTCATGTATTATCAAAGTAAATAGGTAGGTACACCATTGCCAAACACCCAAAGTGTTCTTAACCGTTCCACACCACATCTAGGTTGTCTGGCAGATATTGCTTGATGCAATAAGATGATTGTAATTTAGTTTTTGTTATTTTTGATATTATGTTTTATGTGGTAGGTATACAATAAAGAGTTATCCTATTCTATTCTAAGTATATCCTACAAATTTTGATCCCTACCTTCCATCCTTCACATAAACATACGTTTTTTATATTACCGGCATGTGTCAAAATATTGATGGATGAAATCACGGAGAACAGACTCTACTCTAGGTAGACCGTGAATGTTATGCTAATTAATAGATGGTCTTTCAAATTCCAGAAGACAGTCAAACCCCGACTGCCGCGCCGACATCGTTCGCTGCGTGGAGTACAAGGACTCTGTCCTGAGTCCGCACCGCTACGAGCGTCAACACACGACCCACGCGGTCTGCGATCTCATCCCTCACGCCGCCGTCCAACCGGAGTACATGGCACGAGTCTGCCTAGAACTAGGAGTACTCAACACCCCCCACCCACAACCTCACATCTCCCTCACATCACAAACGCCCCCTAGAGAATCCCCAGCACCGCTTCTAACTTGCTCAGTCGACTTCGAACCTTACACAGAAAAACACCGCTTCGACACGAGCAAAGAAAACTGCTCAATTTGCGTCCAATCCAACCCCGACATCTCCCGAATCCCTTCCCCTCCGATCAAAAGCTGCCTCAAAAAGAGCAAATCAGAATTTACCTCCACGTCCCTCCCGTCCATAGAAGTGAAAGACGATAAGAAATCTGACATAGACCAAGTGAACAGAGAATGGAATAAAGCCTACGATTCGCCCGAAACGGATCGAATGCTCAACAAAATATCTAACGATTTGGATTTTCTCTTAAACCGAAATCAAGAAAGCAGTAAAATACCCGACCAAATAGAAGAAGCGCCCACTTAGGATTAAAGATTTTAAATCTAGTTTTGTAAGTTTGAACGAATAAAGGAAACAGGGGTGCAAGGCAAGCTAGGTAAAGTTTATATCGTGTACATATTTGTATAAGCTATTTGTACCCACTTAAGTAATACACGACACAGAGATATTCCGCTAAGATATTTAGATATTCAGACTTCGCTGTTTATAACCATTATCGTGTTTACGATTTCTGATTTAATTTTACATGGTTTGTAACAATTTTAACTTAGGTCTAATACTAGTCATTATAATGCAATATAAACTGATGTGATATCTATTCTACTCTACTTTTTACTTCTACATATATAAACTTGTATGTCTTGTTTACACTTTAGTTGACGGTTAGATCATATATACCTATTTCTAGATAGACAATTTCTCCCATACCTACGAATACATCACGTTTCTTGATCCGTAACATTATATCCAATCCAATACTTCCCTTATAATTTAAACAATTGTATATAGTAAACATAATTGTAAATAATAATTTTAAGGTTCTAAACGAATTATATTTTATGTTAAATCGGGTACAATATATTTTATTTACAATAAATTTTTTACTATTGAATTTTTGTATGTTTTACTTCGTTTATTTACAATAGAAAAGTCCTTTATGTTACGTTATCGCTAGCAAATTAAAGTCTTAATATTAGGAATAAGAATGTTACAATGCCCTTTTAAAATATTTTATCATTTTGCTACATTGTGCCTTCTATAAAAGCCTTTAAGACAAATAGATTAGTTGACCTACTACTTTTGGTCTTGGTAAGCTGACTCAGGGTTCGCGCTACTTTTCTATGACAAAAACTGTGACATGCTTAACTCTCCATATCTAAGAGTATCTTTTTTTTAATATTTTATAGGCTAGCGTTTGACCACTATCTCACCTGTTGGTAAGTGATGATGCGGTCGAAGATGGTAAGCACGCCAGGCTTAGAATGGAAACTGGCTCTCAAGGATAGCTGCCGGAACACATTAGATGTTTTGGCGACAGATTATCTAACTTGAGGGTGGTAGAAGGCCAGGCGGACACTAGATAGTGTCCTACCACCATGCAGGGTCATTGGTGCACGGCGGTTTGAACTCGGTACCACGGCATCAAAGCCGACCGTTCTCCCGATTACGCCACCGGGCCCTCTAAAATCTACTACTTGAGTCAGAAGATGGTATACACGCTAGGCCTAGAATGGTCTGACTCTCAAGGGCTACCGAACCACCATAAAGTTATAACAGTTAGGTTAGGTTAGGTTATAACATTTCAATCGGGGGCAAGATGATGAATGCTAGCGCGACCCCAAATGCCCCACCCCGTCGGGTTTTTAGCCGGTAAGAATCCGGCATAACCACTCTGACAACCCGTGCCGAAGTGGTACTGAAGATTTTCCCCACGAGTAAAAATAAATCAAAATTTCAATAAAACACCGATGAAACGAGTAATAAAATATGATTTATTAAAGCTCAACTAGCATAAATAAACATAACTGATAATTTACAAAATGTATAAGCACAAACTAGCAACTTATTATTAAAGTTTGTTCCATATAATACAAGTAGCTATACTAAAATTTAATTCATAGACAACAATGTTAAACTGATCTGTACATAACTTGTTGTTACTGCAACAAATCCATAGACAATATGATATGCAATATAATATACACAGGTGCATACGTACAATTATTGTAACTACAAATAATTTATAACATTAAGGGCCAGTTTCACCAGTGCCTATTAACATTTCAGATAACTATCTGACATATAATACTATGTCCGCCATATACCGAACAGTTTCCGAACGGAATCCCGAATCGAAGAATAAACTTCGAAAGCAAAATACCGTTTGTATGTAATAATAAATAATAAATAAAAAGTTTATTTTCTCTCACAAAAGGTTCTTAAATTGTATATCCAAACTTACAGACAAGGTAAAGAATATTCAACCTATCTTTGTGAGAGACTGGTGCCTGAAATAGGTTTAAAAAAACCTGTAGTACAGGTCACCAGTGCCCTCCCGCGGATCGTTGTACATACTATACTATATTGTTCGTGTCTTACTATAAGTTAGTTAGCTTATACCTATACGGTTTATGTCGTAGTACGAAACAGCATTCCGTTTCAAAATTCCGTGTGTATGTGGCAGGCCTTAAAGTTATCAAAAATCTGTCAGTTTAGGTCTTAGGCTTATATCAGAAATCGGTGAAACTGGCCTTAATACTAATATTTAAATTGATGGTAATAATGATGTTAAAACCATACAATTCCAAATAGTTGCCGTACTTTGCAAGTACTTTGCAAGATGAAGTTACATAACATATTTTGTGACCATACGAGATAATAAATTTTTTTAAAGATACTATAATGAATATTAACATATTATTATTAGCACCAGTTATAAAACAAAAAGACGATATTTTAATGCACAACGATATCTGAAACAATATTTTGAATGACACGTTCCAATTCCTTTTAAATTCCAGTGATATTACAGGGCATGTGAGACTAAACATCTTAACGTCTCAAGGTAACAGACGCAGTGCAGAGTAACGTGCAAAACTATGTGTATTCAGAATTTTGCATACCAAGACTAAAGGTCATAAGAAATATCTCAAGGATATTATATTATTCTCTAAATTACCTTTATTTTGATACATACCTCTCTATCGAAAAATCAAAAGATAATATTACACGTGGAAACACGATTTAGTAAATATATTAAACTATGTTGGATTAGGTACATATGACTGTTATGTAATATTTAAAGTTGTAGTTACAAATATTATTTTAATATTTATAATCGATATAAATATTTTTAGTCTAAATCTGGGCTCTGGCATTATTTCATAAGGTTAAATATAATTTTACATTATAGGCCAACAATACGTTGCGTTCCATTCTGATGCTAACTTAAACTAAACTTATGCTCATGAAAAAGCTAAATCATGTGCTTTAAAACTGTTTTCGTCTCTCTCTAACTAATGGGGTGAAAAAAGGACAGTGGTATAAATCTATCAGATTATTTTAAAATTTACTAGACATCGAGATAAACACATACATACATACGGCTTCTAATTTTAATTTTGTTAAGTAAGCTTTCAAGAGGCTTATGTCACGTAAAAACAAAATAAAAATGGGTTGTCCCTTTTTATATCATACTGTGAAAACTACAATGGAAAGAGACATAGTACACAGCTATAATTTAGCTAAAATGCGTTTATAAATAAGAGACTAAGTTTAATGGGAGTAACACTAACTATCACAAGGCACTGATACGTAACATTAATACACATTCGACAACATTATAGCAGCGGCAAGTTTATAATCTCTTTATTATTATGACGTTAAATGATGTTCACTTTGAATGATATTTTAATATTGGTAGCCATTGTCAGTACAGTAATATAAACGGCCCAAATAAACAATGAAGGCTTGACTTAGTTAGCTCAAATAAAATTGAATCAATCGCAGTTCGAAATGGCTTGACCAATGACAAAATATTCCGATCTGTGGTTCAGACTTCACCAATGCGGAGAAGAGGACTAAACACTAAACTGCACTAAAATGCACTAAACATACAAGATTCACCAAAGATTCTCAAAATATCTCAATATAAATCTTATTGGTCATCTACACACATTTCCTCTCACTCCGTTTTGGTGGAGTCTGAGCCCTAATGTGTTTTCTTTCTTGTGTACTGCACAACATTATATGCTCGAAATTCAGATCGATCAAGATATACCAGCCTAATTTTTATTAGTGTATATGAGAATAGGTACCATTAGAGCAGTTACATCATGTAAATCTATTGCAATCGTATACAACAGTTATCAGAATAGGAGACTTACATTTTGAAGGAGCTGCGCCTAAAATATTAATTTTTTTAAAGAAGCAAAACTTTGAGGTAACATTTAATAAAAGCTTTTGGGCTGTTACTTAGAATACGAGTACATAATTGCCGTGTATAAGATTATTAAGGCTTTGCTAAACAGAAGGGATAACTAACGCGACATCAAGAATGTTCAGTAGCAGTAGCGTTATTATTAAAATCTGCATCTCCTACCTTCTAAGGTATGTAAAAGTGTCTACAGGCTTGCTCGATTTAATACGATCGACACGAGTGAACAAACGAAATCGAGTGAATGTGTGCAAGAGACAATCTTTAACCGCGTATTTTTATCGATTGCCGCCACGCGGTTAGTTATTTGTCGATCGACGCGTGAAAAAAATGTATCGATTAACAAAATTGTCTGTAGCTTGTAGGTACTTATAATCTTGATATTTTGTCGATCGTTAACAGACGACAGTAGAATCTAAATCAGACAAATTCGAGCAAATCTGTATCACTCATCTGTATGTCTCATCATCTTATCTGTAAACCATACAACAAACCGAGCGAAAATCACGATCGTTTACAAGCATTAAATAATTTCAGATGATTAGAAAGCGTCTATAGAAATTACCAGAGTGCCCTAGTGCCAGTTTTATAGATATGGTTTAATTACTCGATCACGTGGCAGTAAACACAGATTTGTATGGAATTGAAAAGCGCCATCTAGTGTCCATAAGATGTAACATTGTAATGTCTATACAAACCAGTGTTTACTTTAACGTGATCGAGTGAGTAAATAAATCTGAAGAAACTCTCACTATGCACTCAAATTTAACGTCGCGTTAGTTTCACTTTCTGTTTGACATAATAACTAATAACATAACATAATAACCTTTAGGATCGAAAACATTAACAGGTGCGATATAGATCCTAGGGTGATTAAATTACTATATTTTGGCTATTTCTATCAGATACATTTAATAGATCTATGAATTTGTTTAACATCGGTACTAAAAGATTATCATACAAAAGTCCCTTACAAACATTTTCTATCTATACTGGTTTACAATTGCTGTTGCACACCGTACGACAAAACAACGACTCGAGTTCAAAATAAAGCATTTGAATGTGAACTTTATATGATGCCAGTTACAGTACAATTGTAAATAATACATTCTAATATAATATAGTCATAGTTTTAAAATAATTGCGTAAACCATGCACAATTCATAATCATCAGGCTATATATTATGACAAGGATATTTTACACCAAGCTTGTTTAAAAAAGGATCTTTAAAATATTACTAGATGTATACACTTTATAGTACTTTAAGCGATAGGAAATAAAGTCCAGTTCTCAATGTTTAATTTTGAGTCAAGTTCTTGTTAAGTAGTTATGATGAGCGCTGTCCATTACACTGGATATAGCTGGTTACCATTTTCATACACTTTCAAGCTCAACAAATATTACTATTAATTTCATAATACATCAATATTTAGTGCCTTTTCTATACAATATTATAGGTTAACATATACATTAGTTAAAATATTGACACTGATATTTTAGACTTATTAACTCGAGCTGATTTTATGGAATGTAATGAGAGTTATTTAAATAAATGTCCTTTATTTTAATTATTTTTATTTAAAAAAAACCGGCCAAGGTGAGTTGTACTCGCCCACCGAGGCTTCCGTACCAACGTTGGTACGTACCAATTAAGCTAGACCTCTAAATGGTATCAGCGCTTATATAACTCAGAGGTCTACCTTAATTGGCGCAAACTATGTATGTATGGGGGCACCCTTTAATTTTCAACTTTTTTTATTTATTGGATTTTTCATTAACTTGCGCTGTAAAACCTTGCTTCTTGCCAAATTTCATGATTCTAGGTCAACGGGAAGTACCCTATAGGTTTTCGACCCAAAACCTATAGGGTACTTCCGGTTGAAATAGAATAGTCAATTTTGGTTAAAAGCAAGGTCTTACAGCACAAGTAAGGGAAAAATTCCGAAAAATAAAAAAAGTTTGAAAATTATGGTACATTTTGGTACTAAGAAGTTTTCGCAAAAATCGAAATTTGCCCATATCTTTTTATTGTGTTGACTCAAGACTTTGATTTTTATAAACCCAATAGGGACTATATATATATAGACTTCAGTATCAGGTAAAAAATTCAACTTGCTAGGTCCACCTGTTTCTGAGGAAATCAGTGGTAACACACAACAGACAGACGGACAGACAGACAGACAAACAAAAAATTGATCTTATAAGGGTTCCTTTTTTTACCATTTGAGGTACGGAACCCTAAAAATAATTATTTTGAAAAATAAATTACATTAAGATATATTTTTTTTAATAATATTAATTAAAATAAAGGTTGAAAACAACGCTCGATGAAACTCTGTGAAAAAAAAAGTGGCGAAAACTAAACAACACTAAACGTAATGCGCTCACGCAACAATCGAGTTCACTTGACGCCTAAAGTCGAAAATGTCGTAACGCATCCTCAGAATAAGTCGCCCACTAAGTGACTAATCGCCGGCGCGTGAAACACACTATTGAAGAGGGTTTTAATTTTTAATTTTCCTCAAAAATATAACCTAAGAACGTTCAAATCGAGAGTGAATAGGAACTTACTGAGCAAGCGTGCTACACCTTCAGCTGCATCGCCACTTAACATCAGGTGAGATTGCAGGCAAACGTTTGCTCAGTCCTAAATAATATATAAAAGTTTTAGACGAGTTCAATAATTTGTGCCATCAGTGGCAGTTTCCATACAAATTTATCAATTTTTACATATTCGATATTTTCGCTGTTCCTTTGGGGTTTATAATCTACTTAGTCATTTTCGAGTTTCTGTGAGACTTTTTTTATGATAACAGGACAAGCACGGTGCTCGCCTGATGGTAAGCGACGACATCTACCTATTACAGATTAGATTACCTAAATAGGTATTTCATACCATGCGTTAGTAAATTAAATACTAACGCATGACATTACATTTTTGTATCTATATTTGTTTATATCATCGAATGAACCACAAAATAAATAATAGTGACTGAACACACTGTACTTTTATTTGTTATGACGATGGATATAATAAAATTATCACCCTCGAAACATTCCATACAATCGCTAATAGTACATTGCTACCTACGTATTATAAACATCTAAACAACAAGATTATATCACTTCGAGTAGCTTCGGCGAGTCAGATATTTAGATTAAAGTACAAATATGTATTCTGATTTATTTATATTCTGTTGTTTATAATGTATATGGGATTTTTAACCGACTTCAAAAAAAGGAGAAGGTTTCTCAATGCGACAGTATATATGTTTTTTTTTAATGTTTATTCGCGGATAACTTCGTCGTTTATGGACCGATTTTGATTATTATTTTTTTGTAGGAAAGGAGATATCCCAAGTGTGGTACCATGGTAATTTTATCGAGGTCTGATAAGTATCTCCAGAGATATGGAGATAAACACCTCAAAATTGGTACTGAAAATTAATAGCGCGGCATTGAAGTCGGTTCTTTTTAGTTCTTTAAACGATCTTATCAGAGCAGCTAAACAGACAATCACGTGTTTAAAAGGTGATTTACACAAAGATTTTTTCTTGAATACGAGTATGTGGTAATTGTACAAAAACGCCCGCCCGGGTCTCCGCGACGGAGCATTTTTGTATGGAACCCGCTTAACGCAGTTTCAAGCTTTACGAGTTGCAATAGCAACGTACGTTTTTATATAGAGTGCTCCAGGGAAAAAAAAGAATAGTGTATTTAATTCGTCGCTTTTAGAAACAGTCTTTGCGTAAATCAGCCTTTACAATTCAATGCAACATCTTATATTTGAATTAGGTTTTTTTTTAATTTTTTACTTTGTTAATTTTTTGTATGTATACAGAAACATTTCGAATAAAGTCCCCGTCACGAGAAGCTATAAATTATGTAAACAAGTGTTCAGGAGTTCACAACATTTGGACCCACAAAAAAAATGAATTTGTTTAAGATTTAATAAATATATATAACAAATATTAATTAACATATATTATTTAAGAATAATTATACGTCAGATTCAGATGTTTCCATTTCTGTGTCAGAATCAGTAACATGTATCACTCGTACGCATTCGAAACTCGAATGACGCGTTTATTTCAAAATGGCGTCCCGATACTTTACAATCCCTGCGTCCGGTACCAAGAAACACAAACGATAGCGCTTTGCGTCGTTAAAATATGATCCGACTAAATTAAATAGGTTGTTACTTTCATATAACCCGTCTATATTTCATGTCGATTGAATATGGTCAATTTATTATTATCTCGCAGTATAAAATGTTTACTTAGTAAAAGATGTTTGTTTACATAATTTATAGCTTCTCGTGACGGGGACTTTATTTTGTTACACTTGAGATTTATACTTACCAATAGATATTTGTTATACATCAATACAAAATACATAGTATGTACTAATTTTATAAATATCTACTCACCGACAGTCCAATTAGAAACACTGCAATTTAGTCGATTAACGCGACGATCCTCGGCACATTACGACTTTTGTCGAAGAAGTCGCAGTCGCAGCGATTCGTTGCGACTTCAACACAGCGCAGGGTCGTCGCGTTTATTGAAATCGCGCATATCTGGAATTCGGAAAATAGTTATATTATTGTACTGGTCGAAATCGAGCTCAGTGGCGTATGGGGAGGACACTCCCATAGGGGAGGCCTGTGTCCAGCAGTGGACAAAAATTGGCGGATAATGATGATGATTGTATTGGTCTTCAGATCTACCAATGTATGAGATATGGATATAAATACCTTTAACTTGCCTTTTTTATACCTTATAGGGTAGCGTTTGACCACTATCTCACCTGTTGGTAAGTGATGATGCGGTAGAAGATGATAAGCACGCTAGGCCTAGAATGGGAACTGGCCCTCAAGGACAGCTGCCGGAACACATTAGATGTTTGGCGACAGGTTTTCTAACTTGAGGGTGGTAGCTGGCCAAGCGGACACTAGATAGTGGCCTTCCACCATGCGGGGGTTGTTGGTTTCGACGTTTTTCCTTCGTTAACGATGTTTTTCTTTCACCGGAGGGCCACTGTGAAAAGCACACATAAATTTGTCGATAGAAAAATCCATTGATGCACGGCGGGGTTTCTCGGTACCTCTAGCATTAAAGCCGACCGTTCTCCCGATTACGCCACCGGGCCCTCGAAATGAACATATTTTTATTATTTATTATTTTTTACGTTTATTCTTAAGTACGGTATGGTGTGGTTAATACATTTTATCAAGATCTGAATGCCTAGTACGAGTTTCTTCAGATTGGTTTACTTAATTGAGCACGTTCAAGTCAACGCAGATTTGTAAGGCACTAAAAAGCGCCATCTAGTGTGCATAATAAATAGGTAATAACAATGTGATTTCCATACAAATCTGCGTTTACTATATATTATCGAGTCAGTAAATAAATCTAAAGAATCTCGCACTAGGCACTCAGATGAGTACTTAACTTCAGAGATATGATGATAAATACATCAAACTTTGTACTGAAAATGACTCGCGCGGCATGTGAATGTAGGTGTTTGTAACCGATTACAATGTACTGTTATCTATAAACATTAACGTGGTATTATAAAGCATACACCGCTCGCTCTCACGAGCTACGAAAACGAACGGTGCGCAGGGGCCACCCTTTGCTTCACCTTGCAACAGATAAACCAGTCATTATTTTGATGGGTGACTGTGATTAGCATTTACAATACAACTGAAAGGTGCCGTGGGTCGCATGACATGTTAAACTGTAATTAAAAAAGGTTAAGCAAATATTTTCCCATCTCATTTGCCTGTCATATAGACTCGATATCTTTTTCCTATTTCCAATGAAAAGCGATAGAATATCTAACAACATTTTGCGAATTTTGGGAAAGTTTTATGATATTACGGCTTGTAATAAAATATTTATGCATTCATCTTAGGTTTGACGTCAGCATAAATTCATATCGCAGTAAATCTAGTTTATAACCGAGTGATTCATTGGACAGAACTTATTTTTGATAGTTTGTACCAGATACAAGCGATTTATATCTATCTAGTCATCACAATCGGTATGTTCTGGTCGTTCTATTCATGAATCTATAGGTTCCCGAACTAGCTTAGCGTGGCGCTCAAAAGGTAAAACTGATGACTGTTTGTCACTATAGCTGACTTACCTGCGCTGTCTCGACCGCTACAACTGAAACAGCTCATCATGCGACGTGTCGACGAGTCGATCCTGCGTCAGAGCGACGTTCCTATCCAAACGCTCTTGAACTAATGACTGTTCATCACTATAGCTTACTTACCTGCGCTGTCTCGACCGCTACAACTGGAACAGGTCAACATGCGACGTGTCGACGAGTCAATCCTGCGTCAGAGCGACGTTCCTATCCAAACGCTCTTGAACTAATGACTGTTCATCACTATAGCTTACTTACCTGCGCTGTCTCGACCGCTACAACTGGAACAGGTCATCATGCGACGTGTCGACGAGTCGATCCTGCGTCAGAGCGACGTTCCTATCCAAACGCTCTTGAACTAATGACTGTTCATCACTATAGCTTACTTACCTGCGCTGTCTCGACCGCTACAACTGGAACAGGTCATCATGCGACGTGTCGACGAGTTGATCCTGCGTCAGAGCGACGTTCCTATCCAAACGCTCTTGAACTAATTACTGTTCATCACTATAGCTTACTTACCTGCGCTGTCTCGACCGCTACAACTGGAACAGGTCATCATGCGACGTGTCGACGAGTCGATCCTGCGTCAGAGCGACGTTCCTATCCAAACGCTCTTGAACTAATGACTGTTCATCACTATAGCTTACTTACCTGCGCTGTCTCGACCGCTACAACTGGAACAGGTCATCATGCGACGTGTCGACGAGTCGATCCTGCGTCAGAGCGACGTTCCTATCCAAACGCTCTTGAACTAATAACTGTTCATAACTATAGCTTACTTACCTGCGCTGTCTCGACCGCTACAACTGGAACAGGTCATCATGCGACGTGTCGACGAGTCAATCCTGCGTCAGAGCGACGTTCCTATCCAAACGCTCTTGAACTAATGACTGTTCATCACTATAGCTTACTTACCTGCGCTGTCTCGACCGCTACAACTGGAACAGGTCATCATGCGACGTGTCGACGAGTCAATCCTGCGTCAGAGCGACGTTCCTATCTAAACGCTCTTAAACTAATGACTGTTCATCACTATAGCTTACTTACCTGCGCTGTCTCGACCGCTACAACTGGAACAGGTCATCATGCGACGTGTCGACGAGTCGATCCTGCGTCAGAGCGACGTTCCTATCCAAACGCTCTTGAACTAATGACTGTTCATCACTATAGCTTACTTACCTGCGCTGTCTCGACCGCTACAACTGGAACAGGTCATCATGCGACGTGTCGACGAGTCGATCCTGCGTCAGAGCGACGTTCTTATCCAAACGCTCTTGAACTAATGACTGTTCATCACTATAGCTTACTTACCTGCGCTGTCTCGACCGCTACAACTGGAACAGGTCATCATGCGACGTGTCGACGAGTCAATCCTGCGCAGAGCGACGTTCCTATCCAAACGCTCTTGAACTAATGACTGTTCATCACTATAGCTTACTTACCTGCGCTGTCTCGACCGCTACAACTGGAACAGGTCATCATGCGACGTGTCGACGAGTCGATCCTGCGTCAGAGCGACGTTCCTATCCAAACGCTCTTGAACTAATGACTGTTCATCACTATAGCTTACTTACCTGCGCTGTCTCGACCGCTACAACTGGAACAGGTCATCATGCGACGTGTCGACGAGTCAATCCTGCGTCAGAGCGACGTTCCTATCCAAACGCTCTTGAACTAATGACTGTTCATCACTATAGCTTACTTACCTGCGCTGTCTCGACCGCTACAACTGGAACAGGTCATCAGGCGACGTGTCAACGAGTCAATCCTGCGTCAGAGCGACGTTCCTATCCAAACGCTCTTGAACTAATGACTGTTCATCACTATAGCTTACTTACCTGCGCTGTCTCGACCGCTACAACTGGAACAGGTCACCATGCGACGTGTCGACGAGTCAATCCTGCGTCAGAGCGACGTTCCTATCCAAACGCTCTTGAACTAATGACTGTTCATCACTATAGCTTACTTACCTGCGCTGTCTCGACCGGTACAACTGGAACAGGTCATCATGCGACGTGTCGACGAGTCGATCCTGCGTCAGAGCGACGTTCCTATCCAAACGCTCTTGAACTAATGACTGTTCATCACTATAGCTTACTTACCTGCGCTGTCTCGACCGCTACAAATGGAACAGGTCATCATGCGACGTGTCGACGAGTCGATCCTGCGTCAGAGCGACGTTCCTATCCAAACGCTCTTGAACTAATGACTGTTCATCACTATAGCTTACTTACCTGCGCTGTCTCGACCGCTACAACTGGAACAGGTCATCATGCGACGTGTCGACAAGTCGATCCTGCGTCAGAGCGACGTTCCTATCCAAACGCTCTTGAACTAATGACTGTTCATCACTATAGCTTACCTACCTGCGCTGTCTCGACCGCTACAACTGGAACAGGTCATCATGCGCCCTCTCCAGACGTCGCAACGACGTGTCCACACGTCGACCCTGCGTCAGAGCGACGGGCGGCGGTGGCAGCGGCGGTGGAATCACCTCATTGTACGAGGTAGATGCACCGAGTGACGCTGACTGTCGCAGCCGAGCTGTAGGCCTGTGTCGCACGAACCCGTCTTCTAGGTCTTTTACGAATCTGAAAGGAGATCAACAATAAACGGTCAGTAAATTTGTCTAGAGACAGTTAACGCCAATCGGCGTAGCAATTTAACTTCAGTCACGAAGGGTTCCGTACCATTATCTATAAAAACGTCAAAAAAATCATATGTCTGTGGTATAGGAGCCCCCTTTAAATATGAATTTTATTTTAATTTAATTATTTATTTTTAAACTGAATAATACAACTCTGTAAATATTTCAAGCGTCTACCTGTTGCCGTTATTAAAATCGAGCAAAAACGAGCAAAAAAATCACGTTTGTTGTATGGGAGCCCCCTTAAATATTTATTCTATTCTGATTTTTAGTATTTGTTGTTATAGCGGCAACAGAAATACATCATGTGTGAAAATTCAATTGTCTATCTATCACGGTTCATAAGATACAGCCCGGTGACAGACGGATAGACAGACATACAGAGAGACAGACGGACAGCGGAGTCTTAGTATATTGTATATATCAATAGGGTCCCGTTTTGTACCCTTTGGGTACGGAACCCTAAAAAGCATTTTCCAAATCGGTTAATAAACGACGGAGTTCTAATGTAACAAACATAAAAACAACAGTCGAATTGAGAACCTCATAATTTTTTGAAGTCAGTTGAAAAGACCACGTCGTTGCTTTGCATCAGCTAAATATATAAATTCCTTAACAACACAAAATGAATGAATGTTTGCAATATTTTTCAGCGAGAAATATAAATACAGGATATGTATTTTTGAAACTGTTTATATCGAACATCCGTCTGCAATAAAATAACTCGATGAAATTGATGATTAAAAATAAAAATAAATTAACTTCATAGTTTTGTTGAGGCACGAAAAGCTTGATTTACTATTGCACAGAACAAAAGATATAAGGAAGCTCATCAGGCTTTTTATTAAATATCTTATAGGCTAGCGTTTGACCACTATCTATTGCCTGATGCCGGTAAGCGTTGATGTGGTCGAAGATGTTGAACACGCTGGCCTAGAATACTCAGAATCTCAAGGGCTTGTGCTGCCGGTACACCGTAAGGTATACGGCAGATTTTCTCCTTGATAGTGTTAAGCTACTTTTTAGTAGCAAGTCAGGCCGAACGTATAATATGCTCCTACCATAGACCAACACCCGTCCTAGGATTAGAACCGGCGACCCCTCGCTTTGAAGTCAAGCCAATCAATCCTTTATGCCAACTTTTTTTATGCCAACGGAGCTGTCATTAAAAGCGGGGTATTTTCTCAGCAAAAGCCTTTTATTGTCTGACTTATAGATACTTAATATACACAATTTGAAGACGGATTGGGATAGTTGCGCTCTGCTGATTGGACTGAAGTCTTTTGATCAGCGCCTCGTCTCACTGCCGTCTTCCAATTGCAGACAAGCGCGATTCCGACGTAGACTACATTTTTATTTAACATCAGGAGAGATAACTGTGCTAGTGCTAGTCTGTCAGAAATTAAAAAAAAAAACAAAAAACATTTTTTTTCTTATATCATATAGGCTAGCGTTCAACCACTATCTCACCTGTTGGTAAGTGATGATGCAGTCGGGGATGGTAGCACGTTAAGCATATTAACATTTGCCTATTGTTGAAACGTTAAAGAACTTTATAGCTTAGTTCACAATAACATGTAATAAAACTTAACCAAAATAACATGTATAAAAATGTATTCGTACACATATTTGCATAATTTATTCATAATCTGAATGCTACTATATGGATAATATCTACAAAAAAGCTGTGTATATGCAATTAGTCTTTTATTGTCATGTTAAATTGTGTCTGAGCATTCAAAAATACAAATCAATAACATTTCAAAGCCATTCATTTACCGAGCGCTACATTTTAAACAGTATTGTATAACGCGCTGCGCTTCTTTAAATGTTTTCTCAAACAAAATCCACGCACATTTCGAAAGTATTTTTTTAATATATTATAGGCTAGCGTTTGATCACGATTTCACCTGTTGGTAAGTGATGATGCGGTCGAAGATAGTGAGCACGCTAGGCCTAGAATGAGAACTGGTTCTCAAGGATAGCTGCCGGAATACATTAGATGAGTATGAGTTTCTGTCTCTTTGTCTGTTTAATAGGTTTTGAGATAGCCAAATACGGTAGAATACGACAAAGGATACTTTTTAACGCGGGCGTATCTAAGGCGGGGAAGGGGGTCGTAGTAGTTTTATTGTTAATATATATACTCAGGAATATTTGGATGAATTGTCGCTGATATTCAGCGATAAAATGTTACCTTAGGATTAGGAGTTTGTATGGAATTCCAATGAATTAATTCATGCGCTCGTCAATTGAAATTGAAACTACTATTACGGCAAATCTAGGTCTGCTCATGCCTTTTCGTAGATTATCAACATTCAACCAAAAAAACTCTCGGATATAATACAAAAGGTTGGATCGTCAGCTGGTGAAAGTAGACCGTTTCTACACACTACACAGTAGTACATTTCTACACAGTAGCACAGAATAAATTATAGTAGGAACCTATTATGTAGTACCAAAACTTCGTAGCGCGCAAAGCTCGATCGTGTCGTGGTTCAAGCCTATTAAAAAAGTTTCTGTCGTAAAGGTGTTTCCCATTAGATAGTGAGCCCACAAGTGACGTCACTAATGCGGACTTTAGTAGACATGAGGCAATTCAGGTCATTGTTTTTTATATATAAAACTACGGCCAAGCAATGGAAGGGTAATAGATTTCAATACCATGTAGAAAGAAACTATAGAGTTATTTGTTATTAGCCGATTTTGATAATTCTGATAAATGAGTGTTTATTCATTATATTATATCCTTTACTGTGCAATGGTTTTAGGCTATATTGTTTTAAATAACACAAAATAGTTTTTTTGTCAATGTCAGGTTCTAAATGACCTAAGACGTGGACAAACGACCGTCGTTCTCAAAGGCAAATAAGAAACAAAGACACGCTGCGTAGTATATGATATAAGACTCACGGTGACTCACAATAAAATTGCCCTACTGTTTGAAGTAAACTAATCGATAAGAACTGCTTACACATAGATAGTTGGTACACTGGTTCAGATAGGTACGCTGACAGTGCTAAGAAGGTATACATATTACAGCACAAATAATTAATTATAATTTTGACAAAAATTGTCTGCGTAGGTGCATTTTATCTTAAAACATAAATATGCGGGTCGGTACTCGGTAGTCCGTATATATAAAAAGCAAACGTTCCTGACTGACTGACTGGCCGACTTACTGATCTATCCACACACTGTTCAAACTACTGACCGCATTGCGCTGAAATTTGGCATGCAGACAATTATCATGACGTAGGTATCTGCAAAGAAATGTTTTTCCAAAATTCGTCCCTTACGGCGATAAAACTTTTAAACGTGATTCAAAGTTTGTGTGGAGAAACAAGATTAGATTCTTACTTTACACTTGTACTTATGTAAATACGGCTTTTTGAAATTCCACCCCTAAGAGGGTGAAATGGGGAAATAGTCTGAAAATCAATATGGTGTTTATAGGTTTTATAAAAATAAATCCCTATTTCCCTTGGTCATGTCATAGCGTGAAAACGGGTGGACCGATTCGGCTAATACTTTTTTTGATGTGCTTTTACGAAAGAAAAGTTTAAAATAAATGAAAAAAGTTTTTAACGCGGGCGAAGCTGCGGGGCACTTCTAGTATATCATAAGGTACAAGATGACTTAGATCCTAAATCGAGTAAAACAGGGTTATATTCATAGACATGACTTTTAATGGTCTCCTATATGACTACTTATAGAAATACAACTTGCCACATGCCTGACTGAATAGCTCGGCTTAACAAAGAAAAGTAACGTTATTTTATTTTCATAATACTCAACACAATATTTGCCTGTACTAAACATGGTCAAACATTCATATTCATACGTTTTTGCTAATATGAACTGTATATCTCTGTGGATAGAGTTTAGATTTTGATGAAAGGAAGTCTGTCAATTATTCGCCTAGTATTATTCCAGTGGTGGAGACTTCTATAAATAACGTTTGGTTCTCTCGTGAGGATATGAGGATGTCCTTTTTAATTTAGCCGTTTGTAATCTGATTCTGTGACATATCTTCATCTTCATGTGGTTAATGTGTGTGTAGGTTTTTTTGTATCTTTTATACAAGGTATGGTTTTGCATTCTCGCCATATTTACATAGTCGATTGTAACGGGTACCCTTAATCACTTAATAATATTATTACCGGATATTTGATAAAACAATTTTGTGATTTTCAGAATCATCCCCGAGTAATATCAGAAAAACGCCATGTAAACTGCGCAGGCGCGCATACGTACGTAGTAAACACACATACGTAGATGATGTTATGACACTGATAGAGCGGTCAGCTGTGGCTGTGGCGGTCAGTGACATGTACCGCCGCCGCTGTATCATTAATATGATTTTTTTTTTAAATATTTTTTACTGATTCTTGTTCTATACATGGAGTATACCTACCCCTGCAAATATGGCGAGAATGCAAAACCACACCTTGTATAAGCTAGCTTTTGACCACTATCTCGCCTGGTGGTAAGCGATAATAATATCGAAGATGATGAACACGCTAGGCCTAGATTACTCTGACTCTCAAGGGCTGTGTGCTGTCGGAACACCGTAAGGTTATGGAGGCAGATTTATTCCTTTATGGTAGTGAGCTACTTTTTGGTAGCAAGACAGGCAGAATCCATACTAATCCTTACTTCCATTCTAATATTATAAAAATGTTGGTAACTCTGTCACTATGTCTGTTTGTTACCTACGGACGATCCAATCTTACTGAAATTTAACAAGGAGATACTTTGTAACACGAGGATGAACATAGGCTACTAAATTCTTGGTGTACGGTGTATCATCTAGTATCAATATAATATGCTACAGTCCGGCAAGTATAACTTGGCGCGGCTGTGCGCCACTGTGCTATTACTTTGTACTTTGATAACAGTTTCTCTTAAACCACTTTTAATTACTTTTGGCATTATTGAACTATTTTAATGTAGCAGATTTATCAACAATAATGTCGCGGTAATCTCTCAAACGTCAAACTCACAGTTTCAAGAGAGCGGAATTAGTTCCAAAAACCACCACCGCCAAGTTATACTTGTGGGACCTACCACCTGTTGACAAACACCCGTGCTAGGATTTGATAAGTATCTACAATGTACATGGATTCAAAACATACATCAGTATTTTAATCACTTTATAAAAAATCGAAACTAAACTGAATCAACTAAAGTGAATAGATATTTTTCACACCAACGATACGAGACTTCGGTATCAAAACTATTAGACATTTGATGACGATAGACACGAACAGTTGTAATCTAGACTGCAGATCTATCTAAAACCTAGACTAGAATATCGACTATCTGACCTACTGATATTTATCTTAGGAATAAGCATAGTTAAATTAGATTATTGTGATGTAGTCTTGTAGATAATACTTATAGTGGAAGGTAGAGAGAGGAGTGTGTTGGGTTAAATGTTAGATGGCTTGACTCCTAAACGAAAGGTCACCGGTTCAAATCCGAGCACGAGTGTTCGTCCAAAGGTGCTACTGAGCATATTATATCGATGTTCCGTCTGACTTGCTACCAAAAAGTAGCATACCAAGGAATATATCTGTCGCCATAACCTTACGGTGCTCCGGCGGCACACAGCCCTTGAGAGTCAGATTATTTTTGGCCTAGCGTGTTCACCATCTTCGACCACATCATCGCTTACCACCAGGCGAGATAGTGGAAAAATAAACCCGAATTTAAATGGCTGCCGTTTCGAAGGGGTGAAGTAGGACAGAGTAAGTTAGCGCCATTATCGTGTATAATGCATATTATTTAGTGGATTATCTACTTATAAAAATTAAATACTACAAAGTAAATCACACTAGGGTCAGGCAGAAGTCGTCTGATAACGATGATAACGGCCCGGGTCGGGGTCAACGACCGTAAGATCCTACGCTACGCACTGTTTAATTTAAACTATCAAATATTAGCTCCGATATGGCCAGCCAATTTTACTTTAGTCTATAAAATATACTGTATATTAGTAATTATTTTGATATCATAGCATAAGCGTGAGAGATCGTATAAGTGTTTGGATGAAGACAAAGAGCAGTTTTCATTAAAAAATAAATAATTAGAAAAGTATTCGCTAGGTGGCTTTTGATGCGAACTGCCAAAGGCTTCAAAGCGAACCTTTGTTTATTTAATTGCAAAAATATGTATTATGTATTAAAACAAACGTAGTCAGAAATTACAAATGTTAGCAATATCAGGAATGAAAACGGCATCAATCGAATACAACTGAAAAAGAAAACATGAGGTTTGTTAAGATATTCACAAACTGTAACAGCATCGAAATTCTACCGAAGTATTCCATGGATAAACTTTCAAGGTCGAGAAAGGAATGCCAAGAAATTCTCTGGCCGTGACTGGCAATACAAGGACTAATACGTAATAATTTATAGCTGTGCTTAATAGGTATACAGTGAAGTTCGAACAGAGACGTCTAAAAGAAAAAATGTTAAAAAACGTCAGCGGCATCCTTAAAAAAAACAATAAAACCGGCTAAGTCGAGTTGTAGTCCCACCGAGGCTTCCGTACCAACCTTGGTTGGTACCTATTAAGCTAGACCTCTAAATTGTATGAGCTCTCATATAACTAAGAGGCCTATCTTAATTGGCGTAAACTATGTATGTATGGGGACACCCTTTAATTTTCAACTTTTTTATTTTTTGGAATTTTTCCTTTATTTGTGCTGTAAGACCTTGCTTTTTGCCAAATTTCATGATTCTAGATCAACGGGAAGTACCCTATAGGTTTTTGACCCAAAACCTATAGGGTACTTCCGGTTGACCTAGAATTGTCAATGTTGGTCAAAAGCAGTAAAAAAAACGTAAAGGAAAAATTCCAAAACATAAAAAAAGTTGAAAATTAAGGTAAATTTTGGTACCTACTTACAAGTTTTCACGAAAATCTAAATTTGCCTATATCTTTTTATTGTGATGCCCCAGGACCTTGATTTGTATACACCTAATAGGATTAGGGACTATAGATCTCAGTATCTGGTATAAATTTCAACTTGCTAGGTCCACCCGTTTGTGTGAAAATCAGACAGACAGACAGACAGACAGACGGACAGACAGACAGACGGACTGACAGACTGACAGACGGACAGACGGACAGACGGACAGACGGACAGACAGACGGACAAACTGACAAGAAAGTGATCTTATAAGGGTTCCTTTTTTTACCTTTTGAGGTACGGAACCCTAAAAATGAATAACTCGTAAACTATACAATATCGGACAACATACATGGGGTTTTTTTGTATACCCTTCGACCTAAGATCCACCTGTATGTACACTACACATAACGGCGTGATCGCCTAATCTGGCCTCGTTGTGGTCTCAAGGACTGATGGTTGATAGAAGTAATTAATATCACATTTAGGGTCGTGACAGTGCACTGTGCTAGTAGTATTAACTTGGATAGGTCAGCATCGATTGAACTAGATACTGGAAAGAAATGAATATTCTCATGGTCACAAAATATGTAGACTAACTCCATAACCTAAACACACAATACTTATTGTAGAAGTCGGTGGGGATTCTGTGAATTTCTGTGGATTGAGTAGGAACTTGACCTCGACCGCATCATCACTTACCAACAGTGGTCAAACGCTAGTCTACGCTAGATGTAAAAAGAACTTTTAACTAAGTTGTGAACAAATACGATAATTGACAGTGATAAAGAGATGGTGGATATAGATAATCGGTCTAGTGACATTTTTGAATCTCGAAGTCTTCCGCAGTAACACAATTAATTTGCAAGCTGTATAGCAATATAAGTGACAACTGAACAAATATAAGCTTCACGTGACCACGTAATTAACTAAAGATATTAATTAATATCTTATCTATAATTTATTTAACACTTGTAAGTTACCTAGATCCGTTTTATTAGAGCTCGTTATAGTCACGAGCTATGCGAAATCAGTTAACGATCGTGCAGTCATCCGTGACCAATTTTATACGAGTGAATTGTGTGGTGATGTTATGTAAGCAAAAATGGGGAACGGGCCGAATGCTGTAGCGGTAGTTAGTTGGAAGTTGCCGACTCTAGACTATATTTTATATTTGGGTAGCAATGTATCTAACCCTATAGTATGTATCTATGAATGCATTAGGGGTCTTTATTTTTATTTAGGGGTTTATTTATGTCATTTCATCATTATCAGCTGGTATCAGTCCACTGCTAGACGTAGGGCTCCCCCAAGACACGCCACTGAGCCCGATCCTCGGCTGTTTATTTAGAGTCACTGCTAACCGCTTTGCGAATGTTGTCGCTCTACCTAGTCACGGGGCGTCCTACGCTACGTTTGCCAATTCGCGGTCTCCAGCTCCACTCTAAAACCAGTCTGCGCCAATGGTGTTATTGGACCTACGGCAGATATGACCAGCCCACTGCCACTTCAGTTTGCTAATCTGTTGAGCTATGTCGACCACTTTAGTTCTCTGGCGAATTACTTCGTTACGGATTCGATCCCGCAGAGAAACACCGAGCATAGCTCTTTCCATAGCTCGCTGAGCGACTTTAAATTGGTGGACCAGTCGAACTGTGAGTGTCCACGTCTCGGCTCCGTATGTCATGACAGATAGGACGCACTGATTAAAGACTCTTTAGACACTGCGGTATAGGCGACGAGAAGACTCGACGGAGTTTTTCAAATGCTGCCCAGCCCAGCTGAATTCATCTCTGAATTTCCTTCTCGAAGATGTGTTTGCCTAGTTGGAGCGTCTGCCCTAGGTAAACTTACTTAGTGACAACTTCGAGTGGGATTCCAAATACGGCAATCGGTTCCGGAACAACGTGCTCGTTGTACATGACTTTGGTTTTATCCAAATTCATCCGGAGACCGATGCGACGAGAAGAATCAGGTAGACTATTCAACATTTGCTGTAGATCCTGCAGCGTCTCTGCCATAATGACGATGTCATCTGCGAATCGTAAGTGAGAGATGTACTTACCGTTTATGTTGTAATGGTGATGCCGCAATCTTTCCAGTCCAGCGTTTAAAAGCTTAAAGCGTCCTCTAAGGCGTTAGTCAACAGTTTCGGGGATATGACGTCCCCCTGTCTCACTCTTCGACGCAGGTGGATATATTTAGTACGCTGGTTCTGTACTTGTACACTCATCGTTGCAGCAATATACAGACATCTCATCACTTCGATATATCGCCATTCGACTTGGCAACGCTGCAAGGACTCCAGAACGGACCAGTTTCGATTGAGTCGAAGGCCTTCTCATAGTACACAAATGCTAGACCGGGGCCGATTGTACTCTACGGTGTTAGGCTCTAGTGGTCTGTGGTGCCGTAACCGCTTCAAAACCCGGCCTGTTCCGGGGGTTGAAACTCGTCGAGTCTTCACGCAAGACGGTTCGTGATGACCCTTGAAAAGAGCTTATAGACATGGCTAAGAAGCGAAATATGTATATAATTTTTAATAGTCGATATTTGGTAGAAAATAAGTTAATACACACTTAAACAATTTTCATTAAATACTAATCACGGCACATTTTATCGCTCCGCGTTGGACGTCCTCGTCTTTCTACTCAGACTAGGTCCTAGTCTGCGGACTTCCAACCCTACGTTTGTTCGCGTTTAATTCGCAGTCTCCACTCAAGAACTCGTTTACCCCAACAGGGGTTGTGGGTTCCTAGGCTAATGTGGTCGATCCATTGCCACTTTATCTAGTTGAAGTAGCAATCTGACCAATATATCGGTGACTTCTTCGGTGTTCTCTGACAGACCTTATTTTTATTTCGCCGGAATTTATGTGATATGGGATTGGGAATATCCCGCAGGACATAAAGCTTCCAAAGATACAAAATACGATAATGTTAGGAGTTATGAGAAAACTGTAAAACCTTTTATAAATATTTTTATAAATTAACCGACTTCACAAAAAAGCAGGAGGTTCTCAATTCTTCGGAATATATATTGTTCACCGATTACTTGAAGATGCCTGAACCGATTTAGAATATTCTTTTTTTTGTTTCAAAGGGTACCTTTCTCACGTGGTCCCATTTAAATTTTAACGAAATTGATCGGCATACAAAAATAGCAAATGCAAAGAGTAATACAAATGTATTACGATGCATTTATTTATCTTGACGACATACTACTAACTACTGGCACAGATTATATAATAGTTATTTCGTCTACTGGCTACATTGACTAGCGCGACGTTTGAAGTCGGTTTTATTAGTTTTTTAAACGATCTTAAATTATTTAGATATTTATGCTGTATCACTCATTTTTTTGTGATTGCTAATAGTCGCGTAAAATGAGAAAATTACTGACTGGCTGACATTAAATAAGGCCTAAAACTAAAACGATGAATTTAGAGGGTGAAGATATTTAACTTAATACGAAATTCCTTAAATAAATAACTATAAATGAGTGTAATTTATATCTTTCGCTATTGTATATAGACTCACAAACATAGAACAACACTAATTATTAATTAAATATCATGGTCATATGAATCGTCTAATCGCTTACAGAAAACTGAATGTGCTACCAGAACTGAATGAAGTGTAGCATTAACCAAATAAAAATATGTCATTAAGATACGTTTACCCATAAGTACAAACTAAACCATACTTGTGCTTGGAGTGCTTTTTTATTTTGTTTTCTTATAGGCTACGGTTTTGTAGAAGGCTTTAAAAAAATCATAAAAACTATCCTAGGCTCCTAGCCCCGCGTATACCGACGCTGTGTAGTGCAAAAAACTAAAGGTGCATACAGACTATATAACATAACATGTTATAACATTGTTATTTAACATATTCCAGATAATGTGGACACGGAACGTTATAAAACATGTTTTAAAACAAGTTATGATATAATGTTTTGTAACATTCCGTGTCCACATTATCAGAAACATGTTAAATAACAATTTTATAACATGTTATGTTACATAGTCTGTACGCACCCTAAATTAAAATTTACATAACTTAATATGAGAATTTGCGAATGCAATATTTAAGAAGTTGTTTCTAATGATTTATTGCGATGACATTTTAATTGAACGTTCTAAATGCTAACATATGTAAATGTACGTGTAACAAAACAAAATTGTAGGTAGATATTGCTAATAAACCAACGCAGGCAAATTTGCGGCCGTAAGCTGAATCACCAAAAACGATGGACACACGCTAAATATAACCGCAAAACAAAACAAAATCAGAAACTTAGTACGCCCGACGTAAAGAAGGAAAAATCACATGACTGGCGCGAAAAGGCTCGTGCGGCAAAGACTTGCAATTGAATTTTGAATTCTCAATACCTACAATTGTATATTATGTCTATATACAATAATATATATATTTATAATAATTGTATATTATATATTAGTTTAATGCTAAATTACTCGTACTAAATCAAAATATATTTATTGTTAAAACTGAGTAACAAGTAGATGATAAATTCGTTACATGGCAGTATCAACAGTTTGCCCTCTTCAGGCGTACAATATCATAGATAGTATTTGTGAATCTAACCTAGTGATTATATGCAGTATCTTAAATTTTAGATCTACTTACTTATACTTTAGATCTATTATTTATTCTGTGGCTCAATCAATACACATTTGTTTGATTCAGCACTTTTTTACAAACTTTTATAAACTGTCGTGCGAATGAGGTCTAATTTCTAACTGCTTCCGAGGCCTTGACTTACACAATAACTAGTACATAGTCTTCGCCTTGACTGACTCAGGTCACATGACAGCGAAAACATTACATTTTTTGCACCTGCAGCCTTAGGTAGGTACTTAACGGGTCAGGTGCGCTCCGAATTATTAATATCTTGCGTGTCGTAAATAAATAAACAACTTTTAATGGTTACATTTGAAGCTGACTCGTCCTCATGACGTAAACGGCTTTAGGGAGCCTACATTTAATATTACATACTCTGCAATATTTAATAGGTCATGAGTAGCAGATTAATGTTCACCTAATTTTACTTTCGAGCAGATAAGATAAGAAAATCTAAATATTGTATTAATCACGCATACTTACATTAATTATCTTAAAGAAAGTAGATAAGCTGTGGTATATTATTTATTTGTTAGCCAACTTAAGCCAACTTTAACCAACTTCACAAAAAAGGAGGAGGGTCTCAATATGACTGTAATTTTTTCTTTTTTTTTTTTATGTTTGTTACCTCAGAACTCCATCAAATCATAACCGATTTGAAAATTTCTTTTTTTGTTAGAGAGATAATGCCTCTCGTTTGGTCTCATTCAAATTTTATTGAGCTATGACAATTATCTCCTGAAATATGGAGATAAACAATATAAGCAAAATTGTATACTTTGATGACATGATTATAACTAGCCAGTACTTTGACGATCGCAGCATGCACGGCAGTGAAGATGGTTTTTTTGTTTTGTACTGTAATAAGTTATTGTCTTGACTTGTCAGTTTATCCTCTGCGGATACAAAAGAAAATGATTTAAGATTGTTTAAAAATAAAAACCTAACAGAACCGACTTCAAATGCCACGCTAGTCATTTTTAATGGCAAGCTTGAAGTGTTTATCTCTGTATCTCTGGAGATAGTGAACATATCTCGATGAAATTTAAATGGGACCACCTACCCTTCCAATCAAAAAAGAATTTTTCAAATCCGTTCAGGCATCTCCAAGTAATCGGTGAACATAAATAAAAAAGATTGGGAAGAAATGAGAATCTCCTCCTTTTTGTGAAGTCGGTTAAAGAGCCTCATATCTTGGTCCCTTTGTTCAGTCTGGGCTCAAAGGGACTGTAAAACTTTCTATTCTTATACAGACAATGATAACTAGTTCATTTTCTGCCTCTTGGGCAGGATATGTGCATTTCAGCAAAGGCGAATTGGTAGCCACTTAAACTTAGACCAAAATTCAGAGACATAGTCATATTTGCGTACACCAAATATAAATCGAATTGCAAAGTTTTTTTAGTCGCTTAAATGATATTTAGCTGTTCATGTCAATTCAATGTCAAAATGGGAAGAAGAATAGATTGCGCTGGCACAACTTTTGTAGCCACTACTTTTATAGTTGCAAAATATCTTGAACATGCATCTTAATACCCAATCTCTAATTATGACATCATTACAAATAACCAATTATCTTTGTTAGATATATATCTACATACTGTAATTATTGATTTTTATTATTTAATACCATTTAACTGTATGTACATATATGCAAATAAATGTGTAAAAATACACTAGATATCAATATACAATAGACAATTTTTAATATATATAAGTAAATATTGTTTATGTGTTTATTTAAGTGTTATCTACACTTTTTATTATTTTGTACATTGCACCAATGCTTAATTGGTTAAAATGCAATCCATTAGTTTTGTCATATCAGTAGGGTCGTACTGTAGCTGAATTGGTACAGCGCCTGGGCATGTTCCTCAGAAAGTGTGGGTTCGATTCCCGTTTGTACAGTGAAATATTTTCTGTTTTGGTTGCAACTGAAACTGAGACCAAAGATGACAATTCCATATTTTGTTTCAGTTTTGGCTGAAAAACCTGTTCAGTCGGACACTAATAACAACACAATTTCATATGTTCAATAACCACTATCCAAATAGTGTGGGCTGTTATCATTCATTAAACAGGCAGAGTTATCTCGAGAGCAAGTTCTGAACTATAATATTGTTTACACAGTTCTACTGTTATCACAAGTGGGTACATTATCAGCTGCAATTATTAAACTACTTATACGAGGTAAAAAACTGACCTAAATATGTGACACTAGAAGAGGCTTAAAATGTTTGGTGATTCAGATTAAATGACCTAATGTTAATTGGGGAAACCCTTTGTGATAATTAGGTATAGGAGAAAATATTAGTCGGATAATCCCTAACCCAAAACAAATTTACTCCATACATAAACAGATAATTAAATAGACAAGTGTTAAATCAACATTCATTAATGTAATTGTACATAAGCTATGGATCTTAGAAGGCTATCATTCTATTAGGTACCTCAGACATTGAGCAACATAAATTAATCAATTTCATTTTCACATGCAAATTTAGAATGTGTTTCTAAGATTGAAAGTTTGAACAATTTACTCAACCATTGAACTTTTTAATACAGTAGAACCTCTTTAAGTCGAACCTCGATAAGTTGAAAACCTCCCTAACTCGAAAAAAGTTTGTTTTCCCTTCCCTTCATGCCTCAAAAACTCCGTTGCTCGAAGTCTGAACCCTCTATAAGTTGAAATATTTAGTGAGTCCCTATAAGCAAATTCAGTAATTATTTTACCTCAGTAACTCGAACGTAGAACTTTTTAATATCATACAACCTTCACAACTCGATTATTTGAAACTTATTACCTCTATAATAAGAAGACAAATATGTTGCCGACTTTAAGAATCTGCTGACAATGTATGTACACCATTGTATCTTAGAAAAAAATTTAGGACAGTAGATGGGATTAACCCTTAAGGAATTTATGACTCACATTAACACGTGCTTGCTTGGTGTCAGGTGTTTATTTTTATTATTTTTGATTTCATTTGAACTTTAGCGATACAATTGAAAAATTGTCAATAATAGTTTGGTTCATTCTACCGCATATATACACATACATTTTCAAAACAGTTTACAAATAAAATTGTTAAAATATGAGTGCTGTGAAATGTAAAAACTCTTTTTGAATGAATTTTTTGGTGTCTCCTTTGAAGTTCGACTTTAGAGGTTCTACTGTACATTGAGCTCGTCAAATGATATAGCTGTATTTGTACAGTAACACTTGTAGATAATAACAACAAATATGTGATAAGTTCAGTGGAAAAATTTAGGTTTTTAACATACTTGGCTTTATCACAAAACAAAGAGTCCCAGGCACTGATTTAACAGCAAAAGTGTATGAAATATATGCTAAGATATCTGAATGTTAATCGTAATTAGAAACAAGAAATAAATGAAATCATGCATGGTACTCACTCGCTATTTTCCTTCGTCTTTTCAACATGTTTCTTGATGTCAGCTAATGAAGAATCTAGTCTAGTCAGAAACTCGTCAAAGGTCTTTTTTTCATCGGGGCTGCCGGGCGAGAACTCGCCTGTAGGCATGCCCCCGATAGATGCGCGGTGACTGGGCGCCGCAGGCTCCGTTACCCGCTCTCCATTCTCATAAAAAGGTGAATCTTTGGTGACGGGTATCAATAGATATTCCCTCAAAAACAAACTATCCGTTGCGAACAAACGATTTGCTCGTCTTATCTTCTCCATCTAAAACAAACATACAACACGTTTGATATCAATTATTGACCTATTGCTGGCCTGGAATTAAAATATTAACACTTTTACTGCGAAGTATCCAACTTACTGTAACACCATATTTTAGGGCGATCCCTTGCAAGGTATCACCTTTGGCCATCACATGCTTGATGTATTCTTCATTCCTTTTCATGTGGTTACAAGTGCTGCCGTATTTTTTTAAGGGGCGAGCTGATTCTCGGATAGAAACTCGCTCATCAAAAAGACGATCCTCCTCCATTTTTGACGTATGAGAAAATGACAAATTTTGACAGCTCACAGCACAACAAGCGAACGCCACCAAGTGAAGTTAGCTGCAATACCACAGATGTAAAAAAAACTCTTCAGACAAACGATCAGATTTACTAAATGGAGCAATTTCATCGTCAAAAATATTTTGAGATATAATATCTATTTTATTATGTCACACACACAAGATGGCTTGGAGAACCATCTCAATGCACAGTATCGTCATTCATCAGTAAATCAGGGCTGCGTTCACGACCTACGCTCGGAGTACAACTAATCGCTCTAACTAACCTAAACTCTCTAACCCCGTTCACGACCTCAGAGCGTCACATTCGCTAAACGAGTTAGAGAGAGAGGTTAGAGCGTTTGGTTGCACATGGTGCACTCCGACCTACGCTCGGAGTGCAACCAAACGCAACCAAACTTCCTCGCTCGCGCGCTCTCATTCGGTACCGAGTTCTAATTCGGTTAGCGAATGTGACGAAGACATAAAAATAGATTAATTATACCTAATTTCAGACTGCAGAAAGTTAGTGGTTCATTCATGGGGAACTGTGTACGCTTTTACAATAAGCTACCTAAAGATATTGATCAATTGCCTATGAGCAAATTAAAATCTATGTAAAATCCAATTTGATGAAAAAATCATACTATACAATAGGCCTGAATACCCCAAGTTCCAAGAACAAATATAAATTGTATTATAATTAATAATATATTGTTAAAATTTTAAAGCTGACATGTACAATTAATTTAAAAAAAAAAGATAAAATGACAAGACAAGCCCCATAGAGTTTCTTGGTGTTTCTTCTCTGATGGGAGTATTTCCGAAACACCGGTAGATTCAACAGCCATTCAGTTTTCCCCTTTTGTCCGCAGATTTTCTTTCTAGGCTTGCCATTTTTATTTTTATTTAAACAATATTATGCAGCTGACAGACGGACTATCAGTTCCATTTGGATCATGATATGTACTGTGATCGGTATGCGTTTCTCTATGTTGTGTTTCACTATTTCACTTTTTTATTTTTTTTATATAAAAATTGTCTGAAGTACTGAAACACACACTTACATGTATGGTTGGTTTTAACCTACTTTAATTTTTTTTAAATATTCTGACGTAAACGATTGGATGACAGCTGAATGGTTCATTACTTTTTTTTTCTAATTCAAAGCGTTAAATTCTGCTTTTGCTATGTTTACTTGATAATTGGTTATGATTTATTTTATGATTTATGATTTTGACGTGTATATGTGCGTATATTTATACTGCCTACATACTGAATAAATGCTTTGATTTTGATTTTGATTTTGACGCTCTGAAGTCGTGAACGGGGTTAGTTAGAGCGTTTAGTTGCACTCCGAGCGTCGTGAACGCAGCCCTGATTTACTGATGAATGACGATACTGTGCATTGAGGTGGTTCTCCAAGACATCTTATATTAAATTTAATTAAAATATTTAACAATTAACTGTTCAATAAATTATGATCTCAATATCATAAGGTATCTCCATAAAAGTAAAATATAATAGCAAAATAATATTATATATTTTGTCTAATTAATAGGTATAGTTAACTTAATGCATAATGTACATACTACTCTAGACATGACAATATTATAATTACGTAGGCTTGTAAAATAGTACAAATTAACTAAGAATAAGTTTAAGCATATTATGTAGTTCCTATTAGATTTAATTTGTAACCGTATTGATTATAAGAAATAATATTATTGTATAATTCAGATTTTTATAAATTATGCACAATATTGCTACACCCTAAATAGTACAGGGTACATGTCAATAGTGATAAGTAGATTAGTTTTAGTCTAAGATACAACTATTGTACATTGTTTTGCAATAGACAATACTGAATACTGAATAGAGCGTTTTGTTGCACTCAGAGCGTAGGTCGTGAACGCAGCCCAGCAGAAATTTGGAATATCTCGTTCAGGTTTCGGTGCCAGTTCTTTTTCTTTATTGACTCATAGATGATGCTGAAATAACCTTCACTAGATAGATTTTAGAGAGGTTTTAGAATTCTATAAGAATTTACTGCCATCTAGTAGATTTTACACAAACCACTAAATTGCTGATTATCCTTATTCTCTATTTTAATATTGTGCCAATCCGATAGATGGCAGTACGGCTGATAAATCAGCCAATCGCTGAATTTTACGAAACAATTCACTCTTCCAATTCATTCATTCTTTTTGGCGCAGCCGCGTCGCCGCACAGCCTGTACAGCACGCTGCATTTTCAATTTCATTCATTCTTTTCATTCAGTCGCGCAGTGGATGGATTTGGAAAGGGTGGTGTCGTTTGACGTTTCAGAAAATCCTTAGTTTTGTGAATATTTGACTTGCCTGCAGATTGGAGCCGTGGTTGGTTTTGTGTTTTTATTTGTACTCATTAAATGACTTAGTAACAGAGAAACCATAATAGTTTTAGTGATAAAATCGGCCTGTGTTATTTTTTATGGTTTGTGTACATACACATGTGATCGATATCGGTCGAGCTTTTTCTTCGTTTTCGAGGGTAAGTGTGAATTAAAAATCTTTAAATATGTATTAATTAATTATTTATTATATTCTGTAGGTTTTTATAGAATGGAATTGTTTGCGTGCGAAGCACTCCGCCCCACAACACTAGTCATTCCCGGGCCGCAGCCCTCCTAATTCGCAAAGGGCCCATTGGCTGGCCGATCTCGCTTATGGTATTTTATTATCGTGGGGTATTTCATGGGGTAACATTAGTAAATTAAATTTAGATATTCGTATCATATTTCTTACATTTTACGTGTCAGGAATGCTAGTATCATAGAGAGATCCAACTTATCCTGCGCAGCAGAGATAATTTCGCAATAATAATAATATGGACAATATTAAGTAAATTCATATAATGATTATTTCATTTGTTATTATTCAATCGCTAATTTAGGTGTATTACAACACTTTTAAAAATATTTTGTTTTGGACTGTCACATCACATAACAATTTGTTTTATTATTATTTGTAATATAAATTATTTAAACCTCTAATACCCTGGATATTCATAAATATAATATTTACCTAACATTAAATAACAAAATGGTAGTAGGTTTCTAAAGTTCATGACCTCTGTGGGCTAATGTGGTTGTGGGGTTACAGTAAATTAAATTTAGATATTCGTATCATATTTCTTACATTTTACGTGTCAGGAATGCTAGTATCACAGAGAGATCCAACTTATCCTGCGCAGCAGAGATGATTTCGCAATAATAATAATATGGACAATATTAAGTAAATTCATATAATGATTATTTCATTTGTTATTATTCAATCGCTAATTTAGGTGTATTACAAAACTTTTAAAAATACTTTGTTTTGGATTGTCACATCACATAACAATTTGTTTTATTATTATTTGTAATATAAATTATTTAAACCTCTAATCCCCTGGATATTCATAAATATAATACTTACCTAACATTAAATAACAAAATGGTAGTAGGTTTCTAAAGTTCATGACCTCTGTAATGTGGTTGTGGGGTTACAGATTGCACATAAGCCTGCAGAGATCAGTGTGTGCGCCATCGAATTATAATTCGATGGTGTGCGCCAAACTACAGAATAATGAATAGTACAAGTAGCCAAACTAAGATACCTGGGTGGAATCGCAAATTAATTTAGACTTGCAATGCTTTTCATGTCCTATGCTAGCGTTTGACTATTATCTCACCTAGTGGTTAAAGTAACGATTGCATAGTACATGAATGTTCCCTAAACAGAGAATATAAATTACTATGTGTTGCTTAATTTCGTCATACCTACCATAATCCTACATATACCATAGAAAAGATAATAATACCATAGAAAAGAAAATAACTATACTTAGTTATGACTTCCTGATGTGACCTGATTATCTATAGGTACTACATGATATTTTTCAGTAGGTTTTAGGTAATTCAGATAGTTAATATATAACTATGTGAATTTTCCAATTTGAATTTGAGGTAGGTATCGATAAACTCATCATAAATTAATCAACTCATCATTTTTTAATAAATTGACTCCCATAATTTATTTATTTTATTTTATTTATTTATATACTTATTTCGATACAATAGACTTGCTTTCAAATTACAATGACAGCTGCAACTATTACAGTTTTTAATCTTTTGAATAAATTTAATGCTTAACATAATGTTGTTTTGAAAAAAAATATTTGAAGTAAATTTTCGACGTATATACTGCTTCGCGCTACCTATGGTAAAAAAACAACGGGTTGCAGTCCGGGACAACTTTGTCGGCAGAAGTGAAAACTTGAACACGTCATTTTTGAATATTTCGGAATGACACATCTCGCAAGCACTCTGCGCAACTTGAACACATCACTTTTGAATATTTTAGAATTACACCTCGCGCAAGCGCCCTGCGCTCCGTCTTACGACTTTTCGATCAGGACACGTGACCTGACGCTTTGCATTTTTTTATTTTGACTTGTGAAGGAGATCAAAATGACCAAAACCACGGTAATATAATATTATATTATATTACAGTGCCAAAACCAAAACCACAGAATACTTAATAGTACTAGGCCAAATCCGACCTTACTGTACTATTCATTATTCTGTGACCTTACCTAGGTAATTAAATGGACGGCCTCTTCGACTCTATCTATCTATCTATCTAATGACTCATTTTCATTAACCTAAATAACAAAGCAATATTTATTCATCCCCTCCCTAATTTTTAAAAGGGGAACGTTAAAAATGCGCGTGAGTCATAACGAAACTGTTGCCTTTAACATAACTTGTTTCTAAACGACAGACGTTATGGTTACGCATTAACTGTGATTAATCTGTGGTTATGGAATCAAGATCACTTTGACGGCATTATGAGTCATGGCGAATGCATTCGACCTTAGTGGAATCCCTCCCCTCTTATCTGTGATCTTGAGTCTAATCTCTAGTGTTAACTGTTAAGTCATAACAAATAGTTCGTCATTCATGTACCTACGGTTCGTTATTTGTTCCGTCTTCATAAAGATTTTGAGTCTCACCAACAAGCACTTGCGCTACCAATCTTACCCGGCTCAAAAAATATAGGCATTTAACCTTGTTATAGGTAAGTATAGGTAATAGGAAAAAAGAAAAATTATTTAAGATCGCTCAGAATAAGTTTTTTTTGTTCTGAATTCCGAATAAATTTGTTAAAAACTTAAAAAAAGATTTCACGTGCCGCGCTTACTTAATTTTCAGTGGACCATTAAAATATAATAGGGATAACATCTTAAAAAATTGGCCAAGTGTAAGTCGGACTCGCACTCGTAGGGTTCCGTAACAGTAGAGTATTTTATAACTTTAATTTTTCACCACCAAAAATAATAACTTTGTATCTAAAAGAGTTTGTATGAAAAACAAAGTTATTTTTGCGGTCGCTATATCCCAAATACTGCTGACTGTATCTCGTTCACAACCAATTTTCGTTATTAGTTTTTATTGAGATCTACAGAACATATTATTTTTAGATTTTTCACTCCCATACATTAAAAGTTAGAGGGGGAGGTCATTTTTAAAGACCTATGATCTATAGACATCGCGCACGTATAGGTTTGATGAAAAAAATATTTTTTACTTTCAGTTACATGCTTAATACATTATAGTTACTTAATATTTTATTTTTTCTATTTTTGAATAAAAATCGTAAAGCGACCCTACCAAGTTTCAACTGTGTAGTCCTAATAGTTTCGGAATTAAGTGGCTGTGACATACGGACGGACAGACAGACAGACATGACGAATTTATAAGGGTTCCGTTTTTTGCCATTCGGCTACAGAACCCTAAAAAGCCATTTATCAAATGCATCAAAATGCCATTATATTAAAAATACCGATTACAAGCTGTATGAAAATACATAATAGTAGACAGATTTTAAAACACCGGCTAGAAGGAATTGATTCTACAAAATAAATAATAGTACATACTACGTATATTATAATTTAAGAATCATTATTATACATATCAAGCCTTATTATTATGTTTCGACCATTCATTCCAAATAGCCAACGAACGTTTCAAAATTGACAGGAAAGAAATTCTTCTAGCATATTGTATGCAATAAATCTACCTCGAATGCGTGTTTAGGAATTTATGTAAGTAATCTGTGTTTATTGTTATAGGTATGATTAGTAGCTATGATTATGTTAGTTTAGGTATAATATGTTATTGTTATTCTTTTCATTTTAATTTAAATTAGGCGCACCCTGCATTAGCTACTATTTCAATCCTCTCCATACAAAGGTTTGTCTGGAAGAGATCGCTGTTAGCGATAAGACCGCCCATTTTTACACGTTAAATTTAAGCTGTAAAAGTTATATGTGTCTGTATCTTTGGTGTCGCAATAAAGAGTTTATCTATCTATCTATCTACCTTTCCACTACCACCCTCGGAACCTATTATACCTACTGGGTAACAAACACCTTCACTCAGAAATCAGAGCCTCTGCTGAACGCCTTAACGCCTTGTCGCCGTATCTTATTTCAAAGTGTTTGCCGTAACTCAAACCTAACTGAATTATGATTTACGTGTACCTACTACCTACGCTTTTCACAGCGCTTCAGCAAGTTTTAATAAGACTAGGTACAAAGGGTCTGATTTCCGTCGCTTTTGCAGCATAATTCAAGCGACGATTGATGTTCCGAATGACTTGCTATCAAAAACAAGTAGGTAGCTAACCACCGTCAAGAAGAAAATCTACCGCCATAACCTTTCGGTGTTCCGGTAGCACACAGCCCTTGAGAGTTAGACCATTCTAGTCCTAGAGTGTTCGTTCACCATACTCATGTTCGCTTATTACCAGGCGGGATAGTGTCAAATGCTTAGCCTCATAGCCTCTGAAATAAAAAAGGCAAATGAATCGGTAACTTACTAGATTTAGGGCACAGACAAGTATTCCGATGTGTGGTAATGTTAGTTCAGCTATGACCTTCCCGTACCTAATGTTAAAATGTAGAAAACTTCTTCAACCGAATTGAGAAGGAAGACTACGGTTACTCTAAAGACGAGTTTATAATCAAAGCTCTAGGTTTACGAGAGGGGACGCTCCTAACTGAGTAACTGCCCCAGTTTTTACGATCATTCCTCAGGAGTCAGGACTGAAGTTATGATGACATACCTATCAGGAAACAGAAATGTCAAACTAATATTATTACTTACTTTCATTGAAATAAGATAAACTTTCGTTACCGCATTGCGTCTCGGTCGCTGTGAAGGCACGTAACAACTTCCAAGAAACTAGTATCAATACGTACTGTCCTCAGTGCCGTATTTCCGCCTAGGCCTACAAGGCACTGGCCTAGAGGCCCAGCGTCCAAGAGGCCCTGCCCACTCAGCTACCCCGACCGATTGTTTTTATCAAACTACCCTTAGAGTAATCAAAAATATGTGTATTTTCCATGTTTTTAATTTCCAAAACAGCTTCAGGATATTGGGGGAGAGACCTCAAATGTCAAGTGCCTAGAGGAGTAGGGGCCCTAAGTCTCAAAATCCGGCCCTGACTTTCCTGTTACTTCTGGTTAAACTTTCGAGGGCTTCCTTGTGATTTCTGCTGACGTCACCAAACTGGAGATTCATGTGGGGCAGGTATGCGTCAGGTCATTCCGAGATCTGTACTCATACTTCCTAGAAATTGTCTTCAAATCCGGTATGCGTTGTAACTATTGCTTAAGCTGCAACACCTCACTACCTATAATACAACAGCTGTAGGTATCCATAGAAACTGTTAAGCTATCTGCGGCTACTGTATTGTATAACAAGGTAAATTGACGAAGTAAATGACGCTATGACTAATGCTAAGTTTAGTGACATAGAATAGATCATAATTTACAGTGTAATTTACCTGACTATATCTATTATTACGACATACAACGGTAAAAAAAACCGGATAAGTATGAGATGAGTCTGACCGCACGTGATGACAGTATGGATACCTACATTGTTCTGTACGAGTAAGTATATATCACAAAAAACATTTGCGATTTTTATTCCTAACTATTTATTATTTTTGTGCCGCGGTTCTAGTCTATTTAATGTCAAGTTATGCAATATTAATATAGGGCTAAAAAAAAAGTAACAGTAAAGTAACCTTTATCATTATTTATCACTCGGACCTTATAGCAAAAAAGAAGTTCTACACAAATAGGTATAAATTATTATTTTATATGTGGTACAAAACAAACTACAAACTACAACGTGGTATAACTTACAATAGCCTTCGATCCTTCGAAGTTCTCTCTCACGCCTAAATCCGTCTCCCGTACACCTAAGGAAGATACATTTGTAGGGAATTATGTCCTCGCATCACTCCTCGTAAAACGTAATGAATCTTTGAGAATGGAAGCTATAAGGGCACCGTACATTTTGGAAAATTACAGGCGAATTGAGAACCTTATTCTATGTGAAGTCGCATAAAAAGATCAAGATCACATTTACGACGTAGGTCTAAATAAGTAGTCTATCTATATCATCATTTGATCATCTTATCAATATTTCAAGTAAGTAATTTAATGTAATAATATTTCTAAGTAATGTATTTTTTCGTTCTTACTTTCTAAAAACGAATCCATTGCACGATAGGTTATCCGTCATTTAAAACCATCATTCAAGACTGATGGTTGCCGACGTACTAAATCAAAGCATCTAAATATCGGTCAATCACCGTAATTCACCCCATTAGACGAAAGTTATCCATCAGTCACAGCCGTGACTGCCAGCAAACTTACAGCAAAGCCTATCGTGTAATGGACGCCTTATTACATACAGTACAAACATATTTTTCAAGAAATAAATAGTTATGCTTATGATAGTTAAATATAATACTATAAGAATCTTTGTCCTGACATACTGACTGACTGACAGACAACGCACAGCCTAAACCGCTTGTCTAGAGACTTAAAATTTGGAGGGTATATTTGTCTTAGTACGTAAGGGTGTACTAAGAAAGGATTTACCAAAATTTACCCCTAATTTACCCATTTCACCCAAATGGGGGTTCAAAGTTTGTATGGAGAAACAAGATTAGATAGTCTTTCTATTCGAAACTTCTCACAAGTACTTCAGTAAAAAAATAAGTCAATACGTGTTTCAGGATTTATTGGAATTCCACGCCTAAGAGGGTCAAATGGGGTAACAAAGTCTGAAAATCAATATTTTTTTTGGATTGTGCTGAAATTTGGCATGCAGATAGTTATTACGACGTTAGTTCCCTCAGAGAAATGATTTTCTAAAATTCACCCCTTAAGGCGAAGAAACGGGGGTTCAAATTTTGTATGGAGAAACAAGATATATAGTCTTTTCTATTCCAAACTTCACACAAATGCTTCAGTAAATGAATAAGTAAATACGTGTTTCAGGCTTTTTCGAAATTTAACCCCTGAGAGGGTGAAGTGGGGTAGCAAAGTCTAAAAATCAATATTGTTTCGGATTGTCCTAAAATTTAGAATGCAGATAGTTGTTGTGACGTAGGTATCCGCTTAGAAAGGATTTTCTAAAAATTGCCGTCGGATTTTACTTATTATTTTTAATTTTATAATATATAAACTTATAGATTTACTTAAGTACTTCTGTAAAAAAATAAGTAAATACGTGTTGCAGGATTTTTGTAAGGGGTTGGTGAAAAAGTCTGAAAATCAAACCCGAAAATCTATGTAGATTTTCGGGTTTTATAAATCTGAATCCCTATTTCCCTTAGTCACGCAATAACTTGAAAACGGGAGAACCGATTTGGCTTTTACTTCTATGATGTATTTTATGATAGAAAGGCTTTTTACAAAATAGATGTTTTAAGTAAATAAAAGAAGTCTTTACCGCGGACGTAGCCGCGGGGCACTTCTAGTGTTATTATATGACCCATCAAACAACTTGAATAATTTTTCATGAACTCATATATAAACTGATATAACTTATATTATCATATAACGAAGTTTTTGACCTATAAATCATTACCTTTTATCTTAAACACATCCTAACTAATCTTAACCTAATTATACGTCCTTAGATATTACAAGCCTAATTAACACTTCAAATTATGTGTTACATAGTAACTAGCATATTTATGTTTGATACCGTACACATAGTAAAGTGAAGGAAGTGTTTGCTTTCAAAATATCCTCGTTCCAGGAAACGTATACAAACTCCCTCGTCATCTGCTGTAATTAAGTTTATCCAGCTTTTAATTGCGACAGCGTCCCGGCGGAAAACCGGCAGGTCAGCGTGTTTTCTTTGTCAACCCTAGAATAATCAAACAAAAGCACAAAATAATGAATAGTACAAGTACAAAAGTAACCTTATGCCCTGACTTTAAAGTTCAATTTATTCGAAAACAACAAGGGATTCTAGTTTAGTCCTAAAAGAAACGTGAACAAGTTCCTGCTAAGGAAAACAAAAGACAACGCTACATAGGTCGCTCGCTGCAGTTTATAACTTGGCAGCGCTATACTATAAGCTACAGGATACAATAAATATTATTTATTGGAACACGTAGTAAACTATCATCTTGAGATAGCATCACTAGTTTCCTGTATGGAATGGTCTTATGTGGATTCTACTCCAAATTTTATAGAAAAATAATAATAGTTTTCAAAAACAAAGAGAGGCTTTACTGACTTTAATCATTCGTATTATATTAAAAAAGTCAAGTAATTTTTTGTCTAATCTTAATTAGTCTTATGAATCTAAATTTTTTTAAGAGCACAGCATTGATACAATAACTAAGATAGTTAAAAAAAAATAAAACAACCGACTTCAATGCCCCGCGAGTCAATTTCAGTAGCAACTTTGAGACCTTTATCGTCATATCTCTGGAGATACTTATCAGATCTCGATGAAATTGCAATGGGACCATCTCGGAAACGTACCCTACCGATTACAAAAATAATCATTCGAATGGGTTCACAATTGAGTATTGACGGAGTAATCGCGTAACACACACACAAAAAAAACATAAGACGAATTGAGAACCTCTTTCTTTTTGGAAGTCTGTTGAAAAGTTATACCAGAAACAGATTTACTGCACCAATAAATAATAATAACAGTACAACAGCCAGTGGATCGTATTACGTTATAATTCTGCCTAATTTACGTGCATCTCTCTATTCTCTTCAGAATCACCAAGGGAAAGTCGAAAGCGACATTACGATCTCATATTATAAACTCGTCATGACGATATTTAAAAGAAAGCCTTCAATGTTGAACGGGGCAACCTTGAAACTGTGAAGCCCTTTTTAAAAGCCCTAATGACAGATGCACACGACGAAAAATGAATCATCAATCATACTAATCACTTAGCCAGGTGGTCCATCATTATAAATCATTTAACCGTAAGGAAAGGTTTGAATGTAAACCAGCAGTACATTTCTATTCTATCGCCTTATCACGTGGGTTGTATTGTACATTGGATTTTATCCAGATGTCAATAGTGTTTTATTTAGATATCCTCTAACCAAGCTAATTACAATCTCTTTCACCTCTAGCCGACAAACCACTAATAGCCAAACGATTATGTAATTGATAGGGTATCAAACTAAGTGGATATTAGGCACCCCTAATGATAGGGTGGTATTCTTTGACAAGGTTCTTGGCATCGGATTGTGATTCCTCGAACAGCGTCTTGTGAAACCCCATTTCAAAACCAATTTAGGGTAGGAATTTGTCTGGATTGATAGATGGAAAATTAATTGGCTGTGAATATTGGAAGGTGCGTCAATCTTACTTCTATTTACTTGTCAATATGTGGTTTTACTTAGTTATGGAGACAGTCTTGATTTTGTGATTTGAACCGAGAAATGAGTAAATGTTGGAGCTTATTACGTTTGCCTACTTATGATGATGCTCTGAACGATTTAGGTCATAGCGATTGTTGGTTATTGGAAATTGGAATGGTACATTAAATACGGTTTCTTTTTTAAATGAGCTTTATTAACATTTGATTAAGAGTACGTATATATGACAAGCGCTCAACGCGCGTTGAACGCGCGTTAAATTCCTAACCTTCTCACCTTCTCTACTTGACTTAATTCTAGTTTCTTCACCATCTCATGTCAGCGGACATGGTCAGTGTGCGGCTGATATCTTTTCTTTCCATGATATGATCTACCTCTCATATAATATTCGTCCACCCAAAACAAAGCCCAAGATTCTTTTACAGCGCAACTTTAGTGGTATAAAATTGGAAAACTTACGAAGCTATGCTCGTGATATTGATTGGTCAGATGTAGTAAGTGCGACTAATATTGATTTAAAAGTAAATTGTTTCAATCGTATAATAACACACTTTTATGACACACATGCTCCATTGAGACCTGTCAGAATGAAACATCTGCCTGCTCCTTGGCTCACAGCAGATATCCGTAAATCTATAAATAAGAAGATGACAGCCAAGGCGCGGTATAAATGTAAGCCTACAGAAGATAATAAAAATAGGTATTATAAGCATCGTAACAACTGTAATAAGGTGTGTAGAGACGCACAACGCCGACACATTCACAAAAACTTAGAAAATGAAAACCCCGCGAAAGTGTGGAAATTCCTACGGTCATTAGGAGTTGGTAAGTCACGACAAAATAGCATCCCTAATAATTTAAATATTGATATTCTCAACCAGCACTTCTCTTCGTCTGCTAATTTTGATGGCCCTACAAAAGCTACTACTTTACTTCACCTATCTACAATACCAACTCCTGACCATGATCCTTTTGTTGTTAACGAATTTACCGATCGTGATGTTAAGGCGAGCATACAGTCGATATCGTCAGATGCAGTTGGCTGCGATGCTATTAGTCGGAAAATGATTGTACCTATCTTAGATGAGATTGTGCCTGTGATCAAATACATCCTTAATGAATCCTTGTCTAGTGGCGTGTTTCCTTCCATATGGAAGGAAGCCCAGATAACCCCACTCCCTAAAAAAAGCAATCCCTCTTCACTATCTGACTATCGCCCTATTTCTATTCTTCCTTTCCTGTCTAAAATCCTTGAACGCCTTGTTCATCAGCAACTTACCTCTTTCCTCATCCGAAATAATCTAGTAAACCCTTTCCAATCCGGATTCCGTCCTGGTCACAGCACAGTCTCAGCTCTAGTCAATATAACAGACGATATCCGACAAGGTATGGACGATGGACAGCTAACAGTTCTATCGCTGTTAGACTTTAGTAATGCGTTCAACAACGTTGATTTCGATATACTGTTGGAACTGCTGCGCTCCCTTAATATATCTCCGACGGTAATTTCGTGGTTTCGCAGTTACCTGTATGGACGTCGCCAACGTGTTCGTGTCGATGATACTTATTCTTCGTGGTGTGATACGACGGCGGGCGTCCCTCAGGGCGGCGTTCTATCCCCTCTTCTCTTTTCAATCTTTATAAATACAATTTCACTTCAACTCTCTTCGTCCTACCACCTTTACGCAGACGATCTGCAAATTTACACGCAAGCTTCTCTCTTACAATTATCTGATGCAATCCAGACCACAAACTCTGATCTACAGAAAATCTCCAACTGGAGTAAATCCTATGGTCTGACGGTTAATCCGACTAAGACACAATGTATTGTTATAGGCAGCTCGAGATTAATATCGAAAATTGATTGGTTTCACCTTCCACAAGTCATTTTTGATGGGACAATTGTAAAAATTAGTGACACTGTAAAAAACCTTGGTATTTGTATTGATCGCAAATTATCCTGGATACCACAAATCGCAGAAACCAGTCGCAAGATGTTTGCTTCCGCCTCTTCCCTCAGAAGACTCCGGTATGTTTTACCTATAACCACTAAAGTTGCGCTTGCACAATCTCTATTACTTCCAATACTCGATTATGCCGATGCCTCATATCCAGACTTAACCGAGGAACAGCTCAATAAACTAGAACGCCTTCAAAATTTCTGTATCCGCTTCATATATGGTCTGCGAAAATTCGACCACATTTCCGAATTTCGAAAAAAGCTGAACTGGTTACCCATTCGTCTGCGCCGGAATGCTCACATCCTTTCTTTATTATACTCTGTCCTTTTCATTCCTTCTACTCCTCCTTACCTTACTTACTTAACTACTTAACTACGTTTTCAATTCTTGCATAACTCACACTCCCTATCCTTACGCTCCGCTGAAAACTTAGTTTTAAAGATTCCTTTTCATTCTTCTGAATATTTTGCCAATTCCTTTGCAGTACAAGCTGCACGACTCTGGAACGACTTACCTTTGGACATACGCAAAGCCAAATCATTAGCAATTTTTAAAAACAAGTTGAAAACTCATTATCTCTCACTTGTGTAACTATACATAAACTGGCATTTAAACTATTGAAAGTATAATGTATTATTATTTATTTATTGGTATGTATTGTAATGTATGTATTGTATTGATATAGAGTATGTTTTATATGTGTAGTATATATGTTTGAGTTATTTATATTATTCTACCATTTAATGTTGTACATATACTTATTATTGTACACCACCGTCTTATTCGTCTTGTATATCTGTCCATACAAAGGTTGTCTGGTAGAGATCGCTAATAGCGATAAGACCGCCCATTGTAATACCACATGGACATAATTTTTTTTATTTTTATAATAGATATGTACCTAATTGGTTTGCAATAAAGAGTTTTTGTATTGTATTGTATTGTATTGTAAATTTTTGTATATTGTTTACATGACACGCGCTTGTCAGGCGTCGAACGCGCGTTGCTGCGGCCGCCAAGGTTCAGTAGTACTAAAACTTAAACTTAATTCTAATACTTATGAACCCTACAATAAGTTTGGCATGCGGGTTGGCGATCGTAGGCCATAGCTCCTCGCACCGGTGATGCTGCTGCCCATCACCGGCCTGTTATCCGCGTCGAAAGCGCGCGCTCAACTGAACGGAAACATAGAAAACCAATGATCTCAAAGCGCGCGTTGACGCGCGCTGACAACAGTCGAGCGCTAGCGCAGCGCTCAACGCTCGCTTTATTAAAATGCGCGTTAGCAATGTTAGCATGTGTACGGCCTGAATAAAATATATGTAGTTGTAAACGCGCGTTATCAAAACGCGCGTTGAGCGCTTGTCATCTGAACGTACTCTAAGTCGCGTTGTGCACAGGTAGTCTTCGACCAGTAACATGATATGAAGTATGATCGAAGTAGGTAGTCATTAAATGTTGCTCGAGAGAGTAAGGGCGTATAGCGACTTTTTATTGTAACTTGATGATAATACACATACTTCATAGTTGTCCATAGGTATTCTGTACTTCGAGCAGTTTTCCTTGATGCAGTAGTCACGGCTTCGATGCGTTTTATACCATAGCTAGACGTATACGTGGCACGTCGAGACAATCTCGCGAGCTCTTTGCCCTTCAAACCGGAACAAATCTGCTATCTAGTAAAGACTATATGTCCCGTTGTCATATAACATTATGCTTGGAACGCCAGTACGCCTCACTACGGCCACGATTGTGACCTGGTCCCGGGGCGTTTGCCCCCGCTATCACGACGCCAATGTCACATCAGTGCATTGTCCGCCGAAGCACAATGTTTAGCTTACCTGGGGGTCTACCATGACTTTGCAAACATTCTTATTGATATTTTTCTTATTGATTCTAATAGACTTACTACGTGGGATAAAGTAGATGGTGTTATACAGCCGTAGAGCAGCATCTCACTCTATCCACCGTATGTATATAAATCTATACCAGGTATCCCAGGGTAAGATTGCAGTAAGAGTGTTATTGGTAGGACCCTCTGAGCTTTTGTGTAAATCGTGAGGAAAGAGCGCAATACTGTTTCTTCAAAATATTGCAGCTAAAATTCAGCGTTCGCGGAATTTTGCCTGGCATGCCTCGAAATAGATATTGTGAAGTTTTAAGTATCCATAGATCATAATATTTATGACCGTAGACTTAATAGCAAAGAACCAGATACATTATTATACTGAATAAGAGATTGTGATTCGCTTTCGCAAAAAATTTATTACAAATCTTGGTTTACGCCGTAACCAACTATTATTTATTCTGTGCCCTAACCTAATAGGTAGATTTTTGCATTGATAAAACAAACAAGAGACAGAACCAATTGATACCTTTATATAACCCTTATACTGCGTAAAAAAATCCCTTGGTATGGGCAATACGGTATGTGCCTATAATTTGTTGGATCAGGTGAAGCAAAAACCATTGCCTCGTCACGTAATAAAAAGTCACAAAAGAAAAGGGTTCCAAAACAAAAGATCAGTTATTGTAACAGAATGTTGAGTGTCGAGTTCAGCTATTACGTGGCAATAATCATTAATCTCGATGAAAGCAGTCACCAAAGTTTGTCAGCCATTAATTAAGGGAGCTTCTATAGACGGCTACCGTCGTAAGTACTAACTAACATTATAGTTTAGGGTAACTTGATGCTGATTTATACGGTACTTTTGCAGACTAAACAAATTTTATGTTACTTACTAAATTCAAAATAACACTGATTAAGCTCTACTTAACATCATTATTTTGCTTTATTTAATGAACTCAGTTTAGGTACTGCTGGGCTAAAGCGATAAGACGGTGGGTAGGTAAGTAACGAAAGCTTTTCATCTAGTACCTCTATGTCTTAAATTTGGTAAAAATCATTACTATGATAGGGCAAGAAAACGTCAGTCGATTAGTTATTCCAATATTCCGAGTGCCTAGTGCAAGTTTCTCTAGATTTATTTACTTACTCTATTACGATAAAGTAAACGCATATTTATTCGGATTTATGTGTGATCTATACACGCCGCTTTTTAATTATATATACATCTGCGTATACCTTAACGTGATAAACAGATATATAAAAAAACTGGCATTAGGCACTCAGTAGGTGGTTTCAATGAGTTTTTTTTTTTGTTATGCCATCTTAGCAAGACTCGTATCACACGTCGTTACTTCTCAAAACCGTCAAACTACCCACATCCACTATCCTAAAATAAAAAGTCAACTGATGAATAAAAGATCGCTTAGAAAATAGAAAAATCCCTTTCTTTAGTCGATCCCATTTATAATCACGACCACGTTTCTGTCCGGAGCTCTATAATTTACTGGTAGTCCCGTAGTCACAGATTAATATACAGTTACAGCAACAGTACTTATTATTCAGGCAGATGGTGTCCCGACTTGGACAACAGGTGTACACGCGCCCAAAAAGCAGCGGCAGTTTTTTGTTTACTTTTTAACCTAAGGTCCTTAGTCTCAGTCTACAAGCAGATTTTTTTGTATATTGGTTTATGTAATTTGATGGACACAGTCGTAAAAAATTGGCACTCATGCGTGATCTGTCATTATTACTTAGGTGTGGCTTGATTAACTTTTTATGATAGTGTAACATGTTTTACTAACACGTACCGTGTAGGCTCGTAAAACCGTTACAAAGTCTTTGACATTTTAATATAGTTTTTATCTACCAATAAAATTTAATGTTAGAACTATATAATTATTTCGATTTTTATAATGATGTGAAGTACGCTGGCTCAATGTTACGCGATGATATCTGCTTATAACCATAGATTAAATAATAGTACAAGTACTACAATAGATCCCACAGAATAATTAATCGTACAGATACTATTACTATGGCACAGTTTTTATGATTGTAAAACTGTGACTATGGTATGCATAACGCTGAATTGCCAAAATTTTATGCGTCACACAGTACTGTGCCTGTACCATTGAGAATAATGTCATGTAATTTAGTTCCTCATTTTCTTATTAATTTATTTTTGAACATTTGCGAACTAATAAAAGCTGCAAAAAAATTACGATACTATTTTTACCAAAGCATCGATTACTCTGATAATCGTATCGATTAATTCTCATCTAATCGATGTATTCCATCGACATCGAAGAGCAGCTGCGTTTTTATATTACAAAAACACCAGACATCGATTTGCAATTTTCGTAAGACTGCGGCCGTAGTATTATTATCTGTTCTGTGTTGCGACGACCTTTATATGCCTACCTGTTATTCATGCTTGAAGTATTTTAAGTGCGATTTCATATTGTTGCTTTTATATTCTTTTTGCTAATTATGGAACGAACGAACTTACACTGTAGGTGGTTTAAAATTAATTTTATTACTTATCGTAAACATTATCAAAACTTCCTAAGTAAATAAAGTAGGTACAAAATCTTCCACATAGCCTAACACTGATCTCATTTATAAAGATAAATGAATATTTTTAACCGACTTCATAGAAAAGATAATAATCCGACTTCACAAAAAAGGAGCAGGTTCTCAATTCGACTGTATTTCTATTACTGTATTATTTTTTTCTTCTTGTTTTTTTTTCTTTTTCTTTGGATATGTTTGTTACCTCAGAACTCCGTCAAATCTTAACCGATTTAAAAAAATCTTTTTTGTTGAGAGATTATGCCTCCCGTTTGGTCTCATTCAAATTTTATCGAGATATGACATTATCTCCGGAGATATGGAGATAAACCATATAAGCAAATTTGATACCTTGTCGACATGATTATGACTAGTGTATATTTTGACTATCGCGGCATGTGAAGTCGGTTTTTTTCGTTTTGTATACGTCCTTAAATTATTTATGATAATTACTTTGAATAATAAATATCGCATTCATGCTTATAATTTTTTTTTTTTTTTTAAATGATTACTCGCAATGTGGGTTGCACATTACTAGTATTCTTGTTAACCCCGCCAACTAAGCTAAATATGCTTGTGTCTGAAGTGGGTTCACGTCAATAATGCAATGGGTGTAGGTGGGATTCGAACTCACGACCTCTCGATTGCCAGTCCGACACCCTATCCATTGGGCTATTGCCGCCTTTTATAATTATATCATCATATATTGTTTTAGGTAATACGAAATATATTTATACTCGGCGAATAACCTAGACAAACTAGGACAAAGACTAGGGCAAATTTAAAACCAGCGCTGCGTGAACAGCCGGATCCACACCGGACGATCCAAAATGGATCGGCGATCCCGCGATCCGTGATGCGTGGATCGTTCTAGGTCGATCCAAGAGCAATCTTTTGCGATCCTGACTGGCTGCTCCAACGCGCTCCTGCCGATCCATACTGAAATTAAACGGATACATTGCGAGTTATCCATAACGGCGGATCACGCGATTCTAAATCACAACCGTCCAGACCGCGCGCGCCAAGCGACTGAGGCCCTTTTGTGCGTGACCAAAAAACCGACAACAAATGGATCGCACGTGGCGAGGAGCGCGCGCTCTCCGCCGCGCACATGGATCGCGCGCGGCACGTCTACACTTCACGCTCCGTGGAGCGCGCTCCATGCCGCGCGCGATCGGAGCGCTTTGGATCGTCCGGTGTGGATCCGGCTAACGAGAAATGGTGCACGCGGCATAACGCTGAATTTGCTCCTTTTGTCATTAAAACTGTAATAGGTACTGTTATTTTTTTATTTACTGTTTTATCTGCTTAATAAATTAATAATTAAAAGGTAATCTAAATGAAATACATGTTGATGTCTTTAATGGCAATAAACATATTTTTATTTTATTTTTTATTTTATACTAAACATTGCTCGAATAGCGCTTCTATAATAAATTCTTTATGTAAAAGGATGCCTACTGAACATATTCAGTCGAACACAAACGTAACATTCCTGTTACCTAAAAGCATCTGACCTGGAATTCTGCAAAGGATTTAATATATGGAGTGCTGAAATCTTATTGAATGGCAAATTTACTCATAGTGCCGAAACATGCTAATTCAAAACATTAATATTATATAGAATCACAGAAATAGGAATAATATTATTATATTATTAGTGTATAATCAATCATATTTTGAAATAGTCCTAAAAATATCACTGTAGGATTTACGAATTAATTAATATATGTACATTTATGATCTTACAAATATTTTACAATTGAAACATGTCATAAATAAACCTCTAACACAGAAGAAAAATTAGTCCTACGTTTTAAAAAGAATGATATTGAAGCTTCTAGTTTAGCTAGAGCTAGCGATTGCGGCTATGCGTTGTTAAGATCGAACGCGGGGTGCACTTTTCTATACAAATGTATTCCCCCGTTTTCTCCATGGAAAATGCTTCTAGAGCAATATTTGTTTCTACAAAATATCAAGATATGCAAAAGAAATATAAGCGTTTTAATCTTCTCTTTAAGGCTTTTGAAGGGTCATATTTCTATTTGCGTCATATTCATATATTCTAATTGGTTTGTCAAAAAAAGCAAATTATAGCGGCGTAACTACAGCAGACCTTGATATTTTATACAAATTTTGCTCTAAAAGCACATTTTCCAGGGAGGAAGCGAGGGAATACATTTGTATGGACAAGTGCAGCCCGCGTTCGCTCTTAAAGGTACTCTACTCGCATCGTCTCGCATCAGTTAGTCAGCTTTGCCTTTTTTATTTAAGATTACCTTTCCCAATGTCAATAAATGTCGTTAGGGCATCAAAGGGCTTGCTCCAAGACTCTGAGACTTCGAGACACATAATTACGTTAGGACAACGGGATCACGAAGATGTTAATGCCCTTTAGACTTTGTAGACGAGACTGGAATATTTTACGCATTAAATAAAATGTATTGTCTTTAAAATGTGAAGCTATTTCTTTAGTTTTATCTCTGATATGATAATTATGTAAAATAGAAGAGAGAATGTCATGGGGATTATTTTTTGTAATTTTTGGTAAGTATAAAAATGTATATAAGTATTGTAAAGGTAACAGGAATAAAAACTGGCCAAGTGCAAGTCGGACTCGCACTCGTAGGGTTCCGTAACACAGTAAAGTATTCTATAACTATGGTTTTTCGCAACTACAAAATTCACTTTGTTTTTCATAGTGTTTGTATGAAAAACAAAGTTATATTAGCGGTCGCTATATCTCAAAAACTGCTGACTGAATCTCGTTCAAACCAATTTTCGTTGAAAGTTTTTATTGAGATCTACAGAATATATTTTGTCTAGATTTTTTAATCCCTTATTTTAAGTTAGAGAGTTTAGTCGTGCCTATTTTTCAAATCATTGACTTTGAGAAAAAATGATCTTAGTAACCTCAATGTCATTTTTAAAGACCTATCCATGGACAGCCCACACGTAAAGGTTTGAAGAAAAAAATTTTTTTTAGTTTCAATTCCATGCATGGGATGCTCCCCTTAAACTTTTAAATTTTTATTTTTGTATAAAAATCTGAAAGCGGTTCACAGAACACATCTACCTACCTAGTTTCAATTCTGTAGTTCTAATAGTTCGGAATAAAATGGCTGTGACATACGTACGGACAGACAGTCAGACATGACGAATCTATAAGGGTTCCGTTTTTTGCCATTCGGCTACGGACTACGGAACCCTAAAAATGGGGCGTCGGCTCGACTTTCGTAGACGAGTTCTAACAGAAGGCGTAGACCGTACCAGGCGCGACATCTGTCAGAGCGTTCAGTACGCTTATATTATCTTTTCTATGGCAGCGTTATACTTTACGTCAAGATAATATTATAATAGCACTTGTACGCGTTCTGTTTGAGAAAGCCATAAATATTGTACAGATGATACTTCTGATTCTGTATCAAACGAAGTGAGATAGTCAGAAGACTTATTGGCCGCTTTTTGAGGTTCCATAGTAATCTTATTATTATTAGTTCGTCCACGTCTGTCTATCTGTCCGGCTTTCTGAATTCTTTAAAAGTGTTCTTACCACAGCTTCTAAACTTATATTACCGTAAGGTCATGAAATTGCATGGTCACACTAGTTTGGAAGATTGGTAGGACAGTAAAGACTAAAAAAAAATAATGAATTAACAATTCATTATTTTTTATATTAAAATTGCTCAATAAAGAAAATAAATTCTATATATTTATCTAGCTTGTAACAATGAGAACCTCAGCGGTCGTAATATAATTATCCACGCTCCCCGACCTCGTCGAAAGCTAACCTCTCAATTACTAAAATGACTATAATCTCTCTTCGTTCTCTCTGATTACAATAATCGTCAGTAAATTAAATAAAACAGGTAATTTAATCATTGTTTAACTTGTTAAGAAAACAAGACAATTTTGTTGATATCATTATTTGACGCCGAGTTAATAATGGTTTAATGTGGCAGGATTAGTCTTTTGGCCGTATTTATAAAGATTTCGATTTTGACAAACGCATAGCAGTGGATTTGACACAAATAATGTCAATAGTCTATTGGTTTGCCATGACTATTCATTATTCTGTGGCCATGGGTTTTTCCTATCATTGCCTATGCCAGTACTATTATATGTTCTGTGCCTATGCGATCTCTATGCCATATTACAGAACAGATAATAATACTGCCATAGAGACTGCATAGAGTCTATGCGAGTCGAATAGGTCTATGCCATAGACCTATTCGGTGACAAACACTGTAAGGCTTATAGCGTTGTTTCTGAATACGGGGGCTAGTACAATAACGTACAACATTTTGCCAATGTAATAGTACAAAAGTAGTAGTATAAAAGTAAAGAACTTAAAACGTCCATTCCGAATCCTAATCAGAAACACTGTATTAAATATCTATCTAGTGTTCTGGGATTTTGATGTAAAAAAAACATTTTTCACGCAGCGCCTTGTCGGGTTTTTTGTTCTTTACAATTATTCGCATTCTCATTAAAAATAGTCATATATATATTAAAACAACAGAACAGCAGAAATCTATTCAGGGGTCTTAAGTCTTAAATATAACATAGATTATCTATTTATTTCTTGCTGTAAATACCTACTTAACATTAATGATGAAGGAGGAATTAGGGTCAACGGATGGCAGATAGAATATTAGATGATAACAACTTGTAAAACAAACGTTCACAAAAAATATTTTCCATGTATAATTTTTATTCGAGATATAATCATTGGAATATTATTGAAAGGGTATTTAGATACCTAACATATAATATTGTATAAAATGATTTATGTCCACTGTTAGCTGTAATTATCCTCAAATGAGCAAACAATAAGCTATCTCTGGATGATAAGCACTTGTCATTGGAAGGTATAAAATGTCATTTTGTATGCAACGGAAATTCAGAACAAATAAATTATGTATTATATAATTATAACAAAAATGTCATTTATTTGTTCTAGAATTCCGTTTCCGTTATTATTTATGAATTATGGAATAAACCTAAAAGCATAGAAAAGATAATAATACTACGTGCTAAAAGTATGGAGGGTAGAGAAGGAATTTCCAATATTGCTCAGCAGGGCAGGGCGGGCTAAACAGTACCTTTAGTACGAGTTTAATCGTAAACACTTTTGACAGATCTCACATAGTTTTCGATTTATACTGGCTCCCTGATTGGTCTAAATTTAGTTAAGTGTGAAACCACTAGAGGCGCTGTACTATTTTTCATACAAAATTTGTTCGATATACGATATCGAGTTTGGTATGATAACTCGTTACTAAGGGTACTGAATCATTCAGAATCTAATTCGGAAACTGCCTGTCTATCGACTACTTGTACCATTATTTAATCTGTCTATCGACTTGGATTCAACTAACTACCGTTTATTAGTAGTAAGGCAACTGACTGATTGTGTCCATCCATTATCATCAAATTGAAATGTATAATTTATTAATGAATTATAAACATACCGATCTTGTATATACATATATGTTTGCTGCTTCTTTTTATGAAAAATAATTGTAATGCTATGGCTATTCAGAAAAAGTTTAGCAGCTAACTTCAAAATAGCTTAATGGATTGGTAATGGAGGAACCTTACCAATCCATTAAGCTATTTTGATATACATTTAAAATATTATTCAAAAATGTTTAAACATCACATGCCGCGTGAGTGATTATCTGCTGCTTGTTGAGATTTTAGCTCCACATATCTGAAGATTGGTATCTAATCTAGATAAAATTGAAAAATAAAAATTGTATGAAAACAAATGTTCCAAATCGGTATGAGGTAACAGCACAGACCTCGGATTACACTGACATCCTTAATCTATGTGTAACAACACAGATATCGGATTAGTAACACATACGAAACATTCATCTTAATAAAATTAAAAAATAATAGTTAAGATAGTTTAAAAACTAAAACCACCGACTTCAATGCCCCGCGAGTCAATTTCAGTAGCAAGTTTGAGACGTTTATCGTCATATCTCTGGAGATACTTATCCGTTCTTAATGAAATTACAATAAGACCACCTCGGAAACGTACTCTACCGATAGCAAAAAGAATAATTCGAATCGGTTCGGAATTGACGGAGTAATCGCGTAACATACACACACAAAAAAAAACATACAGCCGAATTGAGAACCTCCTTTGTTTTTGGAAATCGGTTTTAAATTGTCCGAAATAGAACCAAAACCAAACCTTAGACCTCGTATTATACTTACATCCTTAACTTTGTGTAACACCACAGACTTCGGGTGGGTAATACATACACGAAACATTCACACGTACATACCTTAATTTATAAAATCGGTCTTAAACACATCTTCATACGACGATACAAATAAAAATAAACGGATGTTTCTGTCATTGCCATCGGTTATTTATTATAGGACAACTACGGAATAAAAATAAACGAATTGACACCAAAATAGGACGTGGTCGGCTTCTGTTTAAATTATCCTTTTTTACATGAGGATTTGACTTATATGTCAACTTCATTAGTGCGGGATGATATAAATAAATTAAAAGATTCAAAAAAAAATTTTGTACACAAGCTTTTTGTTTTGGAAAGTACTAATGATATAACAATTCATCCTAGCCCAAATCGACTATCCTACAATTTTCCATTACGAAGTCCCAATCTCTTCTCTACAGCCCGACTCCATCATCAGGTCTGCTCGATGGTACCATATTATTGCATTGTCACAAAAGTTTTTTTTTAATATCTTATAGGCTAGCGTTTGACCACTATCTCACCTATTGGTAAGTGGTGATGCAGTCGAAGAGGGTAAACACGCTAGGCCTAGAATGGGCTAGGCATAGAAAGTAGTCACTTTTTAGGCAATCCTACTTGAGTTATTGTATTGTTTGAGTACATATGGAATTTATATACCACAGTATAAATAATATCATACGTAAATCATGCTTAGATGATCACTTTAATAAACAAAGCTAAATCATAATAAGACCTAGAATGGGAACTGGCTCTCAAGGATAGCTGCCGGAACACATTAGATGTTTGGCGACAGGTTTCTTAACTTGAGGGTGGTAGCTGGCCAGGCGGACACTAAATAGTGTCCTACCACCATGCAAGATACGCAAGTTAATCAAATTTTAGTGCAATCGAACGTCAGGACTTTGATCTATTCGTACATACATACAAATTAACACGGCAAGCAGTAGCACATTCACACACATACACATTACACTTGCTCACATACTCACATCCTCTCGATATAAAACGCATGCTATCAAATGTTTATATAATACCCAGTGTTACTCTCACGACGAATCTAACGTCACCTCTCAAGCTAAAACCCATCGTTACATACACTTGATAAACATAACCCTTCTTCTGTCGCAGTCGAATAAAAAGGAAAAATAAATTTATTGATACTTGCTTGCTGCGGCATCGGCTATAAATTTTGTTACTATGACTAAATAACAATTATAACCTGAATTTTAAATTATATGTCCCAATGACCTAACAATAATGCGTACAGTCCCGATAACGTAAGAATTCTATAATACTACTGAACTAGAAATAATGATGAGCCAATATAGACACGTATGTACGTGATATATTTTATGTAACTATTTGATAATCGATGTAATCTCTGTGAAACTACTTTGACTACAATTCCGCAGGTAGCTTACTATATTGTAGAATATTTTGGAAGGGAAATAGTCTCCCCGAGACAGGGTATCCTAATGGGGAGCCTATTGCTCACAGCGATATTTTATGTAAAGCAAAATTCTGGAAATAAACATTATTTATTTAATATTATGTTTCTTTGAAGTGTCTCACACTTTATATTTTTGTAAATTGTTAAACACAATCCAAAATTTCATCGTACCGACGGGACTCGAACCCGCACCCCCCGGATTACACGTCCAGGTGCTCTGCCAATTAAGCCACGGTTCGATACATCGATACGACGAAATTAGTGGATTGCATTTGTTAAAACCAATTATGCATTGGTGGCGCCATCTATGACTACTTATTACGTAAGTTAATCATTCGGAAGAAATCATTACAGTTTTCAAATCCGACGAGAGATGTTGCACTGCGTAAATCAAATATTATGTTTCTTTGAAGTGTCTCACACTTTATTTATTATTTATACTATACATACGTGCAATAGTCTCGAATCAATTTTTTTTTATTTTACTAGCGACCCGCCCCGGCTTCGCACGGGTAGAGCATATGATGCGTCAAGTATGAATTAACATCGTTTATTTCAACCAATTTACACAACTTTAACAATTTATACACATAATATGTATAAACCTTCCTCACGAATCACTCTGTCCATTGGAGAAAACCGCACGAAAATCCGTTCAGTAGTTTTTAGGGTTCCATACCCAAAGGGTTAAACGGGACCCTATTACTAAGACTCCGCTGTCCGTCTGTCTGTCTGTCTGTCTGTCTGTCTGTCTGTCCGTCTGTCACCAGGCTGTATCTCATGAACCGTGATAGTTAGACAGTTGAAATTTTCACAGATGATGTATTTCTGTTGCCGCTATAATAACAAATACTAAAAACAGAATAAAGTTCAAAATAATAGAGAGTCCCCATACAAGAAACGTGTTTTTTTCGGCATTACACGCCATCTATGACCGCTTAGTTAGGTAAACGTCCCATAGATGGCGTTATATTGAAATACAATGTTAATTATTATTTTTATCTGGCGAAAAGTGATAGTGGTATTTTTTGCTCGATCTTATAAAATACTGTAGTGTGGTACGGAACCCTACGAGTGCGAGTCCGACTTGCAATTGGCCAGTTTATTGAGGTTATCGCTAAGACACACGGCGGGGGAAGTTTTATAATATGTAGTGATATCTGACGGACGCACTTGACAGTATCTTACCTGATGTAAGGTGAAGATGCGGTCGTGCTTGTCTGGAATTGAAAGACGCTAGTGAGACGAGGCGCTGTTCAACTGATTTTATGTTCTCCACAGTACGCCGCTAACCCAACCCGTCTTCTATAAGTACTGGTCTACTTGATAAGGTTTACTTTACCTTATTAATACGATACGACGATGGGACCAGGTCCCATCGATACCTGGGTGATAATTCGATGTTTAGTCACAGAATAATGAATAGTTCCACTGGATTTGATATCGCTTTGCCCAGCGACGTAATGTCCCGATTTGCCTATAAACGGTTCACATACGATCTCTTGTATTTTCAACCGACTTCCTAAAAGGAGGAGGTTCTGATTTCGCCTGTATGTTTTGTTTTTTATTGTTTTTTGTTACGAGATTGATTCAAATGATTATTTTTGCCATCTTTAGGCTAACGTTTGATATCTATCTTAATGATGGAAGTTAGAACCATCCGTTTGCATTCCCTTCATTACACCAAAAAGTATTTATTAAAGGTACGGTCACACCGCGGCGTCCTACGATCTGCGGGTGCGGTCTCAGTACTTTTCAATTGTTTTCTGATCGCGTTTGTTGTGAACCAGTCGGTACAAATACTACTGCGCTATCTGATTCGCCTAGATCGCGCACGTAGGACGCTGCGGTGTGTCCGTACCTTAAGACTACATGAAATAAAATTGTCATCTAAAGCTATTGTTCAAAATCTCTAATACAAAATCAAATCCAAAGTCCATTACGTGTGAGAAATGTGGGCGTTAAGCTATTTTTATGAGCTTTACAACCGATAAGGACTTTTTACGGCCGCTTTCCAAATAAATAAACAATTCACAATCTGCTGTAGAGTTCCTCGAAATTACTGGGATAAACAGGTGCACTCATTCTTAGAAAGTTTGTGAAGCAAAGTTCCATACAAAGTTGCCTGCGCTGTTCTTTGCATAGGCTTATTAGGTCTTCTTTTACTACCTATCTAATATATACAAGTAACTTTTCAATTTATAAAAAAAAACTTACTTAATATAAATTATTAACCGACTTCAAAAAAAGGAGGAGGTTTCTCAATTCGACCGTATATATATATATATATATTTTTTTTTTTTTTTATTTATTTTTTTTTTTTTATGTTTGTTCGCGGATAACTTCGTCGTTTATGAACCGATTTCGATTATTCTTTTTTTGTTCGAAAGGAGATATCTCAAGTGTGGTACCATGGTAATTTTATCGAGGTATGATAAGTATCTCCAGAGATATTGAGATAAACATCTCAAAATTGGTACTGAAAATGAATAGCGCGGCATTGAAGTCGGTTGTTTTTTAGTTTTTAAACGATATTAGCACACTTCTAAGGCACCGACTTCAAATAGATAAGTGGGTAGCGCTTATAATAATTTTAAGTAATTTATTTTTCGCTTTTGAGTGCCTGTTTGTGGTTATGAAGTCGGTTTTATTTTTTTGAAAAAAACTTATTTTACCCTTTTTAGTGCAAAACAAGTTTAAATTAAATTACATGCATGTATTAAATTTCGTGTTTGGGCCGTTATACACTGACGGATATATACTTTTTGAAAATTTCAAGTATGTACCTATAACGGTTAAGAAGATACAGATCTGTAAAGTGCGCACATATAGACACACGGACGGACGGACGAACAGACAACAAAGTCTCAGAAAGTGTTCATTTGGTAGCCTTTAGGTTCGGAACCCTAAAAAAATTAACTTTAAATGCCGCGCTAAAGTGAAAATATTCACTAGTAATAATGATGTCATCAAGGTATCAAAGGACAATGTTCAAAATGGCCCTGTGCAATTAAAGCATCTGACACACACGATAATTAATTGTCTATTTTATTACAATAATTCCAAATACTTTTATAACACGGACTAGTTGTATTCCAAAACGAATATAAAAAAGTATTATTTGCGATTGTTAACATTACTTGCCACCATATGGCCAACAGAGTACTGAATCACTCTACTACGTTATAAGAGGCACTTCCCTATATTGTTGAAACCCGAATTATGAAAGCACTGTGTAGCCAACCTAACAACGGAAAGTATTATTTACGTAGTAACTATTATATAATCTGTGGTATTATGCTTATAAATTATTTTTTTGCAGTGTTGGTTGGTACAAAGTATGTTCATAATTCTGAGTTATTTAATAATGTATTCAGTGTCGCGGGACTGAAATGGCCGCCATCTTCGCCAAACGTCATGTCACGTAAAAAATCTTAGGTATGTTTAAAAAAGTTTGCACCCTAACAAGACTTTGCCCGGTAGAACATTCATGTGAAGACTAATTATTTATATTTATATATAATTATTTATTATAATTATTAATATATAATTATTTATTGAGGGCCCGGTGGCGTAATAGGGAGAACAGTCGGCTTTGATGCCGTGGTACCGAGTTCAAACCGCCGTGCACCAATGAATTTTTCTATCGAAAAATATATGTGCGCTTCTCACAGTTGCCCTCCGGTGAAGGAAAACATCTTAAGAAACCAACAACCCCCGCATGGTGGTAGGACATATCTAGTGTCCGCCTGGCTAGTTACCACCCTCAAGTTAGAAAATCTGTCGCCAAACATCTTATGTGTTCAGGCAGCTATCCTTGAGAGCCAGTTCCCATTCTAGTCCACTTCTCTATCTTCGACCGCATCATCACTTAGCAACAGGTGAGATAGTGGACAAACGCTAGCCTATAAGATATTTTAAAATAAGAAATTAATTTTCCCCACCTTTATTTCTATCTCGCTCACAGTTACCGTAAGAATATCTGTCAAAAAAACCAAAATCAACGAGAAGAAAGATGTAAAAACATTATTCAAGGTCATATTTTTTAGTCTTTAAAAATGTATGCAATAGCAACCTCCATTGTGTATAATCTTCTTGGGACTCTTCAACTAAAACCAGTACATTGTCCTATGTTTGAGGTATTTATCTCCATATCTCTGGAGATACTTATCAGATCTCGATAAAATTAAAATGGGACCACCTCGGAAACGTATCCTACCTATTAAAAAAATAATCATTTGAATCCGTTCACAATTCACGGAGAAATCGCGTAACATACACACAAAAAAAAAAAAAAAAAAAAAAAACATACAGACGAATTGAGAACCTCCTCCTTTTTTGTGAAGTCGGTTAAAAATTATATCAAATGCCGCGCTAGTGAAAATATCCACTAGTCATAATGATGTCATCAAGGTATCAAAGGACAATGTCTAAAATGGCTCTGTGCAATAAAAGCATCTGCCACACACGATAATTCATTGTCTATTTTATTACAATAATTCCAAATACTTTTATAACACGGACTAGTTGTATTCCAAAATGAATATTAGAAAGTATTATTTGCGATTATTAACATTAATCGCCGCCATATGGCCGCCATCTTCGCCAAACGGCATGTCATGTCAAAAAATGTTCACATCCAAAAACGTTGCACCCTAACACTTTGCCCGGTAGAACTTTCCTGTGTAGACAAATTAATTCTCCCCACCTTTGTTTCTATCTCGCTCACAGTTAGCGTAAGAATATGTGTCTTCAAAAGTATATGCAATAACAACCTACATTGTGTATAATCTTCTTGGGACTCTTCTTCTAAAACCAGTACCCTACCTGTTAATAAAAGTGGCGTGTCGCGCTATGCCTCCGCCGCGCATCAGATAATAAGATAATAGATTATTTTTTATATTAGTTTAGTTAAAAACTCAAAACTATTACAAAAATATATACTTAGGTATACTAACAGTAATTTAAAAACTTCGTTATTAAGGTTAAATAAAAATGTTTAATTATTTCTTGCTTTTCAGTTTTTTCGGCAGTTTAATTTTTTTGTTAAAAAGTTTTATTTCATAATTTTTTGTGGCCATAATCTACTATGTTAAAAGCAGGCGTCATTGCTTACCCCTGGCCTAGACAAACGTTATATAGAACATTTATGCTCTATAATAATAATAATAAAAATAATTTAAGATCACATGAAAAACTAAAAAAATCGACTTCCAACTTCATGCTAGTCAATTTCAATACTAAGTTTGAGGTGTTTGTCTTCATATCTCTGGAGATACTGAACATATCTCGATGAAATTTAAATGGTACCACCTGTAAAATATCATCATCATCATAACATAATCAGCCGGTATCAGTCCACTGCTGGACATATGCCTCTCTCAAGACACGCAACTGAGCCCGATTTTCGGCTCTTTGTTTTTCCAGTGTTTGTTGACATACATGGATGATATGATAAAATCATCAAAATAATGATACATTTTTCCATTATTTTTGTTGATTTATTCAAAACGGCTCGACAGAGTTAAAATTTAAATGGAACCCCCTTGGGGGTATACCCTTTCCAATAAAAAAAGAATTATTGAAATCAGACTACTCTGTAAAAAGTTATGCGTATACATATATACTGTTACATCGTGTCGATAGGTCTAGAAGTTTCGCGACGCTTCTCGCAGTAAACAATAATAACCGTGGGAAGCGAAAAAATAAACTAATTGCCGGCCATAAACCGACCGTCATAAAAGTAACCTTCCTGGAATTCCGACCTTAGTCAATGTACCTAGTTTTGTAGTTAAGATTGAACCTTATTCATAAGTCATTAGAGATCAAATTAGCATGTATGGTAAAGATGTTTACATCAGATGTTCAAAGGAAAGCCGCCTTTTTGTTTTTGATTTATTGCTTTGTTTGTCTGCTATTTTTATTCTTTATTAATCGAGGATTTTCTAGAATAATTATTGTGCCCTATATAAAGCGTCGCACCGCGGCGTTGAGTCAGTCATTGTTTGGAAGCGACAGTGTAAAGATCTCAGCGCGGATAGCGACCAAGTGATTGTTAAGTGTTATCAGTGAACTGGTGTTGTGAACAGTGAAGTGCGAATTGTGAATTACCGAGGACCTCAGTGTGTGTAACGGACATTTGATCATTGTGCAAGACGATTTGGACAACTACTGTGGGACATTGTGTAACCTAGTGTTCAGTGGAAATAAACGTTCATCTCATCGGATTGGCATTTTAATACCACCCCGCACGTAACAATACGTACGAGTATACATTAAAAAAAATATACGCGTCGACTTGATAACCTCCTCCGTTGTTTTTTCTTCGGTTAATAAAATAATCATTTGTATCCGTTCACAATTGACGGAGTAATCGCGTAATATACACACAAAAAATAATAAAAAAACATACAGAAGAATTGAGAACCTCCTCCTTTTTTGTGAAGTCCGTTAAAATTTTAAAAACAATAGATTAAAAGTAAATCGATTATGTTTTTGGTATTTGATGACACTACAAACACAACTGTTTAACTAGGTAATGTACCTTTATGTAGAACATAAATGTTTTGAATTGCTGACCAATTTTAGGTTGAACGAAGCTTGTGTTGCACTACGTCTTTCAGCGCTTTTACTATATGTTGTGAAATATTGCCATATTTTGCTTTACTTTTACTGCTTTTCATCAATCAGCTCGTCCCGTCCCTATGTTATTACAAAAGTAAAGTTTACGACCAGAAGATTACATGCACGTGAATGTTACCATAAAAACGTTATGCTTTCTCCTATCGATGATCCAGAAAGGCCCCGTTTATTATACGGAATTATTTAGGTCTTTTTATTACAGTCAATATGTAAGTAAACTACATGTAAATTTACTAGATTGAATAAAAAAAATATTTTGGTACTTATATGTTTGCTAAACATCTTATTATTATTCTTTATTATTATTATCTTTGTAAGAGAAAATTCTCATTAAAAAGATTGCCAGCTTTATTCAGAATTTCTTTTACGATGCTTTAGTGTAGCATCAACTAGCGATGTTTTTTCTGCTTTTGTTTTCCTTCTTTTTAAGATCCTGGAGATATTCTGATCCTGTGCTACTTCTTGCGGGTCACTGGTTTGGGGAACTCGTAGGTCATCTTGCAGCGCCTAGAGCGTCTAACTGGAGTCCATGAAATCGGTAGATTTTGAGTTACGATACTTGCGATACTTTGGAATTTTAATCCGTTGTATTCTTTCTACGTGAACTTCGTTCTATGGGCTATTCGTTTCACCTACAGTTTAACCTAACCCAATGACAACTTTTTTTTCACTTCCGTGGGAGGGCCACGGAATAGAAGTCGTTGCTGCTTTACTCTGTTATACCTATACTCGTTAATTATTCACTCGCAATCCTCATATTTAACCTTTCATTCGCTCATCATCTTTCACTCATTTATTGGTGGGATTATTCTTACTTATGTTTTTGACATCTTTTCTTATAGCTAGTTAACTTAAAATGACAACTAGAAGGCCGTGCTGCGAAAACTGTGCTGTTTTCTGAATCAAAATTTGGAGTACATCCCACTTGACTCTACCAACTACTCTACGTAACGAAACAGTTTAATATAGGCAGGTATAGAAGTAGGTACACGTGGTCCGGTTGTTGACCCAGAATTGGCCGAATATTGAAACCCCCTTGGCGTCGCCACGTGTTGACTCGGGCATCTGTTTGCTGAAACGTAATTAATTAGAAGTGAAACAAACTGTTGGAAGGCACTTAAGTTACAATTAGATCTATTAACGCCCTATTTGGCCCAAGGATTTAAGGTACTCCTTAAGTAATGGAGGCTCCAAAGGTCAATTAAATAGTTTCAATTAAGTTCTGGAAACTCATATTGCACTTGCATAACAATGTTTTGAATTCCCCAGTTATGCTTGGACATTTAATTTAAGAAAGAACCTACGTACTTTATACTAGTATTTGGTACTTATATTATTTATTCTGTGCTATTATTATAGATGCGAAAGTTTGTGATTGATCGATGTATAAAAAAAGGTGTTTGTTAGTTTTTCGGTCAAATCTGGTTAGCAAGCATCTGCATAGCTTCTAGTATGGACAATAGAAGAGATAGTATTCAGCTTTTATGCTCTTTTACTAATATACCTGATGGCCGATCCCAATACGCGATCTCTATCCATTTATACCGATCTCGAATCGAATTTTAGATCCAAATATACGCAAAAGTGTTACAATAACAACCACTGATTGCATCGTCAATCCAAAAATGCAATCTATCCTTTGGAAGGCGCCAGCCAATCCATTTTTTTGGCGGTTTTAACATGGCAATATGATTGTGTGTTATGTCTAAATCCTTTGCAAACCGATTCAAGAGCCCTCGTTAGCTTGTGATGGAACCCCAGTGCCTTTTGATTGGAGAGGAGGGTGAGTTGCTCTCTTATTTTATGCAATGAGAATGATAAAGTTCGTAGACATCAATTTCGAAAATAATAAGGAAATAAGACCCAACAATACACTAACGACTGCAATATTTTTATGTAAAAATAACATTTAACTAAAATTTAAAACTACCCCCTCCCTCCTCAGCTGAACTATTTATCTATAACTCAATTCACTGACAACAATCCAAAGTTCCCAGCTAACGTCACAAAATTAGAATCCTTAGAATGGAAATCACCCATCACACAAATATAAACTAAATAGCTTCATCCGTTTAGGAATCAGCCAGACACACAGAATATACACAAATCAAACTTATTTTATTTATACTACCTTATTTGCGTTCCTCTTAAATCTGTTACAACAACGCTAATCGTAAAAAGATTCGGCACTCGACAAAATACCACAGAATTATATCCGACATAGAATAGACCACTCGCGTGCGGAGTCGCGCACGACAGCTCGTACTAATAGCGTACACGCGATATTGACTCACAATTTTTACTACTCGCTGCACTACCAACCGAGAATCAGATAATTGTTACATCAAATAAACTTTTTTACACTTCTCTCGAATGATACCGTTCTTTGTTTTTTAGTCATGCACGCTACACAATTTGCCTTTACAACTTTCAATGATCGGAAGAGTTTTTTTAATCAACGCTGTAAATTATAATTGAGGCGCGTAACTTTAATTTTTATGCAGTATAATAGCCACGCAACTGATTGGTTCTGTGTTAGTGGTCCATTCATTAGCTGTAATTGTTCTATACGCATTGTTCTTAGTTTACGTTGTACTATTCATTATTCTGTGGTTTACGTGAAAAGCTTCTCAAATTACATACAAATCACCAAAGCATGATTATAGCACAGCTGCCCAGAAATTAAAAAAATGCGTATTATGTTGCAAACTGCAGGTTTTTTATGGATCCCACAAAAAAATGTCAGATTCGTAATTTTTATAGAACATGCAGAATTCTCTTTGATAATTAACATTATCGCCGCACTCATTCCCTTAGGGTTATGTTATAATTATTATAATGACTTTACATGAAAACGGCAAATGTATCTTATAGATTTTGGGGGATTAATAATAGGTTTTATGACATGCATGTTGCATGTCAACATAAAACCTATTATGAGGATTTAAAAAAAACTGCTCTGCAATACTTCCCAAGCGGGAGAACGTTTGGGAAGTATTGTGCATATTATGAATATGGTATAGTATATTGAGTGTCAATATTCTAAATCAACTCGTTTGAAACGCTAGTTTTCTAATACGTGAGCTATAATCATATCGTTTAGTGTCTATTTAACTGTGATTGTGAATGACATATATCATAGCGACGGCATGGGAGCGTCATTTACATAGAAAAGATCGTGTAACCGGGAAAAGCGGAGTGCTCGCGTGATGACACGCTATGCAAATACTTCGCCTTCGTCGCTCGGTGTACACCCACCCTAATCATGATTGCAGACAGATAGCACACATACCTTAAAACGCCTTTACTTTACCAGGGTTGGAAACTGACGAAGCAAGTAATTTATTAAGTGTCATTTCATAATCTCTAACGCAAAACAAGTGTTATTGATTTGTATTCAAAATATTCTGTAGTGAAATTTAGCTGCCTTAACAATCTCTCAGAATCTAAAAGGCTTATGTAGAAAATTACATACAAAGTATTTATTTGGTACTTCATTCAGTCGCTGAATTGTGATATTCTATACATTGTAGTGGTAGAACTTCTGCTAGTCCGCCTGGGGCGGTACCACAACTTTGCCAGTTCATTCAGCCGTGAAATAGGAATGATTTTTGGTTTGAATGGCAAAGTGTCCAGTGAAATTACAAAGCACGTGAGACTTAAGAGGGAACGCGCGGTGCAGTTTTCCATACAAATGTATTCCCCCGTGTCCTCCCCGGAAAATGCTTCTAGAGAAAAAATTGTTTGTACAAAAAATCAAGGTCTGTTGTAAGCTATGCACCTATCATTTTCTTTTTTTTGACCAACCAATTGCAAATAGAAATATGACCCTTCAAAAATCTTAAAGAAGAGATTAAAATGCTTATATTTCATTTTGCAATTGGTTGCTCAAAAAAGCAAATAGCTACAGCAGAGCAGACCTTGATTTTTTTGTAGAAACAAATTTTGCTTTAGAAGCATGTGCCAGGGAGGAAACTGGGGAATGCATTTGAATGGAAAAGTGCACCCCGCGTTCCCACTTAAGTCTGTTCCCACTTATGTCTCCGGATAACAGGCACAGTGTAGTGACGTGTAAAATTCTGGCTATCCAGAATGTTTCATGTCTGTATCTGTTACGTCATTGCTTACCATCAGGCAAACTTCGTGCTTGTCCTATTATCTTATTTCATAAAGAAACATCGGATTCTAGCTTAACGAATTCAAACCTAACGAATTATTATCAAAACATTGAAGGTACGGCCACACCGCGGCGTCCTGCGATCTGCGGGCGCGATCTCAGTACTTTTCAATTGTTTTCTGATCGCGTTTGGTGTCAACCAGTCGGTACAAATACTACTGCGCTGTCTGATCGCCGCCTAGATCGCGCATGCAGAATGCTGCGGTGTGTCCGTACCTTAACTCTTGTTCTGTTACTAATTTTGCCTGTTCTTAAGCGGAATTGAAACAGACAACAAGAAGAACAAGCTGGTCGAGAGAAGATGCAACTGTCAATTGTACAAATTGTACACTTTGTTACTCTTTGGACCTAAGTGTGTATAGTTGCACCTAAAGATGATTAAATTAATACAATACAATACAATTGCAGTCGCCTTGATTATACGAGTAAAGACAGTCTCCTGACAGCCCTAAGCTCCTATAGTACACAAATGTGTGGCTTTTCTCACATGTGAGTAGCGGTAAGCCTGTGTGTCAGTTTTCACAAGTCATTGCGAAGCCCCATTCATTAGCCGGTCTGAGACTAATGACAAGAACATTATAATTGCTTTATTGAAGGTGTAGAGTCAATTCAACTATAATTGCTATCTATTACGTCAATAAAATATTTAATGATATAAATCAATTGCCGCTACTGTTTTCAAGATCTTTCATCTTGAAAACGGCTCCTGATTCAGTCAAACCTACACAATAAAGCTTGCTTGCCAATTGCTTGTAACCAGCAATGGGATCGAACATGTTAATATCGATCCCAAGGCGTCGTTACTAACTTGTTAGCTCTATCAGCTTTAGGGCCAGTTTCACCGGTTCCTGATAATGCGTTAGATTGTTATCTGACACATGACGCCTTATAAAAGCTGTCAACAATCTGTCACATTTCTTTATTTTAGCGCTATCAGGAACCGCTGGAACTGGCCCTTAAATTACTAAAGCATTGTATTGACAGAACGCCTTAACCGTACCTAAACAAATGAAAGGCGCATACGATGCAATGCTGTAGCAATTTTGTTGTAATTGTAATATATGTTTGCATTTATTATAAGCTTCTCTGAGGAGTGAAATATCTGTTACGCAGTAACTATTATATAATCTGTGTCAGGACTTTGCAATTCACAATGCTCTAATCCATAACATTTGATATTTTAATTCGCGAACATCTGTGATTGTAATCAGACAGGTTTCCGCGACTAAATAGCAAACAATAAATCTTCGAAATTCAAAATGACAATTCCGAATTTAAATGTATCCGATTGAAATGAGAATCACGGAGCAGGTTATAACATTATAACCACACTTTAAAAAAAGAAACATTCCGCTGCTTCTTCCATCAAAAGCACACCTTTGCAAACTTCCAAAAATTAACCAGTAAGTACACCGAAATTATCGAAGTTACAGCTGCCATGGTTATTAAATGCAAATAAGCCGCTTTACGCTCCGATTTATACCACTTTATAATATACCGACTTAATGCTAATAACAAATTCTATAACTTCTTGATAAAATGCTTGCATAATTTTATGATTGGAAATTATTTTCATGCCACATGAAGTCGTAGTCTTCTCCCTTTTCATCTTTATAGTACAGCTTAGCAATGCGACTTTTAGCGCCATCAGTTCCATATATATTAAGTTCCATTATAAAGCGACTATAGTCTAATGACTAAGGCGTCGGTATGGCGATCGAGACGTTGTGATTTCGATCCCCATCCAATTCACTATTAAACCAAACTCAAGACACAAGCATATCATATTTAGCTTAGTTCGAGGGATTAACAAGACCTAGTTAATGTGCACTCCACATTGCATGTAAATATTATGTAAAAAAAAATTAAAGGCTAGTATAAGCTTTAATTTTTTTTTATAAAAGCATATAACTATTTTTATGCCGAATTATATTCTGTCCATTTTACAATAACCTTTCTCGTTAAAATATTGTATCTATGCTAAAATAAGTTATGTTTATGTCCTTTTAATTTAAATTCTGTGATTATTTTAGGCATGTCACAACTATATTGTTATCTATAACAATTACTATTTCACCGTAGTCCAGAACTGTTTTGTTTCACCATACGGAACTAAAGTCTCTTGTCTTCGTTTAAATTGTTTGCGTGTTTGAACAAAAGAGTTTGTTTGAAGTTTGCGCTCCGGATCGTGGTGGTTGACCCTTGCTTGTACCGAACTTGGATGGTTTCCAAGATAACCTTATGTGGAGTAAACAAAGGCTTATTGGTTTTGCAGGGTTAGTAGTGCGTGAAACTGTCATTGATTGATTGATTGTGCTTACTTCAGTATGGGATTATAAATTACCGCAGCATTTGCGAACCAAATAATTGGCAACCACGTTACTGATGCGACTTTTTATATAAACTATAATAAGTTCTAACTTATGATAGTTACCATGAGAAATAGCATCAGTGGTTGGGATTCCTGAATACGAAAATGTATACAGATCGGAATCGAAATATTACGCTTTCCAAACTAAGCAAAACATTCTAAGATTGCATCTCATCTGGTATAATAAAACAGTCAATCAAGGTACAAATCTGCAGAAAGACTATAATGGAAAGTTTCTATTTTCACAACGTCAACTTGCCATACTGTAATAGCTCATCAAATTGGCCTCGTAACTTTTTCAATTCCATGCTGAATCTATCAACAGTGCTTCAGCAAGGCATTCAAACAGTTTGAATTATAATTCAGATCGGTCACTAGTCTCTTGGGGCTCTTTTAGTCGAATAGTGTGCTCTACTGCTGAGTAATGAGTATTGGGCTACATTGATGTCTAGACTATTCACCTTATCTGACTTAGCAACTGTCTATCACACAACAGTGTGCACACCACCACCCTAGTAGATTCATTCGATGTTCGCGTGCACTGCTGCAATGGCATTCAACTTCACCATCGATGCGGTATCCGACGGAAATTGCTCATTGCCCCACACTTTTAATGACCGTTTCCCTAATGAAAGCTTAATGAACTCATGCGGAGAAAGAAAAGACTGTATATCTATCGACGTTTTTGTTTGAATTATGATATTAGTTTTTTGTCCATGGATTTTTGTTGGAGATTTAGCTAGAGAGATTAGGTAATTATTTTTTAATACTCCAAGTTTAAAAAAAATTAAATAGTACATATTTTCTTCACCCTCGAATTCATAAGGTGTTTTCTTTTACAATTTTACGGCTGAACCACATGTACACGTAAAGTATAACTGGCAGACTGGCAGCCAATAATAGTATTAATTCATTTCTACCCCCTATCGTCCCGAAACTCTAATAAATCGCTGTCTGCCTCACGCCATTCTCCCATTCCACGAATTAGTTAGACGTTTTTAATTTAAATATTCTTTAATAGGAGGTGACCTTATAACTTTTTATGGTAATCGTTAAAAATATTACAACGAAATTGAATTCCTTATAATAAGAAATCTACATTTACACAATATTCTGTCGTCAAAGTAAAAGAATTTAATCTACATTATATGAACGAAAAAAAAAACGGAATGTTATATATATAAAATGTTTTTTAAAGTTACTGTCCACCTTATATTTATTATCTATATATAATATTTTGAAAGAAAAACAAAGGTGCAGCACATTTTTGGTTGTACATTCTAGTACATTATCACAAAACTTATTATGTAAATTGATGTGAATCGTTATCGCCATTCTACGCGGTTTTATATCTGTGGCTGGTAGCGAATTGTCGTCCGCGTAATCGTAACTTCCTATTATACTTCCGATGATTGATTCACAGTCGAATTAGCTGCGTGTTTACATTCAAAACACGGCTGCAAAGTTCGTGAACCTCTGCGGTATAACAAAAATAAAAAATTGTGACGATTACGAACGTCGTGCTCGAGCCCGCTATTTTCCGGTGCGGTCTCCAGAATGGCTGTCGTCGCTTGTTGACTACATTATAATATTCTACTTAATAACTGTGTAACGAAGTTTTAATAGATGCAATGAGTCACCGTGCATTCCGAATATTCGTGCAAGCTTCCTGTCGGCGCGCGGTATTGCTCCTAAAATAAGTACAATCGTGGATTGGATTACCTACCTCGAAATAATTTATGGATACCTGATGAATATGCCTTGAAAAATGTATACACATAATTATTTGTTCTCTGTAGCTGTATGGATGTAAAATTATCATACATTCATGGAACTCATGTATGTACCTAAAACATATACATGTAAATTGAATACAGGATAATACATCAACGTAGGTTTTTATTGACGGGATCATATCAATGTTTGTATATAAATTGTATATACAGTTGATATGTATAATCAGTTATAGAGACAAGGTTCTTGAGCAACATTCATTTATTCTGTGCATAATTTTCGTACCTATAGTTGTCCTTCATAATTTCATATTTTATAATGAGTGGATGCGGAAATGACTGTGGATAGACCCAAATGGAAGAGAATGATTGTTGCACCGACCATATGTGGGATAAGAGTAGGCAGATGATGAAGATGAAGAATTGTATTTCATAAATGTGTAATCGATGCTATGATTTCTCTGATAAAACGATCAATCATTTATACTTTTATAAACTGGCCTATTTTCTACATTGTTGTGACATTGTTACACACAATCCAAAATATAAAGTGTACGTTACACTTACGGAACATAATATTTGGCCAATTTTTATTAAAAATCTGTATAAATAAGAGTGCCTACTTGTGTATAGATAATGCGCCTGCACTACATCATCCCAATCAATCAAAAATCATCCCCAAATTCCCCTCAATAATGTATTCAGCAAATATAAGGCAACAGTCTAACCGTATTTGTCACATTTCGGCTTCACGTGATCAGAATTCACAATTTCAATATCGTCACCGGTGATATGAAATATTCCTCTTGATTTGACCTGGTTATTCATGCCTTCTGAATTTGGTTATATCTATGTTTGCGTTTAACGTTCGAATACTTCGCTTCGTCTGAATCTCTTTGATCTCTTTGATTACTTAGGCTGGTACAATCAAACGATCCTCAACATAAACTTACGTTTTAACCGACTTCACAAATGGTCTTCGCAGTTCCTTAATTCGACTGTATGTGTGTATTATAATATTTTTTTAATATGTTTCATCTGATTTGCATTAGATGTTTGGCGACAGATTTTCTAACTTGAGGATAGTAGCTGGCCACTACTGGCGGACACTAGATAGTGTCCTACCACCACGCGGAGGTTAGGGCAATGTTATACTTTCAACGGAGGGCCACTGTGAAAAGCGAGAATGCTTTCTGTTTGGTCCCATTGTAATTTTATCGATATCTGATGATGAGTGTATCCTGAGATATGGAGATAACACCTCAAACTTAGTACTTAAAATGACTAGCGTGGCATTTGAAGTCGCTTTTTCATTTTTTAAATGATCTTAAATTTTTATTAGTTTATAATGAAGTCATTTGATTGGTTAACTAGGCGCAATCAAATGGCTTTATTATGTCCTTGAGTATTGTTCTATCGGACTTACAGTTTGACTTTTTTTTTTAAGTATATTATCTGCAATTATATTATACAAACACCACTAATAACCAATGTAATGTGATGATAACCAGGTAAAAAAAACTCCGTCCAAAAAGTCCAGATCCGTCTCATATTCGCATCAACCAAGATATTAATTAAAAATATCCATTCCATACTTTATCTTTTTTCTTTTCCAGTTTGCTTTATACAAAGACAGTGAGCTTTATCCAAAATCTAAATGTCACAAGATAACGTGCGATATTTTGGAAATTTACAGTTTTATATACTACAACATCTGTTACTTAAGCAGACGTCGTCGCTTACCACCAAGCGAGTTTGTCTTGCTTGTTTGACCACTATCTCGCCTGGTGGTAGGAATACTCTGACCCTCAAGGGCTGTGTACTGCTGGAATACCGCTAGGTCCTGGCGGCTGTTTTTTTTCCTTGGTGATGGTAAAGTACTTTTTGGTTGCAGCTCTACTACTTGTGAACAAACACCCGTGCCAGTATTTGAACCAGCGACCTTTAGCTTAGATTTCAAGCCATCTCTGCTTTATGCCAAAGGGACTCGTTGCTTGTTTTGAAGTTTGAACATAATAGGATCAAATATATACTGACAATTGGTGGAAACCAATACATTAATAATATATATTTAGATCAGGAAAACACTCGTGCACATGACAGGTATATGTAGTACCTATATATAGGCGAGCGTCGGATTTTCCTGTTACCTAATTTCATACCATACCATATTGGCTAGCATTTGACCATTATCTCTCACCTGTTGGTAAGTGATGAAGTGGTAGAGGATGGTAGCACGTTAGGCCAATCGGCTCTCAAGGACAGCTCAATATCAACAGCAGCGCTCCTTTTCCTTCAGCCGAAATAATCATAAGAACTGTCCTGCTTCCAATCAAAAACTTTATTTTTTCATTTCCAGATTCCGACGATGAAGCAGCCGTGACAGACGTACATCACGCGACAACCGACAGGTGTGTATCCGTGTAGGACCAAATTTACCCGTGCCTGATAATAGTCGCTGATAGCCTATTAGAAATTTATCTGCCAGATGCCAATCTGGCAATCGGCAATAGCCCAATGGCTAAGGCGTCGGCCTGACGCTCGACAGGTCGTGATTTCGATCTCCACCCATTGCACTATTGACGCGAACCCACTCCAGACACAAGTATATTTAGCTTACCTGGAAGGGTTAACAAGATTATTAATGTGCAACCCAAACTTCTAGTAGCTTTTTTTTAAATAAAAGATACAACATAAAAATTTAAATATAAAAGTAGATAAAAGATAAAAGTACTACAACTTTTTAATTGCATTATTGTCAGATAGCAACCTAAAACTTTAGGAACCGGTGAAACTGGCCCTGTTGTGGCGTTATAAATGTCAGTTAAATATATTAAACTTTATCGGGAGCCGGTGGAACTAATTTTTAGGGTTGTACAATAGTGTATACTTTTTATAGAGATTGTATCGACGAGGGTGAACCTGTCTGTTCTATATTTTTATATTCTGTGACACGTTCAGGAGCCTCTCTGTATGTAGTATGAATAAGTATATTGTTTGGTTACTAAATGCAAAAATGTCCATAATTATTTGATTGTCTAAATTTTTCTAAATTGTAATTTTAAATTCTAATTTTGTCTAAATTGTGAACCTGTCTGTTCTATATTTTTATATTCTGTGACACGTTCAGGAGCCTCTCTGTATGTAGTATGAATAAGTATATTGTTTGGTTACTAAACGCGAAAATGTCCATAATTATTTGATTGTCTAAGGAAACGATATTAGTTCTTATATATAAAACATCGTTAAGAAACCAACAACCCCCATGCATGGTAGGACACTATCTAGTGTCCGCCTGGCCAGCTACCACCCTCAAGTTAGAAAATCTGTCGCCAAAACATCTAATGTGTTCCGGCAGCTATCCTTGAGAGCCAGTTCCCATTCTAGGCCTAGCGTGCTTACCATCTTCGACCGCATCATCACTTACCAACAGGTGAGTTAGTGGTCTAACGCTAGCCTATAAGATATTAAAAAAAATATGTTAGTTAGAATTATTATATTATACGAATATTAATATTATATTCATTGTTTAGTAATAATCTGTGTAAACTTCAAGAAGCTTGATTTAGATAAGGAGAGTTCCTTAAATGGGAGATGAAAGCGATATCCTCGCGTGGTAAATTTTCCAAGGATTTTGAGCACTTTGTACGACAAACCTTTGAGAAACAGAATGCTGTGTCATAGATACCATTTTTAGGGTTCCGTAGTCATGACAAGGAACCCTTATAGTTTCGTCATGTCCGCCTGTGTGACTGTCTGTCTGTCTGTCTGTCTGTCCGAGGTTTTGCTAAGAGACCGTTAATACTAGTAAGCTGTAATTTTGTAGGCATATGTATATAAATTATGCCGTCAAAGTGTTGAAATAAAATTTTGAAAACTATTTTTTTAGGGTAGCTCCCCTAGATGAGAAGTGGGGATGAATTTTTTTTTCGTCGTCTAGCCCATCGTGTGGGGTATTGTTGAATAGGTCTTTTAAAATGACTTAAGGGTTGCTAATACCATTTTTTCGATTGAATGCTCCATTTACGAAATGTTAAACTTTAAAGTGCAATTTTTTGCTCCAGTAGGGCGTCCCCCCCACCTCTAAAATCTAAACTGCTGGCTTGAAACATTTAGAAAAATTCGTGATAATAATGCATTTCATGAACTTTAAAGGAAAACTATAGCGGTTAAGATAACTTTATTACTTTAGCAGTAATAGTCGTTGTACTTGGGTGTTGGATAATCTTGTACCAAATACAAAATCCTTAGAATAAATCCTTTAAAGTGACAAAGACAAAGTACCTAGTTGCTTGTTTTTAACGGTAAAGACTTGCATTAATTAACGGGCTACTACGGAACCCTACACTGCGTGTGGCCCGACACGCACTTGGCCAGTTATTAGTATAATCTGAGAATGGATGAACGCATACTTTAGAATTCCCTCAGATTAGCAAATACTTTGAGATCTTGTGCGTCGTTTGAGAAAAATATACCCATGTTAAAGGAGGCCGGCCTATTGACAAAACTAACTACTTACTTCTGCTGTTCTGTGCAAAATAACATATTTTTCTAGTCATTTATTATATATTTTTCTGTAGTGAAATTACAGGGTATGTTAGAGGTAAGTTTGGGCTTAAGTTTTACGCTAAGCTTATTTTATTACAATATATTATATTGATGGCGTTGATGCAACTACTCGAAACTGTCTTTGATAAGCGTTACTCTATTCCATATGCAACAATATACCCAGGCCGGATCGAACCGCATTTCTAGCCCAAATCCTTGCAATTGCAATTTCCTCATGGCATTGTACCACCGATTGCAATCGCATAATAATTGTCATAAGACTGTAGACGTGCTACGCCATACGTAGTTCCTGACAATGGACAATGAAGTGATTGTCATTCCGGGTAGAGGGTGCTACGGAAGTACTCGAAGCCAAACATGTATCTTGTATTGATGACGTTAGACAATAATTATGAAAGCCTTATTTTATGGCTATCATAGAGATATTATAGAGGTATGGCCGCAGATGCATATACTAGTTTCTACGTAAGTACGGAATACGGATGCCAATTAATACCGATGACAAACTTTTTACTCCTCTTTTGACGTACTGTATGTGAGCTTACTAAGTGCTTCCACTTTTCCCGTCGATTCCACTTCCTTTCTCTTGCGTGCAGCGCAGCTTTACCGATGTTTTATCTTTAAACGATAGGCCATTCCACTAAGAATTGATTCATGTTTCGTTGAAGGAACCATGTAAATAGCCGCCGCGTACTGGATTTATATAATGTACTTTAGTGAAACCATGAATATGGTTATTGTTAGTATCCAATCCAGCTCTATGGTAATTGTATAAATCACTTTGCGTAATGAATACCTATTTCAGATTTATGTATGATTATATTATTGTGATGACAGCTTACGATAGTGTTTTATTGTTAGTGACATCGTATGCTGCAAATTGCTTGGTATAAGTTACAATTTTCAATGTGTATTATGTGTACATTCTTCTTCTTTATTGCAATCTATCGGAAAAATATTTTGTATATTGATAGTTAATCGACTCTATTTTTTTATATCACATAGGCTAGCGTTGGACCACTATCTTGCCTATTATTATATTATTATTTACGCCTAAATTATGGTTTAAACCTGGTGACAAGTAGTCATTGTAAATGCAGAAATGTATGTACCCTTATACACTATTTATTTTTAAAATAACCTACAGAATTTCATTCTAAATAAAAAAATCAACTATTTGTCCTAGGTTCTATGCTGATTTCGTCCCAAACGTGTAGGAATTTATAAAATTAATTTATATCTATTTTATCCCATTCTTCTTTCAGCCCAAACTTTTTATGTAAGTTTCTTCAGTCTATACTAACATAGTAAAAAGAAATCACAGTCGTTCACGCTAACTCCCCGCGAAAATAACCGAGACAAGTGACCTATATCCAGTTAAAACTAGATCAATATAGCAACAAAACTGTAAACCCATACTCCGTAGTCCCTAGAACTGTCAGTAAGCATGCGCAAGGGTTCAGTAACCGTACAACACGTAGAAACTACTATAATAAGCTATGGTACTGCTCGCGGGCGTGCTGAGGACCTCCCTAGCTCCACTCGACCGGCCCAGATTCTCCCATTCATGCAGATATCTTTCTATTACCCATAAGTACGTGAGAGCTTCTTGATGCCAACCTCATTATAGGCAGATTTTGAAACCAAGCAAATTACTAAAACACGAACTTACGTACGAGCAATTTAACTTCACTTCTCAGACAAATTAAAAACGCTGTGTAAGCTGATTTAGGTTTAGATAAGGCCAATCAAACTAAGCGGTGCGGTGTGGTCGTTCAGGTCACAGATAATGTCAACTATTTTCCAGCGTAAGACTAGCTCAAAAACTGTAAGACGGCGAATATATACATAGCTACAATGCTCCTCAATGTGAGTTCTCATGATTTGATTTTATTTATAGCTTCTTATAATCTACGTGCTTGAATATTTCTTGTGTGATTTGGTAATCAGCGTCTTTCCGAAGGTAATAAACACGTTTCACCCCTAATAAAATTAGACTTCACAAAAGAAATATATAATGTTTTTGTGAATCCAATAACTCACGTCGGTACTATTTACTCTAATAAGAAGTGATGTTGCTATTGTCGTAGTAAATACTCGTGGATACCAATCCAGTGTGACCCAGCAGTCGTGACCTAATTCCTGCCACGCTGACTATGCATTCTTGGTTACTCCATCAGTCCATCTGATTAGTAAACCAGGCCTACCCAATATAATATACTATATAAGATATCTGTTCATGCGATTAGCCTGGTTTGTGAGTAGAAATTTCAATGCCTACATTATAGTTTCATTTACTTCTTGAGAAAAAATAGCTAAAGCTTTTCAACTGTCGCGGGAATAAGTGATCTCCACTGATTTGTTTCTTCACTGCCTCCGTATCTTGAATTCTTAGGTTTTTCCGCCCCAGGTGGACTAGCAGCTCTACCACAGATTATATAATAGTTACTTCGGTCTACTACTAGAAAATATAGGAATACCACGACGATTTTGCAAACAGCTGACGCTTATAGATTACAATATTGTATCCACAAGAGTGACTAAGAATGGAAGGATGTGATTATATAGGTATATAAATACATGCGCATGTCTGTGTTTTCCTGTTCTAAATGTGAATACATCTGCCACAGGAATGTTGGAATTTCCATTTCCTTTTTTTTATTTATTTTAAAGGAAAATCAGCCTTATATTTTTCATAATGCTCGCGACGACTTCTGCCTATAAGGGTGTTACCACACCAATCGATCGACTATCGATCGACGCCATCGCGATCGATGGTAGAATGAAGTGTACTTCGATTGATAGTTCATACCTACTACATCAGTCGAGCACCCACCAATCAGACATCGATCGACAATCGATCGGACATCGACCGTCGATCGATCGATTGGTGTGGTAACACCCTAACAGATACTGGCGCGCAAAGCTCTAGATAGCGTAGTTCAATCCGAGTGCGATTACCACAACTTTGAGTGTCACACCGTTAATTATAACCAGTAATTCCAGAATACTGAAATATCTAGATGTCACCACGCGCCATATGTAATGGTTTCATCCGAGTAATTACATATTTCTAAATACTCATTGCAGATGGCGCCATCAATGCACAATTGGATTAAATTCAATTAAGAAGTTCTGTCGCTTTAGTGGGAGTCGTGCATGGCTATGTTGTAGGTGTTACCTGGGAGGCGCGGCTTCGAATCCCGCTGAACGGCGAAATTTGAATTGTATCAAATAATGTATAAAAATATAAAGAGTAGAAAACGCTTAAAGAAACATAATATTTGATAATATGATATGTACATTTATAATAAAAAATAAGTTCAAAAACTAAAACCCGACTACTAAAAGAAAAAGACGTGTGGCACTCGGGGACTGCCGCGGTAACGCTATTGCATAGCATTTTTTTATTTATGTAGTATTTTTTTCTTTGATATTAATTCAAGTTACACTTTTTGAGCGTGGTGACCGATAAGAAACCATTTTTTTTTCTTTTATTAAATAAATGAGAAGTGAGCTACTTTTAATATCGCTCATTTTAATATCAAAAAATTTGGTTATCTTTATAGCAGTACTAGCAGCCCGCCCCGGCTTCGCACGGGTGGAACATATATGCCTACAACATTTGCATCAGTTTGTTGCATCAAATATAAAATATTAACATATTTAACAATCATCGTCATATTTCAACCAATTTACACAAAACCTTAACGAATTATGCGCCTAAACCTTCATCATAAACACTCTGGCTATTGGTGAAAACCGCATGATAATCCGTTCAGTAGCTATTGAGATTATTGCGAACAGACAGACAGACGCAGTGATGGACTTTGTTTTATAATACTTACGTAGTGATATTGAACGGCTGTTTGGCGTAAAGGATAGTTACCCTGATTCTGACCCGACGGTCGTTGGTTCTAATCCTAGCTATATACCTACCAATGAAAAATGTATGTGCATTCATGAATCATGGGTGGTCGTACAGTCAACAATGGTAGTGGGGTCATGGAATCAAAATCAATCAAATCATGGGATCAAAGAAGGGGTATTATACGTTTAACGTGTGTATCTGTGTCTGTCTGTAGCATCTTAGCACCCAACCAGATGAACCGATTTTGATTTTGTTATTGATATTTTTTGTTTGTTTGATTGATGTCTTCATCGAGAGTGTTCCTAGCTTTGATTCATGAAAATTCGTTCAATCGTTATAAAACTATGAGCTTTTTTCTAGTTAATTGCGCTATGAAATCAACTTTTTATAGGTCTGATCAATTCGAAAATCTTCTTCTTCAACGATATTGTAAGAACTTGGAAGCATTGACCTGATGCTGGGACATCTCCTGTACTCTACAGAATACTCAAATCCACACCAACTTACAGCTCAGATTTTAAATGTCGTGTTTAGAGTCATTGGAATGCTTTTATGGAAAAGATTACACATAGATCAGTCGGGGTGGTTTATATATAGATCATAACTATATTATACAATAGAATTTTATACAGTAAAAAAATATTATTATACTATATTGACTTCAAATTGATTGTGATCGGTGGGGATCTACAGCATCGCTAAGCTTATAATAATATTTGACCTAATCTGTGGTTTCACTGCAGATATTTTATTAATTTTGCGATGCGTGTATTTGAAATCCGTGATATCTTCTAGAGTTTTAATTTGAATTATATACTGTAAAGGACAATTTTAATCTATAATATGTGGCCAAGCTAATTAACGTAATTATTTGGATAAGGATTAATACCATATACTTAAAAATAGCCTTGGAAGGTATGTAATATTTTTTAACAAAAAATTAAAGATTAAAATGGTTACTGTGAGTCAACCTTACGAGATAGACATATGCTGTCGCGGACTTTTTTGTAGGTCTTATTAAGTTGTTCAACTCTTCCATAGAAAATATTCTTCCATCTATTTTCAATTGAGCAGCGTTCGTAAGAAACGTGTTTTTTCGACCGGTTTTTAGTCGACTTAGGTTGCAAATTAGGTCTCCACGAATGTACCTTTAATTTAAACGAGATAATATATAGCCTATTTTCATTCCGAAAGTCCATTCTATATATTAGTGAAAGAATTTTTGAAATCGGTCCAGTAGTTTTTGAGCCAAATCATTACAAACATACAAAAATAAAAAAATACAAAAATACAAATGTTGTCTCTTTATAATATTTGTATAGATTATACTCTTATATAGATTAACAAAACAAAAAATAATACTGCATTTTTGATAATAATAATAAAATGTATGTATATAGAGTACTCACTCATTTTCTTTCACTATTTTTTTCGTGACTTCATTAATAAATGCACTTTGTTTATTCATATTTACAGATACAGACAGAGTACAGATATTCACTGTTGTACATAGATGATAAATACCTATACACCTATCTGTGTCACGGCTACATGTATGAAGGCAGTGAGTGTTTAACAAGGAGGAATTATTTAAAGTTCTGAGGACTTGTTCACCCTTGACATAATTTGAAAATAGAATTCGGAATTTATATTTGAAAAAGGAACGAGAAGACAAAATCAAAATTAGCCGGTCCGAGTGGTATATAAGAGGTTAGGGTAGCTCCCCTACATGTGAAGTGGGGATGAAATCCGATAGATGGCGTTGTACACCGTTAACACACGCAAGTGTTTCAGTTTATCAAGTTTACCATTAAATTGAATGATGTGTGAAACCAAAGACGACCTTATCCCTACTACGCTAAGGCTCAAACAATGAGGTTCGTTAAGGTGTTAGGTTTTATTTTCGTTACGGAATTTCTGAATTCGGTCTCTACGCTCAAGGCCCGCGATAGAAGCTATGCAATAGCTTAAAAATCACACTGGCTAGCGATCTCAGATGAGAATATTTTCTTGTTTCATAATTTTTAGAGTGTGATTTTTTAGTAGTCGGGTTTTAGTTTTTGAACTTATTTTTTATTTAAATAATTTTGGGGTTTTTGGATAGATGTATACATGTCAACATACTTACATACATACACAGCGATCAACAAACACATAACCACACTTTACTGTGACATAACCCTCCCAACTGCTTCTTTGCGACGCCGTGGTGTAAAAATTAGTTTTCTTGACTTCGGCGGGATATATCTCGCCAATGCTACGCCCCACAAAAATATGATGTACTAAACCCTTCATCTTCATTTTAAAATCCCTATTCAACGATACCACACACGATGGGGTTTGGTGATTTTTTTTAGTTCTGGACGTCACATAGCCTATAACCAGCAGACAAATAAGACGCGTCCAACGACATCTCATTTGTCAAATTATGATAAGTAGTTTAGAAGTTATGAGGGAACAGATGAAAATAAATACATACATACGTACATACTTACATACCCACATACCGGTCAAAAACATAAGCCTCCTTTTTGCTTCGCCGTAGTCGGGTAAAAATGGCACATGGTGCTAAATAAATCAAATCTAAAACGAAATAATATTTCCATATTAATAAAATGTAAACAACATTTTCACATTGCACGCGATACTGAGCAATTTTGTATGTCAACATTATGAGGTGTGGTTTTATAGACTACTAAATTACTGATATTACAGAACAGCCTACTGACCTATTTAAAATGCGTAAAAATGATATCATAGGGGTAGAGCAGGCAGAAAAAGTTTTGGAAAATTTGGTGTAATTAAAATAATGTGATAGTTTTGATAGCAAAGTGGGTCGTCCTCCTGACTTAGTAATCTTTTTAATTTTAATGTATTATTGTAAACCATCATTTTCATCATCAGCCTATCTCTGTCCACTGCTGGACATAGGCCTCACCTATGGCAATTGGCACGCCACTGAGCCGTAGTATTGTTATATGCTCTGTGACTGAGCTCTATCTTCAGCTCTTTGTTTCCAACCGCTGCCAGCCAACTTGCGTATGTCATCGCTCCACCTAGCTGGAGGGCGCCCTACACTACGTTTACCGAGCCGTGGTCTCCACTCTAGACACTCACTTATTGTCAATGCGATGATGCAATATAAAATGCGAGCCCTTCTACCACACATTCAGAATATAGTCCCAGAACGTAACCGAATTGTATTTTAGCCCTGTGATATGAATAAGAATGAAGTGAGCAAGTGAATTTTTGAATTATCACTACATATTATAAACTAAGTCCCCGTCGCGTCTATCCACATAAATATGAATAATTAGGTTTTAATATTCATATTTCTGTTCGCGATAAACTGAAAAACAAAACTACTGAACGTATTTACATGCGGTTTTCAACAATAGCCAGAGTGATTCATGTGGAAGGTTTATATGTATAATTCGCTAAAGCTTTGTGTAAATTGGTTGAAATATGACGATTATTGTTGAAGACGTTAATTCTTACTCGACTCAACAAACTGATGCAAACAGATGCTGGCATTTAATATGCTCTACCCGTGCGAAGCCGGGGAGAGTCGCTAGTATACTGTGTAGACTGGTTCGAGGTCAATGGAATATTACTTAACGCAGATAAAAGCCTGGTTATGAAGTATTACTCAAAAAAAGGGAAGAACCAGCATATTACAGTAACAGAAAATAAGTTTCTAGGGTACACAATAGATTATACTCTCAATAATTCGCCTGACATTGACAAAGTTTGTAAGAAAATTGCTAGTGCTAATTTTGTTCTTTTTAAATTAAAGCCACTACTTGACAAAAAAACCCTCATTTCTATGTACTATGCATATGTGCATTCAGTTATAAGTTATGCAATTACTTCATGGGGAAATGGAGCTGACATTAGTAGAGTTCTCATAAATCAAAAAAGGTCTATAAGAATAATAAATGGCATACGTAAACGAGATAGTGCCAAGACGCACTTTATAAAAACTAAAATAATGACTGTGATATCATTATATATTTATACATGCATAGACGTTTACAATAATTTAGATAAATATGACAAAAATTCTGACATACATAACTATAATACAAGAAATAAGGATAAATTGTACCTACCGAAAGTAAGACTGGATAAAGTTAAAAAACAAGGGATCTACAACAAGATAAATCTATTTAATAAATTACGCGCAAGTGTATGTAAACTTCCAATGCCAGAATTTGAGACAAAAATAAAATCATTGAATGAATGAATAAATGAATGAATAATACTTTATTGCACACCAAGAACAAAAAAAACAAACAAAAGTAACAGAAGAACATAACATATCGGTAGTACAATGGGCGGTCTTATCGCTTAGAGCGATCTCTACCAGACAACCTTTGGATGGAGAGGATTTCTAAATTATAATATTGCGGGGGTGTGCAGCTATAAGTTAACATATATATGAATATACTTAAAATTAATACTTACACATATAAACAAACATAATACATAACATAGATACATATACATTGTAACTAAATAGATATTATTAAAATAGATACATATACCTTAATAAATAAGTTATAAAATCAACTATGGGAAAAATAGTGTTTAAATACCATATTTTTAAAAGCTTGTGGAGATTGGGCTTGTCTTATTGTTGCAGGAAGTTTGTTCCATAGGCGGACAGCTAGCATGGAATAAGATTTGTTGTAGTAAAGTGACGTGGAGTGATGTTGAGGTGTCTTCAATTGAAGCGTATACTGGGATCGAAGGGGGTGGGATTTAGTAAGGTGGAGGAATTCGAAGCGCTCTTTTAGGTAAAGTGGAGTCGTAGGAAGGAATAGGATATTGTAAAGGAAAGAAAGGATATGCATGTTCCTGCGAAGGCGGATAGGTAACCAATTGAGCCTTTTTCGGAATTCGGAGACATGATCATATTCCGGTAACCAATTGAGCCTTTTTCGGAATTCGGAGACATGATCATATTTCCGAAGACCGAAAATGAATCGGATACAGACATTTTGCAGTCTTTCTAGCTTATCAAGTTGCTCTTCGGTCAAATCTGGATAGCAAGCATCTGCGTAATCAAATATAGGCAAAAGAAGAGAGTGTGCTAACGCAGTCTTAGTAGTTAATCATTTTTTTGTGAACAATGCTTTTTACAGTTTAAAGGAATATACGGAAATGAAAATTAGTGATAGTCTTTTCACATGATATAAAAATGAGTAAGCTTAATATTATGGTTTAAATTATATTGATATACCTGATGACATACTTCTAAAATTTTAAAAATTACTGTTATACTATCTATTGTTAATTTACTGACACAAATATGATAACCGTTTCATTAAATTTAAGCCAAACTATTATTGTAATTGACATACCAAATGTAACGCTCTATTGTTATAATATGGTGAATAAATATCTGAATCTTGAATCTATTATATTAGTAGTATACGTTATCAACATGGGTGGGATACGTTTCGAGAAATAGTTCAGATAGATATTATAGAGAACTGGGGACTGATTCTCAATCATTCATAAACGTATTCGGATTCGGAAGCTTCATTTTTAGGGTTCCGTACCCAAAGGGTAAAACGGGACCCTATTACTAAGACTTCGCTGTCCGTCTGTCTGTCTGTCTGTCCGTCCGTCTGTCACCAGGCTGTATCTCATGAACCGTGATAGTTAGACAGTTGACATTTTCACAGATGATGTATTTCTGTTACCGCTATAACAACAAATACTAAAAACAAAATAAAGTTAAAAATAATAGAGGGTCCCCATACAAGAAACGTGTTTTTTTCTGCATTTCACGCCATCTATGAACGCTTAGTTAGGTAAACGTCCCATAGATGGTGTTATATTGAAATGTCGATCCCTAACACCTTTGTTAGACGTTAGATGGCGTTATAAGAAATAAAATGTTTATTAAATATTACTTTTTTGCTGGCGAAAAATAATAGTGGTATGTTTTTCTCGATCTTATAAAATACTGTAGTATGGTACGGAACCCTACTAGTGCGAGTCCGACTTGGCAAGTTTATTAATTTTGAATATTGATGAATCCGTGAGCTATTTTGTCGCAAAAACCTTTCCATTTACAATCACTGATTTTTTCTAATTGAAATATCAAAAGTAACCGATCGGAGCATTGTGACTTGCAACGATCCAATACGAAATATAGGAAGTTTCCGAATCCGAATTTGCTTTCTTAAACACTTCTTTGCACATAATTTTACAAAGAACATAAATTTTAGTTAAGTATTATTGCAAAGGGCGGTATTAAGGTACGACCACACCGCGGCGTCCTGCGTGCGCGGTCTAGGCGGCGATCAAATAGCGCAGTAGTGTACCAAACCGATCGCGATCTACGGCTATCAGAAAACGATTGAAAATCAGATCGTGAACGCGCACGTGTCGTACCTTTATTGCGTATTCGATTTATGCGAGCGATTTCTTTCAGACAACGAAACTTTAGACTTCTCATTAATTTACAGATCTCTTATTAAACTAAAGGCAAAATTAACAAACTCGTTATTTTACGTGTTTTCACGAAATGCCTTCATTAACAATAAGGTCTCGCATCACCAATCCAATCCCTCGGTTGATCGATTGCAATTAAAATGTGGAGAGGTTGCCACCCCCTCGTATTCGAGCCTCATTAAATGCAGCGTAGAGGTCGGATCAGAGGTCATCAGGTTTCTGGGGCGACGACTCTAGGATTCCACAGGCTCTCGTGGCGTGACCTAATTAATTGAGTTACGTATAGAGTTAGAAATTCTAGCAAAATTAAACAATGTATTTAGTTCGCGTAAAGTTTAGCGTATTTAAACTGGAATGTTAATATTGTTATGTCTGTTCCAAAGGCACCTTTTGGTTGAGGCATGACATAACCTTACTAGCTGGATCCCACGGCTTTGCTTGCTTTGATAATCCTATGTGGTATTCCAGGTTACAAAGTATCCGCATGCAAAAATCATACAAATCGTTCAACTGTTTTACATGAAAGGGTAACATCGCGCAAATGATATTTCCCGCGATGTTAGTACCGGATGCACTTGCTTGTTATTATTATAATACTAGCTTGCCCGGCGAACTTCGTACCACCTAACAGACAATGAATGTCGTGTTACCTTTTAGATGAACTCAATTTAGGCTTTTATAAACGTAATACAATTAATATAAAAGAGATATTATGTTTAGTAAAGTATTATGGCAATACAGATATAGAATAGAAATTCAATAAAAAAAAAGCACGATAAACCTATCCCACGTCCTACTAATATTATACATTTAGGGCCAGTTTTACCGATTCCTGATAATGCGTAAGATAATTATCTGACACATGCCCCCATATACTTAAAATCTGTCAGAAATCTGTCAATATCTTCATTTTAGCGCTGTCAGGAACCGGTGAAACTAGCCCTTTGTATATTAGTAGGATGCCAAAGTAAATGTGTGTGTGAATGTTTTTTACCACGTATCTCCGTATCCATTTAACCAATTTTAAATGTAGATAGTGTAGGCTCTAGTGTAAGACATATATGCTAAATCTTATTTACACAAATCATCCCTAGGATGATAAAGTTTCTGGAACATTTTTCTTGGTCTGATTCACTTAAAACTCGGCAAAAATAAGCTTTAAAACAAATAAGGGTACATATAATTGTTTAATTTATAAAAACTATAGATAGTAAAAGAAGACAAACAATATTTAGAAAAATTGTCAATAAGAATTAACGAATAGAAAATAGCAATGTATGGACGGGCGAAGACCCTTATTAATTTGCGGTTTATCGTATCGACGGGATCAACAATTGAACATCAAAGATTAGCAGTTTTGAAACCCAGGAACATTTTGGCAAAATACTTTTTCTTATATAATTTTTAAGGTCAATTATTCATTGTTTTTAATAATTATTATCCTATTCCTGACATAGACAATTCCAAAGATACAAAAATCATAAAAATTGGTCTAGCCGTTCTTGAGTTATAAGTGTAGTAACTAACACGACTTTCTTTTATATATATAGATAAGGTAAATACCTATCACAATATTTTGATAAAGCCTCGTTATAAAGGCGTTTTGTTTTCAATTCTAGGTGGTCTTAATGTCTACCATAAAAGTTAATATTCATTTGTAATGAAACTTTCGAAACACGAAATGAAGATAAGAGACTTACACATTGCTTTCGTAATTTATTTAATAGTTATGGTAAGAGTACTTGTAATAGATTTATTGCCTATAAATGTTGATTTTGATTGCCTCATACGATAAATTAGTAATAAACCAGATACTACGCTTACCAGACAATTTCTGATTGTACTTTTGGTATTTTGGGCGTTCTTATTTTTATATCTCATAGGCTAGCGTTTGACTACTTATCTCGCCTGGTGGTAAGCGATAATATGATCGGAACGTGCTGCGGAGGTGCTGCCGGAACACCGTTAGGTTTATGGCGGCAGATTTTTGCCTTAATGATGGTAAGCTACTTTTTTGGTAGCAAGTCAGGCGGAACATCCATACATTGCTCCTACGACGACGAACGCCCGTACTAGGATTTAAACCGACGAGCTCCCATTTAGAAGTTAGTTCCCGTTCCATCTCATCTATCATATTTTGAGAATAAGTAAATGTTCCAAAGTAAAAATCGGATTAGAATCAATTAAGAATTATTTCCAGATCTATGGGTGTTACGAGTTTATTACTTAGGAAAAGCGATGGCACGGCTCTTTGCAGTTAATGGTCCCAAATCAACTTAAATTGTCATCCTAAAAGGTACCTACCTACATAGCTTTTAAAGATTAAACTCGATTGTTAACAGTCAGTAAAATCTGAACGACATTTTTTTTATATCTGATAGGCTAGCGTGTGACCGCTTTCTCGCGTGGTGGTAATCGATGATGTGGTCGAAGATATTACGCTGTGCTGTATGTTGCCAGAAGGTTACGGGGGCAGATTTTCCCCTTGATAGTGGTAAGCTACTTTTTGGTAGCAAGTCAGACGGAACATCGTTATAATGTTTCTACCACCTTTAGATCTATGATACTTATACATCTTATTACAGATAGGCTATTGCATTTCACGACAAGGCAAGCATTTGATCGCAAACCAGACTGGGCTCTGAGTACATTTATTGAGAGTTTATCTATTCAATAACGGTACAATTGAGTAGATAAACTCTCAACAAAACCGACCATTAGACGTACTTAATGGTAATAATACGGAAACTTGGCATAGTTTTCATTGTTATCAAAAAGTATATACATATTAGCGATATTTGTATTAAAATAAACTTTTCTGCTTTCTTCTTTAAAACAATACAGATAATTGACTTCGAAAAAGTTTTGTAATAAAGTAGAGCCAAAAAAAACAAAAAACAGCATCAAGATAACATTTTTTCTCTTTCATCGGCGATTTTCAAGATAATGCAGGGTCCAGACACTCGAACTCGGTTTAGCAAGAGAAGGAACAAAATGACAACGTGTCCTTTGTCTGCGTCAAGAGGGCTGCAATACTGCGCCTAGACAGACAGGCCTAAGTTAGGGCTGCCGAGGTGGAGATTAAACAAGTAATAGTTTAAAAAACCTTTATAAACACAAGCTTTAACATAACCTAGGACCAGAGTAAGTCAAGACAAATCTAACGAGCCCAAACACGACAGGTATAATATGTGTAGTTTAGGAGTTCCTTTAGCCACCTTTCAGCTCCATCATCAGATCAGCACCATATCATCATAATATTGCATTGTCACGCGATTTACACATGTATGCAAAATTTCAGCTCAATCGAACCCCTGGAAGTCGCTCTAAAATCAATCGCAAGATTTGTGACGGACAAATTCGCCGTGAAGTAGAGATAAAGCTTGTAAAAATAGGAGAAAGCTGGAAAAGTTCCAGTGAAGTGAAGTGATGTACTAAAGGTTTCATTATTAGTCAGGTTCTAAATTTTAAATTAGATCAACTAATTGCTATTGATATTAAGTTATCTAATTGGTATTTGGGTCCTTAAATTACGATACTGAATTTCGAACGAATATTCTATTCATAGATCACTTGTTCAGTGTTAAACTAAACGTAGACTAAAAACTAAACGTAAAAAACGTAAAACTAAAAACTAAACGTAACCAAAAGATATAATTTCTGCCACAGATCTGAGTTTCTACCCTATAACTTTTTTGATTAAATCGCTAATTATATTTTTACATTAGGGCTATTAGCTATTACATTCTCATAGTCTTATTTGCGCTCAGAGACAAATATATCATATTGTTTTTTATATCACAGTGTGACCTAAACCCGCACTTTACGCACGCTTTTCCGTGACTTAAGTAGTCGATTATTGCACAACGTTTAGCAACCAACTTCCAACTTGCCAACTTCACGCCGTACAATAATCTTCTCGGTAAAGCGTAGCAAGCGTAAAATGCGGGTTTATGTCACACTGACAGCTATAAAATAATATACGATACTCGTGACTTAAGTTGTCTATTATTGCACGACGTGAAGTGTCACACGTATCGTAATATACTATTACGCTCACAAAACAAATTTTGCAAAGTTAACGACTGGCTTTGGAGCGAATTTCTTACAAAATTCGCATAATAAAGATGGTGAGATTAGTTCAAACAACAGACGCAACCCTGAAAGTCTGGTTTACATAACCAAGTGCGGGTGGCGACGGTTGGTTTCATTATCTACCGACTGTCTTAAGAGATTAAGATAGTGGTAAACTTAAAGTTATCTTTAATCTTGGGATAAGCGCCCCAGACCTTGACTAAGTAATGGATTTGAAGTCAAAGTATTTCAAGTCTAAGTAAAACTTATTAAGACCTTTTATCTAATTTTAGGCACATAGTATATACATTAATATAACTTTAAAACTACAAAAACTAAAATTTAGTCTACCTAACCACTAACAGTAGGTAAAGTTCCCAAAATGCTGGCTGTGTGCCCCCGTTGAATGGCGATGCATAGTCTCTTAGCTAAATACATGCCAGCATTTTGGTCCCGTGTCGTTTCAACCAGCCGTGCGGAGACTGGTGCGGAGAGATCTATAAAAATGCTAAAAAAAACTGGCCAAGTGCGAGTCAGACTTTTGTCGCACGCGGAGGGTCCCGAACCCCAGTATAATATTATATTACCGTGTCAATACTAAACACGATTATTAACTTCAATGCCATCTAACGTACTTCTAACACCAACTAAGTGAACGTTGACACAAAGGTGTTACACGTGTTGTTCTTGTGTTGTTAGGGTAGGTAATTAATAATATAAGGTAAACAATCGTTCATAGATGGTGCTATAGAAAAATACACGTTTTTTGTATGGGGACCCCCTTTAATTTTACATTGTTCTGTTTTTAGTATTTTTTGTTATAGCGGCAACAGAAATACATCATCTGTGAATATTTCAACCGTCTAACTATCACGGCTTATGTGATACAGCCTGGTGATAGACGGACAGACAGACAGACAGACGGACAGCGGAGTCTCAGTAATAGGGTTCCGTTGGTACCCTTTAGGTTCTGAACACTAAAAAATGAGAAAAAACAATGAGTATAAATCTTAATAACTAATGTTAAAATACTGAAAAAATATGTTACGCTTATTTCTAAGACAAGAGCTTGATTCCGAGCTGAACATCACTAGAACACTTTTGTCCAATACAGTGTATCACCTTTCCTGGCTATTCTAAATAAGTTGACATAGTAAAAAGTGCAAAAAAAAACTATTGTTAGACATCCTTAAAATACATTCAGATTTTTTTTTATTCTAAACTATGCAAGCTCTAAAATGATCTTATTCAAAAAGCTTGTAGACTCGTAGCGGCTGTAGCCATCTGTATTCATACAAATCTCCTGCTTGAAATTAAAATATGTCTGAACCATTTCCTATTGTCATCATAGATGGAAAAACGTCCACAACATGCGTTGTGACAAAGTAAAAAGTAGTAAAAACTCCGTTGAATGGGAGAAAAGCGCAGCTTCAATGGCTCACGATAGCGCAAAGCACTGTAGCACAAACCCGGGTAATGTAGAGAAAAGAAAAGAGTACTTATACCAGTATTACTACCAGACACTAGTAATTCAGTTGCCGTGGTCGGAGCTTGATTCATTACTTGAATTCTTTTCAGCCGCCTTCCAAAAAGAAGGAGGTTTTCAATTCGTCTGTATGTTTTTATTTTTATATTTGTTACGCGATTCATCCGGTGTAATTAATTATACTTATTGAGCTAGCTGTAAATTTACCAAAAGTGTTTTGTATTATTATACAAATTTTATATGTTTGCGAACAAAAAAAATCTGACCAGGGGCCTTATTCAGTATGAACAATGAGATAACGCGTTCCTTGACGCGCCACGTTACGTTATTGAAAAATTGTATTCTGTATGCCACACGATAGGTAAATTATAAAAAACGCGCGCGTTACACGTCCTCATATGTCACGATATTTTGACATCTCAAAACGTGCTCATAACCTTACCCTACGGCGTTTTAATTGGCATAGAGAATACCATAACGCGGAGATAACGTAACATGGCACGGTAAGACTTTAAATTGGTCATACTGAATAAGGGCCCAGGGCTAAATAAATAAAATTACTACTATTAAATAAATCCGCACTTATTAAGAACTAACCAACAACATTAATAAATCGTAATCAAGACTGATGTTTAATTCAAGTATTATTGCGGTTAAAGAATAATAACAAATTCTACAACAGCTATTAATTAAAAAAAAATAATTAGAGACTCTTAATTATTTTCTTTGAAATAAAAAAAACTCAAGTTCTTTTAAACATTGGTATTTAATAAACCGGAAGCGAGAACTTACTGGCAATTCTTTTTACACTAGGCGAGATTCGAGAAGGGAAACCACATGAGTAAAGAAACGGAACAGAGACAAAGCTTCTAAGGAGCGGCCAAAATGTTTACCTATCCTTGTAGAGTTGGCCCCAAAAACGTGCACGCTATGAAAATAGATTTATTTACCCCACGTTTGTTTTCAACTCGCTTACGCTTACCGTAAGCTTACCGTAAGAATATCTATCAATAACCAAAATCAACGATAAAAAAAATATAATAAATAATTAGAAAAATCTTCTTCGTAATTAAGTAAAAACTTACCTTCAAGTAAAACATGACCTTATTTTATATTTTTCAAGCTTCATCATTGTCGTCAGCGATCAAATTTGATTAACAGACTTCATATTTGACAATGTCATTATATAATAAAGTCAATGAAATTCACCATGAAAGTCACGAACACGGAGAATAGACTCTAGTCAATGGTCACGAATATAAACAAATATGAAAGCCCTTAGTTAAAGCACCAGCCGAGCAATTATAAACCGGTTTCACTCCGTACGTGACAGGCGGCACACAGGCCGCTAGTGCTCACGCACTCACGTGTTTCTACGTCATCATCACAGCGCAGTTGTATGAAGCTTTGTCTCTGTTCCGTTTCTTTACTCATGTGAGGGAAACTTCCGGAAGAAGATGGATCAATTTCTCAGTCTCCTTCCTGACACAAAAATAAGTATTATAAGTTTGACGTGTGTATATCTGTGGCATCCTTTTGGCATCGTAGGGCCCAAACAGCCGATTTTGATTTTTTTGTTTGATAGGTGTCTTAATCGAAAAATTTTCTAAGCTTTGTATTATGAAATCCGTTCAGCCGTTTTAAGACAATGAGCGTTATTATAGTTGATGACACTATGATATCAACTTTGATAGGTCTGATCAATTCGAAATTCGATATATTGCTACTTCGAAATATAATACTTTATATAAATTGTTAAACACAATCCAAAATTTCATCGTACCGACGGGACTTGAACCCGCAACCTCCGGAATGACATGTTCCGGTGCTTTGCCAATTAAGCCACGGTGCGAAGTATCGTTACGACGAAATTAGTGGATTGCATTTTGTTAACCCAATTATGCATTGGTGGCGCCATCTATGACTACTTATTACGTAAGTAAATCATTCGGAAGAAATCATTACAGTTTTCAAATCCGACGAGAGATGCACTGCGTAAATTAAATATTTTGTTTCTTTGAAGTGTTTCACACTAATTTCGTCGTAACGATACTTCGCACCGTGGCTTAATTGGCAAAGCACCGGAACATGTCATTCCGGAGGTTGCGGCTTCAAGCCCCGTCGGTACGATGAAATTTTGGATTGTGTTTAACAATTCACAAAAAAATATAAAGTGTGAAACACTTCAAAGAAACAAAATATTTAATACTTTATATACTTTCGATAATAGTGAAAGAACATCGTAGCATTGACCTGATGCTGGAGCATCTTCTAGAATCTGCAGAATACACTACTCCTTACAAACTTACAGCAGAGATGTCGTTTTTAGACTCATTGGAATGTTCACTTTTATCAGTCGGGGTTAGTTTTAAACTTTGAATTGAAATATTAACGTGTAATGCGAATAGACATTCAAAAATATAACTTTTACTCTATACAAACTGTAAGGTAGTATTGTTTTAATTCAACTATCGTTTCAAAGAGTCCGCGTAATTATTTATTCTTTCCACTTGTATCCATTCACAACAGAACAAAACTGTCTCTTGAATATTCAAGTCACGGGTTAAATGCTTTATTCAATCTGCGGACGCCAACGCAATTGTTTCTATTCCTTTATTGCTCTACGGCAAATCCTAGACTTCTAGGTTATACCATTGTGATCCCTAACACCTTGGGATAAAGATCTCGGATGTTCGCAACTATTGACAGTTTTGCTTAGGCATGAGGATGTGAAGTGGCTAGAATGGCATTTAAATTTTTTACATGTGCGCTTTTAGTATTTGGGTCAATCTTTTTCAATTAGGTTAATGTTATCCAAGTCAGTAGTATTGTTACTACGAACGTTTGTAATTTAAACCACAAGACCGCAAAATATTAGCTACGCGTAATTGCCTGTGGGTTGAACCATACCAGAGCGCTTGCATGTATGTAGTACCTACGGTCATACTACTATGTGCGTGTGCGTAATATTACCACAGTTTTACAATTGTAAAACAGTGGTATTACAACGTAGTACTATTCATGATTCTGTGGTATTACATAGTTACTATGTAAGCAGATGTGGCTATCAACTTTAAGTAGGTAGATATAGTAGGTACTCTAGCTACCATTAACATTTTATTTAAATAAGTAATGTATAAGGAACCGAATTTTCTCTGACGCATTAACCAGCAAATACAAAAGCCATAAATGCGATTGATAAACGTGACGAAACGCTTTTTACAATAACCCCCTGATTTAAATCGTCTTACAAAAATATGGGTGTTCCAACCGCAACCACAAATTAAGTAGCTATTACAGTATTTACAGTCCAATAGACATAGAGCTTTGGCTACACTGGCATTAGCAACACGGTAGCTAAGTTATCATTCTGGAGGCAGTAACTCAAGGTAATACAATTAAGAAAAGATGTTCCTTCTTTTTATTGACGTAGTGTAGGATAGGAGGCCCTGTGACAAGGTGGAGCGAGATAGGGCACAGAATAATTAATAGCATTGTACCTAGGGTATGTAATACAGGTTAGCTGGCAGTGACTGGAAGAGAAGAGTTGAATACGGCTCAGTGGCATGCATTGGGAGTGGTATATGTCCACTGTCCAACTGTGTTGAATGAAAATGAATGATGTTATTTTTATTGTTGTTCTACATCCTCACATTTACATATTTGTATAGGACAAGTCAGTAGATAAGACCACTATTCCCTTTTATTCTTCGATCTAAAATTGCAGGACACTGAGGTCGGTTCTCTTGATAGATACACTACCTTTTCTCCTCCATGAATCGAATTAATTTTAACAGCGTTAGACAATGAATGTATTATTATATATTATTTAATATGTTGCCAAAACGTAGATTCAATAGACTTGCGAGGCTGTATGTGTGTATGTACCTCATAGGTGGTTAGGAATAATCATTTTCATTTTCATGTGGTTGGGTGCTCAGATAAATAAACCAACCGGTTGGGTGGTACCAATGGTGAAAAGCCTTAGTCAATAAAGCCATCAGGAGATGAATTTACATAAAATGTATTTTGAAAGTATTGTATTGTATTTTGTAAGTATTTGTAAGTATTTTGCGGTATGTATGCAGTTATTTAAATTGGAATTACCTAAAAATGTGGTAACCGGACAATTGCCTACCAACTTTTAATTTAAAATCGAATGCACGAGTCAGACCAACTGCATCAAGAAAACTGGCTCACTGTTTATTTTATCGACTATTAAATGTCAGTAGTTTAGATACTGCTCGTATTTATATTGCGCACAGTATCCAATGGAGCACGCGCCACTTTTAACGGCTATTAGATAACAGAGATAGATTACAAGCCGGTCGTAGCCACCGACCATCCACACGCGACCTACCGGAAAATATGTAAAGGTGTATCGCAGGATTTTATAAATAGAAAGGCTAAGAAGAATTCAAGAAGAGGGGTTTAATCTTCTAATACTATAAGAATCTTTGTCCTGACATACTGACTGACTCACTCACAGACAACGCACAGCCTAAACCGTTGGTCGTAGAGACTTGAAAATTGGAGGGTATATTTGTCTTAGTACGTAGGGGTGTACTAAGAAAGGATTTTTCAAAATTCACCCCTAAAGGGGATGAAATGGGGGTTTAAAGTTTGTATGGAGAAACAAGATTAGATAGTCTTTTCTATCCGAAACTTCACACAAGTGCTTCAGTACAAAAATAAGTAAATACGTGTTTCAGGTTTTTTTGAAATTCCACCCCTACGAGGGTGAAATGGGGTAACAGAGTGTGAAAATCAATATTTTTTCGGATTGCGCTAAAACTTGGCATGCAGATAATTATTACAAAGTTAGTTACGTTTGGAAAAGAATTTTTCAAATTTCACCCGTGAAGGGGATGAAACGGGGGTTCAAAGTATCTATGGAGAAATATTATTAGATAGTCTTTTCTATTCGAAACTTCACACAAGTACTTCAAGACATAAATAAGTAAACACGTGTTTAAGGTTTTTTCGAAATGCCACCCCTAAGAGGGTGAAATGGGGTAACAAAGTGTGAAAATCAATATTGTTTTGGATTGCGCTGAAATTTGGCATACATGTGGTTATTATGACGTTAGTATCAGTTAAAAAAGGATTTTCTAAAATTCACCCCTTAAAAGGATGAAACGGGGGTTCAAAGTTTCTATGGAGAAACAATATTAGATAATTTTTTCTATTCGAAACTTCACACAAGTGCTTGAATACATAAATAAGTAAATACGTGTTTTAGGCTTTTTCGAAATTCCACCCCTAAGAGACTGAAATGGGGTAACAAAGTGTGAAAATCAATATTGTTTCGGATTGCGCTGAAATTTGGCATACAGGTGGTTATTATGACGTAAATATCAGCTAAGAAATGATTTTCTAAAATTCACCCCTTAAAGGGATGAAACGGGGGTACAAAGTTTCTATGGAGAAACATTATGAGATAGTCTTTTTAACCGACTTCAAAAAAAGGAGGAGGTTTTTCAATTCGACCGTATATTTTTTTTTTTTTAATGTTTGTTCGCTGATAACTTCGTCGTTTAAGAACCGATTTTGATTATTCTTTTTTTGTTCGAAAGGAGATATCCCAAGTGTGGTACCATGGTAATTTTATCGAGGTATGATAAGTATCTCCAGAGATATTGAGATAAACATCTCAAAATTGGTACTGAAAATGAATAGCGCGGCATTGAAGTCGGTTCTTTTTTAGTTTTTAAACGATATTATCTATTCGAAACTTAATACAAGTGCTTCAGGACATAAATAAGTAAACACGTGTTTTAGGTTTTTTCGAAATTCCACCCCTAAGAGGGTGAAATGGGGTAACAAAGTGTGAAAATTAATATTGTATCGGATAGCGCTGAAATTTGCCATGCAAATAGTTATTACGACGATAGTTCCCTCTGAGAAAGGACTTTCCAAAATTCACTCCTGAAGGGGATGAAACGGGCGTTCAAAGTTTGTATGGAGAAACAAGATTAGATAGTCTTTTATATTCGAAATTTAACACAAGTACTTAAGTAAGTAAATACGTGTTTCAGGCTTTTTCGAAATTCCACCCCTAAAAGGGTGAAGTGGGGTAACATAGTCTGAAATCAATATTGTTTCAGATTGCGCTGAAATTTGGCATGCAGATAGTTATTTTGACTTAGGTATCCGCTAAGAAAGAATTTTTCAAAATAAACTCTTTAAGGGGATGAAGCGGGGTTCAAAGTTTGGATAGTCGTTTTATTAGACATTTCATACAAGTACTTCTGTAAATAAATAAGTAAATACGAGTTTCAGAATTTTTCAAAATGCCACCCTAAGAGGATAAACTGGGGTAACAAAGTCTAAAAATCAATATTGTTTCGGATTGCGCTGAAATTCAGAATGCAAATAGTTATTATGACGTAGGTATCCGCTCAGAAATGATTTTCTGAAAATTCCTCCCGGATACGGAACGGGGATTCAAAGTTTGTATGGCGAAACAAGATGGGATAAAGTACGTGTTGTAGGATTTTTCGAAATGGGGTAGGTAACAAAGTCTGTAAATTTAGGTTTTTAGGGTTTTATAAATATGAATCCCGAATTGCCTTAGTCACGCGATAACATGAAAACGGGTGAACCGATTTGGCTAATTCTTATTTGATGTGTTTAATGATAGAGTCGTTTTATAAAAGAAAAGTTTTAAGTAAATAAAATAAGGTTTTAACGCGGGCGAAGCCGCGGGACACTTCTAGTATCATATATATTCATAAGTTAAGTACCTATTTCGAAGAGTGCAAGCCGCCCACAGATATCGTATAGTTGCTGTATTGTTGCTCAGTACCCTTAGTACGAGTTTTCATACCAAACTCGACATCGTATATCGAACAATTTTTGTATGAAAAACAGTACAGCGCCTCTGGTGGTTACTACAGTACACTAAATTTAGACCAATCAGAGAGCCAGAATAAGTCGAAAACTATATGAGATCTGTCAAAATTGTTTACGATAAAAACTCGTACTAAGGGTACAGTATCTTTGATTATAAACTCGTCTTGTGACCTGTTGAACACTAATGTTATACGCAGACAAAAAGTTCGCAAATATTTGGATAATTATCCCACTACTAAACTGACAACACAGACCAGTCTGACTAAACAACGAAAAATAAAAAATTATAATCGTGTTTTCATACTCAAACGATTGAGAAATATTAAAAATTACTGATGATGACTAATCTTCTTATTAACATCATGCTGTCCTGCGTAATTGTGGCATAGTAGTACGTTGTCGTAAGTAAACAGATGATCTACTATGTATGGTAGATCATTATTTCGAAAGTTACATGTGCTTAATACGGTATCTGGGCATGTATATTATCAAAGCTCAGTATATATTATGTTACTCTTTAGTTGCTACTGAACGCTAAATATACGCTAATGGCTGTACGCTGTATTTGTTGCAAGATTCCATAGGGTGGGTCTTTGGAACTAAATTTGACACTATTGACATAAAATTGTCAGTCTTTTCAAATGGCCGACGTAATGAAGTGAAATTCATTTGTTTTCGGGTGGTACTTTTACGTAGCAAATCAGGCGGAACTGATATAATAATACTCCTACCACCTGTGGTCGAACACCCGTGCTAGAATGTGAACCGGTGATATCTCGCTTAGAAGTTAAGTCAATCTATCCTTTACGCCAATGCAACGGGGCTCTTAAGTTAATGACTAGGATTTTTACACAGAGCTTGGTTTTAGTATACCATAAATGAGAACTATTTCCATTATACTAGAACTAGACGTACTGATCCAGTGCCTACATGTTTCTATCAACCCGGACAAAACGATTTGCTTCCCGAAATCATCGTAAACGTAACTGACAGAGAATGGCACTCCCTGCTTGATTCTGTGTTACCCGATAGGTACCATATAGGGACTTTCAAGGCAAGCGTCTCTACATCGTCAATCAAATTGTCATCTGTCTTTATCAACACCACGATTATAAATTTTTAAGTCAGCTTTTTTATTTGTTTACTAGCAGCCCGCCCCGGCTTCGCACGGGTAGAACATATATGCCTACAAAATTTGCATCAGTTTGTTGCATCGAATATAAAATATGAACATATTTAACAATCATCGTCATATTTCATCCAAATTACACAAAACCTTAACGAATTATGCACCTAAACCTTCCTCATAAACACTCTGGCTATTGGTGAAAACCGCATGATAATCCGTTCAGAAGCTATTGTGATTATTGCGAACAGACAGACAGACGCAGTGATGAACTTTGTTTTATAATACTTACGTAATGATATTGGACGGCCCTTTGGCGTAAAGGATAGTTACCCTGATTCTGACCCGACGGTCGTTGGTTCTAATCCTAGCTATATACCTACCAATGAAAGTTTTATGTGCATTCATTAATCATGAGTTTTCGTACAGTGGTAGTGGGATCATTAAATCTACCAAAAAGTAGCTTACCACCAAGGAGAACATCTGCCGCCGTAACATTACGCGTTCCCCGACGCAAAATGTAGGGGTATTATACGTTTATCGTGTGTATCTGTGTGTCTGTCTGTAGCATCTTAGCACCTAACCGGATGAACCGATTTTGTTTTTATTATTGATAGTTTTTTTTTGTTTGATAGATGTCTTCATCGAGAGTTTTCTTAGCTTTGATTCATGAAAATTCGTTCAATCGTTATAAAACTATGAGCTTTTTTCCAGTTAATTGCGCTATGAAATCAACTTTCATAGGTCTGATCAATTCGAAAATCTTCTTCTTCAACGATATTGTAAGAACATGGAACATTGACCTGATGCTGGGACATCTTCTGGACTCTACAGAATACTCAAATCTTCACCAACTTAGAGCTCAGATTTTAAATGTTTAGAGTCATTGGAATGCTTTTAATGAAAAGATTATACATAGATCAGTCGGGGTGGTTTAAAATATTATATAATTATATATATAGATGAATATTATTTTATACAATGGATCATATTATTATACTATATTGACTTCAAATTGAATGTGATCGGTGGGGATCTACAGCATAGATAAGCTTATAATAGTATGTTCAAAGTAACTATGACCTAATCTGTGGTTTCACTGCAAATATTTTATTAATTTTGCGATGCGTGTATGTGAAATTCGTGATATCTTTTAGAGTTTTCATTTGAATTATATACTGTAAAGGACAATTTTAATCTGTAATATGTGGCCAAGCTAATTAACGTAATTATTTGGATAAGGATTAATACTATATACTTGAAAATAGCCTTGAAAGTTATGTAATATTTTTTAACAAAAATTTTAAGATTAAAATGGTTACTGTGAGTCAACCTTAAGAGATAGACATATGCTATCGCGGACTTTTTTGTAGGTCTTATTAAGTTGTACAACTCTTGCATAGAAAATATTCTTCTATCTATATTCAATTGAGCAGCGTTCGTAAGAAACGTGTTTTTTCGACCGTTTTTTTGCCGACTTAGGTTGCAAATTAGGTCTCCACGAATGTACCTTTGATTTAAACGGGATAATATATAGCCTATTTTCATTCCGAAAGTCCATTCTATGCATTAGTGAAAGAATTTTTTAAATCCGTTCAGTAGTTTTTGAGCCAAATCATTACAAACATACAAAAATACAAAAATACAAATGTTCTCTCTTTATAATATTAGTATAGAATTGCACGGTAAAAAGGTTGGACTGATTTAGCTGCAATTTTCGCAGTAATCGCTTATACTTTGGATTATGACATCGGATACTTTGAGAGCAAATCCGCTGGGTGCAGCTGGTAAACCATAATTTTATGCAGACAAGAGACAAACTATAAAATTAATCTACCGATGAAAATAACCCTAGTTCTACATTTCCCATTGTGAAAGAGGTTACAAAGCAGTATTTACTGTGAAAAGATACATAAATGAGTCCAGAGATTATTCTGGTTATCGATTTTTGTTCTCCTTGAATTTTCTTTTTAAAACGTCCTGTTTTAATAATAATAACACGATCACGAATAAAACGATTGTACGGGGAAATTAAATGCTTATGAATCTTGTGATATCGGTTATTGGATATACTTATGAATTTAAATACTGAAAGAAATTGGCTCTACGGCAAAAACTTTTGTCCTCATAGAAGGTTAGCTCTTATGCTTTTACTTATATTAGTGTATCGGCTATGCCGTATTCTAGTTCTAGTTAAGACGTGAAAACGTACAAAACCGACAAAGAGAAAGAGTTTACATTCGAGTTATAAATTAATCTAAAAGTAAATATACGACGATGTGTCTGTTTTTTCTCATCAGTCTCTTCTATCTGAATGCATGCCTTGTGCAAAAGGCGATGCTTGCACTTCAAGTCAAGAATCTTTAGGTTCTTCCCGTTCTTCCACTAGAGTAAAGACGCCCAGAAAATTCAAAATTGTGTTTTCCAAAATCTCCAAACAATAGAGATATCACTGATTTATTATATTTCGGTCGATTCGGTCGATTTCGATATCACTGATTTTATTATATTTATATTTCTTATCGTTTCATATTGGCACCCGCAGCATCCTTCAGGAGCGTTTACAAAGCCAATATCACGTCATCCTGCCTCGTAATTAACTTGCAGGATAAGCCTCGAGCGCTTTACAAAATCCAATAAATGTCAAGTAACATGAAACATATTTCTTCTATATGTATCCCAGGCTAAAACCGCGTCATGGTTGCGAAAAATTACTGTATATTATGTGGTTTTCCTTTCAAACTTTACTTACGGATATAATGCATGTAGGAATTAACCTAGATCGAAGTTTATCATAATGAATCTTCCCTCGTATGCATATATAAATTTGATAGTTTTTTTGCATAGAGTTAAACCATTCGTCATCCGTCAATCGGGTCGTGAGTTGAGATTGATAATTTTTATAATATTGGAACTTTTTTGTAGAAGAAAAGAAATAATATTTAAACATTCCAAATTCGAACTTTTGCGCTGAGTTGACATTCCCAGCTAGCGGGCGTTCTGAGACATTTTTATGTCATAAAAGCCGTCCCATAGTTTTGAGTCATTTATAAGTTTTTTCTTATTATTTTGTCTTTGTAAGTGTATTTTATTAGGTTATGGTGGAAGTAAAGCAGCGTGTTTCCCTGTTCGAGCAATGGTGCAAAGGATGCGTATTTCCACATCCAACCCACAAAACGTATGGATTCTTGTCAAGGAAATCCAAAGGTAATGTCAAAATCTTTAATTTTATACTTCTACGAATAAATAAAACAATATACTTGGTCAACATTTACGTGTTTGTAAAGGCAGATCAATTTGTAGTAAGCTAGGTAAAATAAGGGTAGCAAATAAAATAATACATTTTACAAATAAGAGTACAATAAATAAACCTAACAATAAAAAAAATGGACCGCTTCTACATGCTTATGATTTTGTTACTTGTTGATGAGATTGATTTAAATGGCGTGGGCGTGTGAATTGCCGATAGAGGCGCTAGTGGCCTAAAAGGTCCGCGAAATGTCTTGTAATTTATTATTTGTGGAGGATTTTTAAAGAAAATAGGTAAATTTCAATGACTGCATTTGACCCAAAAAACAACCTTACATACCTTTTGGGTATGTAAGGTTGTTTGCTTATAAAAATATAGTTCTTTCTAGAACTTTAAAAGTTATAAATTTTAATTTGACAGCTTTCCCTCATTTGTCTGGTAAGGTAAAGTAAGCTTTATAATTAAAGAGCTTGTGTATATGTGCGTATATTTATACTGCCTACATAGTGAATAAATGCTTTGATTCTTTGATTCATTGATTCTGCTTAAGGGCCAGTTTCACCGGTTCCTGATAAGCCTATTAGAAACTTATGTGACAGATTTTTGACAGCTTTTATATGGCGTCATCTGTCTGATACCTATCTGATACACTATCAGGAACCGGTGAAACTAGGGCCAGTTTATATCATAGCGCTAATATGAAGAAATCTGACAGATTTTTGACAGTTCTTATATGGCATCATATGTCAGATACCTATCTAACGCATTATCAGGAACCGGTGAAACTGGCCCTAAAGAGGCACTAAATTAAAGTAGACCTATATTAGAGCATAACCTAAATAAACTTCTGAAATATTTTAAAGTGAAAATAATCACGAGCCGCGTTAATTTTGTATTTAAAAACGGATCCCTACTCAATGAACAAATAAATCATTAAAATTGATTGACAAAATAAATCGGCATCTCCTTCTTAAAAATATGTTAAAAAAGTAACATTAATACGAATTGAAAATCATCTTCTGTGAAGTCTGTAAAAAATCTAGTTCTTGATTTACAAGGCAAAAATGTTATTAAACTTAAAAAAAAAACTAAAATAAATGTGTTCAAAAAGTACTGTAAAGTAGTTCAAAAATTTAGATCTTGCAAAATCAAAATGTCGCTACAATTTTAATTTTACAGCTTTTAATTTTACCCTTTGCTAAGGTGAGGCTAACACGGCGTAATAGTTTAAAGAGGTTAGAGGCTCGAACTTAAGGTACACGACTAGAGCATGACCTACATAAACGTCTCAAAATATTTTAAGCGAATTGGAGCGAGATTATTTTAACAGCCTTTTTAGTGTGTTAATGCAAGCGGGTTAAACGTGAAGTTGAAATTGGAATGGAATAAACTGGGTAAACATTATAAATAAGTATGTAGATATTGAAATAATATGTTATCTAGTGTACAAAAAGAGGCTTTTGTATTGTATTATTTATCCCATTTGTAGGTGTAAATAATCGTTACGAAGATATAGGGTCTCTCGCTGAACAACGTTAAAATAAGATTTGACTTCGCAATCGGTTTTGAAGAACAATTACTTTTTGAAATTAACTAAGTTACCATTTTTACAGCTTTGTTAATTTGATTAGTTGAGGAGATTCAGCGCCATTTAGAGGAGCTAAATAGACTTATTAGGAACTTATCACCATAATCACACAGATTTTTAACAACTTTCACCGGTTCATGATAAATGTGACAGATAGTATGTCACTTTTACCGGTGAAAATGACCCTAAGTATATTTTGTGATAACAAAACAAAACACAGCAGAACTGTATTTACAAGATCGTTGTTGTAGTTATCACGTTAAAATGTTCACAGTTTGCGCAAATGATACAAACGGCGGACTCATTCTGCTCAGAGTTTGCAAAGTTAAAGTATGAATAAACGAATCATTGTAAACTTTTCGCCGAGAAACTGCCTTGAATAAACTTAGAAGTTGGACGAACGGTGACAGTTCTAGGGTTTTATTAAAGTTACTCTCAGAGTTTAACATGATTGGGCATTATAATTACTTCCTACTTTGCTCCTGGTAAAAATATGTTCAGGATTCAGCTTTAAAAATACCTTAAGTTAAAATTTAATTTAATACCGCACTGCACTGTTAGAAAAGCCAACAGCATTTTTGTATGGACGAACCTATTATTTATTTTATTAATAATAGGTTCGCTGAATCCCGATCATATTTTTTGGATCGTTACGATTAGTACTAGGATCAGAATGATCTGATCATAGTGACATGAATAAAGAAACGGTATCATAGTATCTCGCAGCTTCGTTCTCACAATTCGCTTAAAATATGATTAGGTAGTGCCACCCTAAAATTATTTTTAACTTGCAGTGGTTTAAGTTCAGCTTAATTCGTCAGAACCTATGTATACATAGTACAATATCCGGGCGGTAAATAATGCATTTCGAGCTTAAGAGGAAGATGCCTACTCTGCTAGTTTCGGCTTCGTACAGCGATGTAGGATTGTTTGTATGATAGATTACCTATTACAAACTTATATAATTATGTAAAATAAAGCAGCAGGGAGCATCGGTAGGTTCTATTAACACTTTTAAAACAGAGCTCCATCAAATAGGTTCCATTAAAACTCCACAACAAATCCCCATCAAATTGAATTGAAATCTCATATCAATATTTTATCGAAGTACCGTTCTTAATATTCGTAATTCTATCATGCACCTCGTAAAGCTCGAGGCAGCTTCGGTGTGTAAAGGCAATGGTTCGGCCCTTTTGAGACTCTCCCACGTCTCCCACTCACCTATTTTACGACTTAAATATCTTGCTGTTTTGAAATTTTCTTTTATATTTTTTTCGTAAAGACCGTACTTGTCCTTTGGGATTGCGTGTTTTAGAATTTACTTTATCATTTTAAATTCGTGTCTTGAAAGCTTTATCGTACGGTCAACAACAGAAGCTTGGGTAATACTGAAAATAAAATTAAAAGCTCTGCGCTTTCTGATACTATCTAGCTAGATAATTAAAATTCGTATTGCTTTTTCAATTTATAAACATCATGTGATGCTAATCTCATGTTGACATGTATCATTACCATTTCTTCATCCTACGAGTATAGCATAAAAGGCTATAAATCGTAAGCTGACGCCCGAAGCGCCAGTTGGGCCGTTAGGACGTTCTAATGAAACACCCACAAGATGTGCCCAACTGCCCACTCCTGTGGGCCCACTCACGTTTTGCTTAACCACATTAATCTTAGCTAGCTATTTGATACTCTGTTGTAAAGATTCTAATAGTTAATGTATGGATGCATACGAATGACAAGTATCAAATTACACATACAAAAGAGACTTTCGTATATTTTCAACAACAGCAATCAGACAATCATAAATTTTTGGTCCATACAGGTACAGTCTCATCATTCTGGAAGCCTAACAAGGTCTTAATCATTATCATTTTCATCTTAATCCAGCTGGAAAGGGTGATATGCTGCTATACAATTCTTTAATAAAACTGTCAACAAGCGTTCCGCTATATAGCAAGCTAACCGTATCTTGCTCGCTGATTTTGACAGAATTCGTAGTCTGTAACTTAATTACAATAGTGCATTGGTATCGCGCTAGCTCAGTTTTTTCCTCGCTTGATTACAGAATAGGGAATATGCATGTTTTTTTTTTTAATATTTTTAATTCACTGATCACATCCATTTAACACAGTAAAAAAATGAAATAATACTGAAAGTGTCCAAATTAAGCTAAAAAAAATTGTTTTAGCATTGAAAAAATATGAGGTATTTAAAACGCTGCCAAATTTTCGCGCGCCTTTGTGACGTCACAGTGCACCACACTGTCTCCACAGATTAAATCTTTTTATTAGAAATAGTACATATTCGTACAATAGTGTATTATATAGTATTTCTATGAAAAAGATTTAATCTGTGGAGACCATGTGGTGCCCTGTGACGTCACTTTCAAATTGACAAGTGGTAATGTGTGTTGCAAATTAAAATTTCTCACGCTTTATTTGCATTTTTCATATAATATTTTAACACATTTAAGAGTATTTTATTTATAAAAAAATGTTTAGCAAACAACACCAGAACAATAATGATTCGAAAATAAATGATTTCAAGTAAATGTATGCTACATGCATATTCCCTATTGGGGCCATCTCTCTACAATGGTAGCCCCCTAAAATGTCACCTTATAAGGTTCAGTAAGGCAACACTGGCTTTACGCTAAGCTTTTTGAACATTTATTATTAGAAAACAGACTAATTAATTAACACTAAGAATTGTTTAATTCCATCTTCATTGGGATGCTTAGATGGTTTGGACATCTAGAGAGGATGGATGAAGAAAGATTGACGAAACAGATTTATGAGACGTGTGTGAATGGGCCAGTTGGTAGAGGCCGACCTAGGCGAACGTATCACGACCAGATCGGAGACGTTTTAAAAAAAGGCCAAGTCAAAAGTACCTATAACCGGCGAGCATGTATAAAGACGCTCATGAAAGTTGAAGAAGCGAAGGAGGTATGTCAGGATCGTAGCATGTGGAAAGAAGCAGTCTCTGCCTACCCCAACGGGAAAAAGGCGTGATTGTATGTATGTATGTATGTATGTATGTAATTAACACGAATACATGATTAATTACTTTTTTCTTTTTTTAGTCCAGTTATTATATCATTTTTCCTCTGGATTTGCAGAAATCAAAAGCTGAAACTAGCTATATATGTTATGATGAATTAAATGTAGTCTAGTTCTTGTCGCAGGATAAACTTTAATATGTCTAACTCTAACGATAATCTTAATAATAAAGTAGTCTAGTTTCTCAAAACTTTCGTCTTTCCACCTGATGTTTCCCCTTCAACAAACCGACTCGATCGACTTACAACTTGTAAGTCAATCGAGTCGGTTTAGTTACAACCCACTTTAGCCGAAGTAGGGGCACTGTTTACGTTTCCACAGTTGCACTCTGTTGTTTATTTTCAAAGCGGTTAACAGATTATTCACGGCGGCTGAAGTCGTCAGACTAATACACCTAATTGGTGGCTGTAAAAGGAGAAGTCGCGGACGATGCTAATTTTTGACCGGGATGGCTAAATTTACCTTGAATATTCTTTTTGGTTGAGCTTTTTACTTTGTAATCTTTATTTAGTATGCTTTGGACATATTTTCTCCGGGAAGCTACAAATTATATGTAACGTATTATCTTGCGGTAGTACCGCCATTTTGTGCGTTATAATGAGACGAGCATCTAGATATCTCAAGTAAGTAAGTGCAGTGACGCGTAACATTCTGGCAATTTTTATCATCAGGACTTGCTTGTCTGAACAATAAGTCATAAAACACATCAATTAAATCGTAAAGCATCTATTGCTTTCTCGTCTGTTTCGTGCTGTAGTTGTGAAGGAAGCAGGAGTGCTGACACACCATGATGAGCAAATAGTGAGAAAATTATACATTATAGTAAAATTACGTAAACTTCATTTGAATTTTATAACCAATGCTAAACCAGTTGTTACTGACATTTGAAACAAATAAATGACTTGTTCATACAGATGCAACGTTTCCGTATAACTTGCACATTCCTCGTATCGACACCTGATTAAATAATAGCCATTATGAACCAGCTCTTTGAGATTCAATACAATAACTATAGAACATATCGAGCAAATCCCATTTGATATGTATCTATTAGATAAAGTATAATAAACATAGAACAGACTGTACTTACAGATAAAGTATAAACATCGTACTGATTGTTCTGACATTTAAAAGGGAAATAATTTTTCTTTCGACTTTGGAGTACACTAGAGAAAGACATGTAAATAATGCAATGATAGGTAAGATTTTCATCGAGATGTTCTCGTTCCTTTTGGTTTTTACAAGCACATTGTTCTGCATGTTACTTTCAGATCTCCTGTTAGAGATTGCTCTAACACTAAAAAAGAAACCTTAGTTTTGCAATTTTATTTCTCCACGGTGACAATAAAACTTCGCCGTGTTTGTATTTCTTTGCCGCTGTGCCACTTAAAAAGTTTTCGCGCCACAAAACACTTACGGAAGGAGTTGTGAAAACTAGCAAATAAACAAAAAGTAATAGTTGAAAACAACCGTCGTTGTCCGAAGTAAGAATATTCATAACCTGCCCGGCCAGTACTTATATTTATAGTGCAGCTTTTTTACAGTTTTAAATAGTACCAAAAAAGTTACTTCATTTTGCGGCAAAACGTTTATTGCGATATTCGGTTAGTACTTCACACAGCAAAACATTTAAACGCGAGAAGACATACGGTATTTCTTGAAAACGGTAGAAGCCTAAAATTGCCTTATCGTAATCATTTTGTCCTACCTGAAACGAATTGTCAAACTTAAAAAACAAGACACCTAAATTGAATAATACGCCTAAGTGCCAATTTTACCAAACTCAGATAAGGTACTCTAGAGTAAATCGTCATTTGTTCAAAGTATTACCATACATTTATGAAGTTTCCAATGATTTACTCGTAACTCTTATCCGAGTTTGGGAAAATCCGCACTGAGTGACGTTTATTATTAAGGCCGTTGTCTTGGAAAATTGACTCGCGGCAAAATATTTGTGCAGCGTTACTATTTTTTTAAAGTAAAGCCACTTAATATGAACAAATAAAAATTGATTTACATAAATATTCTGGACATAAGTTATCGCTACATATTTTTTTAAGGATCATCACGAAGTATTATGGTTGGTAAATCAAACTCTAAACAGGACTCTGCCGTGCCTAACACCATTTCGGGTTAGGTTTGAATACCTAGTATATGGAAATAAATAAAGAAATAGCAAAACTTTTCAGACCATACCTTGAAAAACATCTTCTTATTGAATGTATACTGGATAGATTTTTCTTAATATCTATCATATTCTTAATTCACATGTTACAAAATCGTAAAGTTTTTAAGATTTCGTTGTTTTTTAAACTGTTTTTTTTCTTGATAATAAAATGACGCATTTACGTAAAATATTATGTTTTAAAATGCCTATGATTTAATTCAATAACCATGTAAAAAGTAGCACTCGTATTTGATTATTACTCAAATAATAATAACATGGAGAAAAACTAAAAAATGCAGTTTATAAACAAGAATCGCGTGAAAAATTCCTCAGTGGCTGCCAAGCAGTCGTCTCGATCAGACGTATGATCCATGCCGAATTTTGAGCGTACCTCTCGCTCTATCATTACTCTCGCTTTACCTTGCTCAAGCTTTGTTACGCATCTAAAGTTGCTCTACTTTAATAAAATTCTAAAACTGAACAAATATTAGGTATTATGATATAATAAATTACAAACTTTTATTTTTAAGTTGCAATATCGTGCTATTATTTTTAAAATGCAAGTTACAACTTGTGTGGTCTGATGATGGAGACGGAAGGTGGCCACGGCATCTCTGTGATAAAACAACATAACTCCACCGACTTTGGGCTCGATTGATTTGTCTTTAGGAGGACTTTACGCCTAGATGATATTCAGGGTCTGATGATGAAGCTGGAAGGAGGCCACGGGATCTCTGTGATAAATTAACGTAACTTTTTTTTTCGAATGGAATGGATATGGAATGGAAACGGAATGGAAACATGACTACAGAATTGAAACTTGGTAAGTAGATGTATTCTGTGAACCGCTTTCCGATTTTTATGCAAAAATAAAAAATATGAAATTTTAAGGGGGCATCCCATACATGGAACTGAAACAAAAAAAAAATTATTCACACCTATACTTTTATATTATAATAACTCACGTTCATTTTAAACTTATAGATTTAAAAACGGGAATTAAACGAAAGAAGAAGGCCTCCGGATGAGGCCGAAACATATGTCGATCGCTATATCGACATCGCGTAAGTCACGTTAAATTCCCGTTTTTAAATCTATACACCTATACTTGTCGGGTATCTATGGATAGGTCTTTAAAAATGACATTGAGGTTTCTAAAATTATTTTTTCTCAAAGTCAATCATTTGAAAGATAGGCGCGTCTAAAGTGGTAAAAAGTGTGCCCCCCCCCCCCCCCTCTAACTTCTAAAGTATGGAAGTGAAAAATCTAAAAAATATATATGCTGTAGATCTCAATAAAAACTAACAACGAAAATTGGTTTGAACGAGATACAGTCAGTAGTTTTTGTGATATGGCGACCGCAAAGATAACTTTGTTTTTCACACAAACACTATGAAAAACAAAGTTAATGTTTTAGTTGCGAAAAATTATAGTTATAGCATAGGTACTTTACTGTGTTACGGAACCCTACGAGTGCGAGTCCGACTTGCAGTTGGCCAGTTTTTTATTTTTGTATAAAAATAGGAAAGCGGTTTACAGAATACATCTACCTACCAAGTTTCAATTCTGTAGTCCTAATAGTTTCGGAATAAAATTACTGTGACATACGGACGGACAGACAGACAGACAGAAATGGCAAATTTATAAGGGTTCCGTTTTTTGCCATTCGGCTACGGAACCCTAACAAATTTTTGAAATCGGTCAAAATTTGATCGACTATTGTGGTAACAAACATTAAAACAAAATATATATACAGTCGAATTGAGAACCTCCTCCTTTTTTGTGAATTCGGTTTAGAAACAGTAACAATTCAGCCTACCTTTAGCTTTTAGCTTTTACGTTACAAACAATATAAAATAACAATTACAAAGTAGAGCAACAGTAAACTTTTCATTTATTTCATTATGATTAACGGGGTAGCGAGAGTTCACGCAGAGGGAGCAAAGAGATGTAAAACTGGTATGTATTCTGTGGCGCCACGTCGAGCGTGATTTTGAATTTTGCATAGAAAGAAAAAGGCCTCAATTCATTATTATTATTACGATAACTAGGGATTTTTGACGGTTCATTTCTACATTTGTAATTATAAGGACTTGTAGGTAGTAGATGGAACAGTACAACGCGTAGGAGACGATGCTTGTTCATAATTTGCGATTCCGTCTGTAGCTTATTTTTCTTACATCAAAGACCGCTGCGTTTGCGGGCATTACTCATAGTTTTGCTTTTCAAGGTACTTGGTTGTTTAATGCTACACTCAATACCGTACGTGTACGGATACGGTATTTTGGCTTGTTTATTGTTAATGTAGCTTTTTAAATTCGCTAGTTTTCAAAAGACCTTAGATTACGAAGAGTTTCTTAATTCGACTGGTTTTTTTTGTTTGTTACTTCGGAACTCTGTCATCGATTAACCGATTTGGAAATTTCTTATTTGTTTGAGAGAGTATACTTTCCGTTTGGTCAAATTGTAATTTCATCGAGATTTGATGAGTTTCTCAAGATATATGGAGATAAAACCTCAAACTTGGTAATTTCAGTACCAATTTTGAGGTCTGGACTAGCGCAGCATTTAAAGTCAGTTTTTTTTTAGTTTTGAAACCAATCTTAAAACTAGCGCAGCATTTAAAGTCAGTTTGTTTTTAGTTTTGAAACCAATCTTAAATTATCGACGTGATATTATACTACCATAGTCATTCAACGCTCGAGCTTTTTGTTCGTCTCGTCAAAAGGTTGGTATGTTGAAACAGGCTCCCTAAATAACTTTCACATGGTCCTTGAGGCCATTGTGTTCCACATTAGGTAAGGAATGTACCATCCTCCCGCCCTAGAGGGGGTGGTGGTATATATTGCGCGCTCACGTATCGGGGGACTTGTCTGAGTAAATTATGACGACGTGATGAAAGCAACTTATATGGTTACACCGCAAATTTGATACAATCCCTGTGTAATAGGCACAGAAGCCAAGGTTCGCTTGGTTTACGAGCGTATTTTTTTAATGGCTTGCCTTAGTACTTGGTATTCTTGTGGAGTCCTCATTATCTGCCGGTGACAACTAAAAAAGAACTTGTATGTACAAGTGGTACTTTGGGTTCTTATTCTTAGTAATTAAGTTAATGTAAATAATAGGCTCTGTCAGAAAATAAAATGTATCGAAGGGTTCTTCGAATTTACGTTGTTTATTTTCCTTATTATTTCGGCAACCTTTATTGTTAAGTATTTCCGTTCAATATTTTTAGGGTTCCGTAGCCGAATGGCAAAATACGGAACCTTTATAAATTCGTCATATCTGTCTGTCTGTCTGTCCGTCCGTCCGTATGTCACAGCCATATTATTCCGAAACTGTTAGGACTACAGAATTGAAACTTGGTAGGTGAAGTATTCTATGAACCGCTTTCCGATTTTTATACAAAAATAAAAAATATAAAAGTTTAAGCATCATTTTTTAGCAGCCCATACATGGAACTGAAACAAAAAAAAAATGTTTTTCTTAAAACCCATACGTGTGGGGTGTGTCTATGGATAGGTCTATAAAAATGACATTGAGGTTCTTAAAATCATTTTTTCTCAAAGTCAATCAATTGAAAGATAGGCGTGTCTAAAGTGGTAAAATATGTGTCCCCCCCCCCCCCCCCCTCTAACGTTTTAATGAAGTCTCCATTCCAAAAACAAGATCAGACATGTCACAGACACGTGCGTATGTTATATAAAACCGTCTTCACATTATTCGTACGAAATCCTTACATGCAAATTACTGTATCCAACAACTTAATGATACTCCCTCATTAACTACGCATACATAAACATAAGTCAACGATAACATTCCAACAGATTGAAAGCTGCGATTGGTATCAGTTCTCAAGGGACCGCTACGGTGCGTGGAGACCGTGTGAACACTGCTGTGATCGTCACTAAGTCAAGTTAGGGCAAGGAATGGGTAATAGTTGTTGCTCAATGGGCTGGTGTATTTTCTTATTGGTTTTATGCGCGTAGAACCAAAAGCGTAGAACACACACGAAGAACAAACCTATTTTAGGTAGGTGCTTTAGTTTAGGAGCCGTGTTTTAGGTTGTTGTAAGAGAAAAATATTCATGTCTTATTGGAATTGGAATTTTACTTTGTGTTTTCTAGACCGTTTCCTGGTTTCAATTAGATGTCATTTTATATTGCCTTAAATGAGATTTGCATATTATATGAGATAATTGAATGTTATCAGGTTAATAATCATCATCAATGAAAATCAGTAAAATATTGAGTACTGTTGTTGTTGTCTTCTTGCAAAATAAATGATCTTTCTTTATTTCATCATCATCAGACTATCTCGAGTTCGATATTTAAATCTTTGTTTCCTACTGCTGCCAGCCAGATTATTGGTTAAAAAATAAAACTGATCCACAACCGGATCGATTTATACTTATATGTCTATATGAATCTTTTATAACAAGACAACTGTTATTTTACTATTCTAAATAAGATCTCATTATATATTATTCCTATATTTCTTCTTAACTCGACGGTTACATTCATCCAATAAACCGATAGATTAACAGTTGTCTTAACACTTGTTTACGACTCGTGACATGGGTTCCTCTGTAAGCAATTAGTTTAGCGTTTTAGTATTCTGGTCTTGCACTTGTTTGGAACAGATTAGAAGGCTTATCTAGATGTCTCGATTTGTAGTCTAAACCTTTTGTTTGGTATTCTATTGAAACTGGGCGGTTTTTAACCGACCACAAAAAAGGAGGTCCTCAATTAAGAAATGTTTTTTTTACCTCATAACATATTCACCTATCACTATCCATTTGGAAAATTATTTTTTCTTTTCCCGTTTCATCCCATTGTATATTTATCGAGATCTGACTACTCAAACTTGTACTGAAAATGACCAGCACGGCATTTGAAGTCCATTTTTGTTCGTCTTGTAAACTATCTAAAATTATGTGTCTAATTGAAATTACATATACCATTTTGGTCTAATTTGGATACCTAAAGCAAGGAGAAAAAAGAAGAAAGAAAACTTATTTGGCAGACGGGTTTGGATAATTACGCTATGCAGATTTAATTTAAAAGTTGATTATTCAAGCCTGGTTTAACTGCCGTGCTCTCAATTTTAAATAAGTATTTTGTCTTAGTTCGCATCGTCACAACACATCAGATGTTATAAGTAATGAAGTACCAGTCTGTGTTGCTACGGCTTTGATGGAGTTCTAACCTTTCCATTTTGTTTTGAATAAGCCGACTCGCCCACATTTGACCCTTGTCCAAAACCCTTTATCAATCTGAGGAATCACACTTGGATGGCTACCAGGGTTCACTGCTTTCTGTCACGCCGTCACGCGTCCATGCCTCACCAAACATGTCTTTATTTAGGAAAAAGTTTGTTTGTACTCGAGAGGAATTTAATTTGATTTCAAAGAGGTTAAAGCTTGCTCTCGCTGATATCATCAACATTAATTAGTCTGTATCATGTCTCATGTTCGGTAACTCTATCTTATGTTTATGTCAACAGGAATTTATATTTAGTTTGACTAGTATGAGTATTCTTAGTCATAATTCAGGTCTATCGAAATCAAACATTTCTCTTGTCTACTTTATTATTGTGCTCGCTGCTTTCCGACCGAGCCTCTTTCTGATCTACCTAGTTATCACCAGAGACTTTAAAGCCGCGTATGACATACACAGTACACTATTTAACTTAAGTATTTTGTGGTTCATATTATTGTTATGTATACGTAACGTGCTATCGCTCTGTCATCCCAGTGTGATAAATGAGTCCAGCTTCTGCAGATACTGGATGCGACAACCTAGTATGTCATTTTCAGATAAATAATCTAGGTTTGTATCTTACATGCTCCAGTTGAACCGTACCGCTGTCAAGGGTTCTAGTATTTTTTGCTTTACGGGGAATGCTGTCGCAATAGTTCTGAAATTTCTTTTGTTTTCAGTATTAATATAAAAATGTCACTCAGGTTAATTTTAGATCCTCGCCAAAAATGGTTCTTTTGAGAGAATCAATAATCTCATCTCACTGTCGATTAATGAAAGTAAAAATGTACATGTGTCATTACACTTCGTCTACTGTAGTCCCAATTTCAAGCGTTGAATTGTCACAGTTTGCTGTAGATCAGGTTTGAGTACCTACTATTAATGTCTGGATGCCATGCCCAGATAAGACTCGTTTCATTTATTCCAGGTCAAGTAAAAAAAAAAACAAGCAAATATCCTATTGCTCCCTATAAACGCCATATTATTTCACACCCACGCTTTCCCGCCAGCTTTCATTATGTCTTTTTTACCTTGCAGTAACACATCTCTTACGTCTAATTTTTTAACATGAAATACACAGCTTTTTGTGTGATATTAATTTTGAGATAGTAGGGATGCTACATTTAGCAGGGTATTTTTGTTATAGATGTTAAAGTTCTCTTCATCTTCAGGCTATAATAGTCCACTGTTTGAAATATACTTATCATATTCCACGCCACTGAGCACGATCCTCGTTAATTTGATCCAGCTTTAGTCAGTTACCTTGCTAAGATCATCGCTACTTCTAAGGCGTACTTCTCTTGCCACTAAAGAACTCGTACTATATTGACTCTTCAGCTTATATGGCTGACCAATTGCTTCTTCTTTTTGCTAATCTGTTAAGGCTGATTTATACGATGACAGTGCTGGCATGGCAAACAGAATGGTGCCAGCGACAGGCACCGTGTAAACTGGTCTTCATGCCAGTCCAGCGCCAGCAGCCATATATAACAGCATGCTAAGCATAACATGCTATCATTGGCATCGTATAAATCAGCCTTTATAGTTTTCTATAATTCCGGTGTTTTAATTTATTTTTCTTATTCATGTTGAAATAAGCTACTGCGTTAGTCTTTGTATAGCACTTTACTCGTGCTCCTGGATTTCCTTGACATTGTCGTTGGTCCGCCTACGCGCTCCTTTTTATTCGAAAACGCCAGACCAAGTAATTGGTTTAATATAAAATAATAAAAGTGGACTTTTGTTTTTATTCGTCCAAACTGGATGATAAATCTGTATTACAAAGGCATTAACAAAGTGGTAGTAAACAAAACGTTTATTTGACTTCTCTCAGTCCTTTCAAGATATTTTACAAACAATTGCGAAAATACATTTTCACTGGAAGTAATTGTGTCTTGAGTACATTCTAGACTAGAGGTTTAGCTTTTGTTCATTTATACGTTTTCAATGCTCTAATTTTCTATAATTGTCCTTCGATCTACTCGTTAAAGGTATAATATAAATAAGCATTAAAAATATTTCCTTCTGACACAAAAACAAACAACGTATAATTCAATCGAAAATAATATCTAATTTTGTCTTCCTTTAGTGAGTGGGTTTTCAAAATGTCATTTGAATAGTCCTATTAAATCACGAGGCATGAATGGCTGTTCCAGAGAAGTCCCGCTGGTGCCACAAAGGGACCATAAGCGGGCAGATTCTTTGAAGGGAGGAAGACCATGTAGGGACAGTGGTGGATTGTCGCTTGGCGCCATCGAGTGTAGTTAAATTGGTCCAAGTTTTAAACTTTAGCTCTTACTCAACTAATATTCGAATACGTTATTGAGCACTAACTACTTATTACCTAATACTTTACTTATCAGTTTACATGGTTTCCTAATATACTGTTGAGTTTGCAAGAAAATTCAGCTTATGCCGAGAAATCAAATCTTCTTAAACATCGCTTATTACTCAAGGATAATTGCGTGGACTCAATATTATAAAGTTTTCAGATTTTACTATAGCAGCTTTATCAGTATATCCGCCTTTTTTTTAAAGTTTTTTTATGGCACCACACGATTAGTGTATTTAGCCAGTGTCAAGCATTGAAATTCTTAGTGTTTATGAATTTAAGTCGTAGAGATAGGTCAAAGTCACATTTCTTTCAAGCCAGTTCAAGTAAAAGTCTAGTCTAAGTCATACCTTCAGTAAAGATGTGGAGTTTACTGAAGATTTGCAATGGAATTTTGGTGAGAACGCAAATAGCATGTTATTCAACATTGTGCTGTTTCCTTACACTCGCACACATTCACCGGCACTTAATGGTTAATAATCCACATTTATTACACATTAATTAGCGGAAGAACACAAGTTTTAGGAAAAAATACAATGAGATCACACATTTTCCACCTTCCCGCCAAAACTCCCATCCGCCTTTCACCGTTCCCTAGAATTATATTCGCTGATCGCTGCTCTCGTAACTCGCGGTATACATACTATCTACTGGTCTCTAGGGAGCGCACGTTGTTGAATGTCGTATATTACTCAGTCCATAAAATAAAACGTTTTTACCCACTAGATTCAGACACGCTATCAGTTTTACCCATATTAAGATTTATTAGCGAAATATTCACGCATGATATAAAAACTATGCACAAAATTAAAGCAGCAGCGGCATCGCTTTCGGCAATTCGCTGCTGATATATAAACCATTTTGTATTTTCGTAGCTAATTCGTTTTGAAATAGCTCTGAATAAAGTAGCGCTAAACTGACTTCACACACAGTACAAAAATATGGTTTATCGACACAAAACAGTAACAAAATAAAATAAAGAATTAGTCAGTTTGCCTGAATATTTGTTCAGCTCTGCGCATTGGATTGATTAATCAATTTCGTTTAATGGGCAAAAAGCATGAGGGAGTGGATCGCGGCTCAAAAAAGTCAAGGCACAATTACATTATCTTCACTGATGTCTGAAATCACTTGGGGGACATGGGACATGCCCTTCCCCTCAAATGACAAATTGACTAACGATGTAAATAATTAAGCGTCGAAACGCTGCGTAATTTAACATCGCGTTTAAATGGCTGTGTGCGTAGTGTTGTTACTGGACTTAACTGAGTTGTTAGAAGCTCATTGATATTTGTTTGGTTTAATAGCATTATTGGATAGCCGAGGGCGCTTCATAGAGCTTGGTTTACGTAGAAACTAGTATACTTATCTGTGACTTGACGTTTGATTTGAATGTACGTGTGGTACGTTGTACTGTACTAGATAGATAGATACACTTTATTGATCACCAGTTACAGAAAGAAAAATGCTTAGAACTAGAAACGCATATTTTAAATGGCAGTGTCAATGGGCGGTCTAATCGCTCATAGCGATCTCTTCCAGACAACAATGCACGGAATGGATTAAACATTATGGAAGACGATGGTTTCAATATCTTGAATATGCAGAAATGATATATAAATGTATTATTACACGTAAATATATACATACACATTACTTACATAAAACTTATAGTACACATACAGATATACACAGTAATATTATTACTAACAATATTATCAAGTAGATGACAGAGACCAATAGTTTGTCAGTAGTTGCTAGGATGAAAGATATTATAGTATGTATGTAGTAGTATGTCCTATTGTTTATTAAGTGTCTATTTGTTTTCTTTTTAACTTATGGGGTCTAGACTATTCTAGTTTGACTGATTGCGGCCCTATTTAAGGCGTCGGGGCGCGGCTGATTCAATCAGTCTTCTTTAGGACGCGACAGTGTTAACTTCTGTGTCAGACCATTTTAGGCGTTTAGCGTGTTCACCATTTTTGACCACATCATCGCTTACCACCAGGCGAGATAGTGCTCAAACGATATAAAAACATAATTAACAGTGAACAACTCGTAAGGTTCTAACAAACATATATATTATACATACCCTGAAGTAGGTATTACATGATACCTATTTTGGTAATTAATAATACATTTACGTTGGGAAAATTAAAATTATTACCAATATAATGATACAATATTTATTGGTTACGAGTTATAAAGAAATTGGGTAATGATAATGATGCAAATCTTTATATATAAAAATGAATCCCAATTGCCCTTGGACACGGCATCACGCGTGAACGGCTGGACCGATTTCGCTAATTCTTTTTTTGTTGTTTGTTATTGTCAGGAGAAGGTTCTTATGTATTTTATATTATATATAAATATATATATATTTTATATATATTATATATATTTTATATATATATTTTATTATGTTATGTGGCTATAATAGTACACTATTGTTAATTGGAGTTAGTGATACCCATTTCCATATACCAATTAAAGCACATGTCACTTTGGAAGTTTTTACACTAATTAATATCTATGATTTTACGGAGAACTTTATTGGAGTGAGTGATACCATTCCCAAATAGTAATTAAAACACATGTCACTTAGGAAGTTTTCACTCTATAGTATGTATTTATGATTTTACTAGGCACTTTATTGGAGTCAGTGATACCCGTTCCCACATAGCAATTGAAACACTTTGCTCTATTATCATGAATCACAATAACTGAAAGCTCTATACCATCTCTATACTATGCGAATATTGATAAGCAAGCGAGAGCGAGGATGCGATGCGAAGCTACGGAGTTACACAAGTGACATTTCCGACAGATAACGAGGAGAGTGAACCTTTGTGAACTTGACATTGATGGCGAACATACGAAGGTCTCCACAAAAGTTTGGATTCGAAGAAAGGTGTTTATCGGCGGCCTACTATTTGACCGTGGTATTTTATAAATTATATGAAATACACAGCTTGGGAATCGATGTCACATGTAATACTATAAACGCGAAAGATTTTATGGATGTATAGATGTTTGTTACTCTTTCACGCTAAAACTACTGAACAGATTGAGCTGATATTTGATATGTAGATAGCTTAGACCCTGGAATAACATATAGGGTATACTTTTTATTCCGACATTCCCACAGGAACGATGTCTACGCGGGTAAAACCGCGGGGCACAGCTAGTTTAAAATATAAAGTTAATGTAAGAGTCCTAAATGTACAGAAGCAATATAAACGTTAAAACGGTGTTTAAACTTATCAATCGATCATCAATAGTAGTGTGTGACAGTGTAACCGAGGGCGTCAAAATCGATGTATTTGATGGAAACCTAATCTAAAGGGCGATTACCAAAACACCCACTTATATCCCCCATCTTACACCCACCTCCCGTTTTATCTAGAAGGATCCAATTTCCTGAAGCAGTACATTTGAATTATGTGTGTAATAAGGTCCACCAAGTCCAATGATTATACTAAACTAGGCGTTTTTATCGACCTTATGAGCTAGAATTAGATTTTCTATACGCATATTCTCCAGAATAGCAAAGTTAACTCCTTAAAGGATGCGCGGGTTCAGGCAACCACAAAACTCTACAAAAAATCCTTGCAAGTACGAGTATGTACCAATGTACAAGCATTGGACATCAAGTCAAGTCAACAAGTCCCCGATACAATACCCCTCGTTTGAGAGACAACATTGCGACCCTCGCGGGCGATATCTTGACATTTATTGACATGACGATATTTGATGATATTTGGTATGTTATACTCGCACTTGTATGAAAACAAGATTGACAGTGTCGACAGTGTTAGGTAAGGGTATGCCGTAGGACTGAACACATATTTGTGAAAGACTCTGGTAAATATGTTAGTCGGTGGTTTTGAAGGTCAAAAGACATTTTCAGTAAATATTCATTAGTTGCTTATGCGTCGTGTTTTCATCCTTAGTACTTGTACTATTATTTATTATGTGTCCTGAGGTACAGTTATGATAAACATGTTGTAGCAGGCACTTTATCACACTCCAGTGCTTAAACTATCTTTATGTAAAAAATCTTTGAACTCTCGCACTCCTAGAATGGTTACTCTATTTCTGCATGAACGAAAGAAATTGCCTTACGATAAATTAGGCAATAGATAAAAAATAAGCGAAGCTGGTACAAACAATAACATATATTGAAGCTACAATAATAATTGAGGATATAATTAAGGCGGCTAGACATGTCTCGAAGTAAATCACAAACAATAGGCTTCGTAGGCTAATAAAAAAGTTTGATATTGGGTTTCTTAGGTTTCTCGATCACGAAGTAAGTACCGCAACTCTGAACGTATCGATTTGTTTGCTCTGATTACTTCAGAAGACTTGTTTGCTGAACGCGTCGGTCCTGTAACAAAGTTTTATACGTCACAATACTACCGTTTGTTTTCTTTATAGCTGAAGTTTATATGGGTTTGTTATATGATTATTGCATTAACATTGCTTACGACGTTGGAATAATCTCTGCAATGTGTCGGAGACTGAGATTGAAACTGTTTTGTTGTATTATACTCGTGTCCTAAACCCTTTGCTAAGACGTTTATTGCATTTAGTCTAGACGGTCTGGCTGTAAGCTGTAAGTCTGTTAGTGGAGAGTAGAGACTGAGGGTGTTTAAGTACTTTAAAATTATATGTATTAGCTTTAAGTTATAAATGTACTTATGTATTTTAAAGGAATGTTTTTGATCACAGTAAGATAAGATGCAAATGTAGCTATTAAACTGAGGTTCGTTTTGAGTGATGACTGATGGTATTAATAGAAATATAGTTGTTTATTCTACTAGAATATAGTCTCTACATTCATGTAAATAATAGCGTATTAATCTGCAGGAATACAAAGTGCCTCCTGCAATTAAATTTTAATTTTAACCGGTTATTTCTACTTAGAAGTGTAGTTAATTTCACAGAACTTCATATAGGAACGAGACAACAATTCGTAGATAGGTAGTCAGATCGTGATTACAGGATATTTGAAAGGAATTTATCAGTCTCCCATCCAAAGTATACAATGCAAACTGTTACTACCATTCTGCACACTGGGCACTGCCTAATCTTAACATATTTTTTTAGTTTCCTTACTAAGGTTGTGCAGATTTTTGTAAGAATAACACGTACCTTCGAAGGGTGAAACATCCAGGCTCATATAAGACGACGCTAGATCGCTGGGGCGGAAACTTGTAATATTAGCGCATATCGTTATCATATTTCATATGCGATTTTGAGCTTTAAAGTTACGATTATTAAAAGTATAAATTCCCTTGTTCCAGGCAAGATGGAGGAGCAGGAAAACAATGCCGGTGCCGGCGTGCCGGACATGACTATGATGCCGGAGATCACAGAAGATGCCATCAACGACAACCTCAAGCGGCGGTACAAGCACGACCTGGTTTATGTATCCTTTTCATAACTAGACAGAATAATAGACTACTTGCTTAGGTTTACTTCTAGTAAAATTATAATCACCACCAATAATAAGCACGTTAAAGTATGTTTTTGACCTCTTTACGGTTAATCGTAAACCTTTTAATTTTGTATAGATAAGTAGGTATGATGGAGTAAGGACATGAGTTTCTTTATAAAGCGAGCAAAGCCTCGGTGCGCATATAGCTGTTTATTTCTGTATCATTTACAGTCTGTATTCTATGTAATATTAACAACTATTTATGAGATTCGCTAAGGAAGGTGTTTTCCAAGTTATATTTGCCGTGAAATTATGACGTGTTCGTGTTTGGTATAGGTATCTTCTTGGCACATTGTCGAACACATCTTCACTTAACATCAGGTGAGATAGTGGTGCAACGCTTGATTATCTACTATGAAAAAAAAAAACATATCATAAATGCGAAAGTCTGCATATTTGTTCGTTTGAGACTTATTCACGGTCAAACGGCTGGTAGCTGGACCGATTTCGTTGAAATTTTGAACAGGGATAGCAAGTGTATATGGATTAGGCTATAGCATTCTTGCCGCGGGGTGCAGTTAGTAATTTCATTCTTATTATAGTTCTCCCTTACGATATTGCCATCTGGCAAATTACAGATTTACATTAATAATGAAACCAATCTTTAAATATTAGGTATGTTTCTTTGAAGTGTTACACACTTTATATTTTTGTAAATTGTTAAACACAATCCAAAATTTCACAACATTTGGCAAAGCACCGAAACATGTTATTCCGGAGGTTGCGGGTTCAAGTCCCGTTGGTACGTTTTTGGATTGTGTTTAACAATTTACAATCTTTAAATGTTTGGATATACTTAGATATATGTTTTTTTTTGTTTAATACTAGATAGACAAGCGTTTGACCACTATCTCACCTGATTTTAAGTGATGATGCGATCGACGATGTAGCACGCTTACCTAGAAGATACCTGTTCACTTGCGATTTTTTTAAATGAGTAAGAAAGTCGAGTCTACTACGACTGTGTTAATGTAATCATTTTCAGGTTTTTTAAATTCTGTTTTTCCATAACATTAAGTTTATGAGCTACTCGTGCACGTATGTGAAAGTAAATATTACTTGAAGATAAAACTTAAGCGTAGTTGGATTAAGCAAATCCTTCAGTAGATTGCCTACGTCATATCTTTTAGTTTCTTACTGCTTACAAAAATTTCTGCTGAAGAAAGGGAAACTTGTAACCTATTTAGGAAAATGTTCAATATTTTCTGCTAGTAACGATAAAATAAAACTTCGTCCTTCGTAGCTATTCGATACATTGCTCTGGTATGAGGGAAATACGAGTATGTTTATTATGGGCATAATACGTGAATAATATAGAAATATTTATAGAATTGCAATAGACCTAAACTTTGTAACTTCCTTAATGCATAATCAGACTTATACGGGGTCTATTCTAGTCGCAGTGAATCCCTACAAGGAATTAGGATGTTATACAATGGTAAGTTTTTTTTGTGAGTTATTTTAATTAAGTATTTAATTGTTTCAGGCATACAATCATATTTGTGTTAATGGCCTAAGTATCTGCCAGCCACTTCATTAAATGTTGTATTAGACGCTACGGCTGAATATCATTCAGGCCGCTAGTTGAACGGCGCCGTTTAGTTACGTAGTATTATCTGTTCTGTGGTTTAGTTAATAGGCTAAGCTGTTAAGTGCGGACGCGGGGTGCACCTTTTCATACAAATGTATTCCCACGTTACCTCCCTGGAAAATGCTTCTAGAGCAAAATTTGTTTCTACAAAAAATCAAGGTCTGCTGTAGCTATGGCCCCTATAATTTGGTTCTTTTGACCAACTAATTACAAATAGAAATATGACCCTTCAAAAATCTTAAAGAGGAGATTAAAAGGCTTATATTGCTTTTTGTAATGCAATTGATTGGTCAAAAAAGCAAATGATAGGGGCGTAGCTATAGCTAAGCCCCTATCATTTGCTTTTTTTTAAAAAAAAATTTTTTTTTTTAAGATTTGCAAAATATCAAGTCCTGCTATGGCAGGCCTTGATATTTTGCTCTAGAAGCATTTTCCAGGGAGTAAACAGGGGAATACATTTGTATGGAAAAATAAACCGCGCGTTCGCTCTTTATTGAACGGCTAATTAAGCTAGTAGGCTGCGACTAGTATAATCTAGGGGGCCTACTAAAAGTCTTAATGTCATTCAAGGAGATGCTGCTCTACGAACGTATGTATAGTAGCATCCACTTCTCTCCAGCGTTGTATCAGGGTAATATTATAATAATTACCGTGGTTGTATGATTAAGATCCGAATCTTTGAGGATTTTTGGTACGTCCCTAGATGTTAAGTATTGCTGACGATCGTAGTCAGTGACGAGCATTGGTAAATCCTCTATATCCAGTTGTGAATTGATGATGATGATGATGGTGAATTCTATTACGATAAACAAACGCTGCAATCATAAAAGAAAAATAAATTTTACAGACACATGATATAATGATTATAATGATGCCCGCACTTATATGGGCAACATCAACATTTCTTCATTTAGTTAGAGCTATATCTATGGCTTACCGGCCGAAAAAGTACGTCATATAGAACAAGACGCACCGTAAAATTGGGCGAATCTCAAATTACGATTACTCTTAGTACGCAGTAATATTAATTATTCTGTGCTATAGCTAAGTGCACAGAATATTTAATAGTGCCACGTACTACAGCAGTTTACAGATATCTAGCTGCATCTTACTCCACAAAGCGTTAGAGAGTGCCTAGTGCGAGTTTCTTATTTACTTACTGGATCACGTTAAAGTAACCGCTGATTTGTATTTAACGAGTGCCGCATCGGTTACTACGAAGGTGACTACCGAGACTACCGAGTCTGGACTTCTAAACCTTCCGCATTTGACATGAATATGAATTCTGTCTTAACGCGTTCATATTGATTATTTTCACTGTATGAACTGAAAAACAATTTTAATCAAAACATGTCACTTAAGCTATAAGTGCTATAACATATTAGTAAAAACTAATCAATGTTATGGAGTAAAAGTGTTCCTGATCATCGACTATGCATGAATATTTCTTATTACGTATCTGCTCATCAGACAATGAGTTCGATTTCAAAGTGTCATTTCCTCCTTTGAACAAAAGGCTATATTCATTTACTACCGGATCTTAAGTAATAATGTTTTGATGCGTTTTTCTTTGAAATTGAGTCATATGGTTAAATTGTTATCAAACACATGTTGATATTACACGCTCTTATTAATGTTTATAAGTAATACGCGAAAAAAATTATGCAGCACAAATATGTATAGGATATATATTTACAACCCAAAATTACCGTAGATAAATAAAATGTATTTACTACTTTCAAATGAAACGGACTAACAGTCAAATTATACGCATGATGTAAAATACTGCCCTAAGAGTAAGTAGGGTATTCTTACGAGAAATTTGTAACCCAAGGAAAACCACTACGTTAGCTGTCAGCTTATTAGAAGCAAGCGCCTTATAAGCAAAAGTATTTTCTATAAAAATACCTCTCGAATACGACAACTTAAAACTCATATTACTCGGGATTATTCGCCACAAAGCCGTAAAGTCCCGAAGTCCACTCGAACAAGTTGGCGAGTTGTTTGTAAGTTGTTAAAATTGTTTACAGGAACACATGCAAAACTACAGGGGGAAAGCGTTTGGAAGTCTGGAACCGCATGTGTTTGCTTTGGCAGAGTCAGCTTATAGTTCACTACAGGTAATTTTTTTAAATTTAGACCACAATTTTTTGTTATTAAATTATACTAATATTATAAAGAGAGAACATTTGTATTTTTGTATGTTTGTAATGATTTGGCTCAAAAACTACTGAACCGATATAAAAAATTATTTCACTGATACATAGAATGGGCCTTACCGGAATGAAAATAGGCTATATATTATCCCGTTTAAATCAAAGGTACATTCGTGGAGACCTAATTTGCAACCTAAGTCGCCAAAAAAACGGTCGAAAAAACACGTTTCTTACGAACGCTGCTTAATTGACAATAGATAGAAGAATATTTTCTATGCATGAGTTGTACAACTTAATAAGACCTACAAAAAAGTCCGCGACAGCATATGTCTATCTCTTAAGGTTGACTCACAGTAACCATTTTAATCTTAATTTTTTTGTTAAAAAATATTACATAACTTCCAAGGCTATTTTCAAGTACGTTTTACAATTTACGTCAATTAGCTTGGCCACATATAATAGATTAAAATTGTCCTTTACAGTATATAATTCAAATGAAAACTCTAAACCTTCCTCATAAACACTCTGGCTATTGGTGAAAGCATGATAATCCGTTCAGTAGCTATTGAGATTATTGCGAACAGACAGACAGACGCAGTGATGAACTTTGTTTTATAATACTTACGTATTGATATTGGACGGCCCTTTGGCGTAAAGGATAGTTACCCTGATTCTGACCCGACGGTCGTTGGTTCTAATCCTAGCTATATACCTGCCAATGAAAGTTTTATGTGCATTCATGAATCATGAGTTTTCGTACAGTGGTAGTGGAATCATTAAATCTACCAAAAAGTAGCTTACCACCAAGGAGTACATCTGCCGCCGTAACCTTACGGCGTTCCCCGACGCAAAATGTAGGGGTAATATACGTTTAACGTGTGTATCTGTGTGTCTGTCTGTAGCATCTTAGCACCTAACCGGATGAACCGATTTTGTTTTTATTATAGATAGTTTTTGTTTGTTTGATAGATGTCTTCATCGAGAGTTTTCTTAGCTTTGATTCATGAAAATTCGTTCAATCGTTATAAAATTATGAGCTTTTTTCTAGTTAATTGCGCTATGAAATCAACTTTCATAGGTCTGATCAATTCGAAAATCTTCTTCTTCAACGATATTGTAAGAACATGGAAGCCTCCTGGACTCTACAGAATACTCAAATCCTCACCAACTTACAGCTCAGATTTTAAATGTCGTGTTTAGAGTCATTGGAAAAAGCTATTATACATAGATCAGTCGGGGTGGTTTAAAATATTATATTATATTATTATATATATAGATGAATATTATTTTATACAATAGATCATATTATGCTATATTGACTTCAAATTGATTGTAATCGGTGGGGATCTACAGCATAGCTAAGCTTATAATAATATTTTCGTAGTAACTATGACCTAATCTGTGGTTTCACGGCAAATATTTTATTAATTTTGCGATGCGTGTTTGTGAAATTCGTGATATCTTCTAGAAAACATCATCATCATTTGAATTATATACTGTAAAGGACAATTTTAATCTATAATATGTAGCCAAGCTAATTAACGTAATTATTTGGATAAGGATTAATACTATATACTTGAAAATTGCCTTGGAAGTTATGTAATATTTTTATAACAAAAAATTTAAGATTAAAATGGTTACTGTGAGTCAACCTTAAGAGATAGACATATGCTGTCGCGGACTTTTTTGTAGGTCTTATTAAGTTGTACAACTCTTGCATAGAAAATATTCTTCTATCTATTTTCAATTAAGCAGCGTTCGTAAGAAACGTGTTTTTTCGACCGTTTATTTGCCGACTTAGGTTGTAAATTAGGTCTCCACGAATGTACCTTTGATTTAAACGGGATAATATATAGCCTATTTTCATTCCGAAAGTCCATTCTATGTATTAGTGAAAGAATTTTTTAAATCGGTTCAGTAGTTTTTGAGCTTACTCATTACAAACATACAAAAATACAAAAATACAATTGTTCTCTCTTTATAATATTAGTATAGATATGTAATACCCTTACTGGATGACATCTGCTTAAAACTTAAAGGTACGTGTTACTAGTTTAGTTCGATTTTATTTTCTTATAGATAAAACAGAAAGACAAAACAACTAAAGTTATCCACATAGCTTACCGGATAAGCGAATTGAAGTGGCAGTGAGCCGGCCATATCAACCGAAGAAAAGACAACGTTGCGGTAAAACGGCCTACACACGGCCCTAAAATCAGTGACGATATCGGGACAGTGGTGGTTGGGATGAAATCGGCTACTACTCTACGCACGTCCCTGCCAGTTAGTCAGTGCGTAACCGACCGTGCAACAGACTGCTTGATGCCGCCGACACTCTCAAAACAGCAAAATCAGTCCCGATTCCTCTACACACGTGCCGACAACGCTCCCTAGACGATAATCGTCCTTAAATAGTGAGCTCGCCCGGAGCGATTTTAGAGTTAGGGTAAACAATAAAATTCAGGTTTGATTTGCCTATACACGAGGCCATTTATGGTACGAGTTAAGGTCCTCCCCACCACTGTCTCGATATTGCAACTGATTTTAGGGCCGTGTGTAGGCCGTTTAAACCAGTTCTTGAGTGGAGCGATGATCTTCGGTAAATTGTTGGCTAGAGCTGGATGAGAGTATAATCGTGCTCAGTGGCGTGATGATCTTCGGTAGATTGTTGGCTAGAGCTGGATGAGAGTATAATCGTGCTCAGTGGCGTGATGATCTTCGGTAGATTGTTGGCTAGAGCTGGATGAGAGTATAATCGTGCTCAGTGGCGTGATGTTGGAGAGTTCTATCCGACACTGGACTTTGTGTAGGCTGATGATGTTGAAATATAGGAAATTAGTAACGACAAGGTTTTCCATTTAGAAATTTACGAATATTTAAATCTTTAGATGTAAATCAAATACATGAGTCAGAAATAGTCTGAATCAGATTAGTAATATCGCATCTATGGTTGAAATAGCAGCCAGTAACTGAAGTAGGTACCTATCTACAGAATAGTATAGAATAAATAGGAATTAGTCATTGACTACGTCAATACAATTGAAAATCAACACGTTACTGCAATACCTACATGTATTTATGGGTTTTCGATATTCAGTTTATTAAAATAGAAATTTCTAATTAAATATAGTATTAAATAGACATACATATAACCATATTAGCGTGTATTTTGTAATATGTATGGTTCCATGTTATGAAATAGAAACGACTAATAACAAGGGTGCAATGACATTTGAGATGAACATAATTAGCAAAGGTTCGCAATATTTAACAAAAGTAGTACAGAGCCTTTTAGGAGGTCTCTCCTCTCAACTTAAGTCCACTACATAGATAACGAGTACATAGTTTTCTTTATGCCCATTTTTACCGGTTTATGATAAAGTGACAGATAGTTTTTTTTGTTCCGCATTGTTTGTATTTCTCCGACATGGGATATGGGTCGAATACTTTTTCAGAGCAAGTTTTGATGTAATAGTTATTAATTAAAATAACGCCAATAAGCCTGCTATTAAGAGCAAAATTGGTTTATAAGTTGCACGTCACGTATCCCAAGTGATAAATAGGAGTAACCTATATGTTTAACAATGGATAGGAATCTCATAATAGCTGCAGTTCAGAGAGCTCATACAAATCTGGTCGTTTCTTCCAGAACGGTGAAAAGAACCAGTCGGTGGTGATATCAGGCGAGAGTGGGGCTGGCAAGACTGAGACCACGAAGCTGATACTCCAGTACCTTTGCGCGGCTGGTGGTCAAGCATCCTGGGCGGAGCAGCAGATCTTGGAGGCTAACACTGTGCTGGAGGCCTTTGGTAAGACTTATCATTATATACAAATTTGTTAGTGTTTTTTTTTCAAACAGACAAGCACTTGACCACTTTCTTACTTAATGTTAAGTAACGATGTAGATAAGAGACGTTAGAAGGCTTGGAATGTGATGTAATATTTAAATTTACTAAACATCAATTAAAATCAAGCACTTCAAACAACCAAGATCCGTGTTGGTTAATGTATGTTGATACAAGAAACCATCATTTGGTTAGGTAGGCTATAGTACATTACGTGCCAAGGGAGGAAAGTAGGACATTTCAACCCGCGCGATATTGTCACCCGAGCCGAAGGCGAGGGTGACAAAAGCGTGGGTCGAAAAGTCCTGCTATCTTCCCGTGGCGCGTATAATACTTTTTCTTGGATTTTCATGTTGATTTTATTGTGTTGGCCATTCTATGTGGATAATAGATCATTTTTTATTACTTACATGTGCTGCATTTTCTTGAACCGTAAAATATCTTATTCTTTAAGTGCTAAGACGTGTATTTTTTACTTACAAGGATTTTATACGTAAATTATTTTGTGATGACAATAGATGGACATGGATGTTCTGCCATAGACTACGCAAGACATTCGAAAGAAAGAAAAGAAAATATAGGGTTGCTTTATAAAAGCTCCCAAATCGATGATGCCAAAATAGACCAGTCAGCCATTATCTCAGTCACCAATTCATAACAATTTTTATTAGCTTCACCTGTATGTTTGTAACCGACTTCTTTGGGCGCGATTTTGACCCATTTTAACACTTTGACTGCGGCACTTTTTCGCATATTTTTAATTTTTTTAATTATTTTTTGTAATTTTTTTTCGTAGCTGTGGCATCAAATCAAAACTAAAATCCCACAGCAGGTCACACGCACCCCTTGTAAAAAAATATAAAAAAAATGTATTATATATTTTTTTTAATTTTACTTCCGGTACCAAAAATCAAAAAACGCACGGTGTGTGTTTTCAGCAGCGAACGAGACGGCCACATTTCGTTCAAACTTTGTAGATTTATCGAGGACCCGATGACAATACACTAATTTGATAAAAAAATATTCCATTTTACAACTAAAAGTAGTAAATAAATATTAGATTAAAAAAACTAAAAGACACGCTTTTTATAGAAAACCGCACTAAAAAAATAGAAAATAAATTTAAATTAAGAATAATATTAAACATTTCAATAAATATAAATTAATAATAGTGTGAATAAAAAAATATATTTTATTTTTAAAAAAGCGTGAGGTGCATGGTGTCAATAAAATATTTATCTTTTTTTGAATATATTTTTTTTATTCACACTATTATTAATTTATATTTATTGAAATATTTAACATTATTCTTAATTTAAATTTATTAAAATTTATTTTCTATTTTTTAGTTCGGTTTTCTATAAAAAGCGTGGTTTTTAGTTTTTTTTAAACTAATATTTATTCTCTCCACTATTTCCAGGTAACGCAAAAACAGTCCGCAACGATAATTCATCGCGGTTTGGCAAGTTTGTCGAAGTCCGGTTGGATCACCGAGGCGGCATCAAGGGAGCTGTTCTCAGAGACTTTCTTCTAGAACGAGCGAGGATCACTGGCCCAGCACCGAGGGAGACTAATTATCATGTGTTTTATCAGCTCGTTGAAGGTGCTAAGGTAATTGACCACATATTTATTAAAGTGTGTACTATAGCGCCAATATTGGAAAGGTTTTACCTCACATCATTCACAGCTTTTGTCTTATCCAATCACAGCTAGGTTTATGTATCAACTCTTGCATCATTCATATTTTGACTGCAATGTGCCGATCTTATCCAGGTAGGTACTTCCTTTTATCGCCTCTATGGCGAAGGACCATCTGGCTGGTGGTTTGCTGGACCTGGGCCGGTAGTCCGTGCATGAATAGCGACGAATTACGAGCGATAATCGTTGATAAGAAAAGAGATACAAATATACAATTGTCTAGCTGCATCTCTGCATCTTCTCTACGACGTTTGCGATGACAGGGACGCATCGCTATCCATGTAGAGACTACCACACCTAGGCAACTATGATCACCTCACAATTAGAACCGGAATGTGGTGCAATAGTTAGCCTTAATAAAACTGAAAATAATCTGCAGAATTCCTTCTTGGGGCATTTTAAATGATTTTATTTATGTGACAAGACTTGTAGCTACTACTATAGCGTTGGTTTTTCAGAGACAAATTCTAAGATTTAGAATTTGTCTATGAAAAACCAACGCTATACTGAGAGGAAAGGTTGTAGACCAATGCAAACTAAAATAAATGTCCTAGAGCGCCAAATTATGGAGAAAAATCGCTGAACACAAAATTATTTCTAATGTATAAATTTTCTTCAGCTGGTTAATAACTCTTCTATATTTCGTCTAGTACTTGTACTATCATGTATTCGGTGGTCTAGACAACATGTGTAGAAACTCGAAAGCATTTGTTTTAATATACCCGTCCTCCAATTTCCAGCACAACACCGAGCTCCGAAACACATTACGACTACGCGATGGATTGGTCTTCAAATACCTCCGTCCAGAAGACGAGGAAGCGAGGAAGGGACGAGGGGGAGAACAGGGCAAGTTGGAGGCGTTACAACTTGCGCTGACTGTTCTTCAAGTACCGCCGCATATGTGCGAGGGACTGTTCAAAGTACTGGCTGCTGTTTTGTGGCTCGGGAATATACAGTTTCAGGTATGAACTAACGATATTTAAAGCTAATCGCACATAGCATCGCTAAAAGCGGTCACAAGCGTTTGTTACCGCCCAATAGGTGGCATACCGCTCTCTCATGTACAACGCCGCGCCAGTTTTAAGGAAGTCTAGTAACCTAGTGTTGAAGTAATTTGCGCTGATTAAAGGCTAAGTCGGATGACTATGGGATCATAGGCGAACTGCAACTATTCTGTATCGGTGATCTATTTGTATCCCACAGACAGATGAACTAAAAGAGCTGGATGCATCTATAGCTATTTTAGGCTGTATGGTATAGTTGTTTATTTCGTCCGTTCTTATTACTTTGGTAATAAGACCACGTCTTGACACCACGTGAAAGTAATTATTGCAAACAGCTAAAGATATGACCAGCCAACTCGATATGCTGACTTTTCAGGATATATTGGGCATTTAGATATTTGGAGAAAAGTTTCATGTCTCGTGCAAGGAATTAACGATCTTTTATTTCCAGGACGTAGACGGCGAACGTACTACCTTAGCATCAGAAGATTCGGAAGCAGTGGACGCAGTAGCCAATCTACTCGGTCTTGCGCCGCCAACCGCACATAAAGTATTGTTAGAGCGACAGATCAATGTGCGGGGAAATGTCACTGACATACCGCTCAGGTTGCATGAGGTAAGTAGTATGTATACATACATAGTTAAATGTAACTATAGTCAGATTTAACAAGATATAAGTATTTTACTGCATAACTACCAGCCGCGTCATTTATTTTTGGAAAATAATAGATAACGTGAAGTCTTCCTTCATCTCAAATAATCTTCTCAACTATGATAAATCATATGTACTTATTGTAATCCCATAAGACTTTATTTCTCCGAATGATATTTTTTTACAGTGCAACAATAGTAAAATTCAAGTAAAATTATTGCAAAATTCTGTTGAACATATAAGATGTATAAGTTTGTTTCTCTTGTTTTTTTTTTATTTTTGGGAATGCATGATTAATTGAACGAATTATTACCGCCATCCCTTTTCTTTTATCGGACTACCAGACGTACCGAAGTGCGCTATCGCTTTCTGTTGGACGTTCCATCTGCTCGCACGCAACGATTTGCTTCATCTATTATCGTACGTGCCTTTGTTTTCCGATAGCTACAACCCAGGGGTCTTCAAATCGCGAGTGAACAGGTATCTTCTAAGTGAGCGTGCTACATTATCGATCGTCGCGTCACTTAACATGAGATATTGAGATATTGGTGAAATGTGCCAATCTGCCCTTAAAAAAATGTGATAGACACTTAATTAGAAACTTGCAACTGAGTGTAGGTAATTAACCATATTCCAAAATCCCGCCAAAATATTTCATATTTCCACAGGCCCGAGAAAACCGACACGCAATGGCGAGAGCGCTCTACTCGCGAACATTCGCCTGGTTAGTCCGTCACGTGAATTCATGCTCGGCGCCGGGACGCGAAGCTCCCCGATCTATGGGTGTACTCGATATATTCGGCTTCGAGAACTTCGCGGCGAACTCTCTGGAGCAACTGTGCATTAATTACGCTAATGAGAAACTGCACATGTTCTTTAATAATTACGTGTTTGCTCTGGAGCAAGAAATTGTAAGTACCTACCTACAGAAATTGTAACTACCCACAATTTTGAGATCCTACTATACCACACACTATTTATCGGCGATTCGATTGGCAACTGACTAAAATAGAAAACGATCCAGCTGTATTATTTATTACTGTAATAGTTATTAGCTGTAGCATTTCTCTATAATTTTTGTCATTCAGATTGGCCAATCAAATTTAATAGTTTGGCAGGCCTTTTAGATAGCCACTTTCTTAGTCACTTACCTGAGTTCATAGCTTAGAATAATTTCTACTTACACTCGGAATAGTCTACAAATTAATACATTTCTATTCATATTTATATGGTAGATCCGATTTCTCGTAACCTGCTGCTTATTTTTCAGTACCGACAAGAAGGAATAGTGTACAATCAAATCCCGTTTACCGACAACGCGGCGTGCTTGGAACTACTTGAGAAACCTCCCAGAAGTTTGCTCAAATTGCTCAGCGAACAATGTCATATGCCAAAGGTAAGAGAGAACCCTGAACTTAATGACTTTAATATAAGTACTTACTTTACTCTGAATATCTTTATTTTATTTTATAAATTAATTGGTATGCAATAATAAGAAATGAGAGTCGATTGAATTTAAATATAAAAATGAATCCCAATTGCCCTTGGTCACGGCATCACGCGTGAACGGCTGGACCGATTTCGCTAATTCTTTTTTTGTGTTTTTTATCGTCAGGAGATGGTTCTTATAAAAAATAAATAAATAAAAGTTGTTTTTAACATAGGCGAAGCCGCGGGGCACAGCTAGTCAGATATAAAAAACATGCATGCGTGTGCCCGAGATATGCTACCGTATCTATCCTTCAACGGATAAAAAAAAACATACGCGCACACTCACACTCACACTCTCACACTCACACTCACACTCTCACACACACACACACACACACACATTCACATACACATACACACCCCACACCACAAACAACTTACTAATTTACAAGTTGTAATTTAGTTAATTAACTTATCATAAATTTACAGAATTATAATATAAAAATTAAAATATATTACTTATATTAATCGTAATATAATGTAAATATATATATCAAAATGCATGTAATGATACACTGTATTGTAATTCTGAAAAGAGCCGAAGATCGGGCTCAGTGGCGCATCTTGGGAGAGGCCTACGTCCAGCAGTGGACGGACACCGGCTGATGATGATGATTGTAATTCTGGCAAAACAGAACAAACAGACGGAAGAGGCCTGGTGCTTATCATACGGGTTTAGAGCCTAGTTTGAAGTACCAGGTGATCATTGATTTATTGTATTAATGCATTTTTTTTCCATTAAACATTTTTACTTTACTCTACTCCTATGTCCCTTGTCTCTGACACTTTCAGGGTTCCGACAGCGCCTACCTAACAAACATCCAAGGCGAATTCGGCGAACACCAGAGCTTCGTCAAAGGCTCCCGTAGGAAATGGGAGGAAGAATTCGGAGTACAACACTACGCCGGGACTGTATCTTATAGCGTGCAAGGATTCGTAGATAAGAACAGAGATACGCAGCAAGACGCGTTTATAGATCATCTGAGTCGGTCGGCTAATCCGTTTGTAAGGGAGCTGGCTGATTACGTGCAGGATTTGGCGCCGCCTAGTCATGTGAGTTTATTTTAAATATATCAGCTGGGCTATTCACAATCATTCGAAAGCAAATTCGGATTTGGAATCTGCCTTTCCTTCTACTCAGATCTTTACGATTCACAATGCTATCATTCATAACTTTTGACATTTCAATACGAAAAAATCAGTAAACTTTCCGCGACCAAAAAGCTCACGGAATAATAAATATTCGAAATTCAAAATGATGCTTCTGATATCTTTCGCTACGTAATTCAGACGATTGGCTAGTTAGTGGAAACCCCATGACCAATACTAGGCAGGACTAGTTCCATTCTGGTTATGAAGATGAGTGTTAATAAGCATCTGAATAAATAGGTGTGATACATGACTATCGTCTATTTTTTAAGTACCGACATAAGAATCTTCAACAATTTCTTCGAAACCCACAGGAATTATCCCTATCAAGTCCAAATTCTACCGGCACAACGCAGCGAGGCACTTCCAAAGGTCGTCCAACTGTCGTGGACACGTTCAGATGTCAGCTACAGTCTCTTGTTGATATGCTGCAAGCTACTGATGTTTGGTAAGCTTTACTAAAATGAACCTTGTGATATGTCTACAAGAAGGATAGAATCGCTTGTCTTATTTTGGTGTATATGTCGCAGAAAACTTTAACTTCTCAATACAATTTATATGAATGACCTAAGCATAGCCAGTTCATTAAATGTTGTATTAGACGCACGGCTGAAAATCATTCAGGTAGTTAGTTGAATGGTGCTGTTTAGTAATAAGATCGTTTAAAAAACTAACAAGAACCGACTTCAATGCCGCGCTATTAATTTTAAGCACCAATTTTGATGTGTTTATCTCCATATCTCTGGAGATACTTATCAGACCTCGATAAAATTACCGTGGTACTACACTTGGGATATCCAACAAAAAAAGAATAATCAAAATCGGTACATAAATGACGAAGTTAACCGCGAACAAAAAAAAACATACGGTCGAATTGAGAAACGTCCTCATTTTTTGAAGTCGGTTAAAAAGGCTAGGCTGGTAATTGATCGGCTAGTTGGCTGCGACAAATAAGGTCTACCGGGCCCAATGTTGCTTCATTAGCTACTCCGATCGTACTCGTTATTTTTAACCGACTTCAAAAAAAGGAGGAGGTTTCTCAATTCGACCGTATATTTTTTTTTTATTTTTTTTTTTTTTATGTTTGTTCGCGGATAACTTCGTCGTTTATGAACCGATTTCGATTATTCTTTTTTTGTTCGAAAGGAGATATCCCAAGTGTGGTACCATGGTAATTTTATCGAGGTATGATAAGTATCTCCAGAGATATTGAGATAAACATCTCAAAATTGGTACTGAAAATGAATATTTTTTTTATGTTTGTTCGCGGATAACTTCGTCGTTTATGAACCGATTTCGATTATTCTTTTTTTGTTCGAAAGGAGATATCCCAAGTGTGGTACCATGGTAATTTTATCGAGGTATGATAAGTATCTCCAGAGATATTGAGATAAACAGCTCAAAATTGGTACTGAAAATGAATAGCGCGGCATTGAAGTCGGTTGTTTTTTAGTTTTTAAACGATATTATAAATATTCCCAAACCAATTGCAATAAAAACTTTGTGGCCCTGTTTGAAATAAGTCTTGGTTTAATTTTAGTCGTAAAATTTGGGAGTTCCTTCTAGTGACCTCGTTTATGATAGAAACTAATGAGTAAAGCTTTTAAACTAATTTCACGATAAGATGCCCAAACTCCCGCCAGTTCATATATTATTAACCATTATAGGTAAGATGTCGTGTGAAGAACTCATAAAATAAAATTGTTCTATAATTTTAAAAATATATATCGAGAATATAGCTAGTCACATGACATCGCCGCATATTATAAAAAGCCAAATTGAACGTGTCCGATTAACGTATGTTTTGTATGTGTGTGTGTGCGAAACAAGACACTTCGGAGATAAATGTTTAAGTAAATTTTGTTAAAATTATCCACGTTGTTTGAATAAAAAAATACTTAAAAAGAAAAAAAAATGGTTCTCTGTAAAGTTGGTTTACGGACGATAGTTTAACGTGACAACGCTATAACAAAACATTGATGAAATCGGCGTATACGTACAATGAGCGTAACGGGACACTTTTTCGTGCATGCATCCGGCGTTCATAGATTTATTAGACGTTGTCACGTCAAAAAATTATTCCTTTCATTCAGGTACGTGCGTTGTATAAAACCCAACGACAACAAAGAAGCGGGCAAGTTCAGTGACCAGCTAGTATTGGAACAGCTCCGATACCTCGGTATGAATGAAATCGTGCGCATTCGTCGAGACGGGTACCCGATACATCTGCCGACGCCCTTGTTCCAAGCACGGTACAGATGTCTTCTACCGCATGCGAGGCCGCAACATCCCGAGATTGAGTAAGTTAATTATTGATCTTAAAATTAGCCCAATAGAGTTGATAATAGAATCTTTCGTTGAAAAGCTAAAAGTTCTCAGCTGACGCTACTGTTCCAAACCCGACACCGATGTCAGCTGCTTAAAGGGAGATCGCAGCGGCTATGGATCCAATGCAATAGGGGCTACCGTTTTCTCATTTTTTGGGGCTCACCAGGTGGCGCCACTTAGTAAAGTGGTCCTCATGACAGTTGTCAAACCCTACAATGTGTAATGAAATGTCAAATGTAACGATATGTCAATGTCAGTTTGGGATAAAGCGCGATAGCCTCATTGAGTTAAAACCAAATAATGTAAAGAGTGTAAAGCATATGATTCGATTCTGGAACCATCTGTGATTGCCATTGTTCAAACCGAGGTAGATGTACTCGTATGTTGCTGTATGCGAGCCGCATCGTCTTCAGATTGCATAAGTTTATAAATGAACTAGTTTATACCTGTACCCCCAGATGGTGAGGCGAGGAATGCAAGTCAAAGTTCTCTAATGCTGACCTACTTATCACGAAAAAAAATTTTTCGTCTTTTCTTATTCGTAATTTCTTGATCTTTTTTTTTTATCGTATTTTATATTTTATGTTAATTTCTGTGTGTGTATTTTGTGTGTATGTGTATTTTATATTAATTTCTTAATCGTATTTTTACTAAGAATGTCTGTTTTAGAACAATAACATCGCTTGTGGAAGCTCCCACGAACGACTGGCAAATCGGTCGCACGAAGATATTTATGAGAACCTCAGTACATGCACCGCTTGAAGCCAAACGAACCGCGCTATTGCAGTCTTCTGCTTTACGGATACAAAAAGTGAGTTAACTGTAAACATTGAAATCAGTGTTATGTCCAGTATTTAATGGTTTATTATTTTATGGGTCTGCGTTTCCGATTAAGTACAATATGAGGGACTTAAAATCGCGAGTGAATTGATATCTTTGGGGTAAGCGTGCTCCATAATCGATCGCAACATCACCTAACCTAATTATTATCAGGTGTATCAGATAGTGGTAAAGTGCTACCCAGTTCGGTATAATTAAAAAAAATATATATGATCGTACAAAACGAAAGAATTCACATGCCACATAGTGAAAGTACTGGCTAGTTACAATCATGTCATCTAAGTATACAAATATGCTTACATTGTTTATCTCCATATCTCTGGAGATAATTATCATAGCTCGATAAAATTTGAATTGGACCAAACGGAAGGCATAGTCCCTCAAACAAAATATTTTTAAAGGTAGTTAGTTCTGAGGTAACAAACATAAAAAAAAGAAAAATAATAATACTACAGTCGAATTGAGTACCTCCTCCTTTTTTGTGCAGTCGGTTAAAAATCTGTCATACTTATAAAAGTCCATTCATCGTTGTATTATCATATAGAAGGCGAATGGTTCTATCATTTTATCAATGTCTTCTAGAAAGTAAATAAAGTTATAGTGATAAGGACACAGTAAATATTTTCCAGTGGTACAAAGGCAGCGTAAAACGTCGCCAGTACCTTATCTGGCGTAACGCAGTCATCGTGCTTCAAGCCGCGTGGCGAGGATGGAAGGAACGAGCGCACTTCTTGCGGCTGCGTCGCTCCGCCCTCACATTGCAGAGGCATTTGAGAGGTGCCTTCGCGAGAGAAGTGGCCGCTGCTTTGAGGGAAATGAAGAGAGTCAACCAGGAGATCAAGTTGAGGGAAGAAAGGAACAGGTTAGTTTCAACAGAAGTTGATGTAACACAGTTATTGTCCTTTAAGCCGCGTGGCGTTTTTTTTTTTGTATCGAATGGGCTAGCGTTTGACCACTATCTCACCTAATGGTAAGTGACGATGCGCTCAAAGATGGTAAGCACGCTAGGCCTAGAATGGGAACTGGCTCTCTAGGATAGCTGCCGGAACCCATTTTGGCGACAGATTTTTCTAACTTTTTACAGAGACATTTAAGGGGGAGTCTTTACGGAGTGGTGTCTACTTTAAGAGAAAACAAGATAATTAATTTTAAAACATATTGTTCCGTGCGGGGTATATCAAAATGCCAATCAGATAAGATTATTTCCTCAAAAAACCAGGCTTATCACAAAGTTCCAAATCGTCTTACACAATGATCAAATATCTGTTAACATACGCTGAGGTTGTTGGTAATTCACAATCACTTATTCACTGCTCACACTTCACAATCACTTAATCTTAATCACTATTCGTACTTTAGAAGTTTTATAACATTTTCGCTTACTGCGAAAGACGGATCCACAGCGCTGCGGCCTGAGGCTTTAAATAGGCTTGTTTTTATGATCTCAACTAGTCACGCCGCTATATTTCTCGAAGTATGGTACATTATCGGTCATCGTAACAATATATATTTAGGCTTACATTATTTTCGTAATAGAGCGTATAAAGAGAGAGAGAGAGAGAGAGAGACGAATGTTTTTCAGAATAAAAGTGTAACGGCTCTGCCACTGTTGCAACTCGATGTCATATCTACAAAAACTATACATTCTTTTTGCAGTCTTGCCGAAAAGGTGAACCAAGAGCGTGCAGAGTTAGAAACAATGGCCGATCAACTCCGGGGTCTTTCCTGCCCTGCCAACGCCCGAGCAGAGTCCGTCAACTTGGACAATCTATTCGACTTCCTAGCTGACGTTCCGACGCAACGGGGAGCGCCCGACGGCGAGCCTGATGCCAGGCAACCGACCATCGCTGAGATTGGAGACTCTATGGAGCGCCTAGCGGATGATCTTCATCAAGAGGTCAGTACTATAGACAACCTGTTGAGCTACCTGACGATACAATGCAACAAGGAGCGCCTGATGTATAGTCTGATGCCAGACAACCGACCAATCGCTGAGGTTGAAGACTATGAAGCATTGGGAAATAATACCAATACTAGTTTAGCTGGCTCCTTGTCATTATTAGCTCTTCGTTTTAAGCCACAGTAGCCAGTCACTAAGACGAAATAATCATGCGAAATTTATTTTCAATGTCTCTTAAATTACTTATAGGTACATACATATATGGATCAGATCAGTGTATATCTCCTGACATTTATTTTAATTGTGTAAATGTAAAGTGACGTCCAATATTCAACCATTTGTCTTTTTTTTTTTTGCAGTTGGAGCATGTCCTAGCTGCGGAAACCAAGTCCCACCCAGAAGAAGAGCGGATACCAGACGGAGCGGATTCAGACTCGATCCCTCCTCCGCCGCCGTCGTCGCTACCTCTGCAGAACATTCTAGCACCCGCGACGCCTATGACGTCATCTATCAACGGACTCATGTCATCTTCCTTGACTAATGGTATGTATGAAGATGACCAGATAGTCCAGACAGTTCAGATTCAGACTCGATCCCTCCCCTGCCGCTTTCGTCGCTAGAGATCTTCTACGAGAACATGACCCGCCCCTACAAAATTCAAAAACGTTTGAAAGTATTTGTGATAAGTATTTACCACGCACCACCACGCGTGCGTGCGTGTACTGTGTACTAACACTGCCGGTTCCGCGACATTGCATACATAATTAAATAACTCATAATTATGAACGTACTTTGTACCAACCAACACTGCAAAAAAAGTTTCTATGAAATGTATAAGCAATACTTTCCGTTAAGTTAGATTGGCTACAAAATACGTTCAAAATTCGGGTATAAACAATGTAGGGAAGTTCCTACTCTTATAACGTAGTACAACATAATTACAACTACATACAAACTCTTTCGTAAGTAAAGGATGTGAAAACACACATTAAAACAGTAATTTTGAGGGGCGGGCCATATTATCGTAGAAGATCTATGCCTCTGCAGAACAAACCACGACGTCTATCAACGGACTCATTTCGTCTTACATGACTAATTATAATTATATATTCAGACTATTTCATAAGCAGATTCAAACTCGATCCCACCCCCGCCTTTCTCGTTTCTTTTAACGTTACTCTTTATTTTTTAAGAACTTGTCCGCATGTCTACATTTGAAGAAACGATTTGGTTTTTATTATTGGCGCTAAAGGATCCGGTACTTTTAAAAAAAATTGTATCGGCTCTAATTTACAGTAATATTTTATTATATTTTATTTCCACAGGTATATCGCCAATGTCAAACGGCGACTCGATGACGTCGTCACTAATCCTGCCACCGCCACCACCACCGTTATCAGACGAGGGTGTGATACAATCTCCAGTATTCCCACCACCTCCAGCCTGCACGCTGCCGGAACCGGCCGGACCACCGCCGCCGCCACCTCAACCACCTAAAGGTAAAAAAATACTTTGGAAATGGCATCAGATGTTTTAACTCTCTTTATGATTTATCTTGAAATTGTTGTCCGCAGTTGAGATAGAAAATGATACGCAGATTCGAAGCCGCGATTGACAACGCGACGAAATCAAACGCCTTTGTTCAGCTTAGCTTTGCTAAATCACAACCCTGACTTTGTGCCATATTATCTTCGCCTGCTAGCACATCGTAGATAGCTATCGCAGCTATTTTTACCCTCATCAGTAGATAAATTAGTTTCCAAGATATACAAGAGAATAGAGAAAGTCTGACTAGACGTATATCTCTCAAAACACGACCGATCTTCAACTACAGTCACTGAATACAGCCTTACGTATGTCTGGTCCATAACGTCTTACGTAACTTTTTCCGATTACAGACTACTCTACAACCAATCATCTCAACTGCAATTGGTTCTGTGGCATAACAGTATCTGCTTTCCACAGATATTTAGGAAGTTCACACAGCTTATTTCGCTTACCTCATTGACCTCTACTTTCAAAATATATTATCGTAATAGAACAATTCTTCCCTCAGACATAACACCTCCCGAGCTTACAAACGGCGTGATACCGAACGGCAAGCTTTCCGTAATAAACGGCAAGGAGCCTATCTACGAGTCCGTGATACCTCGACCGCCTGATCCGACCGGGCAAGCTGTGACGTCACCACCACCGCCTCCTATGCCGATGCTTGATAATAATAATGGGTAAGTTAATTACTGTTGTCAGGTGGATCAAAGTGCTCGCTGTTTGGTGGATTACATCGATTGGAATACTACAATTACCTACAACTCACAACATATGTTGTGCACATCACTACTGTAACTCTCGTTTTCCACCAATCCGACGAAAAAAAGTAATTGTGCAGCTACTTGTAGCCAACTTAGACCCAATTTATCTCTAATGTGGCAAAATATGTTGTATTGAGAGTCACACTGTTGTTGATAAAGATTCAGATAGTTATTTGATACAAAACGCCATATTAAGGTTAGGGCTATCAGGGGCTCTATCAGGAATCAATGAAACTAGGCCTTAGGTTTCACCAGTCCCTGATAAAGACAGTGTTTTGGATTGGTCAAGGGCTGAGCAATACTCAATCGGTATCATTTGGCGTTCCTCAGGGTAGTATATTATATTGGGGCTTACTCTATTTACACGCCATACAAAAGTTGACAAAATTCTGTCAGATAAGTTTCTAAAAAGGTTGTCACCTGTTAAACTGGCCCTTAATGTTGAATTAACTTCCAGATTCCCGCCTGAGCCCGAATCGGAAGTATCGGAACCAATATCGCCAGCGATGGTGACGTCACAGGAGCGATCTCCACCTCCGCCGCCAATTCCGATGGACACCTGCATTAGTCCACCGCCCATGATGAACGGAGATGTAAGTGGAACTTTCTTCAGAATTCTTGTTTCTTCAGAAGTGCTTGCGCGCTTTGTGGCAATTTAATACTATTGTGTGTATCTCGCTGGCCGCTGCGACCAGGGCCGGTAGTCTCTACATGAATAACGATGAATTTCGACCAAAAATCGCCGATAAGAACAGAGATGCAGATAACAACTGTCTAGCTGCATCTCCTTCTACTAGACGTTTGCGATGACAGGATGCATCGCTATCAATGTAGAGACTTCTACCCCTGGCCACTAGTGCGCGCCAGGTCATATTGTCATGAGCCGTAGACGGAATATTAAACAGACAAGACATTAGCGTATGCGAATGAAATAGCTATATATATGTATAACCCGACTAAAATGATGAACACGTGATGCATATGTCAGCTATAAGATAAAATGAAAAACGTAATTCTGGTCATACATGCGGCTGAAAGCCAATGGGCGCACTAGAACTGGGAGCTAGAGCTGGCTCCAAACAATAAAATCGCATATGCAGAGAAGGATAAAAAAAATTGTCCATCTCGCTCTTTCTACTAGCGATTGTATAGTTTTATCCTCCTCATATTATTATTGTTGTTTTAATGCCAGGTCTATTTTAATATACTAGTCTACGTCATGAGCTCATTATGTCTTCTGCGTGACATAGGCCTTATCTACGGCATGCCATCAGTTCGATCTTCAGTTATTTGTTTCCAACCGCTGCCAGCCAAATTGCGTATGTGATCGCTCCACGTAGCTGCAGGGCTAGCATGGCAAGGGGATTATTTTGTCTTTCCACCTACGAGTATCCGTGTTTTGTTTGGTGGAGAAGGCATATTTTAAGTAAAGTTTTTCGACAGTTATAAACGCCTGCTAACTTTTCATCAAATTTTTTTTTTAATTATTAATACGAAACAAAACCAAAACACGGGGTTAAACTTCACCAATCGTTTAAATTATTGTGTTGGTCTCATGTCAGTGGCGAAAACAGGGAAATAATTTTATCTTTCCCCCGGGGATAAGGCCATGCTAGCCCTGCTGGAGGATTTTATTTGCCGTTAGGATACTGCTGATACTCTTTTTGAGATGCGAGAAAAGAATTACGTGTATCATGGGTCACTGAGCCCACCCACTTAGAATGTTAATAATATAGACGGGCCCTAAGCGCAAAGGTTAGATGCCTTGACTTCTGATCCGGAGGTTGCCGGTTCAAATCCTGGCCGTGCACCAATGGATTTTTCTTTGTGCATTCATGGGTGTTCGTCCACAGATGGTAGGGGCATTATATCAATTATCCGCCTGACTTGCTACCAAAAGGTAGATTAGCACTATCAAGGAGAAAATTACCACCAGGCGAGATAGTGGTCAACGCTAGCCTATCAGATAATAATAGTCAGACAATAACAATAGTTCAATTGTAAAAATAGCAACTTTAATTTTGCGTAGTCATATCATCGTTTGCTTCTCATTTTAATATAGAGATTATATATAGAGATTTAGATGTACAAGATGAGCAACAATTATTCTTATTTGATTCTATACATAGCTTCATTCTTGATAATATCCTAAAAAAATACGTCGCGTTCATTTCTAAGTTTCACTAATACCGCTTCTAATATTATAATTTTTGATCTGTTTTATTTTCTTTCATTCGAGGTTGTGAAGCGAAGGTCCTCCAAATTAGTGATTCGCGTGACAGTCGTCAGACGGTCTTCTACGGAAGAGGACGTCGTTTGTAGACCCTTGTGTATAAAATATTATGGCCCTTTACCGTTACGCATACAAATCTATCTGTGAAGTGAATTTATTTGAATAAAATCCTTGCAATAAAGACGTACTGGCAATATAAATTAGTTTTGTTTTTGAGTAGAATCCTTTTTTTATTGATAGGCGACAGATATAATGACAGATTTTTTTAAAATCATATAGGCTAGCGTTTGACCAACTATCTCATATTTGAAAAGATTTGAGATTTCGATCAACTAAAACTCAGCGACTTTCATAATAAAAAAGTCATAAAAAAGAAGAAAGAAATGGGAAAGTCATTAATATTGAAATTTTTACCTATTCTTGTTGGGGATTCAATGATTTTTGTTACTATCTTATAGGCTAGTGTTTGACCACTATCTCACCTGTTGGTAAGTGATGATGCGGTCGAAGATGGTAAGCACGCTAGGCCTAGATTGAGAACTGGCTCTCAAGGATAGTTGCCGGAACACATAATATTCGCCAGTGATCAGGTATCTTCTAGGCAAGCGTGCTATATCGTCGACCGCATCGTCACTAAACATCAGGTGAGATAGTGGTCAATCGTTTGCTAATCACGCATAAACGAAGTTGAACATTTTGAAAGTATTTAGGTAATAAGTTCTAACCTCGTATTAACAGGGTACAGACAGAAGCGCGCGTCGCAAAGAGCGCGTTGAACGTCGTCTCCACCAGATGGAAGCAGCGTCGCCACCATCGTCCGCACTTCCACCGACCACGCCACCTGCTGACGCCACTAACGACCTCACGGAGTTCGCTAAATTGTACTTCAATGATCATCCACGATCTCCTGAAGGTAGGTCACTTATCAAACAGAAGCTGAGTTGATAAACAGCGCGTTGAACGTCGTTTCCATCAGATGGAAGGAGAGTCGCTACTGTCGTCAGCTCTGATTAGGGATCACCTTCAAGCTACATGAATAGCGATGAATTTCGAGCGATACTCTTCGATAAGAAAATAGATGCAAATATACAATTATCTGGCTAGGCGAACGTATCACGACCATAGGCGAACGTATCACGACCAGATCGGAGACGTTTTAAAAAAAGGCCAAGTCAAAAGTACCTATAACCGGCGAGCATGTATGAAGACGCTCATGAAAGTGGAAGAAGCGAAGGAGGTATGTCAGGATCGTAGCATGTGGAAAGAAGTAGTCTCTGCCTACCCCAACGGGAAAAAGGCGTGATTGTATGTATGTATGTATGTATCTCCTTCTAATAGACGTTTGCGATGACAGGACGCATCACTATCAATGTAGACTTCCATCGCTGATGACTAAGCATTGGCTCAATAAAGTGTTGTTTGAAAAAGTCCTTATTTAATTAACCGCTAAGGCTTAAGATAGATTGCACTTAAATAGCAGCGGTCAGTAACGAAGCGTTGGAAAAGTTTGTGTCTAATAATTTTAAATTTTATCTTCATAACAAAAAATCTGAACTAGTATCTCTCAAGAGACTTGAAAAGGTCGCGGGGCTGGCCGCGTGTTCGCTAACAATAGCTAATAATAATCGCCCTCTCAGTTTAAATTGAGCCTTAAAAGTTAGTCACTAAAACTAAACATTAATACTCGAATAATCGATTGAATTAGGTAAGAGGTAAATTGACGTAGGTGAGAGTAAATTGAAGAAAAAAAATGGTCTAATGTGTTAAATATGTTTAGGTACAATAATGGCGACTCTCACACGCAAGAGCAAGTCAATGGAGCTGCTGACCAAAGAAGAAATGATAACGTATCATAAAGGCAACAACATACCCACGTCACACATACAGCTGCACGATCCTGAGAGCGTTACTGCAGCTGTTAATATATTCAGGGTAAGTCTAAACTTCATCATTATCTTGATTAAACTAATCGTAAGTATCACATATTTCGCGCCCATAGTAGTAAACGTATTTTTAAATGTGCTTTCTAATGTATATTACTTATGGTCATGTCTTTAATTTCAGGAATTGTGTAGATACATGCGCGGTGAACTGACTGCCGACAAAGAGACGCAAGTGATACAATCTTTGATCGCGAAAGGAATAGAGCGAGAGGAACTGAGAGACGAAATACTTGTACAATGTGTCCGACAGGTAACTTTGTTTTTTTCACATCAATGGTTTTATATTATATTTATGTATACTCCATTTTTTCAAGTAGTCAACAGCAGACAAACAAGTTGATATGTTAAAGACTATGAACGCCTAAAACTCTAAAGCAAAACAGATATCCCATGTATTAAAATCTCTATAATTAACCCTTACCTAAGATTATGGTAGTGTATTCCATTAATTTCTACTGAATGGGCCGTTCATTGGTATCTGAATCTCCACGTTACAATATTAAATTAAACCATTTGGTGCATTTTGGTACAATAATATAATCCTCAAGTGTGTCACTTCATTTTCTTTACAACTTTTCATTTTTTGACGTGATACTTTTGATTGATTACTGGTGGAAAGGCACCATAAGGTGCCTAATAAGTATCACAATTTAAATTTTCCTTATTTGTTCCAGATAAACGAATGCCCAGTAGAGGAATGGGCGGAGCGCGTCTGGCTCATCCTATGTCTATGCGCCGTGGCATGGCAGCCATCTCGCGGACTATCTCGGTACTACTGCACGTGGCTGAGATCGCGCGCTAGAGCCGAGCCCGCGAGAGCGGCGCATTGTGCGCAGTGGTGCCTCGACAACTGCAGGGGAGCTGCGCCGAGACAGTTGCCGCCTAGTACTGTTGAGATAGCGGTTAGTGTAAAACAGTGTTTGTCAACCTTCTTCATGACGACCCCCTTAGCATGGAAAAATAACGCGACCTGCACTGCTTAATCTGTATTTTATTATGTTACTGTCCGCGGCTACACTCACGTGCCTACAGAAAACAAAAAAAAATTATTATATGCGCTCTCACTCCCTCTCAATCACAACACTTACACATGCTCTTTAATTAATATTTTCCTATAAAAAGTATATTCTCAAACTTTGTATTTTTTTTCTTCACTGAAGAACGTTGAAAAACACTGATGTAAAATAACACCTGCATTCACAAACAACACTATGTGATCTCACAGTGCTCGTGCGCGCATAGTCATTAAAACCAGTGCGTCATTGAGGATTTACTTCAGTGAAGTTCACACTAAGCGTTTGTTAAAATCTTCTTGCATACGGGTGAATGTCTAGTGAGGACTAGTGATCATCATTTGAAATTTAATAAGCCAAATCTTAAATTTAACAACCCCGCGATTTAAAGAGCGCGCGGCGAGCTCGTGAAGATAAAAGTCGTTCAAACTTTGTCTAATTACAAACGATACTTTAACCCACGCTATTCACTGTGTTGGAAATGTTGGAATTAGCTTCAATTTTCAGTAAAATATAATATCAACAACTTCAAAAGAAGTTATCTTTAATGAGAATAGGCGACTAAACGATATAACTTCTGCTATTATAGACGTCAATAGGAGACAGTAACCGCTTACTATCAAGTGGGCCGCCTGCTTGCTTGCTTTTCTTATTTTCCGTCCATCCTCGCAAACTTTTGTATTTGTAATATTAGGGACCCTGCAAGTACGTCACACTTTAAGGGGAGGGAAGGGGTCGACGAAGTGTGACATTGTGTGACAAGGGGTGGGAGGGAGTCCTAAGTTTCGTAACGTAACATTACAAAATCTATTACATCTATCGCCAGCCACATACACTCGGAATCCGTTTCGAAGAGAAAACTAGAAAGAGAAAAATATTTCTAACTTTTATCTGTATGCTGCATAAGGTTTAAATTGTTTTGTTGGCGAGTTCACACTAAATGTTCGTTTCTGCTAGTGTCAAAATATGTGACGATGACGTCACTCTAGGAAGGGGGAGGGTCTCACAAATGTTATCAACTGTGACAAGGACGAGGGAGGGGTCAAAAAATCACGAAATTACTTTATGGATGACTTCCAAAGGAAGGAAGTTCTCAATTCGTCTCGTTTTATTTTTGTATGTATGTTACGCGATTACTCTGTCACTTGTGAACCGATTCGAATCATTCTTTAGTTAATCGAAAGGGTACATTTCCGAGGTGGTCCCATTGTAATTTCATCGAGATCTGATAAGTATCTCCAGAGATATGATGATAAACGCCTCAAACGTGCTACTGAAATTGGCGAGTCAATTTCGGGGCATGGAAGTCAGTTGTATTAGTTACTAAACTATCTTAATTATTGGAAGTTATCACTTAACATTAACTATTAACATTAACACTAACTTAGTATTCACTTAACATCAGGTGAGATAGTGGTCAAACGCTTGCTTATCTACAATTTAAAAAAAAAGTCTGTTGAACATAAATGTTTGTTCCAGGCCATGCGTCGACTCGGCACCATAGTTTGCCGTTTCTTCTTCCTCGATGGTCGCACGAAAGCCATCGACGTGCACCCGGCGGACACGGCAGCCGCCGCTGCCGCCAGACTAGCAGACAAGCTGGGGCTCGGGCCACAGTCCCGGGCCGGCTGGGCGGTGTACCAACAACGTGGGGGCAAGGAGGAGCACGTGCGAGCCACGCATTATTTGTATGACGTCATCGCTGCTTGGGAAATGTGAGTTAAAAATAGAACAATGTCATTTAGCTCTTGTTCGTATCGTAAGATATAAAAGCCATTGATATCGGGTATCAAAGATAAGCTGTGTCATTTTTATATAAAGTAAAATACATATAATAGTATAAGGTAGTGTTTAATCTTATTGCATTAATTATTGCGTAAGATTCAAAGACCTTCTATTTAATATTTAACTTGACTGCGCAAAACGGCCCTGATGAGACCGACCTTGAACGGAGTTTGTCCCTTTCTTTTGTATGGACGACTTATATATAGTATAGTATAGTATATATATACATACATATACATATATATATATATATATACTATACATATAGTATAGAACATCATATATAGTACTATCAGGTTGTTAGACAAGGACACACTCCCACCCGGGTGCCTTTCGTATCAGCCGTTTTGTTCTAAAAAGCAATTACAACCTTATCGTTAGAGCATACGGATTAAATTAAATTTGTCAAAACATCTGCAGTGCACCATCCTATTAAATTACGTCTATGGTAAATTAGTTCACCCTCACGGACATCCAATATTAAGAAATTTAAATAATAGTTCCAACAACAGTAACAATTAAGCAGAATCTTTCAAAATATAGCATTAGAAATATAAATTACCAATGAATGATAAAGCAAACGATGAAATCCTTACAAGAAATAGTATCGATTGTTATCAAAAATTGTTTCTGCGAAAATTGTAGTAGTATGTACGGATTTCTTGACTTATGACTTTTTTATTACTGAAACTTCAGAATAATGTGATTTGAGTCCGTATATGAAACCGGATCGTATTATTAATTTTAAATTCTGTGAATGTGGTTAAAAATGTACCTAGTCAAAAACAATGGGCGAGAGTTACCTGCTATTACTGTCCCATCTCAAAAATCCACTATGATACAATACAATACAAAATACTTCATTGTACACCATTTAAAGTAACATAAGAGACAGTTAATTCATAAAAACTATAGTACAATGGGCTTACTTATCGCTGAGAGCGATCTCTTCCAGTCAACCTTTGGGTGGAGTAAGAGAAATATAATATAAATAATAAAAATGGTGTGCTATTGCGAAATATATATATTATATATATATATATATATTTCGCAATAGCACACCATCGACCTTGCTCAACTCACTATTTATCTTACTATACTTTTATATATATATAAACTATATAATATTTATTAATTTATATATTAATAATAATTTATAGATTACAATAATAAGAAATACTAATTATACAACAAAACAGGAACCATCATGATGATTATATACATCGAATACGTACCTATATACCTACGTATAATAAATTTAAAACATACACGTATATATGCGTATATATCATATATATATATATATGATATATATACGTTTAGATTATATGATATACGTTTAGTATTTTCTAAAGTAAGTATATTTCTAAACAGGCAACAAGGTCCAGGCGGAGGATCGGCCGACAATCGCTTCGTATTCAAACGTCGTCTGTTCCGCGGCGGCAGGGAGTTGCCGCACGATCCCGTTGAAGTTGCCTTGCTTTATGCACAGGCTGTACACAGCGTTGTTAAGGTACAGTTCATAGCGTTGTTGAGTTAAATTTAATTATTAGCATTACAGGTAATACATTCATAACTAGCGACCTGCCCCGGTTTCGCCCGGGTAGAGCATATATGCCTACATGTTTTGCATCTGCTTGTTGCGTCGAGTATGCATTTTTTTTTCTCGCTCAATAGGCAAGCAATTGACCACAATCTCACCTGGTGTTAAGTGACGATGTGGTCCAAGATGTGGCACGCTTGCTTAGAAGATACCTATTCACTCGTGACTTGAAGACCGCTTGGTGGTAGTTGTCGTGATGATCTTCAACGATCATCGTCAAATTTTAACCAATTTACACAAAACATTAGCGGATTATATACCTAAACCTTCCTCATGGATCACTCAGTCTATTGGTGAAAACCGCATCCGTTCATTCGTTTTTGAGTTTATCGCGAACATACAGACAGACAGACGCGGCGGGAGACTTTGTTTTATAATATGTAGTAGTATGATTAAATATAATAAATATAGTAATGTAATTCTTATATACTACAGACGTAGTTACGGAAACATGGCACGGCACTGTCAAAACAAGAAAAGTTTTTAAGATCAATGATGTCAATCCAATGAAAGCCATCCTAGCAGTGGCTATTAGAACAAGGACCACTCTCTTGCTACTATTTAGTTTAACTGCTTAAAGATCATCACTCTAAGAAGCCTTTGAGGCGTCATTTAGTTCGGATACGATTTGCGAACCAATGAGTGATTTATATTCGATTCAAGTTTTTAAATATTTCCCTAGATGGACGAGTTCCCAGTGTCAGAGAAAGTAGCGCTCCAACTAGCGGGGCTACAAGCTCAGGTGTCTCTGGGTGAACCGCCGCCGAGTCCGCCTCCGCCTCACACCCGCGCATACTACGCTCAGCCGGAGCAGTTCTTACCGCAACGTATAGCTAGAGCGCGCCCTGCACATCAGTGGGTAAGTAGCTGTATTTTAAGACTTCGAAAAAAGGACGTTTCTCAATTCGACCGCATATTAATATATATCCTTTTTTCGAAGTCTGTTAAAATACATATACCTATACATATATATATATATATATATATATATTACGTATTTAGATACCGTAATAGCGACTCCTCTTATTCTACAGTAAATAAAGTTAATACATTGTTATGGAGGTATGTTACTCTGTCCTCTCCCCGTGTGATGTTCTTTGTTTAGATATTGTAAACTTCGAACTTTCGCTATCTGAACACATAGTCACAAATGTTAGCGCGATAAGTCGTATTTAAGATTTATTACTTGCTTTAGATATGTCTTACAGAATAACTTTGCTAGATACCTGATCTTGACATTAGAAATTAACGAGAAATGAAGCAGTGTCTCGATCTTTCTACATGTTCCTATTTTTTCCAGGCGAACATTCTAGCTCAAGCGCATCGGCAATATGGCGCGGGTCGGGCGGAATTGACCGCTAAGGCGCTGTACCTGTCTTGTGTGATGCAATACCCGCTATATGGAGTTACGCTGTTCCCTGTCACTTATAAAGGATACTGGGCGCATGGTAAGTCAATCTATAAACCCGTCTCCACACTGAGTGAAACTGAACGAACGAATGGTGTAAGACGCATCAATTCTTTTCTTTTTGATATCGTATAGGCTAGCATTTGACCACTATTTCATCTGTTGGTAAGCGATGACGCAGTCGAGGATTGGTAGCACACTAGGCCTAGAATGGGAACTGGCTCTCAAGGACAGTTACCGGGACACAGAAAGCTTTTCGGAATTACGTGTTCTGTTTAGTTACATAGATTATTTGCATATTCGAAACACTTATAATAAATCTGATATATTAACTTGTGGATTATATTCTCTAAAACTGTTGTGTAGATTGACACATTAGGTTAATCAAAGCCACAAACAATGCAAATAGCATAGACAAAGTAATTTTTTTTGTGTGATACCTACAGATTTGAACGAATTAGCTATTAATATGTTAGTTTTTTTTAAATATATTAAAGATAGTTTAATATTACACTAACACGGCTTGTTTAACATTGTTCTAGGTCCAAACGTTCTCTTAGGCGTGGGTTCAGAAGGCGTAGTCCTAGTAAGGCCCACAGACAAAGTAGTGTTAGCAGAATATCCATACAACAACATAGCGGCGTTACTGATGGACCCCGTCGATAACGGACTCACCATCAGCTTGACGCATCACGGACAACATGATGGACACAGGTACACCATTTATGTATTTACTACTGACAGATAAGCTCTTGATGTTAAGTGATGAGAAGGTGCTTCTCTGGGTGTGGGAGATGGCCGTGAGACGAGGCGTTTTTCTAAATTAGTCTAATAAATACTTCTTGTATATAAGGTAGTACACATTTGTGATACATAAATAAATATCACTCATTATCATCATCATTCATCATTTATCATCTAAGGCACTCGCGCACTAGACGGCCACGGCTCCGGCCAGTGGCTGCGTGGCTAATTGCGCGAGATTTATTCCATATCTTAAGTTAACCTGGTCGTTGTGGCTACTGGGCGGAGTCGTGGCCGTCTAGTGCGTGAGGTACCTATATGAGGTCTTTAGTCCAATACACAACTCTTCCAACCTGTCCTTCGAGATATTTTCCAAGTTGTCGTCGCTCCAGCTGGTCATAGGACGTCCTATGCTACGTTTGCTGATTCGCGTTCTCTACTATAGGACAAGTCTACTCCAACGGTTATCAGGCCTGTGGTAGATATGACCATTGACCAGCCCACTGCCACTTTTAAACTATATCGATCACTTTAGTTCTCCAGCGAATTTCTTCGTTCCGTTACTAGTGTAATGTCGCAATAGTCTAGGGGAGTAATTTCGACAGAAATATGTCGGTGTAAAGTATAACATATCTAACATATTGTTATTTTGCCGTTGACAGATGCATAGTTCTAGAATCACCTCAGAAGCACGAAGCCGCTTGGCTGATGGCCGCCTACAGTCCCGTCCTAGCCAATGGGCTAGCTGACGAGCCACCTAGACGAGCCGCACCCACTTCGGAAAGGTCCCGACTTGCCGGAGCCTTGAAGAGCGCAAGACGGGCGTTGGTAGACTCAGGGATGTTGAGAAGACCTGCCGAAGGATCCGCTGGGAATTTCTTGAGGAATACGCTTAGAAGGTACTTATTTAAGATGAACGTTGGCTTATAGTGTTACAGTTTTCGGAGTATTTTCAAAAGCGAAAGTTTTTGCTTAACTGGCATGAGTCTTAGAAAGGATAAAGGGATGATTTATATTGTCAGTAGGCAGCCCTCTACCAAATTTACCTAGTCTTAAAATAAATAAGAACATTTCTGATTCAACGACAGCTTTTGAGAATCTTATTTCACCTACTTGGGCGAATTTAAAATATTCTTTCTCTCTCTAAAATACATTTTTTTTCCAAATATTGAGTCTAACTTTGTGTGTGTTGTGTGATTATGTGTCTTATGTTTTTCGCTACGCTATATAGGAAATCCTAGTTCCTACATAATTAATTGCAATTGTTCATCTTCAGCTTCAATTTTTTTCAATATTAACTAGTTATACCCCGCTGCTTTGCTCACATATAATGTATATTCTATCCTATTCCACCATACTAGCGATCCCTGAGCAATTTCAACCAAACGGATCCAACCGTTTAAAACAAAAGAGTAACTGCATTTAAAAAATAAGTATGGATTATCCTAAGAGGTCCCTGCATGCTTGACTAACATAACGTAGTCGCCTTAGCCGGTTCCGGCTGAGATGATCACATCACCATCACCACCAGGCTGTCGAAGCACCGGCTGGAGAAGGTCCGCCTGGACATGGCTGCGGAGACTCAGGGAGAGTGCTACAAGGGGTTTCCAGTCGGGTATTGGTGCTGGGCGAGACAGTTGCCCCACTCGCTGACCAAACTCAACGAGGCAGAGGAAGTTGCAGCTATGCAGATATTCAAGGTAAACAGTATGGGTGGGAATGCTCCAGTTGAGATTATTTTTGATGTGTTGATAGTAATCTATATAGTTTTTAAATCGCGAGTGAACAGGTATCTTCTAGGTAAGTGTGCTACATCGTCGATCGCGTCGTCACTTAACATCAGGTGAGATAGTGGTCAAACGCTTACCTATTTAGTATTAAAAAAAGTGAGTTGGTGGTCGTTAGTGACAAGTAGGATTGTAGGTAGAGTGAGATTTTGTCTACTAACCTACATAACCTATGTAAAAAAAATATTTGTCGAGGTCACAACAAGTGCAATGACTATTATTTTCACAGTTAAGATTTAAGGATCATCATCATCAGCCTGTGTCAGTCCACTGCTGGACGTAGACCTCTCCCAAGATGCGCCACTGAGCCCGATCTTCGGCTCTTCTCTTCCAGTCACTGCCACCCGCTTTGCGTATGTCGTCGCTCCACCTGGTCACAGGACGTCCTACGCTACGTTTGCCGATTCTCCACTCTAGAACAAGATTTAAGGATAGAGATATGTTGAGATTTAAACTGCTACTGCATTTATGTCTCGATAAATGAAGAGACATGGTGCAGAGCATCGTTTTTATGGTATGACGGTAGAAGAGGACAAAGTGTTTGTAAAATAACGAGCAGTGTTTTCGTACTAAAGACAAGATCAAATCAGAAAAACTCGTCGTATATACGTTACATTTTACGCTAGGAAAGCACTAACAGTCCCTACTCCACAGGACATAATGAGCCATGCGGGTCTGAACACGAACGACGGCAGCAACAGCAACTTGGCCAACAACAACAGCACCAGCAGCCAAGAAAGCGAGGGCGACGACAGAGTAGCGCTCGCGCAGGCGTTGTTACAGCGATGTCTGCAGAAGGACACGCTGCTGTGCGAGCTCTATGTACAGCTCATCAAGCAGGTATGTAACATGTCACAGTAACACCATCACACGAGGACTGAGTAGCGCTAGCGCAGGCGTTGTTACAGCGATGTCTGCAGAAGGACACGCTGCTGTGCGAGCTCTATGTACAGCTCATCAAGCAGGTATGTAACATGTCACAGTAACACCATCACACGAGGACTGAGTAGCGCTCGCGCAGGCGTTGTTACAGCGATGTCTGCAGAAGGACACGCTGCTGTGCGAGCTCTATGTACAGCTCATCAAGCAGGTATGTAACATGTCACAGTAACACCATCACACGAGGACTGAGTAGCGCTCGCGCAGGCGTTGTTACAGCGATGTCTGCAGAAGGACACGCTGCTGTGCGAGCTCTATGTACAGCTCATCAAGCAGGTATGTAACATGTCACAGTAACACCATCACACGAGGACTGAGTAGCGCTCGCGCAGGCGTTGTTACAGCGATGTCTGCAGAAGGACACGCTGCTGTGCGAGCTCTATGTACAGCTCATCAAGCAGGTACGTAACATGTCACAGTAACACCATCACACGACAGAGTACAGTAAGTACCCTTAGTACGAGTTTTCATACCAAACTCGATATCGTATATCGAACAAAATGTTGTATGCAAAACAGTACAGCGCCTCTAGTGGTTACTACACTTTACTAAATTTAGACCAATCAGGGAGCCAGAATAAGTCGAAAACTATGTGAGATCTGTCAAAAGCGTTTACGATAAAAACTCGTACTAGGGATACAGATCTTAACTAGTATAAAACAGTCGCTACCCGTCGTCAGTACCTCCTTCTATAAGCTTAGATCTTTTAAACTACGCAACAGATATTAATGTTGTTCTCATCAAAAGATAGAGGGACTCGAGAGGAAGGTTTATAATCAGGATTAAACGCGGGCAAAGCCACAAGGTGCAGCTAGTCTTTAATAGATAGTATGTGACAAGAACTTTAATATTATGGAAACTTACAAAGACACACATATGCACACACATAAATATATCTACACACACAGACGCACACGTACACACACTGACAGCTATAAAATAATATACGATACTCGTGACTTAAGTAGTCTATTATTGCAGACTACTTAAGTCACACGTATCGTAATATTCTATATAAAACTATGTAAATTAAGGGCTGTGGATTTAGTTAATAAATAAATAAATGTTTATAGACGACGGACCACCCGGAGCCGGCGTCCCGCGTGTCAGCCCGGCACTGGGCGCTACTCTGCTGCGCCGTGGGCGCCGCCCTGCCGCCCGCCAAGCCGCTGCGAAGGTTGTTGCTGGCTCACCTCCGCTACCGTGGTACTGCGCTGCATACTGGCGAGGAGGGCAAGTTCGCTAGACGAGCTGAACAGGTACGAACATACTTTACACTCTTTTATTCTTTTTTTTTAAAAGGTAACAGGATAAGCACGACGCTCGCCTGATGGTAAGCGATGACGTCTACCTTTTACAGATACAGCGGTATGCAAAATTCTGTACAGCCAGAATTTTGCATGCCACTGCACTACGCCTGTTATCTTGAGACATACAGCTGTTGAGTTTCACATGCCCTGTAATTTCACTGGACACCTTGCCATTTCAACCGAAAAACATGCCTATTTCACGGCTGAAAATTAGTTGGCAAAGTGATGGTGCCGCCCCAGGCGGACTAGCAGAAGTCCTACCACTACAAAAAGTGGTGTATGTATATCATATACTAATCTATAGTTAATACTCTAGGTGGCGCTAAGTATAGCTCAAGTCCCCCGCCGTCTCGCGGCGCCGTCACGAGAAGAAGTGCTATGCGCGGCGGCGCGACGTCCGCTCCACGTGCGAGTGCTGCTATTGGACGGCAAACAACACGGGCTGGTGTTCGGACCGGCCGCTACCGCTGACCATCTCGTCGCTATGCTGAGAGAGAAGATTGGACTTAGTGAATCTGCTACTGGTGAGTTAATACTTTGATGTGCCTTATAATTTAATTTATGGCATGTTCCTTTCTTGAAACTTGCGTGATGTTCACATTTTATAATGATGATAGATTCAATCTCAAATCTTCAACTGATAATAATTTGATGATTTCAACTACTGAAAGAGATCAGAAAGTGAAATCAGTTATTTTAAAGTATGTAGCGCTGTTTAAAAAAATACTAACTAGTCGTTATACAACTCTTAATAGAATAATCTATAAATATATCTTAATTTTGATATGCTACATAACTACATTTTTTTTAATATCATATATAAGCTAGCGATTGACCACTATCTCACCTGTTTTTTTGTTATTCTAACAGGTTACGCACTATACGAAGTATGCGCGAACTCAACCCCAGCCGGCGCCGGCGAGCGTGCTCTAGCCGGCAGCGAGCGAGTCGGTGACGTGCTCGCTCGCTGGGAGAAAGCGCCCGCCACCGCCGCCGCGTGTCGACTGGTCTTCAAGAAACGACTGTTCCTAGGAGACCGCCCCTTGCAGACCGCGTGCGCGGCGGAAATGGAGCTCCTCTACTATCAAGTGCTGCATTCTGTCAGGCATGACAGATTGCCCATAGAGACTGATGAAGCTGTGAGTGTGGTTTTTAGATACTTACCTACCTACTATGTGTGGAGTAGGATCTTTTTATTTATAGGAGATAGAGAGGAATCATTTCACCACATCTCACCTGGGCCCCTAGAGTAGGCCTAAGTTGCGTTAGCGTGAATGGAAACAGAAATTGGGTTTTGTCTAGGGGCCCTATTCTTACACCTAGTTAATTTGTGACTTATACTGAGTCTACGTAACATGTATTACTCAAATATATGTGTGTACATCTATTACTTCTTATTTTTAACAGACTTCACAAAAAAGGAGGAAGTTCTCAATTCGATTGGTTTTTTTTTATGTCCTCAGAGCCTTTATGTATCGTAACCGATTAAAAAAAATATTTCTTGTTTGAGAGATTATACCTCCTGTTTGATCCTATTAAAATTTTATCGAGATCTGACAATTATCTACGGAGATATGGAGATAAACAATATAAGCAAATTTGTATACTTAGATGACATGATTACTTAGACTACCACGGCATGTGAAGTCGACTTTTTCGTTTTATACGATCATAAATTATTACAATAACTTTACTAACTGTACTAAAGAGGTATTGGACATTCGGTAGGTGATGCTAGCAGCCCTACACGCTCAAGTAGTGCACGGTGAGTGCGAGAGCGGCGGCGCGGAGTGCGCGGCCGCGGCCGGTGCCGTGCTACCGGCTAGACTGGCGCTGCCCACACTGCCGGCCCCTGCCGTCAGACTGCATCACCTCGCACTGCGCGGCACGCCCGCGCCGGCCGCCATGCAGCGAGCCTTGACACTCGCCTCTTCTTGGCCGCTGACTCGAGCCACCATCTTTGATGTTATGGTGAGTTGTAGCTCTTATTTCAATTGCGTATTGAATAGTAATGAGTGATGTTGAGAAATAAATTGAATGAACTTGGAAGTTTCACTTATAACGCGTAACTTTCTACGCACTCTTTTTTTTTAGTGTTCAAGAGTTCATCCTATATGCAATCTCCATTATAATCTTCTTGGCATCAACCAATAAACAATAGGATTTCAGTACGATATCAAACAACAAAGCGCGACTAAAGCCTATTGGCAGGCCTCCCCACCTCGCCCATAGCTACTGCACTTTATACCTAAACTTTCGTGAACGCCGGCGGTACTATCTGCCAGTTGGTTGTCACTGCTCAAGCGCGCGCAACGTATATTATTATTCAAATGACGGGATAACTGCGCATCTGTATTCTATATTAGAAACGATTTAAGTTTTTCATAGTCATTTTGCGGGTTTGACAAAAAACAAGCAAATATTTTTCATTTTTTTATGCTAACTATACTAAAATATATACGACATTCGCAAAGCGTCGGGCAGTGACTGGAAGCAAAGAGCCGAAGACCGGGCTCAGTGGCGTGTCTTGGGGGAGGCCTATGTCCAGCAGTGGACTGATACCGGCTGATAATGATGATGATACTAAAATGACAAGACGGCGTAAAATTCACTTTCTCGACTTCAAATTCGACTCTTAGTTAGGAGTTTTGATGTTATTTTGTGAGGTAAATAAAAATAATTCGTAAACTTTTTTTATTTCATTGAGTCAACCCTTTACTGTATCGTGCGCGCGCCGGTACATCGCGCGCTGAACAAAGTAATAACAACGCTAGATCGAGCGCCTTAGACACATTTTTGCTTGTATTGGCTGAAATAAGCGTTGGTATTGTGTTTTTGTAGGGGAGTGAAATATCTGTTACGTATTAACTATTATATAATCTGTGCTATTGATTATTGTCAGTGTTACATACCTCCTCCCCTCTCCGCTTCGACGGATTCCGGGCCTATTGAAGACACAAAAATCAAGTATTGCGAACTAGTTACAAAATGTATATAATGTTGCAGCAAACATTCACATCGAACTGGCCGCGCGCTCTATGGCTAGCCGTGGACGCGCGTGGACTGACGTTGCTGCGGCGCGGCGCGCGCGCGGCACTCGTGTCGCACGACCACGACCAGCTGCTGGCCGTTTCGCCCGCGCCGCGCGCCTTGCTGCTCGTGACGCGCGCTGACAGGAAGCATGCCAAGCTGGTGCTGTCCACTGACCAGGTAAGTTGTACTTACTATCTACACTATATATAGGTACATTACTGAACTTATGCTGTACCCTTAGTACGAGTTTTCATACCAAACTCGATATCGTATATCGAGCAAATTTTGTATGAAAAACAGTACAGCGCCTCTAGTGGTTACTACACTTAAATAAATTTAGACCAATCAGGGAGCCTGAATAAGTCGAAAACTATGTGAGATCTGTCAAGTGTTTACGATAAAAACTCGTACTAAGGGTACTGTTGTGTTTTGGCGGGAACGTGGAAAAGTGTGTATTGTATTTTTTCCTAAAACTTGTCTTCTTCCGCGAATTAATGTGTCATAAATGTGGATTATTAACCATTAAGTCCCGGCAAATGTGTGCGAGTGTAGGGAAACAGCACAATGTTGAAAAACATGCTATTTACGTTCTCACCAAAATTCCACTGAAAATCTCCAGTAATCTCCACATTTTTACTGAGAGTCGACTTGGACTAGACTTTGACTTCAACTTCACCTGAAATGTGATTTTGGCCCCCCTTTATGACTTGAGTTGTCATAAAATTAAAGAATTTTAATACTTGACTTTGGCTAAATACACTAATCGTGTGGAGCCATAATGAAAAAAAAAAACTTATGCTTTTGGCCACCACCGATCTGAGATCATTATTACTTACAGCTTCACTAGTGGTTGGTATCGTTGACTCGTTTATAGCCAGTTATAATACGCGTCACGTAAAAAGAACGCTGGAAGAAAGTGGAAAGGGTATGTTTGCACATGAGTACACTCGTGCACGAATGTGTACACAGCGCGGGAAAGCAAGGTCAACTGACGAACCAATAACGCTCCGGCAAGTGACCCGCCCGCTCCGCGTCATTTTTATACCACCAAATAAACCGATAAATCGCCTAATAGATCAGCCAGCCAGACGCAGGCGGATCGCCAGCGATCTTTTTACATGACGCGACCTATAACCTCTTTAACTTGTCTGGAATCTAGTAGAATAGAATTAAGTATCTTATTTTAAATTAACTGGATTTTAGATTGTCATAAACATTCGGTTATTCAATTAACGAAAGATAACCGAATCGCCTAGCTAGGGTTTATACCAGATGGTGTGTGATATTATGTTTCGGTGCATTTATGTTGGAGAAAAAGAGAAAACCAGTGTGCATGTCCAGAGCAATTAATAAAAAATATCTTAAAAATATATTTTCCGACAGGCGTACCAGATCGCAACACTAATCAAGGACTACATAGAGGCGGTGCGCGGGCCGGTGTCCCCGGCCGTAGGGGGCACCGCGAGGCTCCCGGCCACGTGACACCCGCCCGCCACCTAGTGCCAGTGCTTCCACGTGAGACACTAGACGGAGACAGGCTAACGTGGCGTCTTACTGCATAGGGACTTAGGGACGAACTGGTTGGGACGAGATCTTGGGTTTATAAGACAGCTCTATTACTCTAGGTACCTACAGGAGAATCTACTTATTTTCCGGGCAAAGAGTTCAGACTCTCTGAGACACATTACCGTTAAACTCTAATTCACTGTTGAAAGTTTGTGACGTCTCGTGGCTCAAATTTATGACATAGATAACAGAGATAATTTGCCATAGCATTTGCAATAATATGAGTGTGTATCAACATCATCATTAACAGCCATTATTCGTCCACTGTTGGACATGTGCCTATGGCACGCCACTGAGCTCGAGCTTCAGCTCTTTGTTTTCAACCGCTGCCAGTGAGTAATGCATATTCTTTAACTTTACTAGATTATTGGTTGATTCTATGAAACTCTCATGAGTAACTTCTGTACTTTTTTACTAATAACTGTGGCATATCTTGAAAGAGAGACGAGCAAATTCAACAGAAAAGAATGCGATAATTTTAAAGTAAAACTAAGGAATTTAGTAGCTTAATAATTAAAATGAATGACGTAGTAAATAACATAAAAAGCAAGTTTTCAACAGATAAGTTAACAGACATGATGAAAGAAGCTAGCGTGATTGACGCTAACACCGAGGAAGATGTTCGCAGGACATTGGAAAAAGTTAATTTTCCAAATAGCGTAATAGACGCCGAAGAATTGGCAGAAAAATTGAATACGATCACTGAAGAAGTTAAAACAAGCGAATACTAATAGGACTTCAACGATTTATCAGGCGTTCCGTAACGCTACATCGCGTTATGTTACATAACCTAGAATTCATACATTTAGCAAAACTAAATAATTAAGTTCTAGTACTATCTCTCATATCGATCGTATCAATATACTCATAATAAGCTGCGCCGTATGATTACCGCATCGAGTGGCAGCCTTATAACTATTTGGGGGAACTGTATAAAGTAGGGTTTCAAGTTTTGACAGCCCTGTGTTGGGTCTACTATTTTATGTAGAGGGCCGTGGCAATTGTAAGACCATTTGAGAATCCTAAGTTCTGTAGGGTCAGTCCTTGTATGGATGTTTGTTTTGTTAGTGGCGATGAGGCGAAATGCGATGGCAAGTGTATAGCGTTACGTTTTAATACAAGGTAAGTATTCAACTAATCAGTGAAACAATGATCAGAACATGTTACATTTCCTCGCCGCAATATTGTAGCACGCTCGACTAATTCTACAAAAAACTTTAATAGTCTGTATTAAAAAGCCAAAAGATCTCGTCCTCGGTTATTTCATGTGAAACAAAGAAAATATTTCATACGAAAAACCATAAGCTAGTATGAAATTTACCAAACATTTTTTGCTCATTTCAGTGTTCATTAATATCGAATTTCTCAATTCCTTCAGTATTTTTCTACATAATGTTTGTTACTCAGTCTTCCATTATGTTCCACATTGAATTTAAATGCAGTAAAACACGTTAGTAGAGCTCACTCCGAGTGTATAGATATAAGTTTTATTAGAATTGCCTCGGAGGAGCTCACGGAATGACCACGGTTGGTAACATCGGTCACGAGGAAGTAAATGTCGATAGACCCTGAGCCCTATTGCTCCTGCAATAAGGTTCAGAACTCGAATGCTCACATTCGATATCCAATTCGACAATGATAATGTATTATTACTTTAAAGTGTTTAGTTGTTAGTTTTAATCTGATATGATCCGCATTTACTTCATAGCACAAATGACAGGAAAGTGGTGTTCGGTTTTGAGTGTCAGAATGGACGATTTCGGTTGCCAAGACGGGGAAGCAAAAACTACAATAGATTAAATTTAATAAATATCTCAGCAATTTTAATCCACTATTATTAAATAGACATTATATTCCCGTACTTCGTTCGAACTAAACCACGTCTACATTAAGAATTATTCGGCACTTCGATCAACATCTTCATATGAACTAAGGGCCAGTTTCACCGTTCCTGATAGCGTTAACATTAAGAAATCTGACAGATTTTTGACAGCTTTTCTATGGCGTCATGTGTCAGATAACTAACGTATTATCAGTAACCGGTGAAACAGGCCCTAAGTCTAGTAAATAAATATATATCATCGCCTATTTATATGGCGGAATTTAGCATCGCATTGCATATTATAGTGTCTTCTAACGTGGACGTGGTTATAAATTAATGCCAGTATTAGAACTATTAAATTATATTGTATGTTACTGGTTGTAATGTTGCAATTTAGTCGTTGAGCATTATAAATGTTAACGTTTCTGGTGTTGTCTAGATAGTAAATCAATCTACCCCTCTTCGTCTATGGATAACTTAGATCTTAAGAAGAAACGGAAAGCGAGTGAAATACAAGATTGTTTCAAATCTAAATATATATAACATCGCTCTTCGTTACCTTTTATTCACATACATTAAATGTAGTGCAAGTGTGATGTTGATTCAAGCTGTTAAACTCCAATTAAACCCACTGGTATTCCTATGTCCTAATCTATGTACAGTAGAGCCTCGATAGTCCGTACACAGGCTAATCCGAACACACGTAACTGCCAAATAACCCGCCGCTCGCGGAGCCATGATGGGATATTTTTCTTCAGTTTAACGAGAGCTCTTTTGACGTCTCTATGCTACTTTGTCCTGCAACGTGTTTATTTTTTTAAGGTTTTATATAATGGTTTCAACACCAAACGCAAATATATAACTTTAACCATCGCGCAAAAGTATGTCGTATGAGACATTTTAAAATATGGATATTTAACATAATATAATCTGAACGCTCCATGAGTCCGAACAGGGCTTGATTGTTTATATGTAGTTCGGAATAACGAAGTTCTACTGTAATTTAATTTAAAAACTATTTAATATCCCTAAACATATTTTAAATGTACAACACGGACATTCTTACTAGCTTTTGTATTTAAGCTCCAAATGATCTTTTCAATGGAATACAATTAGTAAGAATATCTAAGTATTATATTCTTGACTTACAAAATAAAAAATATGAAATAATGTTTATTGAACTCAATAAGTGCAATTGATGTATTGAGATGGTTGTCTGAAATCTAAATAAAAATATACTTTTTTTTTATTTCAGTCACTTAACATCTCAATGTTATATAAAAGCCTTATGTAGATGTTTTCCTATATTATATCCATAGATCTTGTTTTGTGCCTTGTCAATGCTGAAATAATATTGCTGATATTAAAGCCTTTTAAATAGATTCTCTTAGAAAAATATACATTATCAGAGGTAAAATAAATAATACAGGCCTGTCAGCAAGCATTGATTCGAGCGTTCTATTGTGAGTGCAAGATATTACTGATTGTTTGAATTATTATAATATATCTTCTATTGCATTATTATACTATATTGCACAATGTTATGTCTCAATATTTTATAATTAAATATTCGAATATCGTAGACTTAATGAAATAATGATTGTACTTTGAAAATGGCACATCATAATTATGTATTTTTGATCTGTTTAAATTAGTTGCTACTTTCGGAATTACTTAGCTTTTTCTGATCTCAAATCGAATGTTCCCAGTTGTCACCACAAAATTTTTCACAATTGGTGACAAGTAGGGAAAAATCCCAGTTGTCACCACTAGCGACAAATAGTGGACAATAGTTGTTCGCAAGGTGGCTTGGCATAAAAATAAGACGCACACACAGAGTAAACCAATGGGCATTTGTGAACTTCGTTCCACAAAGCTCCATTATAAGCTCTATGAGACAACAATGGGGATTTGTGGAAATAATGTCACTAATCCCCATTGATGGGGAATATCAATGGGGATTTGTGGAATAATCCTTATTGCGCCATAGTAATCCTAATCAGCCATCATGTTGCGCCACTTATGAGAACTGGAAACATTCGCTCAAAACGAAAGAGTATTATTTATTTAGATGCCATATTTTGTGTTAGGATGAGCAATATTTGGTTAGGCCTATTTATTAAACGCAATATAGTTTGATACAACTGTATATAATTGAGGTACCAAAGACAATGATGCGTCCCCTCTGATATCTTTTATCATGGCTTATTTCCTTTAAAATATATTTGTAAATAAAAATAGTTTAAATTGAAATATACTCATTGACGTGAAATTATCGTAAATAATGTTAGAGGCTGAATTATGTATTTGGCATTTGGTGATTGATATCACTTAGATAAAAAGCTTCAGCTTTCATTTGTAATAGTTTTTTTTTGACAATACTAAAATATAATAATAAAATAATACACATATTTTCCAACTAATATTCACCATTAGACAATCTTGTGTAATGAATTCTTTACTTGTAGGAATAAGTTAATTTAGGATTATTGTATTGTTCAGTAACATTTTGAGGAACCACAATTAGAGGTTTTGTGAACCACCACACATTTACTGCCTGATAGACTGAAAGTGTCCAAATATTTTATCCTTTTTTTGATGGATTGTTTTTGTTACATTGTGTATGGAACTTTACCCCATTATTTAAATGCCAAATAAACAATTATAAAAATAGTCTTTTATTTAATTTTTGTACACTTAAATTACATTAAAATCTAATTGATTACTGTGTCACTAATCCTAGGTAGTCGTCCATCAAGGTCCCAATAGCAAACTGGAACAAGGAAACAAATATTGCATTATTTCAGTCTCTACATTAAGAACTCATTGGGACACCATGGCAATATTGCTAGCTATGTAGCTAAGCCAGTGGGTAATTACCAGACTGCGAAAAAATAAAAAAACAGTTCATGTTAATTTTGGTGGGCCACACCCTAGTATTTCTGTAGGAGTAGTGGATATTGGACCAAATTGCTGTCTTAATCAATTGCTGTAGATGGAATCCCGCTCAAAGTTGTCACCCAGTATGTTTACCTAGGGCAGACTCGCCAACTAGGCAAACACAAATTGAGAAGGAAATCCAAAGAATTCAGCTGGGCTGGGCAGCATTTGGAAACTCTTTGAGTCTTCTTGTCGCCTATATATACCACAGTGCCTAAAGACAAGTCTTTAATCCATATCCATAAAGTGCATCCTACCTGTCACAGGTAGGATGCAACAAGGAACTGAGTGTCTACGTCACCGTGGACACTCACAGTTCGACTAGTCCACCAATTTAAAGTCACTCAGCAAGCTGTCCTTGGTGTTTCTCTGCGGGATCGAATCTGAACTAAAGTGGTCGACATAGCTCAGCAGATTAGCAAACGGAAGTGGCAGTGGGCTGGTCATATCTGTCGTAGGACCGATAACCATTGGGGCAGACTGGCTCTAGAATGGAGACTGAGAATCTGCAAACAGTGTATATGACCTGTGACTAGGCAACGACATTCGATGCTCTAGCGATTCAATGCGGTGGGCAGTAACTGGAAACAGAGTGGAAGATCGAAGATTTCTAATGCAGGGCACAGCTGGTGTCATATAGATCTTATTGTTTTTTTATGGCAGATGAAATGGAAAGGTGTCCAGTGAAATTACAGGGCATGTGAGACTTAGAGCTTGTCCAGAAGGGGCGAATTCGCCACGTTTGTCTCGTGCGTAACACGCGCGACCATTGCGTCCAGAAGAAGCGTACCAACGCGCGAGCATTTCACAATTCTGTATCAAAATTTTGTCGCACTCGCTTTGAAGTTCGCGCGTATGCTTGATGAAACAAGGCGTCTCTAGTATCTCGACTCGCGCAAAATACGCGCGTATCAAGCGCGAGTCGAAAGTCTGGCGAAGTGCACGCGATTTATTGCGCGACGCAATGTATTGACGCCCAGTATCTCGCTAACGCGCGTATCAATTCGCGCGAAACGATTCGCAGCAAATTTGCCCTTTCTGGACAAGGTCTTAACATCATAATGTCTCAAGGTAACAGGCAAGGTAACAGGGACTGTAATAGGTAGACGTCATCGCTTACCATTAGGCGACCGTCGTGCTTGTCCTGGTACCATTTACCATTAAAAAAAAATGTATGTCTGTGCAGTTCTTATTGCCTTCAATAACTAATAAGAAGTGGATTGATAACTCACAATGCCAGTGGCATCCACTCTCGTACCCACAATCTTCAATCTTATGACATCTTCCTCCTGGATCACATTATCTTCCTGTTTACTCTTGTAACATGGAGGATTCACATTTGGACAGAATTCCATGTCTGCTGGTATAGACTGGAAAGAAAAAATTGTCACGTCATCAAGGCCAAGGACAAATTTTTAGAGTATAGAATCATTGCTACAAGATTTCAAACCACATTTAAATATTTTTTAATAATGGTATAATAATATTATAATGGTGGTAGGACACTATCTAGTGTCCGCCTGGCAAGCTACCCTCAAGTTAGAAAATCTGTCAATAAGCATCTAACGTGTTCCGGTAGCTATCCTTGAGTGCCAGTTCCCATTCTAGGCCTAGAATGGTTACCATCCTCAACTGCATCATCACTTACCAACAGGTGAGATAGAGGACAGACTAGGCTAGCGCCTATAGTATAATTTTTTTTAATTACTTTTAATTTTATATTAATCTTTCTGCATCAATCTCGACATCAATGTCAACATACATTATTTTTGCAACATAGATCATCTCCAGCATGATGTGATCAAAATAAATTGATAGTGAGGATATGCATACTTACATGATGAGATATGAAGCAACTCAGGGGACCTATCTGAGCAAACATGCCAACCTGCAAATAAAAGAAATTATTTCTCTATGCATTTGCAACAATGTTCTCTATTTCCATAAACTTATGCCTATTAATAATTTACTTTACCTTATTAACTTGCGTTACAATAGCATCCAATACTTCTCCTTTGAATGGCCTGAATACTATGGCTTTATATTTTACTGGATACACCACAAATCCTTGACCGGGCTGTATCAGACCTGCTCCTATACTGTCTATCGTGGTCACTGCTATTACGAAACCGTACCTAGAACGATAAGACATCATAGAAAATATTGAATCGGCACAAAATATTCATCAAGAGGGTTTTATAACCTCACTCACTTGCCAGTACATGTTCCTTCTACTTCTGTGTATAATTTCTGTTTGACGGTGTCAAGTAATTGAGGACCGAAGTATCGTGGATGCAATAGTATTTCGTGTTCTAAAGATATCTGCAAAATAATATGAATTATACAACTTCTGAAAAGTAAGTACCAAAGTATTTATAATTGACTGATATTTACGTGATAAAACATCGTAATTAGTTGTTCCAAAACACGCTGAATTTATTATTGGTATTTAGTTAGACATACTACAGTAATGTATCTAGAAAAAAAAATTATATTGTAAATGTATTATTATTATTTTCTTAGTTTTTGGCTATTGTAAATGTATATTGTCGCCCAACTAAAATTCCCAAACAAACAACAGTGAACGCACAGACCACAGATTACTTTATGTGGCACAGACTACTATGATACTGAGTGAACGAGACCACATACATATAGTACACATATACGTAGTATCTCCTTAGTAGTCTGTGGTACACATCTCTGACACATATAGTACAGTGCCACAAGTATAACTTGGCGGTGGTGGTTTTTGAAACTAATTATTTTAATTGAAACTGTGAGTTTGAAGTTTGAGAGATTACCGCGACATTATTGTTGATAAATCTGCTACATTAAAATAGTTCAATAATGCCAAAAGTAATTAAAAGTGGTTTAAGAGAAACTGTTATCAAAGTACAAAGTAAAAGCATAGTGGCGCACAGGCACGCCAAGTTATACTTGCCGGACTGTAATCTGTGTCTCATTCACAGATTACTATGTTATATTATGTGTCAGAGGAATGATACAAGACGACGCGACGGCCGACGGCCCGACGCAACTGGCGACCAACTATTTGGCATTTTTGATGCTGTCACAGTCAGATGTCAAAAAGACAATTATCAACTTCAGAATTATTTTGTGTTATTCCACGCGCTACCAAACGATACGATTTTATTGGCAATTTAACGGAACCAACGTGAATTCTTTTGCTTTTGCGCCACGGCTTCGTACGTGTTATGAAGTGCTTGTAAAAAGTATCCCATGTGTTATTCTAGGTATGATCTATCTGTATGCCAAATTTTATCCAAATCCGTTCTGCTGTTTTGGGGGTAATATCACCTACGCACAGAAGGGTCATTATTGCCTGTCTGCGTCCGTTGGCTTGGACCAGGGGTACGTAGTATTATTATCATTTCTATGATAAAAGAGTCGTTTACGCGTGATGACGTGTTGATCAATGAAGATATCATTATTCCGTAGAGAGAGAAGGCAATAGAGTTCCGATGAGCGTATACAGTATGAGAGAAAAAATGCTATATACACAGATTATATCATTGTATATTGGAATTAGTATGGCTACAAGCTAAACTTCACCCTATTTTGAGGGTAATTAATGCTTAGAGATTACACAGTTTGTGCATTCTAAAAAATCTAATCTTCTCTTCATTTGCAAAAATGTGCATGGCATTTAGACTGGGCGCGCACTAGTGGCCAAGTTGCAGCGACTAGCGAGATACACACGTTAGTATGAAATCGCCACAAATCGTGCACACCTGGCCGCGGGCCGAGTCTGCGCGCCCGGTCTTTCACTTGATTAGCCCACGTACTTACAATTTTGTAAGGAACACCTTCACTACATTACCCTCCGTATGAGGAGTAATCGGAAAGCGGTTCACAGAATACATCTACCTAACAAGTTTCAATTCTGTAGTCCTAACAGTTTCGAAATAAAATGGCTGTGACATACGGACGGACAGACAGACAGACAGACATGACGAATCTATAAGGGTTCCGTTTTTTTCCATTCGGCTACGGAACCCTAAAAACGAATTGAGAACCTCCTCCTTTTTGGAATTAGGTTGAAAACATTAAACACAAGTAACGTATATCGTATTTTTATTTTTTTTTATTAAATAACTAACGTGGTAAAATAAGTCAGAAGCTAGTATCCCTCACAGTGTATAATGCAACCGTTTAGAAATGTCACGAAGAATAGATACTTAACAATCTGATGAATTTATCTCGCAATTTGGTCGGTTAGCACCACTTCCGTGGTTTGGTTTTTATCATATTTAAGACTACAAATGTAATAAAAATCTACATTTTATTGATTGAAAATACGTATAACTTTAATAATCTTATGATTTACTTAATGTGTTTAGTCAAAAATGCAACTTACCGATGAAAGGATATGTTGGGCTCATTTCACTCAGAACGGCTTTTACAGCCAATTATACTGCAATTTACCATAACTGCATATACCCAATTTTAGTATTATAAATAATACTACAATTCTAGAACATAAATAGTCCAAAAATGTAGTTTTTCACCAAAATTCATTTAACGCGCGAAAACGTCTGCTCTGATCTGCCATCGCATCAATCAAATTTCAACGGGGCCAAACAATAAATAGGCCATACGAAAATGGAGACAAAAACCTTATATCTCGACCTGCTCAAACATTAATAATTTGTCATCGCGCCGTCTTACTCTTGTAGTTATTATTATTTTAGCACCATATCTAGACTATACTCCCATCTACGCATTATTCATATTTATTGACCGAAAGAGCGATGCGGTTTTGAGATTGGCCAAATTTGCTTCTCTCCTACAGGTCGCATTTTTCAACCAGTTTGCTCAAAAACTACATTAAAAACAAATCTGGATATTTCAGACAGTGACGTTAAAGTAAGCAGGTATAAATAAAACAATGATTAGTTTGTTGTCTTATTACAATCATACGAATCGACCGATTATGCTTTAATTCTGCAAAGGAAGAAACATCAGTAATAGCCTGGCGTTTGATCACTATCTCACCTGTTGTGATCGAGGATGGTGAATACACTAGACCTAGAATGGCCTGACTCTCGTACTATTACAATTGAAAGCTTCTGTTAAACTTTTTACGTATCAGACCAAAATATCAATGAGCAGTATATAGTATATTGAATAAATTACATTTCAAACGATTCGTTCGAGTCAGAATACTATCGATACTGCAAGAGTAAAACGAAAGCCGGTACAACACTAATGATTAGTAAATTAAATGCCAAATGAATGGAAGGCAAGTGTATCGTATTCGTAATCAGATTGTTGTAAAAAATGGCAAAAACTTACGATTATTTATTTAAATTACTTCTGATTGGTGATTCTGGAGTGGGGAAAACATCAATATTGTTTAGATTCTCTGAAGATGCTTTCAATATCTCGTTTATATCAACTATTGGTAAGTACTCGAGTCTCAAATCAAAGGTTAATGTCAGGAGATATTTTTTGTACGAACAGGATTTTTTGTTTCTTTGTTCGTCGTATAATTTGAGTATAGATTTGTGTGATGATATCGTCGGTGCACAAGGGCGCGGTCCCTCGCTTAAGAAGCCCTTAACGAACTAACTATACGAGACTGGGGTCCATGACATCATACTCACTAATTTTAATTAACTTGCGAGTTCAGTTTAATAACAAGTGATCTCTGTTCGCAGGTATTGACTTTAAAATACGGACAATAGACCTAGACGGGAAGAAAGTCAAGTTACAGATATGGTGAGTTGGTTTTGTTACAATAGAATTTGCATTGGCAGGCCAATTTGTAAGGCGCGCCCACTATGCAGAATGCCTTTGAAATAAGTGTTATAAATGTACCCAGAGATGTATATAAAGTTTATAGTGTTGCTCATAAGTATTATTTGATCTAAATATAAGTACATTATTTAGTCAAGATTGAGCACTAATCTTTAAAGAAACATGATAGGAAAGTATAAAGACACATTATTTTGTTATTAAAAGCTGTACTTAAATATATAAACAATTACAGGGATACGGCAGGCCAAGAGAGGTTCCGTACAATAACGACAGCATACTACCGTGGCTCTATGGGCATTATGCTGGTGTATGATGTTACAAATGAGAAAAGCTTTGAAAACATCAAGAACTGGATTAGAAACATTGAGGAGAATGCTAGCGCTGATGTAGAAAAAATGATACTCGGCAATAAATGTGATTTAGATGCTAAAAGACAGGTAAATATAAACATTTAAAACAGAAATTGGTATAAGCACAAATCAGCCTGCAAATTAAATCTTGCAGAAAATTTAAAAACAATCTTGAGATATTTCCAACTGTAACTATAATCTCAAGATAAGAACTTTAGTTGCCTTAAAAATATACTTATTGAGTATATACTTATTGAGTATATATATATGAGTTTATTTTTAAGGGAAATAAACTCTCTCTAAAGATATAATAAAGTTTACTTGGTACTTTTTATCTCTAGTGATATAATAAAGTTTATCTTATGTATAAAAATCAATTGCTGTTTGTTAGTCTCACTAAAACTCGAGAACGGCTGGGCCGATTTAGCTGATTTTGGTTTTGAAATGTTTGTCGTAGTTCAGGGAAGGTTTAAGCGGTGAAAAAATATGTAAAAATTGCAAGGAAGATAGTAAAAACAACAATTTAATTTGCCATATAAACTGCTCTACATACTTTCCTGTCAAACATTTGACGTTCGTCCCTTCCCTTTGGATGACCGTCAAATATTTTTATGATTTTTTCTTTCGGTAGGGTAGACTCAGTTCCACTCTCGAATTGAAATTTCAAGCACGTATTAAATTAAGGGTTTTGAATCGACAACATAATATATTCACATTACTTGCATTATCATGTAGGTATTAAAATTTTAATATTTTGAATTTTGATAGTTGTCCCATTGTTGGTTCGTTAAGACATTTTTGTATTTTGACATTTATTTTTGTGTATCAATAATATTAAATAATAAAGTCCCTATACAATACAAGAAACATGTTTTTAAGGCTTTTTATGCTCGATCTTACAAACCCTAATAGATTAAGACTTGAAATTTACTCATGATGTGTATTGCATGCAATGGCTGCTATAAGATTAAATAATAAACAAATTAAAGGCGGTCCCCATACAAGAATCATATTTATCTGGCAACTATTGTTCAATCGGAACCCTGCGTGTGCAGGTCTGACTCGCACTTGGACATTTTATTTATATTTGCGGTACAAAGTTTGCCAGGTCAGCTAGTTTTACGTATAAATCTAGATTAAGCCCAAGTGTTTAAATTAATTTTTAAAATAATAATTAGTCGGTAATCATTATTAGTTATTACTGAAAAACTACTCTACTTAATAAAGCCTTTGCAATATTCTAAAATAACAATATAAATGTCCTTAAACAAATCTAAATGTCAATATTTTTTATCAATGGTAATGAAACTAAATGGTGATTAGGGCATATCCCTCCTGATGGTGGAAAGTCACAAAAAGAGCCAAAGATCGGGCTCAGTGGGGTCATCTTGGGAGAGACCTACGTCCGGCAGTGGACTGATACCGACTGATGATGAAAGAAACTAAAATGCTCACTGTATTACTATTCATTACTCAATTACACATAAAAGGATAACAAAACAAAAGCAATTAATCATAAGCTCAGCTATTGATTACAAGATGAGTCAGTGACTACTGGTTGATGAGAGGAAACAGATGTTTCACTATTATCGTGAGTACAGTTACAATGGTGATACTGGCCTTTGCTGAGAACTACTGTAGAGGGAAGGAAAATGTTGTTCAGTAGATTCTATGCTGGCAATATTTTAGTTATTTGATCTTTAGTAGAGTCTGTGCAGAAAGTTGTTGTAATGTAACAACGATTAACCAATAGCTAAAAATAGGTTGCATTGTGAAAAAATATAAACTGGCCAAGGGCAAGTCGGACTCGCACTCGTAGGGTTCCGTAACACAGTAAAGTATTCTATAACTATGATTTTTCGCAACTAACAAATTAACTTTGTTTTTCATAGTGTTTGTATAAAAAACAAAGTTATCTTTGCGGTCGCCATACTGCTGACTGTATCTCGTTTAAACCAATTTTCGTTGTTAGTTTTTATTAAGATCTACAGCATATATTATTTTAGATTTTTCACTCCCATACTTTAAAAGTTAGAGGTGGGGCGACACACATTTGACCACTTTAGACGCGCCTATCTTTCAAATAATTGACTTTGAGAAAAAATGATTTTAGGAACCTCAGTGTCATTTTTAAAGACCTATCCATAGAAACCCCACACGTATAGGTGTGAAGAAAAAAAATTGTTTGTTTCAGTTCCATGTATCGGATGCCCCCCTTAAACTTTTATTTCAATTCTGTAATCCTAATAGTTTCAGAATAAAATGGCTGTGACATACATGACGAACGGACATGACAAATTTATAAGGGTTCCGTTTTTTGCCATTCGGCTACGGAACCCTAAAAATGATAATTTCACCATAGGACCACATAAACCTCATTGTCATTACGGTCAGGTTAGATAGTGATCTAATGTTGGTCATATTATATCAAATTATGAGTAAAACCACCACTAATAAATATCTATATAAATGTTTATTTGCTGATTTCTTTAATATTTTTCTTATATATATAAGATTTTTTTTATTTTATGTGTATTACATAAAAATTAGGAAAGGCTTTATAATCTCACTTAAAGTACAAATAGTACAAAATTATGTTTATTCATATTATTTCTCTGTGGAAAAATAAGCGGCCATGTCATAAGACATCTTGCTTGGTTGAACAAAAACAATGACTAAGCCTCTCTTGATTTTGCCTTGCTAAACAATATACATTTGTGTCATTGTCTAAACTACATATTTTGAAGAAAATGGAATCACTTTCTAAAATGTAGAAGAAAGTAAACCACAAGTTGAGACAATGAAAAGTAGATTTTTCATTGTTAAGTTCATGGTATGCAGATTTCTTCGACCGGATGATTTGTAGATTGTGAAGCAGTAAAGTTTCTTTAATTATTAAAAACATTCACTTAAAGTTATATATAGTATTGTACTTAAATACCTCAGTATTTAAGTGCATACCTATATTTGAATATTTTGATAAGATCTTTATACAGACCAAAACCGTATGCGAATATACCCTTCTACAAGCAAAAAGATGTAATTGGCCATACAATAAAAGCAAAAAACCAAGTGTGTACACTTGATAAAGAGCATAAAAAAATTGTATCAAAATTCACCAGAGACATGAGGTACTATCCTACTATCTATTAAATTTATTTCTAAAAAAAATATCAGTAGATCCCCCTATTAGGACAAACTAACACCAATATCAACTATTAGGGTCAGCTAACACCGAGACGCGACGGTGCGCACTTTTAAAAATAAAAAGACACATTACATTGAGATAATTCGGCGGTGTCGCGCTGCGCTGTGCGGTTTCGGGCTGCCCGTGTAAAAAGCCCCGTGGTACAAAGTAGAACCTTATTTACTACACTTAAACATACACATTTCATTGAAATAATTTGGCGGCGCGACTTCTCGCTGCGCGGCGCGAAACCACAAGCATCGTCGCCTCACGTCTCGGTGTTAACTGACTCTTATTGTTAAATATTAATTTATTTATGAAATGCATCATAATGTTAAATGACTAAATATTTTCTTGTTTCTAGGTATCAAAAGAACGGGGTGAACAACTAGCAATAGAATATCAAATCAAATTTGTTGAGACTTCAGCAAAAGACTCGCTAAATGTAGAGTATGCATTTTATACACTGGCGAAAGATATTAAAGCAAAGATGGAGAAGAAACAGGTAATTTATTAAATTTGTTTGTATATTATCATCATTGTTATCATCAGGACCTTTAACAATTACCTATGAGCCAACGAGTAGGTCAATTCAAGTTAAATATGTCAATCAAGATCAATCTTTCCACCCTAAGATTGTCTGGAAGTTGTCGGCTTTAAGCGATTTTAAGACATTATGTTTTGTGTACTATTTTTTACTTTTAATATGTATGGTGTAATAAAGTGTTTATCTATCCTGAGACACAAGGGGCATTGCACAGGGGAATAACATATCCCACATTAGACAAAAGTGACATAAAATCACAACTGAATTATGACCAACATTTAGATGTTAATTATAAATATACATGGTGATAGTTGCTAGGATTAGGTATTCAGTTATGTGGGCAACTTTCCACAGGTAGCACGAGCATATTATATCGATGTTCCGCCTGACTTGCTACCAAAAATTAGCTTACCACCATCAAGGAGAAAATCTGGCAGATGGTGGCAGTCTGCCACCATATCCTTACGGTGTTCCGATAGTCCTTGAGATTCTAGGCATAGCATGTTCACCATTTTTGACCACATCATCGCTTACCACCAGGTGAGATAGCAGTCAAACGCTATCCATATTAAAAAAAAAATAGAGTCCAACATAAATAGGTTTGGTATCCAACAAAGAGGAGATAGAGGAGCTGTGTACAAATTACACAGCACGACGAAATCCCATAAGTAATTACACGCATTCCCTTTCCTCCACTTTTGTAGATTTCAACTCCCTAAGTTGATAAGGGCTGATTATGAATAATTTGTTTCTTTTTTAACATTACTCGCAATTTGGGGGTTGCACATTACTAATATTCTTGTTAACCCCTCCAACTGAGCTAAATATGCTTGTGTCTGGAGTGGGTTCACGTCAATAGTGCATTGGGTGGGGTGGGGATCGAAACGACCACTCCATCGCCAGCCCGACACCCTATCCATTGGGCTATTGCCGCCTATATTAAATGCAACATGTAGAACTTTCACCAAATATAAATGTTCATGCATCTATTGTAATGTACGAACATGGCAATTGTTTCAAGGCCTTATCAATGAGCCCCTATTTGTGGATTCATATGCCGCCAACAGAAAATTAAACTTGCTAAATGTGTCATGCAAACAGTTCTGAAGTTTTAAGCAATTTGTTTTGTGGCATAATAGAGTAGAGGAACCATTTTATGTCGTATGCAATTATTGTGTACCTTAAATTTGATCGCTGTAATGGCCAGATAAATTAAAAACTATTGATTTTTTTTTTTAATACTTTATAGGCTAGCATTTGACCACTATCTCACCTGTTGGTAAGTGATGATGCGGTCGAAGATGGTAAGTAAGCACGCTAGGCCTAGAATGGGAACTGGCTCTCAAGGATGGCTGCCGGAGCACATTAGATGTTTTGGTGACAGATTTTCTAGTGGAGTTCAAGATCTTAATAATTCATCAGGCCCAAAGTCTTTGTTTATAGAGTTTGAGTGCCGCAGTAAATGTAATAAGCAGACGTAATGGCTAACCATCAGGGGCAGGTCCTGCAAGATGGTGTACCAACATTTTATGTTTGTTCGCGGATAACTTTGTTTATGAACCGATTTTGATTATTCTTTTTTTGTTGGAAAGGAGATATCCCAAGTGTGGTATCATAGTAATTTTATCGAGGTCTGATAAGTATCTCCGGTAAACACCTCAAAATTGGTACTGAAAATTAATAGTGTGGCATTGAAGTCGGTTCTTTTTAGTTTTTTAAACGATCTTATTATATAAGTAACCTATTTAATTAGATGACTAAAATAAAATATCCTTTAACTAGGTCAATGAAAATACAATCTGTTTGCTATTTAGATGTATCTTTACATAGTATAAAACCTGTTTGCTATTTAGATGTATCTTTACATAGTATAAAACAAAGTCAATTCCGTCCATTTGTATGCTTAGATCGTTTAAACAACGCGACGGATTTTAATATAGTTTTCTTCAATAGTTAGAGTGATTCATGAGAAAGGTTTATAACTAGGATTAAATGCGGGCAAAGCCGTGGGGCGCAGCTAGTAAGATATATAACATTGTAAAGTTACATCAAAATCCGTTCAGTAGTGTTTGCGAGAAGGAGTAACAAACATCATTTTTCATGAAATTTGGCATTTATAATATTAGTAGAATAGTCATAGGATAGGATGTACAATACGAATTATGTACTTTTCAAGTAACTTTTGCTAAAATATCTTTATCTTTTTTTCCATGGCTGGCTTGTCAAAACAGAAGGTAAAGAATTGATTGTTGTGTACGAGTCTTAGCTTTGTAATACTTTGTATACAGCATATATTGTTCAGTGCATGTTTTTAGTGTTGTTGTTGTATTGCTAAGCAGCATAGATTTTTTGTCTTAATATAATTAGATTTGTGAATAGTCACAAATATATAGAGTACCTAATAGTCAGAATTAGCTTTTATCTTAATGCTGTATGCATGTGTTGGTATTGTATAATTTAATAGTTTTTTTTTTTACACCGAACTGGGTAGCACTTGACCACTATCTCACCAGATGTTAAATATGATAGTGAATTGAGAAGTAGAGTAGATAATATTACAAATGTAGATCTGGACAGTTTAGATGTCTGAATAGATATTTTAGAAATACTTAAAAATTAATTAGAGTCTGAACTCAAACAAATGTTTTTAGGATTATGAAATCTTTGTCATTTCGAAGGACATGGTGTCTAGTGAAATTATAGGATTTTGAGTAAGAAGAGACATATCATTTAGATGAGGTACCAACGGAAGCAGTGCAGTAACATGCAAAATTTCTGACTATCCAGTGTATCCAGCGCCAATGCAGATGTTATCGCTTACCATCAGGCGAGCGTCTTGCTTGTGTTTTAGATACATTATGTTATCAAAAAACAAGGTTTTTTATTGCGTCTAGTGGATTGTTTTATTAGGCATACAATTTTCTTATCTCAAAATATTAATGCATCGCTTATGTTCTTCAATTGAACTGTTGTGTAATACTAGAAAGTTGCGATTGTTGATAACACAGAAGATATCTTTATTTGCCATATTGATTACGAAAGCAGACGTCTGTGTCCGAGCTATTTTATTAATAGCATGCTTATTGTTGATTTGACAGACTAACATTGTTAGGCTTACATAGGTTGGCGTAGTGACGCGCTTGATTGGCGGCCAAGTTTCGTATGGCGCTTTATTTTACAAACGCGTGTGATGTGTTTTGCATTACCTTTACCTTACCTATGATCAAAAACGTTGCACGAACATCTGTCAAACACTAAAATCAATGTGATGAAAAGAGCAAACACATGACTTAGGTCACTACTTATCACTACTAGGCCTATGACATTTTTTTGATAGATATATCATAGGCTAGGAGTGACGTCACGGTCTTAAGTTCCTAATAGATTATCAGGGATAAGGGATATCAGGAACCTGTGAAACTGGCCTTAAATCAAATAGGATATATAACAAATATTACGTTTCTTGAAGTGTTACACACACATTTATATATTTGTACATTATTACACACAATGGGGTACGATGACATTTTTGATAGTGTGCAGCAGTGCAGCAGTCGGAACGGAACACGTTAGTTTTAGTTCATAAAATAGTAAACAACATTTTAAAATTAAATTCTAAGGTTTCAGCTTTTTTAATCTGTTTCATAACACAATTAAATAGTAGTCGCATGTTATTACGTCATACAGCTATGTAAACTTAGAATTGTCAACTGTTAACTATCTTATCACTGCATTTGTTTATACAGCTAACTGACGTCATGACCACAGAGCAATATGGCGTCTACTGCGTCCAGCGTTTTCGTCAAATTATGCGCGAGATTTAAAAATCCAAAATTATTGCACTAATGCATTTTTATGGCACCTAACGATTATGAAAATTTTGTGAACTTTTAGTAGTTCATTAGCAGTTTAGAATCTAATTGAGACACTTTTCATAAATGAGTGTATTACCCTATTGCAATTATATGTATGATGAGTTAACAGTGGGTGATAAAGTAGTGTGTGTGTGTTTCAGGAGGCGAGCAACCCCCCGGGCCGGACAGGTGGGCACCAGCTCACGGCGGCTGACACGCAGCGCAAGCCCACCTCGTGGCTGGCTCGTTGTGCGCTGCTCTGACGGCCCGCCCCTCCCACCTACCCGCTCACACGTGCCACTCACGGCTGCCATCCCACTAAACCCAGAAGAGACACATTCCTTGCAATACATCATCTACCCCGTACTCTCTTCTCGGCTTTGATCCATCAGAGATTTTGTTAACAGCAATTTTGCACATCGTCAATCGAAGCTAAGCTTCCGACTTTTCCCAGGACCTCAAAGTTACGTTCAAATCCCTGGAGCGGTTATCGGTTGACGTCATAGAATGGGATCGAGTGTTACTTGAGGATTTATTCTACCGAACTTGTATTACTGTTGTATGAAAATGCATGTTTTAAATTAGTGTGACGTGATATCGGCAAAGACTGCTTCGATGCTGTAATCCGTCAGTAAGGTCATATTGTGATCTAACTTTGGCAAGTCCAAGTGTCGTAACGGTTCACTTGTGTGTCCGCACATCATTTGCACATTAGCAGTACACCTGGATTGCTGAACTATGCCATAAGGAGCCGCTTGGTTCACTACTTTGTATACAAACTTACCATCTCGACTATATTTTTCGACCCATATTTTGTAAACAGTGCATTGATTCGGATGAGGGCTCGCTTTTTGTATTTTTATATACATGACTATATCATAATCGTCACTCTTAGGTAGTCGGTGGTCAAAACAGTATTTCAGATTTATGAATTTCTTCTTGTACATTTGTTTTAAAAGTTACAATTTTATTTTAAGGTGAAATTAATTGGTGGTACAAGCGGTACATTATTATAATTGAGATAGAAATGGTTTTATGGATATTATTTCGATAGAATATTTTAGCTGTACTTTTTCTTTTTGCTACATACTTAAGATATATATTTTAATGTAATATATTCTATTTAATTTGAATAAAGTGCTTTTTTTACAAACATATTCTTATTATTTTCACCCAATTTCTTAAATATTAGGCTAATGACTGAATTTGGTGCTAGAGGCACTAGTGTAGTAGTAATCCAAGTAATGTATAAAGACTGCCTAAAACATATTCTACAATAAAGCCATTTTCTGAAGGAAAGCAGTTGTCCCTGCGCATTCAGTGCGATAAGTGTATAATGTGTGAATGGTATAAAATGTGTATTATTATTAATCATTTTTATTTACATATAAAAAGTAATTAAAATAAAAAATTTCTTCTGCACGTGTTATAACAGATTTATGTACTTGCCAGTGGCGCCAACTGGTGCACATCAGATCAGCAGCCCCCCATTCATCATAAATAAAACAAAATATTAAAAGTGTTTTAATTCATTGCCCAACAGTCAGTATATACAAGTAAATAACATTTTAGTAACATCAATCGAGGAAGTATCTAGTCTTTCAGTGATCAAATAATTACATCTCTTATAAACTCATTTTTTATGTATATAATATCTCATAATAAATGCTTTCATGACGTTTGAATTTGTTTGGGTTTTTTAGATTTGAAGGGTTTCAATGCAAGGTTCTTGATCTGAATTAATGCAAACTTTCCTGCAAAGCCAAGTCCGTACAGAGTTTTCTTCAAGGAAAGCAGCAAAATTGCTAGAGCTAGCTGCGAGCCTTTTCTCCATAACACCACATATGATGGTATAGGAGGAAGTTTGTCTGACCAGATGCCATTCCGGATGCTCTTAGCTTTTGCTTCTGCATTCAGGATAATGGGAGCCAGTTGTGATTCTACAGTTTTTTGTCTGATGCCATTTGGGACTGATGCTTTTGCAAATCCTAGCTCAACCAACTTTTGTCCTATGTCAATGGTTTGTTCTGGTTTTTTCTGAAAGAAAAATTAATTTTAATTTTTTTTACTTATTATTTGAGGTTATTGAGGGTAGCTGTGGGAAAGGATATATATATGGTTGAACTTAAAATACATATTATTATTTCAACTAATATGTAACTTCTTTGGTCTATAACATACCTTTTCTGCAGGTAAATGCAGTAAAACAGTTGATACTAGATCATCTTTATCTCTTCCCATAGGTTTCAGAGTGACCTGACGACCCTTACCTACACATTCTAACCAGTTCACTGCATTCCCACTTGCTATTTCCACACCCCATAGCTGTAAAAATAGATAAATTATACTTGCATGGAATAATATTAGGTCACAATAATAATAATAATACAAGACAACAACCTTGACTGGAAGTGGAGGCTTACTAGAATGCCACAGGGGTAGGTATATTGGTGCTTTGTGGTTGATCAGAACCCGAACCGGCGAATGTTGGATCCCGGCATACTCTCCACGCAGCGGTTCGTGCCTTTTGATGAAGTGATCCGGTACTTTGCTCGCCTTTGAGAATTTGCTAACCTAATTACAATAATAAAATAAAGTTATGTAATGTAAGTAACTGTAACGCTCGATTTATAACAATATTTACCGGGCGGATCCTATAAATTGATGCAGCCAAGCCTGCAGATGCCAACGTATAAATTGCAATCTGAAAACAAAACGAAATAAAGTTTAAACTCAGTACTGCCACTTCATTCTTTATTTCGGCGGTCTGAAATTTACATTTACTCCCCGGTAGTCCTGCTGGAGTAAATTTTGTACATTGTAAAAGAATCCTCCTTCGTTATTAGCCATTTTTTTTATTCGTTTGTACTACAAATTCACATATTTCTTTGAAAATTATTGTCATCCAGAAAAGATATCATCATGTAATTTTAGAAAATGTTTTGAGAAACTTCGATCACAGACCACACTTTGATTTCCTTTTGACAGAGAGTATTGACATTTAATTAAATTACGTCAAGGTTGAAATTGTCAAAAACACGAGAATTAAGCGTCAAACACACTGTCTCGGTCTGCGGAGCCTGGGGGCATGCCGCGGTCAGTTGTGATCATAGAGAAAGTATATATATGTGGCGACCTCGCCTTATTTTATGATGTTCGTTGATGTTGGTGCTGAACAGTGCAGAGCTGCAACTAGACGAAAGGAGCCTAGAAGATTCCGTCGTCTTACCTCTTTTATTTTGTGAAAGTGTCAAGGTACCCAAATTCGTCAGTTCCTGTCCCGGATTGTCGCAAACGACATTCCGAGGTCCCTGTTTTTTTTAAGCGGACGCTGCTGGCGCATTATTTTTATGTGGCGAACTTAATTATGTGTTTTTAGAATTTTTGTTTTTCTATATCGTAGTTAGGCTATGCCTATAGGTGTAGATCGCCGCATCACGATCATTCTAGCCCAGAACAGCCTTGTAGAACCTAGAAAGGAATAACAATTAATTTCCTTTGTTTTTTTTTCCCTGTTGTCATTGTGCAATTGTTTTCTGTGCTTTGAAAATTTTCAGATTGGTACCTTCTGGAAGCTTTTTACTTCCCGGACGTGCAGTTGGATTGAAAGGCGTCGACGATGACGGGACAAGAGGCTCGTCCGTCGGGACCGACTGCAGAAAGGGAGGCGTTCTTCGAGGCATCGAATGATAGTCAGGATGGGCAAGTATGCGTCGGCCGGGTGAGTATTCGTACACCTGTTTTTTGTAAGGACAGGCCTGCCCTGTGGTTTGCCAGTCTTGAGGCGCAATTCGGTATTAATAAAATCACTCAGGAAGTGACAAAATTTTTTTATGCCGTGGCACACTTAGATATTAGTTGCACCAGGGAGGTTGAGGACATGATCGTCCAACCCCCTACCGATGCCCCGTATACAAAATTAAAGGAGGCGATTATATTGTGCTTCTCGGACTCACACGAAGAAAGCATTCGCAAACTATTAGAGGGCGTGACCATCGGGGACCGGAAGCCGTCGACTTTCTTGCGTCATTTAAGGACGCAGGCGGGTAGCAGTTTCCCCGAGGACGTTTTGAAGTCAATCTGGTCCAACAGATTACCGCGACAAATTCAAATTGTTTTGGCTGCACAACAGGTGCAGGGTTTAAATGAATCAGCGATTTTAGCGGACAGATTAATGGACATACAGATACAAGGTCCGTCCCAGATTTGCGGCACGCGCGCAGAGACCCCGTACCCATCTTCGGAGCGATCGGAGATGGAAGACTTAAAAGAACAAATTTCAAAGTTGACGGGGATGGTTGCGTCTGTCATGCAGGTACAGTCGCGTAGTAGTAGGGCTCATAGCCCGAACAACAATAATCGTTAGGGTAATAGGCGCGACCGTAGCCGAAGTAGGTCGCGTCCAAGAAATACCATGCTGTGCTGGTACCACGATAGGTTTGCCGCTAAGGCAACAAAATGCGTGAAACCTTGTAGCTGGCAACAGGGAAATGCGAGCCGCGATCGATAGTAACGGCGATCGATCGCGAGTTTAAAAGTCGTAGGTTGTTCATTAGTGATCGTGCAACTAAAATATTTTTTTTGGTAGATACAGGTTCGGATATCCGCTGTTTCCCGCGACGCCTAGTAAAGGGTCGTTTAGGGGAGAGTGGTTACGAGTTGTTTGCCGCAAACCAGTCATCTATTAAAACCTACGGCACAACTACTCCTCATTTAGACCTCGGTTTTAGAAGAGAGTTCACTTGGAACTTTGTAATCGCAGATGTTAGCACTCCAATTATTGGCTCAGACTTTTTGAGCCACTATAATTTGTTAGCCGACTGCCGTCGACAACGGATAATCGATGGGGTTACTAAACTGAGCGTTGTAGCAACTGCAGCAAACGTTGCGCAGTCCAGTGTTAGGGCCATCGTACTCCCGAGTAACAGTTATACGGATTTGTTTTCAGATTTTCCCGATATTACGCGCACACCAGTATCGATAGGGTAGTCAGGCATTCGACTAGGCACCACATTGAAACAACAGAGGGACCACCCATTTCGTGCAGACCACGACGGCTGGCCCCCGATAAACTTCGTGTGGCGCAGCAAGAGTTCGACGCAATGGTTCGAGCTGGTACAGCTAGGCCTTCGGATAGTCCTTGGTCATCACCCTTGCACCTTGTTTCTAAAAAGGATTCAACCTGGCGTCCGTGTGGCGATTACCGGGTATTAAACGCGCGAACTATCCCTGATAGATATCCGGTTAGGCATATCGGTGATTTTGCTAGCAACTTAGCTAAGTCAACGGTATTTACGACGGTAGATTTGGTTAAAGCTTACAATCAAATTCCCGTGTTTAAAGGGGATATTTGCAAAACTGCGATTATAACACCGTTCGGGTTATTCGAATTTCCCTACATGACATTCGGTTTACGAAATGCAGGTCAGACTTTTCAACGATTTATCGGCGAAGTCGTGCGAGGCCTCGATTTCTGTTACGCATACGTTGATGACATCCTGGTACATTCCGTGGATAAGCCGAGTCATGCGGAACACCTCAAAATACTGTTCGGTAGGTTACGACAGTTCGGTGTTGTTATTAACCCGGCAAAGTGCGTTTTTGGTACATCTGAGGTTACCTTTTTAGGTTATCAGATCAATGCAGAAGGCACAAAGCCGCCTAACGAGCGAATACAAGCGCTCGCAGAGTTCCCGCCTCCTAAAACTGTGCAGGGAATGCGACGTTTTTTAGGAATGTTAAATTTCTACCGCAGATTTTTACCCGGTGCAGCTTAATATCAGGCACCTCTGGTTGATGCGATTTCATCCACTCAAGGGAAAGGTACACAACCATTCCCTTGGACGGATGCCTTAGAAAAAGACTACATAGCTTGTAGGGATAGCCTCACAACAGTTACCTTGTTGTCACACCCTGATAGTAACGCGCAGTTAGGTTTATTTACCGACGCGTCAGGTACTCATGTAGGCTCGTGTTTACAACAACGTAAGAGTGAGAATGAGAGTTGGCATGCCTTAGCCTTTTTCAGTAAAAAATTAACAGAAAAGCAGGAGTGGCCCGCTTATTATAGGGAACTTCTACCTGTTTACGAGAGTGTTCAGCAATTCAGACATTTCTTGGAAGCGCAACATGTGACCATATTTACGGATCACAAACCTCTAATTTTCGCGTTTAAACAGCGAAGAGAAAAGTTACCACCGGTTCAATTAAACCAGTTGAGTTTCATTAGCCAATTTACCACTGATTTCGTCTACGTTAAAGGCGACGACAATGTAGTGGCAGATGCGATGTCGCGCATAGAGGCAATTTCTCTTACAGACGACTGCGCTGCTCTGGCTGAAGCTCAGAAGGTGGACGAGGAACTTGTTACGTTGTGAGCAGATTCTTCTTTGAAATTAGAATCTGTTCCTATTCCAGGAACGGATATTTCTGCGACATGCGATGTATCAACGGGGAAACCGAGACCGTATTTACCCGCATCCTTTCGACGGCCTGTATTTCTCAGATTGCACAATCTCGGCCACCCTAGCGCGCGCACAAGCGCACGCCTGGTCGCAGATCGTTACATCTGGCCGTTACTTAGGAAAGATTGTATGTCTTGGGCACGTTGTTGTGTCTCATGCCAGAGTAGCATAATTACCAGGCATGCTTCATCTCCGTTAGGCAATTTTGCCAGCACAAGTTCTCGTTTTCAGCAGGTACATTTAGACATAATCGGACCGATGCCGCATTCAAACGGTTTTACGTACTGCCTCACCGCAATCGATAGATTTACGAGGTGGGCAGAGGCATGGCCGATGTCGTGTATCACTGCTGAAGAGGTAGCAAATACCTTTGTCAACGGGTGGATTTCGCGATTTGGTGTACCACTCGTTGTCACTACTGACCAAGGCAGACAGTTTGAGTCTACCTTGTTTAATGAGTTGTTACAGTTTTGCGCAACTAAGCGAATTAGGACAACAAGTTATCATCCGCAAGCTAATGGGATGGTAGAACGTTTACACAGACAGCTTAAGGCTGCTTTAATGTGCCATGCAGAGACATGGAGAGCCTTACCGCTGGTTCTGCTAGGTATTAGAACAGCACTCAAGGAAGACTTGAAATGATCTGCTGCCGAGTTATTATATGGAGAGCCTTTGAGACTTCCAGGGGATTTCGTGGTACCATCCTTGCCAACCAGTGATAGTAGTGCGCATGATTTTTTGGCACAGCTACGTAAGGTTGTGGCAGATCTTCGACCAATTCCTGCGTCTCGGCATTCGTCTCCTTCAGTTTTCACTTTTAAAGAAATGTCGACCACTACGCACGTGTTTTTACGTGACGATACGGTCCGACGTTCTCTTCAGCCACCCTATACTGGACCATATAAGGTCCTCAGTAGAGGGGCAAAAACCGTCACGATTTATGTGGGGGGGAAAAGGCAGGAGGTAAGCGTGGACAGAGTTAAACCAGCACATCTCGAGGCTGAGGATGATCATGAATCGACCTCAGTGCAACCAGGCGGCAACCCATTGGACGTACCTCTCACGGTGCCTGTTCCTCCGGTCGGAAATTTAATTCCATTGCCTGCCTCGAAGGAGTCTCCTCCACCAGCCTTGGATCCTGTCGTTTCGACGCGTTCTGGACGTCGAGTCAAATTTAGGGATGTTTTGGATCTGTGAATCCTTAGTCCCGAGATAATTTGAGTTTTAGTTAATGTAAATTGTTATTTTGTATAATTTGGTTGAACTGACGTCCCGAATTTCAACTTCCTCTATGGTCATCTCAGATTTGTTTGATTCTGAATGACTATGGGACAATTTTGTTCATCCTTCCGATTACGGGCGGCCTCCCTTTTTGGTGGGGATGTTCGTCTTCGTGGGGGGGTGATGTGGCGACCTCGCCTTATTTTATGATGTTCGAACTCTTTGTTGACAGCTTAATTTTCTCGTCCGATATATTTGAATGTTTTTCATATGTCGATGGTAGAATTGGTTGCCAAGGATTCTGACATGTTATTTTTCACAAGTTAATATATTTTATTGCTTCCAATGTTTGGTTATTAAAGGAAACCAATATTATTTTCCAATTAAAGGATTAAAATCACATGAGACCGTTTTGTAAAGAAAACCGTCCATGTGAGGATTAATGTTAAACCATTAATAAATTATTAAAACATACAAGACGAATTAAATTATTGAAGAGAATCTGTCACATACAAACGAGCACTTGACGGTCGCGTCGGAATAATATCTTCCTGGGACCGTCGATATAAAAGCTAAGTACCTATAGTTTCCTTATTAATCTAGAAGAGGACCCCTCTCTGTTCTTCACCGGCTCTTACGCCTCAGTCGTAAAACGCCGGAACTGCAAGTGCCATCCCATTCCTGTCTCAGTATTTAAGTAACAGTAGATAGGGTTGGCACACATAAAAGTAATTGGGATTTCCCGGGAGTTTTCCCGGAGGTCCCAAATATATATATATTGTTAGAATATTTCCAACTACCCTCACGCTGCGACTGGGCTCGATAGTATAAAAGCGGACAGCGAGCGGGGGTATCAGTCTTCAGTCTTCGTTTGGCCGTCGTACGGTTCGGACGTCGTGGTTATGTTGTTAGCTTAGACACCTTATGTAATTGTTATTATGTTGAGGTTCTGTGGCATTATATAGCTGTGGGTATTGTGATAGTGTTTATTGTTATTATGTTGAGGTTCTGTGGTATTATATAACTGTGGGTATTGTGATAGTGTTTATTTTTTTAGCCTTTTTCACTTCTGGTCTCTAAGAATATATATACAGGCTGTCTGGTTTCGTATGGTCCAAACGAAAACCGTCGACGGAGGACTCCAAGGGCTACCCAGAGAACCCCCATGTAAATTCCGCGAAATACTATAGTTTCCGAGAAAATTGAGTTTTACTTGTTTTGAGTTAGTCCCCGAAATGTTGTAAATTATTAAAATTTTCTCCAAAACTATAAAGGCTAGAGCCCTAGTTTTTTTTGTGGGACTATAAACAATGAATAGATAGGTCTTTCAGGAAAAACTATTTATTTTATTTTGGCATATTCGTTTCTGAGAAAAAAAATAAGACGAAATTTTTTTATTTAGACGATATTTGAACTTTTACTTTGGGCAGACTTTTTTTCCAAAAAACCACACAGTAAAAAAAGTTACAACTGATTTTAAAATCTTGTCTGTTTTATGGACCTACTGCTTGTCAAATTTTATACGGCTACGACAACCTCTTGTCGTAGCCGTATAAAATTTGAGATCTAAAGACATAATTAACGAAATAGAAAGGATTTCAATTTTCAAATTATTTCTTCTGAAATACACTCTGGTAATCTCTTTTTTACAGAATTAACTCAAATGAAAAGAAGTTATAATAAAAGCCCAATATCTTTGAATAAAAAGGATTTATGTTGAAAAAAATCGACAATTTTCTTAATACTCTGGTCAAATTAGTATTAAAAGTTTAAAGTGTCCCTTTATAGCAATGCAATCAAAGTGACCCTTTGCAGCATTATTGCACATACGATAACGCTTTATAAAGTTTCTTCTGATATGATGGGAGAAGTGGTTGTCTTCACTTTTCTTTTTGTGTGCACCTCTTAGTTAAAGTTGATATTTATTCGTATTCATTTCGTTGGAGAAGTGAAATCTTTAGGGTGACACTTAAACAAGTTGATGGATCTGTCTCTGGCCATCAAGATGCCTGACCTCAAATTATTTGATTTTTATATGGGAGAACGACCCAAGCTCGCGAGTGTAAAAGTGTTGTCTAAGAAAGCGAGCATCATGGTCGATCGCCACATCATCACTTATCATCAAGTGAGATAGTGGTCATACGCTTGCCTATTACGTAAATTAAAGTTTCCGATGTGGTCCCATTGTAATTTCATTGAGATCTGATAAGTATCTCCAGAGACATGACGATAAACGTCTCAAACTTGCTACTGAAATTGACTCGCGGGGCATTGAAGTCGGTTGTTTTAGTTTTTAAACTATCTTAATTATTACCTTTAAAGTTCCTTAATTCAAAGATTTTGGGCTTTTATTACTACTTATTTCCTTCATTTCAGTAAATTCTGTATAAAAGAGATTACCAGAGTGTATTTCAGAAGAAATAATTTGAAAATTTAAATCCTTTCGTCAAAATCGGTTGTAACTTTTTTATTCTGTGTTTTTTTGGAGAAAAGTCTGCGCAAAGAAAAGTTATCGTCTAAATAAAAAAATGTCATGTCTTATTTTTTTTTCTCAGAAAATAATAAGCCTAAAAAAAAATTTTAGTATTCCCTGAAAAACCTATTTATTGTTCATAGTCCCATAAAAAAAACTAGGGCTCTAGCCTTTATAGTTTGGGAGAAAATTTAAATAATTTGCAACATTTCGGGGACTAACTCAAAAACAAGTAAAACGCAATTTTCTCGGAAACTATAGATTTTCGCGGAACATACATGGTGGTTCTTTGGGTAGCCCTTGAAATCTTAGGTCTGTATTAGGAACATTAGCGTATGCAAATGAAATAGCTATAGAGATATAACCCGACTAAAATGATGAACACGTGATACATATGCCAGCTATAAGATAAAATGAACAACGTAATTTGGTCGGGTCATACATGACAGCGGGTGAGAGCCAATGGGGGTGCACTAGAACTTGGTGCCAGTGCTCGAGCCTATTTGTAAAATCGCATACGCAGAGAAGGATAAAAAATTGCTGTTCATCTCGCTCTTTCATACTAGTGATTGTATAGTTTTATCCTTCTCATATTATTATTGTTATTTAAATGCCAAATCCATTTAATACTCCATCCATCCACGGTTGTGATGTGATGCATGGAAAAAAATAAATTGTTCACACTCCAGAGTCTAGCTGACCGCAGACCGTGGCAGTATGTTTGACGCCTAAAAAGTTAGAGTTCCACGCAAACTCTTAAAAAAACAGTAGAAACAGCAGCCAATTTCATTACCAATCTGTTCAAAAGTGAGTCCATCCCTAGAATTATCCCTATTATATTTTATAGCAACATTGTATTCTCTCCACGTCAACTTATTTTGACAATTCTTAAATCGCCTGCTTAATGCTAGTTACGCGGCTGATTGTGATTTCGTGTTTTCTTTCAGATTACATTCCAAAATGATTACGGTTTTAAATACGATCGACACGGGCCATGAAGACATGATTCACGATGCTGAATTGGACTACTACGGATTGAGACTGGCCACATGTTCGTCAGACAACTCTGTGAAAATATACGACATCAAGAGCGGTACACAAACACTCGCCGCAGACCTGAAAGGCCACTTCGGGCCCGTGTGGCAGATCGCATGGGCGCACCCGAAGTACGGGAATCTTCTAGCTTCGTGCTCGTACGATAGAAAAGTTATCATTTGGAAAGAGTCAGGAGAATGGACCAAGCTGTATGAATACTCGGGGCATGAGAGCTCTGTAAACTCTGTGGCGTGGGCGCCCGCTGAGTATGGACTCATATTAGCGTGCTGCAGCTCTGACGGCTCTATCTCCGTTATCACGTACTCGCAGGATGGCGGTAATTGGGAGGTGAAGAAGATTCCTGGAGCGCACGCCATCGGAGTCAACTCCATCAGCTGGTGCCCCGCCATCTCTGCAGACTTAAATCTGGATCCTCTCAGCAACAAAGAGGCTCCCAAGAGGATAGTCACTGGTGGATGTGACAACTTGATCAAGGTATCAAATAGTTATGTTACTTATATAATGGCAACAATAATATCTATAAGGTTTATTCTTGTACCAACAATTAATTTAATAAGTAAAATAGAATTGCAGTGCTGGAATGGTTTAATAGAGATTGAACTCAGTGATATGCCATAGGTGAGGCCTACGTGCAGCAGTGGACAGAGATAGGCTGATGATGATGAATGGCTACTTGGCAACTTAGCAAAGTTCAAATATGAGCTTTGTTAAACCTAAGTCTACTGAGGAATTTTATCACAGATATTATGCTATATGAATTAGTTAAGGAGACTGGGTAAAATGGCTTAGAATTAATATGTCATTAAAATGTATTATAATCTGTATTTATTTATGTTAATTATTAACCAGAAACCCTACTTGGTCAGCTTAATGTCAAGAATACAGCACTAACAATCAACCAACTTCTAGACCCTTAAAGCTACTGTACCTTCTAATCAAAATTGATATTGGTTTTTATATTATATTCTTCTTTGTAGATATGGCGAGAGCAAGGTGACCAATGGGTAGAAGAAAACCGTCTAGAGATGCACATGGACTGGGTAAGAGATGTGGCGTGGGCTCCGTCCCTGGGTCTTCAGCGTTCCATGATTGCCAGCTGTTCTCAGGACAAGAGAGTGGTTATTTGGACCAGTGACGACAATGTGTCGTGGACACCACAAATCCTGAACATCTTTGAGGATGTAGTGTGGAGTGTCAGCTGGTCCCTCACCGGGAACATCCTTGCAGTCTCCGGTGGAGACAACAAAGTCAGCTTATGGAGAGAGGGAGCCGACGGACAATGGTCATGCATAAGTGAAGTTGCCAAAGGGTTGGGGCAAACCCCAAACGATGAAAGAAGCACTCTTTGATTTGTGTAATAATTCTTTTGTTTTAATTTTAATTAATCTGTGAATATTCTTATTTGTTAGTAATATAATATTAATAACTGATTTATATTGTTTTGATTGTATACTTTATTTGCAAACCTATAAAATTATTTTCGATCTTAGGCCCCATTAATTTAGTTATCAGAGAAATGTTCTCATGGTCTGATACTTATATATTAACAAATAACTAGTACAGTGCCATGCAACCTGTATGGCGGCTGTGAAGTACACTGCGGGATCGACTTCACGCAGGTAGGTACAGTGGAAACTCAACTTCTCATCTATTCAAAGCGTGACGATGTAATCACTCATTCAAGCACACACTCTTTCTGGGATCGCACAGGTGTGCAGCAGAGAACAGCATGTGTGCCTGTTTATTCGCCTCTCTGACCCGCTGACACCTAGAATTTGCTACTGCAGTGTCTTGCGCCTAGATTGTGAATCTAGGCGCAAGCCGCCTTCAAGATTGCATTATATTATTGTATACATACCTACCTGCTACTTTAAACAAAAAACAAGAAATAGTAAAGTTAGAAATAGTATATAAAGAGCAAATAGGTAGGTATCTTCTAGTTTGATCATATCGTCACTTAACATGGATGTGGTACAGGTAACATATTGGTCAAGCACTAACCTATATATCATAAAAAATAACGTCAAAGGTTGTCTATTAAGTGCTTGATGGTAGTATAGTATATTACGGTACATGTGTCTTAAGTAGTATATTATTGCACGCCGTGCAATAATAGACAACTTAAGTCACGAGTATCGTATATTATTTTATAGATGGCAGTGTGACATAAACCCGCACTTTACGCTTACGCTACGCTTTTCCGTCAAATAGTCGTTTAGCACCCGAGCGCAGCACCCTCGCACCCTTTTCTATAAACAGATGTTCAGAGGAGTAGTTTTGTAGTGGTAGTACTTTGCTAGTCCGCATGGGGCGGTTCCACCACTTTGCCAATTAATGTCCAGTGAAATTATGGGGCACTCAACATCTTTATGTCTCAAGGTAACAGGCGCAGTCCAGTGACATGCAAAATTCTGGACTGACAGAATTTTGCATGCTGCTGTATCTGTAATAGGTAGACGTCGTCGCTTATGATCAGGCGAGCGTCGTGCTTCACCTGCTAGGCTATTCTGTAAGCTATCTCGACAGTGGAATCCGCGGTGAGATTCGAATTTCGTACTACGAAATTCAATCGTATCACGTTCGTAATACGGTTGAATTTCGTAATACGAATTTCAATTCTCACCGCGGATTCCGCTTCCGAGATAGCTTACAGAAAAGCCCTACTATTGAGTTGATAACGAATAGAATTAAATAATATCTAAGTCTACTGACGCGGAAAGGTATTAAGTGAATCGTGTTCAGTGGTGTGTAATTAATTGAGACGCTCTACTAGTGCAGTAGTGGACTAGTAGAGTACAGGTTAAAAGTATGAAAATAAAAAGATCAATAAAAGACAGACTTGTACAAAAAAATGTAATTAATCTTAAGACACTACATAATATCACATGTTGTTCAGATTGAAGTCTATAAGTTCGAGCAGCAGCGGCATCTTGTAGAAGATAGCGATGGTTTTGAACGTAGCGAGCTGGCTTGAGATCTCTCGGACCGGCACCATTAGCCCGAAGTCTCCGGCACATTCGCACACTATTGATAGGTTCTCACGTTTCACCTGTGGGAATTATTGCATGTTATTCACTGCCTTTTTAGGGTTCCGTACCCAAAGGGTAAAACGGGACCGCGAAATGGACTGAGCTCTCGACTGACAAAATTCCTCGCTTCGACTGATGCGCTGTCAGACCGCCAATACGCGTACCGCGAAGGTCGGTCGACCACGTCGCTGACTCGGGAAGTGATCCGCCGCGTGATGGACGCCCGTTCCCACGGGCGTCTCCCTCCCGGAAGCTGCACGTCGCAGTGTTGTGTTGTGATCTCTTGAAGGCATTCGATGTGGCGGATCACTATATTCTCGTAATAAAAATGCGACATTATGGTATCGACGACAGAGCACTTGCAATGCTAATCGATGCTTTCCGTGGTAGGTCTCAGATTGTGGTAGGCGATGGTGGAAAGGAGAGATCTGACCCTATTGCTACCGGTATGGGTGTCGCGCAAGGTTCAGCAGTGTCGAACATATTGTTCTCGCTGCTTATGAATGACCTGCCTGTTGCGATAACAAGTACGGAGATATTAATATATATAATGTACGCCGATCTACGAATAAATAATAAGTACAGATACCGGCGTTAAATATTGCACATCGACCTTTAGAAAGAGACAATCGGCTAATTTCGGCTTCGTAGAGCGTTATCTCTGTCGCATGAAATACTAACGGTCCGGTATCTTTTAGGAGCTGTTAAAACAATTATGATTTGCTTCTTTTGATCATTTTAGGGTTCCGTACCCAAAGGGTAAAACGGGACCCTATTACTAAGACTCCGCTGTCCGTCTGTCTGTCACCAGGATGTATCTCATGAACCGTGATAGTTAGACAGTTGAAATTTTCACAGATGATGTATTTCTGTTGCCGCTATAACAACAAATACTAAAAACAGAATGAAGTTAAAGATAATAGAGGGTCTCCATAAAAGAAACTTGTTTTTTCCGCATTTCACGCCAACTATGAACGCTTAGTTAGGTAAACGTCCCATAGATGGCGGTATATTGAAATGTCGATCCCTAACACCTTTGTTAGACGTTAGATGGCGTTATAAGAAACAAAATGTTTATTAATTATTATTTTTTGCTGGCGAAAAATGATAGTGTTATTTTTTTGCTTGATCTTATAAAATACTGTAGTGTGGTACGGACCCTACGAGTGCGAGTCCGACTTGCACTTTTTATCTAGAAGTGCTGTCTTCAGGTTGGGCTAAAATAAATTAAAAACATATTCACATTATATCATTTACAGCTGCAGTACCTATACCTACATAATAAACACCATTATACCTAATGTTAAAATGAGACATTCTAATATAAGATCGTTTAAAAAACTAAAAAGAACCGACTTCAATGCCGCGCTATTAATTTTCAGTACCAATTTTGAGGTGTTTATCTCCATATCTCTGGGGATACTTATCAGACCTCGATAAAATTACCATTGTACCACACTTGGGATATCGCCATTCCAACAAAAAAAAGAATAATTAAAATCGGTTCATAAACGACGAAGTTTACCGCGAACAAACATAAAAAAAACATATATATACGGTCGAATTGAGAAACCTCCTCCTTTTTTTGAAGTCGGTTAAAAAACAATAATAATTCTAATTCTCATTCACACACACAAACACAAATTCCTTCCATTTCACTATCTGTGCTCTCAATGAGATCAATATCACTGTCACTGTCAGCCGTATTTATCACTATAGTCCGGCAATCTCGTGCGCGACCGTCCTGCGGAGTGACAGACGGTGGCGGGGACTATCAGTAAAATAATTACCTCCATTGTCATCCTCATTTTTTTTAAATGTCTCGGCTTCTTCGTTACTAATTTTATATTTGTTAATTATAATAATAAAATAATGTAACGCATAATATTTGTTACTAAATATAATGCAGCTACCAGTATCAATAGTATTTTAGAATAATTAATAAATAAGAGCATAATAATTTTGAATTAATGATATTAAATTTAATAATATTATAGTTATTAATAGTATTATATAAAATCTTAAAATCCCATCCAATGTATCAATCAACGATAGGCAATCTGAATCTGTTGTCATCAGCCGGAAGAGGCCTGGAGCCTATCACACGGGTCTCGAGCCTAGTTTAGGTTCCAGGTGAAACATTTACTATGTTGTAATAAGCCTAAGTTTCTCAATAAATTACCTTAACTATACGGTGCATATTAAAATGGTGCGATGAAGTCGAAGTCGAAGTTCTGTTGCAAAATATTTATAGACATTGTAGATGATTTCGCGTGACTGACCTCGTAAAGGTTTTCCTCCGTTTCCTAAAGATGTCATAGTACATCTTTAAAATTATTTAAATTTGGGGGTGTTAACAATTCTATATATATATTTTGATCGGGACGCGACCGCACTCTATCGCACTTGAACGACTGACAAAACGTCACATAGGTAGTATGCACAGAGATAACGCTCTACGAAACCGAATAAAAATAAACCGAATTGTTATTTTAAAAGACTTTACCTTAAGTTACTATTATATAATCTGTTCTCTGGGTCACAATGTAAAAGTTATTTATACCCTTCATAGTGTGCCTAAAGTAAACATATTCCCGAATATATTCAGTAAACCTCCGGTAAAGGAAAAACATCGTTTAGAAACCCCTAACCCCCGCATGGTGATAGGACACTATCTAGCGTCCGCCTGACTAGCTACCACCCTCAAGTTAGAACATCTGTCGCCAAACAGCTAACTAATGTGTTCCGGCAGCTATCCTTGAGAGCCAGTTCCCATTCTAGGCCTAGCGTGTTCACCATCTTCGACCGCATCATCGCTTACCACCAGGCGATATAGTCGTGGTCAAACGATAGCCTATAAGATATTTAAAAAAAAACCTCGGTGACTTAACTTTGTGTGTTGTTTGGTCCTTCCATGGCTTGCTTATCTAACATTTGCTACAAATGACATCCATCATTTCATGAGATACAGCCTGGCGTCAGACGGACAGCCAGACAGACGGACAGCAGAGTCTTAGTAATACGGACCTAATTCATAATATTTTTTTGATTTAAAAAAAATACAAGTCTAGTTTGTCAAAAAAGATCAAACAAGTAATAGTATTTAATAACAGTAGGTGTTATCATTTTGTCATTAACCATTTAATTCACAGTTTTATCGCAGGAATTCGGCGTAAGTATAAATGGCCTTATTAACAAACCAGCGCTTTAGGTTGATCTTGTAAAGTGTCATATTCGGAGATTAACATGTTTGGGCAGGCGGTTGTAGACTGCTGATTGTAAACTTGGTAGACTTGGCGAGTCCACACCTCACAGTTGCCAGGTGACCTCTCCGGTGCGTATTGTATGTATGGGTGTCGCCGAGTCTGTCGTACGTGCCCAGAGTCTGTCTCGCAAACACCGCTACTTGCAGAACCATTATTGATGGTAATATCAGGATACCTAGTGATCTGAAGTAGGGTTTTGCCGAGGTAGTTTGCGAGACATTAACAATCACGCGTATCGCACGCTTTTGCAACGGAAACACTCTCTCCCAGTCAGCTGCACGAGCCCACAGCCCCGCGCCGTACTGCAGTAGAGAGTGGACGGTGGCAAAGTAACAGGACCGCACCACTTCGCGCGGCAAGATTCGAGATAGACGGCCGAGTGCAAAGCACGCGCCTCCGAGTTTCCCGCATACTTTATGTAGACTGCCAGGTGAGGCCACTGTCGGACACTGTCTATCTCAAAGCCTAGGAATGTGATGCGATCAGTTTGTTCCAATGTCGTGTCATGTGCGAATACTTTCAGGCGCCGAACCGAGCGACCGGACAGCCAATCTTAGTCGTTTGAAAATCATCATTATAAAATAAAGATACCTGATGACACCGTGTGCAGATGAGGTCCTGCAGAGTGTAGGTCATGCTCCGTCGGTTCATCATCTCTATGAGGCGCCACTCTAGCTCCTGGTTGTCGTAGGCGGTGCCGCATGTTGGACATAGGCATACGGGGCTGGAATAGGCGTGACGAAACATTTTGAAATCCTCTTCCGTAAAGTGGGAACACATTTACTATTCACGAAAAACCCTATATTTCGGTAATTAACTTAAGTTTAATGAAGTTTAAAGCAATTTTTCTAATATTTTTTCAATAGTTCGCAAAAACAGCTCACATATGTCACGGCGTCGGCTGTGACGTCACGCATACCTAAATGACATAATTAACGTAGTAACTATTATATAATCTGTGACAATGAATACATGGGTTTTCCAAAATGTAATAACATTTTCAAGAAAACATCATAAGAGGATATAGTCGTGACGTCATGCGCTGTGATTGGTGTTTCAATCAAAATGGCCGATAGCAGTATTTTAATATTTTACTTTACTGAAAATCTTAATAATCTCAATTTTTTTAATAAAACTAAACTAGTGTTTTAAATTGTTTTAATATGTATGTTCCCCTAAAATCATCAAATCTTTGATTTTTTGATACTGTCGTCATGCCTATTATACTCATTATTCACATTATTTATTCATTATTCTTAAGTTTAGGATTTTTACAATATTTCATATAAAAATAATAAAGAAAACAAATATAAAAACATAAAACATTATAAAAAACCTAAACCTGCCGCCGGTAGCGGGGCAGGGCCCAAGCTACCGCTGGTTAGGGCTGCAGAGAGAGGAACCTCCTGACGATGCGTGCCGTGTCAAGAAGTACCGCCTGTTAGACGGCTGGATCAATCCAGCCGTCTAACAAGAGTCTCTTGAGATGTTGGTCGATACTAATTATTATTATTAACTAAAGTCTGTGCAAGGGGATGCAAGGGAGCACAAATACTACCTCAGTGCTCCCAGCCAATCTCACCTGCTCGTGGTGCATCCTGCTGACCAAAAAACGAGGCTCTGGCGACCGACAAATGGCGGTATAACCATTTCAAATTATGGCATAGCTAAATACTGCCTACGTCCAGCAGTGGACTGATACCGGCTCATTGAATGATGATGAAAGTCTGTGCAAAAAGAGAACCGTGGCAGAAATTGAGGTCGCGCGTGTTGATGGTTCCAATTTACTGTTATTGTTGCGTTCACAACATTGCTCAGTTATTCATTGCCAATACGACTAAAAATACTATGTTTCTTTGAAGTGTTTCACACTTTATATTTTATATATTTTTTTAACAATTTACGACTAAAAATGTTTGATACCTTGGTAGGTATCTAACTTAGTTCATCGTAAAGCCACGACGGTTCTCTTTTTGCACAGACTCTAGTGTGGTAGCGATTTGAACAAAATTATATGCTATTTTTTTCATGAGTAGGTATTACATAATGTAATTGAGTATGTTATATTACTAGTTTATGCCTACATTTTTTGCGTAGAGTATGAATTAACATCTTTAACAATCATCGTCATATTTTAACCAATTTACAGACAACAATTAATTGTGGAAAGAAGTAGTCTCTGCCTACCCCAACGGCAAAAGGCGTGATTGTATGTATGTATGTATTAACAATTATACACCTAAACCTTCCTCATAAATCACTCTCCTCTCCTATTCCTCCTCCTCTCCTATTGGTGAAAACGGCATGAAAATCCGTTCAGTAGTTTTTGAGTTTATCGCAAACATACAGACAGACGCGTCGGGGGTATTTGTTTTTAACCACTTCACAAAAAAAGAGGTTCTCAATTCGCCTGTACATATATGTTTAACCGACTTGAAAAAAGGAGGTTTCTCAATTCGACCGTATATATATTTTTTTAAGTTTATTCGCGGATAAATTAGTCGTTTATGAACCAATTTAGATTATTATTTTTTTGTTCGAAAGGAGATATCCCAAGTGTGGTACCATGGTAATTTTATGGAAGTCTGATATGTATCTCCAGAGATATTGAGATAAACACCTCAAAATTGGTACTGAAAATGAATAGCGCGGCATTGAAGTCGGTTCTTTCTTAGTTTTTAAACGATCTTATTTGATGTTTATTTTATTACCAATATCAGAAATCCGTAATTTCTTAACCAATTTGGAAATTAATTTTGGAATTGAAAATTCTTATTTTGTTTGAGAGAGTATGCTTCCCGTTTGATCCCATTGTATTACATACAATTAGTGGAGTGCCGTAAGACGTAAAATTGGTAAAACCTTGTAATCCAGGGCCAGTCAATGAATCTTCATAAAAACTTTTGGACTGCATTGCTAAAAGCTCAAATAAAAATGTTAAAAAAAAAATTGCCGCTCTTGATTTAAAAAATGTATAATAACAATTTACTAAAAAATGAGAGGGACAAGGGAAAAAAAAGTTTTGAGCAAAGATTTCAATTTTCAACCACTTCACAAAAAAAGAGGAGGTTCTCAATTCGACGGGTATGTTTTTTTTTTAATGTATGTGACCTCAGAACTCCGTCAAATCTTAACCGATTTGTTTTTTTTTGTTTGAGAGAATATGCTTCCCGTTTGGTCCCAATGAAATGAAATTTTGTCTGATTTTTTGAAATTTTATCGAGATTTTTATTTTTATTTTATTAAATGGGAATACCTCGGAAACGTACCCTACCTATTAAAAAAAGGAATTCTAATCGGTTCACAATTGACGGATTATTCGCGTAACAAACATACAAAAAAAAATTGTCGTCGTTTCGATAAAAATCGTCATTACAAAACATTGATGAAATCAGCGCATGCGTACAATGAGCGTAACGGGACACTTTCTCGTGCATGCAGCCGGCGTTCATCGATTTATTAGACGTTGTCACGTAAAAAAACATACAGACGAATTGAGAACCTCCTGTTTGAAAGTCGAAATCACAACACAAATCAAAGGTTGAAAATCACACTTTGATACTCAAATAGTACATGTTTCAGGTTTATAAAAGCAGTCAAACCTATGATCGTGTGGTGTGGTGGCCGGGTGTCGACACAGGTCGAGGTCGCGGCAGTGGTTGCACACCTTGCAGATCACCTCTGTGAGCACGCAGGACGCGCACGGGTCGCGCCACTCCGCCGCCGAGCTGAACTCTCCCACGCCGATCAGACGCAGCAAGCTACGACGGAGTAACGTTACCTACGATCGAAAGTACATACATTTTTTGAGAAATTACAGGAGTACGGTTACCTACAATAGTCAAGTACATATATTTTGTGAGATATTACATAAGTACGGTTACCTGCAATGCGGAAATAACCTGGCAATCGAGAGGTCGTGTGTTCGATCCCCACCCATTGCACTATGGACGTGAACCCACTCCAGACATAAGCATATACATATTTAGCTTAGTTGGGGAGGTATTTTACGTTGCTAGTAAGCTTTTTTATTTAAAAATAAACCGGCCAAGTCGAATTGGATTCGCCCACCGTGGCTTCCGTACCAACGTTGGTTGGTTCCAATTACGCTAAACCTCTAAATTGTATGAGCGCTTATATAACTCAGAGGCCTATAAAAACTTTGTATGTATGGGGACACCCTTTAATTTTCAACTTTTTTTATTTTTAGGAATTTTTCCTTTATTTATATATATTTTATATATTATATAAATCTAAATTTGCCCATATCTTTTTAACGTGTTGACTCAGGACCTTGATTTTTATACACCTAATAGGGACTATTGATTTCAGTATCTAGTATAAATTTCAACTTGCTAGGTCTACCCGTTCCTGAAAAAATCGTTGGTGACACAAGGACAAGAGAGTGATATTATAAGGGTTCCTTTTATTTACCTTCTGAGGTACGGAACCCTAAAAATTGTCAGAAGATACATTTTGTGATAAATTACAATCACCAACCCAAACATGACGGGTTTATCAGGTGTTGTATTTTGAAGTTAATCTTCTTTATTAACGATTTGATTGTTTGTTTGTTTGTTACGATTTTATTCAAAAACAACAGGACTGATTTAAAAAAATCTTTCACTAATGAAAAGCTACTTTATCAGCGAATAGTTGAAAAAGTTGGTGCAATACATTTTCTATGGATCGAACTACAAAGTTAAGTTTGTCCTTTAATCTAGTCTGAGAAGTTGGTACGGAAGCCTCGGTGGGCGAGTCTAAAGTCCCCGTCACGAGAAGCTATAACTTATGTAAACAAGTGTTCAGGAGTTCACAACATTTGGACCAACAAAAAAAATGAATTTGTGAAAATAAACTCGAAACTCGAATGACGCGTTTATTTCAAAATGGCGTCCCGATAGTTTACAATCCCTGCGTCCGGTACCAAGAAACACAAACGATAGCGCTTTGCGTCGTTAAAATATGATCCGACTAAATTAAATAGGTTGTTACTTTCATATAACCCGTCTATATTTCATGTCGATTGAATATGGTCAATTTATTATTATCTCGCAGTATAAAATGTTTACTTAGTAAAAAATGTTTGTTTACATAATTTATAGCTTCTCGTGACGGGGACTTTAACTCTATTAGGCCGGTTTTTTTTAAGTGCTTTACTTTACTATATATAGCTATATATATAAACTATATGCTTTTACTACAGGTAGGAACGGGACAAGATTGTTTAATACAATTTTATCTGAAATTTATAAAGATGTTATCTACGCAACGACTTTCACAGAGTGACTAATAGAATCGCCGGAGCGTGGAACCACACTATTTAAAAGTGTTTTAAGCTTCACTTTGAGGTAAGTTTACGCCTTTCTGTATTTAGTTCTTTCTGTTTTTTGAAAGACGTCAGAAAACGGAATTATAAAGTCATAGGTTATAGGTACTAAGCGTGACAAAACAGATAGTTTATATAAATTGCTATACAAAGATATATTTAAGTAATATTTAATATGGCACACCACAAGGTAACATCTTAGGTCCGCTACTCTTTTCTTTATACTTAATCAACCTGCCTAGTGTAACAGAACACACATGAGTGTACTCAGGGGAGGGCAGGGGGGATACAGACCTCGTCCTGTAGTGCCACGTTCAGCGCCAGCACCTTGCACAGCGCCGTCACGTAGAGCAGTGCGGGAGAGGTGCTGGTGAGCGCGTCGGGCTTCATTCCGGCCGCGAGGGGGACGTCACCCGGCCTTAGTGACGGCATGCGGGTGTTTATCTTCTCTGTCACTCTGTGTGGAAAGTGGAACATATTGAGTACATCTGCCCTTTTCTGCTTTATTTTTTTTGTTTTATTATGCTCCACGCGATTAGTGTATTTAGCCAGTGTCAAGTATTTAAATTCTTCAAGTTATTGTGAATTCATGTCATAAAAATAGGTCAAAGTCATTTGTTGCACGCACTTGTCCGCGTGCTGCGCGGCGATCTACACCACCCGGAGGTGCTGGCTGAGCTGCGGCTGCAGGTGCCGGTGGTAGGTGCGCGGCGTTGTGTTCACACTTTGGTAGTTCCATCGGCAAGAACTAACTAAGTAAAGTTCGCACCATTGTCACGAGCCATACGACTGATTAACGAAATATCATTAAATATAGACATATTTTTGTGCAGCCTGCCAAAATTTAAAGAGGCGGCTCAAAATTCTGTGGAAAATTTATAAAAATATTGTTTGTATTACTGAATTTTTAATATTAATTTCATTTTTTTATTATTTCTAATCTTAATTACGTTTTCATTGTTTCTTTTGTCAATATTATATTTTCTGTAACATCGATTTAGTGCTTACTGTTATGATGTTATGTCTGATTTGTGTAAATAAATAAAAATAAAATTTCAGTTCAAGTCGAAGTCATAGTCTAGTCCAAGTCATAACCTCAGTAAAGATGTGGACTTTACTGAAGAATTTCAGTGGAATTTTGGTGAGAACGCAAATAGCATGTTATTCAACATTGTGCTGTTTCCTTACACTCGCACACATTCACCGACACTGAATGGTTAATAATCCACATTTATTACAAATTAACACGCGGTAGAACACAAGTTTTAGGAAAAAATACAACGAAAGCACACACAATTTTCATATTCCCGCCAAAACCGTACATTCTGCTCTTAGTTGTGGTCATTTCGGCGGTGCTATGATTGAACTTAATGACAGTTGATTATTGAATGAACAAAATGAACTAAATGACGGGGACGCAGCTTTGCAGGCTGTATCCATCTCTGTCATATAGTTCATTTCAATCCCTATCAAATTCAATCATAAGGCAGCGGGTTACGAATTGCAGCGCAATGTTTTTAATCAACGTGCCGTATATTGGAAGGGTAGCAGTAAACTTCAATGACGTCACCTCTGTCGGTTAGGTAAATATTTCTATGGAAACCGGAGATTTTTATGACATCGCAATTTGCAAAAGTGACGTAACATCGTTAATGACAAGCCGTCAAAGTTCAAACAAAGCAAAATAGAAGCAAAATTGCACGAAAGAAAATTTGGCGGGAATATTGTTTACTTTTACAACAATATTCATCTATTTACACACAGGTGTATGCGCAATCTTAATATATAGTTAGATCAACATTATCAGCCAATTTCCACTGCTGGACATAGGCCTCTCATAGTCAGATAAATATAGTCACTAGATGCTGATAGGTGTTTTAAATTACGTTCCGTTTTACGTAACTTTAAACTAAAATGTACTCTTGAAAATCTTTATTATTTATAATTAAAAATATTGCAGTAGCTCTTCTTTAAATATTTTTGTATAGAATTAAGATAGTTTAAAAACTAAAACAACCGACTTCCATGCCCCGCGAGTTAATTTCAGTAGCAAGTTTGAGACGTTTATCGTCATATCTCTGGAGAAACTTATCAGATCTCGATGAAATTACAATGGGACCACCTCGGAAATGTAAGGTACATTTCCGATTTAAAAAATAATCATTCGAATCGGTTCACAATTGACGGAGTAATCGCGTAACGTACATACAAAAAAAAAGAAAAAACACAGACAAATTGAGAACCTCCTTTTTGGAAGTCGGTAGAAAATACTGAACAAGTATAAATATAAATGTTGCATGTTCCCTGTAATTGTATGGTTTACTCACTGGAAGAGTTTCTGAGAGATCTCTCCTCGCAGTAGGTCGGCTAGTTTCAGCGGCTCACTGTAGGCGGCGCTGAGGTAGCCAGCCACGGCGGCTGCGAACTGTTCCCGGACTGAGCTCGGGAGGAAGTTCGCCAAGTTCCAGTGCATTGTTACTGTGCCCTCCTAGACACCCCACATTATATTACTTTACAATTACGTTCATCATCATTTTATTCATTAATTTACACTTATTACAACTTTATATGTTAGGTACATATAAAGTTGTTACAATGTTTATATTAATGTAAACAAATAATGGGGGTAGATCTTGCCATTGTCAGCCGTGCTAGGTCGTACCTGTGGTACAACTGACAATTATAAACATTATAAACCTTAGGGGTCGTCCAATAATCACGTGATGTTTTTAGCAACTTTTTTACCCCCTCTCCCCTGGTCATATATGGGGAGACTCCCCCCCCCCCCCTCCTACCCAAAATCACGTGTATTTTTTTGGCACAACGTTACGCAATTTATGGACGATTGATTATAGACGTTTTAAATACATGCTCGCCGGTTATATGACGGCACTCATTAAAATTGGAAGAAGCAAAAGAGGTATGTGTCAGGATCGTAGCATGTGGAAAGAAGTAGTCTCTGCCTACCCCAACGGGAAAAAGACGTGATTTTATGTACGCATGTATAATTACATTACTTTCCAAAAAGTCAAATAAGATAACTTACCTCTTCGCTGGTCTGGTCTTCGGAGGCCGGCGGTACCTGCGACGAGCCCACTTCCGTGAGTCCTTCAGGCAGTTTACCCTGAAAATAAGTTTATTAAAGGAAAAGTCAGTTATGTCATTAAGGGCTAAGGCCTTTCTATACCACACCTTGCATGGCAGAAAAATAAGCCAGAATGGACACAACTAGACAAGACAACTAGACAAGAACTGCACAATAGTCTCCATTCTTCGATAGAACATCAAGACAGCATCTATTTAAGGTAGACTAGCTGTGCCCCGCAGCTTCGCCCGCGTCGAAACGTATACTATAGCCTAACCCATAGTACTGGTTATCCCTGTGCAAAATTTCAGGCAAATTGGTCCAGCCTTTTGAGCGTGAAAAAGCACATATAAACAAACTGACTTTCGCATTTATAATATTAGTGTTGATATACCAAAAATCCACACAAAACGTTATGTTTCCTCGTTTATCGTCAGAACAGCCAATAAATGGAATTGTCTGCCATCGACTGTCTTGCCTATAAAATATTACCTGGGAACGTTCAAATCGAGAGTTAATAGGTACTTACTGAGCAAGCGTACTACATCTTCAGCTACATCATCACTTAACATCAGGTGAGATAAAAAAAGTGTGGTGTGGTTTTATGGAATATATAAATGTGGTTTTATGCAAGTGAAACGTTTAGTTTATGTGTGTGTCGCTATGGTAGCTAGCTACTATGACAGCAGTTGACATGACACATTGGCATGTATACAAATATGGCTGCGGAAGCGTTCGGCAATCACAGCTAAATCTAAATGTCAAACATCATATCCACCAATTAAGCTAAAGCACCGGCGAAATGCAATAGATAGACAAAAAAAATTTAGGTGACGTAATAAAAGTTTCTATCATAAAACAAAGACTGGTTGAGATAGTTTCGCTCAATGATTGGACTTAAGTCAGTCCTCCAGAGCCACGTCTCTGCGGTCTTCCAATTCCAGACAAGCACGATTCCATTTCAGATCGCATCTTCCTTCACTTAACATCAGGTGAGATAGTGGTCAAGAACTCGTCAGTCCAACACAAAAATATGTTCCTGAGAAAAAGGGTCTCGACAGACGGAAAACTAAGTATTTTTTTTTATATGTTTTTATGATTATAGAGCATATTACTCGTAAATACTTCACTATTGTCACTACAATGTAGCTTTTCGGCTAATAAGCAATTTTACTTGAGCCTAAACTTTATACGCGATCTAACAACAAAGTTATCCAAGGGTTTTATATAAGGGTTCCTTTTTTAAATCATGTAGCGTTTGACCACAATCTCACCTGTTGGTAAGTGATGATGCGGTCGAGGATGGTAGCACGCTAGGTCTAGAACGAAAACTGGCTCTCAATGATAGCTGCCGGAACACATTAGATGTTTGGCGACAGATTTTCCAACTTGAGGGTGGTAGCTGGCCAGACGGACACTATATAGTGTCCTACCACCATGCGGGGGTTGGCTTAACGATGTTTTTCCTTCACCGGAGGGCCACTGTGAAAAGCGCACATAATTTTTTTCCTTCTGAGGTATGGAACCCTAAAAAGTGCTAATAAAACGTGATACCTGTATCCCGGCGTAGTTAGCCTCGTCCAGCCACAGTAGATACGCCCAGCACTGCTTGTATCGGATGTCTATACCGTGGAATAGTTCCTTGTTTCTTATACTCTGCACCACGAACTCTACGTAACCTAGTTATAGACAAGGGTGGATGTTAGAAACACGCCATTGTTAAAGTTTCAAACAGGTTAATTATTGAAAAGCACAAAAACCCGACCGCGTGAAAATGCTTTCTTTTTATCAAAATTCCAGAGCACTAGGGTGTTTTATACTGCAATTGTTATATATTTTCTATTCTATCTATAATTATTCTATCTATATACAAATAAACTACATAGACATAGACAAACTACTCGTGACAACAGGTTTTCTCTAAAATATATATATCCTAGCTGGCCCGGTGAACTTCGTACCACCTAAAGGTACGGACACACCGCAGCGTCCTGCGTGCGCGATCTAGGCGGTGATCAGATAGCGCATTAGTATTTGTACCGACTGGTTCACACCAAACACGATCAGAAAACAATTGAAAAATACTGAGATCGCGCCCGCAGATCGCAGGACGCCACGGTGTGAACAGACAATGAACGTCGTGTTTCTTTTAAGATGAGCTTAATTTAGGCTTTTATGAACATAATTTAACGAATACAAAAGAGATATAAAGTTTAGTAATGTATTATGGCAATACAGAAATAGAATAAAAATACAATAATCAAGTATTGCAACCGCGTGTCAGCAAGACATGATATTATTGTTATGTATAGATAAGTTGTTAATCTGACATTAGTTCGATTGAATTGATTTTAATTGTAAAAATATAATCACCAGTATTTAATTTTAATTCTGAATAAGTATGCTTACTTATATACTTACATAAATTGATATGCAAGAATGTGATAGATATCTGTATTTACCTACATTCTGACAAATAAAATTGATTAGGCATTGATTATTATTGTCTTGATTGCTTGTAAGCATAGGTACATTTCTGAACGTACACATATTTGACAATCAATAAATATGTCATACAATTGTCATTACTGACAGTATTTAAAATTTATTCACATTTTAAAAATCTACATGACATGATTACACAAAAACATGAAGAATTTTTTACACTTTTGACACTGGCTAAATACACGTACCGTGTGGAGCGATTACCCTTATTAATTTGCGGTTTACCGTATCGACGGAATAAACAATTGAACATCAAATTATTGGCAGTTTATAAACCCAGGAACATTTTGGCAAAATATTTTATCTTATATAATTTTTTAAGGTCAATTATTCATTGTTTTTAATACATATTATCTTATTCCTGACAAAGACAATTCCAAAAATACATAAATCATAAAAATTGGGCCAGCCGTTCTTGAGTTATAAGTGTAGTAACTAACACGACTTTCTTTTATATATATAGAATGCATATATATTTTAATTAGAATTTTCATTGTGTCTGGAATCCCGGCATACGAAAGGTTAAGCAAAAAAAAACACAATATATATTACAAATAGCCGCTATATATTTTTATGATATAGGTAGCAAACAAGCAAACGGCCCACCTGATGGCAAGCGGTTACCGTCGCCTATGAACACTTGCAACACACGTTTGTCCTCCCATTTCATAGTTTTCTTCTCGCTTTTATTAAAAGAGTTTCTTGATATTGGCTTTCGCTCCACCAATGTCTCATTTATAAAAGCCCTCCGGCCCCCATGAGAACGACCTTGAACGGAGTTTGTCCCTTTCTTTTGTATGGACAACTTATATATATACCATACGTATACCATACATGTAGTATAGAACATATATAGGACTATCAGGTTGTTGGACAACCGAGAAACAAATAACAAAGTAATAATCTCACCTATTCCGTCCAAAACATTAGTTTTCTTAGTACAGAGCAGTATCTTGTTAAAGTCTGCGTACACAATGTTGGAGCCGAGTCGTCTGAACTCTGCTACCAGCATCAAGAACAGCTTCTTCATCAGATTGTAAAGGGTGCGCCGTAACGCGGGGTCGTATAGTAGGGAGGTTGGAGTTTTCAGCCATCTGGGAACATTTTTAATATGGAAAATCAACTGCAAACGCTAATTTGTGAAAAAATGTGTACTTTATAGCCAATAATCAAAAATCCAGTAGTGGTAGGACTTCTGCTAGTCCGCCTGGGGCGGTACCACCACTTTGCCACTGGCAGAATTTCGCATGCCGCTGTATCTGTAATAAGTAGACGTCATCGCTTATCAGACGAGCGTCTTGCTTGTCCTGTTACATTTTACCCTAAAAAAGTATTAAAAATCCAAAGCACACTGGGCTCTGAAAAATTCCCGTAAAATCTGGAGTTTTCGGCCATCTTGGAACATTTTTAATAAAGAAAAACACCTACAAACGCTAATTTGCGAAAATATAGCCAATAATCCAAAGCATACTGGGATCTGAAAAGTTCCAGTCAAATCTGGAGAATCGATTCACAGCCGTGGAAATCATAAACAGCCTTAATTAACCAGACCCTCGAGAATGTGGTCGGAATCTTTAGTTTACATTTTCGGTGAGATACCTCAGCCTTATGAAGGAAAGATGCGAAAATCCACCAGTCAGTTCGTCGGAAAGGCATGCTCTAAACAAGGAGATTGGCAAACTGGTACGAGGTGACTTTAGAAACTTCAACACTCGATCTATTGAGCAAAATCAGGGGTCAAAAGTGTTTGTCGAAGCTTTTGAGAGTCTGACGAATTGAAGCACAGCCGATAGTGCAATCGTTGCTTCCAAGCCAGAGGTTCTTAAGAACAATTGAAACCGTTTACGGCCAGGTGTACACTCTACATGCATCTCGACCTTATGCCTAAAATTATAATTCTAGAGCCACATTGACACGCCGCTTTACCCAGGATTTGAGGATCAGCTTAGGTAAAATCGAGATTTATCTTAAACAGCTTAAAATTGGATAATCCCCTGGAAAGGATGGTATTACAATCGAGCTCCTGAAAGCAGGTGGACATCTTTAGGGTATGTATCTGGTGGGTATCTTTAATGTTGTCCTCTTTGATGGCAGATTCCAGAAATGTGTAAATGGAATCTTGTCGTGTTGTTCTTCAGGAGACCAATATCTAACCTATTGGTAAGTGATGACGTGGTCGAGGATATTAGCACGCTAGGTCTAGAATGGGAACTGGCTGTCAAGCTTTTTTTAAAGCTTACTTAGCAATGTGGGTTGTACATTACTTAATATTACTAAAATCAGTCTTGTTAAAGTTGGGTTGGGTTACCTGTAAAAGTGTGATATCTGGTAATCAGCGAAGACGTTCTTGAACTTGGTGACGTCACGCAGCCAGGAAGCAATCATGGTACGTAAGATCTTGAACGCAGCGCTGCACTGCGCTGTCTCATCGTAGTTTACTGAGGCGTTCGGACCTATACGAAACAAATTGCTAAAACTATATAACATTGAAGCATGCAAGGCCTGCCATATATATACGGGATTCCTTTTAGAAATCTGAATCGAAATATCGAAACGGGATTTCGATACCGGCCATATACATTCGGAATTCCGTTTCGAAGAGAACATTTCGATAGGAAAACTAGCGTACGTATGTAATAGGTCTATAGATGTAGATGGATTTACTGCGTTTTAAAGTTCAAAACGGAATTCCTGACTGAGGTGAAGTTCATTGACAATTTAAAAGGCCTGGTGACGTTCAACCACAGGTATTGACGTTTCTTTCTGAATTGAAAAAAAATATATATAAAAACGTCATCGGGCGTTTAAATAAGTCGTTGAACCACATGAGTAAAGAAAAGGAACAGAGACAAACCTTCTAAGGAACGGACAAAATGTTTACCTATTCTTGTAGGGTTGGCACAAAAATTTCAATAAAAAAATTTCAGCGTAATAAAATCCTCCTTCAAGTAAACATGATCTGCTTTTTTTATTTATCAAGCTTCATCATTGTTGACAACAATCAATGTCATGAGATGTCACGGAATGAGATGATATGTCACAAAATGTCATGAAATGTAACAAAACATTAAATGTCATGAAATGTCATCAAATGTTACGAAATGTGACGAAAAGTAACGTAATGTCATTAAATGTCACGAAATTTCATAAAATGTCACAAAATGTCATGAAATTTAACAAAATGTCAATAAATATCATGACATGTCACAAAATGTTATCGAATTTCATTGAACCTCCTTAGAACGGGCACTATAGAAAAATATTTATTAGCCAAAAATTAAAAAAAAATACTTTCCCGCCCTAGGGCAGAAATGACCTACTTTGCGCGCACTTATCGAGGAACCAACCATCACTTTTCGAATAGATGGGATGAACAATAATATAATATAACGTGACGTGTCGCGAGCGACAGCCCTGTGTTAAAGCACCAGCCGAGCCACTATAAACCGGTTTCACTCCGTACGTGACAGGCGGCACACGGGCCGCTAGTGCTCACGCACACACGCGCGTCTCTAGTCCTCGTCACAGCGCAGTTGTATGAAGCTTTGTCTCTGTTCCTTTTCTTTACTCATGTGGTTGAACTTCACCCTAAGACGAACGCACAGACAGACACGACGAATTTATAAAAGGTTTCGTTGTACAGTATCCTGCCTTACTCAATCCAATAAAATATAATAAACTTTAACGAATTTAAAGCCTTTTGTTTAAAACTTTAGAAGATCAATTTCCTCTCTATCTATTCTATTTATGGCTGACATGTTTGTTTTAAACCACCGACATGGTAGATACTCAACATTTGTTTTTTTTTGTTTCTTATAGGTTAGCGTTTGACCACTATCTCACCTGTTGGTAAGTGATGATACAATCGAAGGATGGTAAGCACGCTAGGCCTATGGGAACTGGCTCTCAAGGATAGCTGCCGGAACACACACAGAAAATCTGTCGCCAAAACATCTAATTGTTTTGGCGACAGATTTTCTAACTTGAGGGTGGTAGCTGGCCAGGCGGACACTAGATAGTGTCCTACCACCATGCGGGGATTGTTGGTTTCTTAACGATGTTTTTCCTTCACTATGATAACCTTACAGTGTTATGGGACCTTTGCATCGGGAACGATCAAGCACAGATTCCTAGACGTTTATTTAGTAGAATTGTAATATATTTATATAATTTATTGCAATTTACTAGTATTATATTTATCTAAAGAAGCCAGTATTATGTTTATTCTAAAGCAGCATCGTGTATCTTATATAATTTGACGGTACAATGAAACTTGAACATTACCTGTGTTGGCCATCACATCTTGAATGCTTGTATGTTGTGCTCCGAAAGATGTTGCAGCGCTGAGACCTTCCATCTGTTACATACATAGATGATAATTACAAAACTTTAAAAAAAACTACTTTAAATACCGTGCTCTCTATATCTCTGGAGATATACCTATTACATCTCGATAAAATTACAATGGTACCAAACGGAAAGACTCTCTCAAAACAAGAAGAATTTGGTATTAAACAACGTGCTTCATTCTACTTTACTGTTTTACCAACTGCCTTATGAAAAGTGTATTTTTTATTATTGCAGAAATGTAGTACAAAAGATGGTGGTAAATAAAATAATGCTTATTTTACAATATTAGTGTGCAATTAATTGCCTGCTTGGGCTACAATTTCAGAGGAAATGGCCGGACCATAATTATAATAAATAGAGACATGCATGCAATACAGTACAGTCGTAGAATTAATATATAAGAATTTTTATGTCAGATACAAATATTTATAACATACAAAAGAAATTAAAGGAAAAGTATTAGCTAGCATTTGCCAACTATATATTGCTGATAAGTGATGATGTGTTCAAGGATGGTTTAGCAGGCTCGATCTAAATGTTGTAATAGGATGTTTCTAGGTGAACTGACCTGTAATATTTGTGGAGCTTGCAACAGGGCGCAAACGGCAAGCGCGTCACTTTCCAACTCTACGCAGACGCTGTCGTACGCGCCTTGTGCATTGTGACTGCAGGCTGACATCTCTTCGACCTCGCTTACTAATCTGTGGAGAAAACATGTGATGAGAAATAGCGTCTCCGCCTTTGAATAGCGGCAATAGCCTAATGGCTAAGGCGTCGGCCTGGCGATCGAGAGGTCGTGAGTTCGATCCCCACCCAATTGCACTATTGACGTGAACCCACTCCATACACAAGCAGATTTAGCTTAGTTGGAGGGGTGTTAACAAGACTACTTGTTGGAGTGATGATATACGCAAGCTGGCTGGCAACGGTTGGAAACAAAGAGCTGAATGAAGATCGAGCTCAGTGGCGTGCCATAAGAAGCCTATGTCCAGCAGTTGGACAGACAGCTTCATCACTTAACAACAGAGATAGTGGTCAGACGCTAGCCTATAAGATATAAAAAAAAAGTTTTTGGTGGCGAATAATTATAGATACAAATTACTCTACTGTGTTACGGAACCCTACGAGTGCGAGTCCGACTTGCACTTGGCCAGTTTTTATATCATATAGCTAGCGTTATTTATAGTTATAGCGTTTGACTACTATCTCACCTGTTGGTAAGCGATGATGCGGTCGAGGATGGTTTTTGGATGAATATGTTTCAACTTTTCAATGTCTTTCGTCGTTGTACAATCACAATCAGCCGGTATCAGTCCACTGCTGGACATAGGCCTCTCCCAAGTCACGCCACTGAACCCGATCTTCGGCTCACAGGTCACAGGGCGTCCTACGCTACGTTTACCGATAGAACCAGTCTTCCCCAACGGTTATCGGTCCTATGGCAGATATGACCAGCCCACTGCCACTTCAGTTTGCTAATTTGTTGAGCTATGTCGATTACTTTAGTTCTCTGGCGAATTGCTTCGTTCCTGATTCGATCCCGCAGAGAAAATTAAAGTTTAATTTTCTTAATTAAAGTTGTACAACATAGGTGTGTAATCTGAGGGTGTACCTGTTATCATCAGTCTCCCGTCCGCCCAGGTCGGGGCGCTCCCCCGGCGAGCACCACAGCACGAAGTTGTGTTTGATGAGGTGACGCGCGTAGAACAGGTCCGCGCCGAACAACACCGGGTCGGCGGGCGTGTTGCCTAGCGGGACGTGGAAGTATCTGGAACAAATTGTTTTTATAAAGTCTGTGCAAAATGAGAATCGTGGCGTTACGATGTACGAGTACTAACATTTAAAGGTAAGTAAGGAAGGTACATGTACAGGTACACCTACCTATTAATACACCATAATGACAAGAGAAGGTACCTACCAAGTATAAAACATTGCAACATTTTTAAATACCTTTCTATTGGTGAAAGCTCTTGTAACGTTGCGTCTAGCGCCGTTACTAAATCTAGGTCAAATAATAAAAGTCTAAAACATCTAAATAAAACTTATTAAAAATATTAAATACTACAATAAAAACTACACAAATTATACAATATAAAGTATTTATTTACTAACTTAATACCTACTTAAAAATCAAAACTTAAGATTTCCTACGGAACTCGTGAGTTCAAAAGCAAACGCTAAATGGCTCGGGTTGCCTGTCCTACGGATCCCAAAAACCGCTTCTGTTGTTACGATGGTTCGAGCTCATTCGATCGCCTGCCTCGGCCACTAGCTACAGCTAGGCTATTCTGTAAGCTATCTCGTCAGTGGAATCCGCGGTGAGATTCGAATTTCGTACTACGAAATTCAATCGTATCACGTTCGTAATACGGTTGAATTTCGTAATACGAAATTCAAAACTCACCGCGGATTCCGCTGTTGAGATAGCTTACAGAATAGCCTAGCTGAACGCGCGCGGAGTACGCACGCGCCTGCCTCCACACTGTTTCAAGTACTAAGTATTCTGGAAGACCCGCTGGGGTGAGTTTTCATTATCATACGAGCCTATAAAACTGTGTAAGCTGTTCTGCCACGGTACGCTGACTGCGGTTATTCTACCTAACCGTAATCATCGGACTGAGCCGCTGGTACCTACCTATCACGACGCTCCACGCTGGCAGATCAGCTACGTTGAGGACGAGCGCTAATGCCGTACCGACGTTGATTCCAGGTCTTAAACAGGGAGCTGGGTCTTAAACCGGGAGCTAGGTACCTGCAGTGCCTACCTACCTACAACCCGTGCCTATCACTCGACGCTGGCCATCGCCCACGCCGCCGATTACTACGGCTGCGCACGAGCTGAATTCTAGTCGCTCACCCTCCCAGCTGTGGGATAGGGGTCCCATCGCACCGGACGGACTAGCAGGCCAGTGCCGCTCTTAACTTTTGAAAATCTATTGTGCAGCTGAGTAACATAATAGGCAATATAAAAGTAAGACCCTACAGCTGCTTTTATTTACCCCGACCCTATCTACCTATCTGCGGTAGGCAGGACCTATCCACCGCCGCACTCTCTTAAAGCTTTGGTCTCGCGATCGTGACGCACAACGCTGCGTTATGCGGTGAAGGACACATAATCGTATGAGAAACGTCTAGGATAGAGCAAATACGTGACGCTGCGTTGCGCCGCATACCGCAACGTTGGTGGGCATCACGATCGTCGAAACTGAACTTAAGGCTTCTCGGTCTATAATTTTTTGTTTTATACTCATGTATGTACTAGCTGGTAGCTTTCCTTGAAATCAATAAATAAATAAATCTTATATATAAAAAACAATTGCTGTTTTTTTATTTTATGGTTGGCAAACAAGCAGATAGCCCGCCTGATCGTAAGCGGTTACCGTCGCCTATGGACAACTGCACCACTATGAGTGCTGTTGATGCGTTGCTGACCTTTGAGGAGCTTCTGGATACCCTTTTTAAAAGATTCCATCCTATAGCTAGATGGAAAGATCGCGGCGGGCAGATCATTCCACATCTTACAGGTACGCGGTAAAAATCCTCGGTTAAAACGGGTAGTGCTGTTCGTTAGTCTCGCTAAAACTCGAGAACGGTTGGGCCGATTTAGCTGATTTTGGTTTAAAACGTTTGTCGTAGTTCAGGGAAGGTTTAAACGGTGAGAAAATATGGAAAAATTGCGAGAAAAACAGTAAAAACAACAATTTCATTTTCCCGTATAAATTGTTCTATCTACTTTCCTGTCAAACATTTGACGTTCGTCTCTTCGGTAGGATACAGTAGACTATGTTCCACTTCCCGAATTGAAATTTGAAGCATGTATTAAATTAAGGGTTTCGAATCGACAACAACATCCACATTACTGGGATTATTTAAATTTTGATGGTGGTCCCAAGTTTTCTTTGTTGGTTCATTGAGAAATTTTTGTCATTGTATTGACATATTTTGATGGTTGCCTATAAGGCGCTTCCATACATGGGTATTCGCTATTTGTGTATAAAAACCGATAAAAACAAAATAAAATAATTGGTTAATTAAAATAAAAAAAATTAGGGGTCGCCATAGAAGAAACGTGTTTTTGAGGCTTTTTATGCTGGATCTTACCAACCTTAATAGATACAGACTTGAAATTTACTCCTGGTGTGTATTTCAATGGCTGCTATAAGATCAAATAATAAAAACTAAATTAAATAAAAAATTAAAGGGGGTTCCCATACAACAGGCAAATTTTGTTTAATCCAAACCCTGCGTGTGCGGGTCCGACTCGCACTTGGACAGTTTATTTAAGTTCGCGGTACGAAGTTCGCCGGGTCAGCTAGTTATATATAAAAATATGAACCTGCACTGTTCGATGGTGAGCTGCAAGACAGCGTCCAAGTTGAGGTAATGTCTCACTATAGCCCTCGCACCGATCCGTTGCCACTCCAGCGTGCTGTACAACGTCTCTGCGTCTCTCACGTGCAGCGGGACTAGTGGGAAATCTGATAGACCTAAGATAATACAATTAATAAACAGATTAAAAGGTTGTTCGATTCAATATCACATAGATAGGTAATGAGAATATGGCAATACCTCCATGCGAATAGAGCGTGGATGGAGTATAAAGTGGATGTGGCATTTAAATAACAATAATAATATGAGAAGGATAAAACTATACAATCACTAGTATGAGAGAGCGAGATGAACAACAATTTTTTTATCCTTCTCTGCGTATGCGATTTTACAAACTGGTTCCTGCACTGGAACCAAGTTCTAGTGCACCCATTGGCTCTCACCCGTTGTCATGTATGACCCGACCAAATTACGTTGTTCATTTTATCTTATAGCTGGCATATGTATCACGTGTTCATCGTTTTAGTCGAGTTATATCTCTATAGCTATTTCATTCGCATACGCTAATGTTCTCCCTACATATACTTTCTCTATGGGATAGAGCCAAAGATCGCAGCGCGCATCAGCGCATTACTACTTCCAGTAACACCTATTTGATGGCAATATGCAAGTTTTATAGCTATAGGCTTTGGACGTGGTTTAAGCCATCTACAGCAATAACACATATTTCATTAAAGCAGATAGATAGATAGCGACTCGCGATCGCTGGTCACTGTAGACAGCGCGGCCTGTATCACTAAGACAGTGGGGCCGCATCACTCGTCACTGTACCGCGCTAACGCTCGCTGCACCAGCCTGCAGATGTAGCGACTCTCTGTTTGTACCACCACGTTCCCACGTCAATACTTACTTGACATGAGCGCAGTAAGCGCGGGTGTAGAAAGCGCGGCCTGTATCACTAAGACAGTGGGGCCGCATCGCTCGTCACTGTACCGCGCTAACGCTCGCTGCACCAGCCTGCAGATGTAGCGACTCTCTGTTTGTACCACCACGTTCCCACGTCAATACTTACTTGACATGAGCGCAGTAAGCGCGGGTGTAGACAGCGCGGCCTGTATCACTAAGACAGTGGGGCCGCATCGCTCGTCACTGTACCGCGCTAACGCTCGCTGCACCAGCCTGCAGATGTAGCGACTCTCTGTTTGTACCACCACGTTCCCACGTCAATACTTACTTGACATGAGCGCAGTAGGCGCGGGTGTAGACAGCGCGGCCTGTATCACTAAGACAGTGGGGCCGCATCGCTCGTCACTGTACCGCGCTAACGCTCGCTGCACCAGCCTGCAGATGTAGCGACTCTCTGTTTGTACCACCACGTTCCCACGTCAATACTTACTTGACATGAGCGCAGTAAGCGCGGGTGTAGACAGCGCGGCCTGTATCACTAAGACAGTGGGGCCGCATCGCTCGTCACTGTACCGCGCTAACGCTCGCTGCACCAGCCTGCAGATGTAGCGACTCTCTGTTTGTACCACCACGTTCCCACGTCAATACTTACTTGACATGAGCGCAGTAAGCGCGGGTGTAGACAGCGCGGCCTGTATCACTAAGACAGTGGGGCCGCATCGCTCGTCACTGTACCGCGCTAACGCTCGCTGCACCAGCCTGCAGATGTAGCGACTCTCTGTTTGTACCACCACGTTCCCACGTCAATACTTACTTGACATGAGCGCAGTAAGCGCGGGTGTAGACAGCGCGGCCTGTATCACTAAGACAGTGGGGCCGCATCGCTCGTCACTGTACCGCGCTAACGCTCGCTGCACCAGCCTGCAGATGTAGCGACTCTCTGTTTGTACCACCACGTTCCCACGTCAATACTTACTTGACATGAGCGCAGTAAGCGCGGGTGTAGACAGCGCGGCCTGTATCACTAAGACAGTGGGGCCGCATCGCTCGTCACTGTACCGCGCTAACGCTCGCTGCACCAGCCTGCAGATGTAGCGACTCTCTGTTTCTACCACCACGTTCCCACGTCAATACTTACTTGACATGAGCGCAGTAAGCGCGGGTGTAGAAAGCGCGGCCTGTATCACTAAGACAGTGGGGCCGCATCGCTCGTCACTGTACCGCGCTAACGCTCGCTGCACCAGCCTGCAGATGGCGCGACTCTCTGTTTCTACCGCCACTTCCCATGTAAGCTCGGCTGGGGGTAGAGTTGTTGGGTCTGCCCCATTGTTGATTCTGAAGGAAAATTGGTAAATGAGGCAAAATATAATAGCAAGATGAGGTGGACAAATAGTAGGTTGCTTTGGCTCGCATCGACTTTATAACAAGTTTCATGTATAACATGAAAAAGAAAGGAACATTCTCGACGTTTTCATACAACCATCAATTAGACTTGTCCACTTTTCATTAGAGGAGAGATCGTGGTCAAGATCTTGAGTAATGACAGACATATTATAATTTATCTGGACTATCATGGTGATCATAACACGTGTTTAACAATTTACAAAAATATAAAGTGTGAAACACTTCAAAGAAACATAATATTTAACATAATGTTTGTCCAGATTGTCTGTGAATAAGTATACATTTCATGCTCTCATGTAACAGCAAAGTTTTGAAGTGTATCCAGAAGTTCACTTTCTATTTGTTTCCTGCCACGATTAAATTCGTCTTGAAAACGGTTCGATTACAACTTGTGTTGATTTGACTATACTTAGATTATAAAAGCAAAGAAGTAACAGACGGCTAGATTTTTTTTTTAATGTCTTAGAGGCTAGCATTTGACTACTATCTTGTCTGGTGGTAAGCTATGATGTGGTCAAAGAAGGTGTACACGCTAGGCCTAGAATACTCTCCTTCTCTCTTCCTACTTCTCCTTCCAATCTGAGTCTCCTTAAACTAAAATGTAATCTAATTCTTACTTGGCAATCCTCTCAGCCGCATACAAGGTTTCCATCTTAGGCACTTGGTTGGTCTTGACAGTGTCCAGCACAAATATGTACCCCTTCTTAGTGGGCCCAAGTATTAACGCCCACATACTTCGACTGGAGTTGGGCGCTGAATGTTGGTATAAGTAGATGTGCTTCAGAGGTGCCACTCCATCCTGTGATATTTTTTTTTAATATTTAGGGCCAATTTCACCAGTTCGTGATAATATTTCAGATAGTTATCAAAAAAAAAAAGCCCTATTAAGGTTGAGAAGCTTATCTGGTATATATGTTCAAAATAAGCTCTTTTTACCCGACTGCGCGACGCAAAGGAGAGGTAATGTGTTTATCAGTCTATACATGTATGTATGTATGTTTGTTCCTTTGTGGCATACTAGAGACCAAACGCGTGGGCCGATTTTGATAATTGGCACGTCAATAGATTATTAGTAGTTTAGACTTCTGTTTAGGGATATCAAAAAACTATACAATTTAAATTCTTTCTCGGTCGATACACTCATAAAATAAATTATACATTGTTATATGGAATATAGAGACTTTAACAGTCATTAATCCCCATTCGTTAAGCCATTAATGTGTCCCGACTGTTAAAGTCTCTACATTCCATTTTGCAGGAAATTCCATTCCTTCGCTGTGCGTATGATGAATGTGGATGCAAAGCGCTTTTTCAAAGCTAGCAGGGGTGGAAGTCTCTACATTGATAGCGATGCGTCTTGTCATCGCAAACATCTGCTAGAATGAGATGCAGCTAGACAGTTATCTGCATCTCTTTTCGTATCGACGATTATCGCTCGAAATTCATCGCTATGCATGTGGAGACTACCGGCCCAGGTACTCTTATCAGGAACCGTAGAAACTGGCCCTCACGGTTGTAGAAGTACTTGTATATTATTTACAAGTTATAGATTAATAGATTACTCTTTATTGATCACCACTTACAGAAGGATATTAATTTAAGACTAAACAAATTATTATAATAATGATAGTGTCAATAGGCGGTATTATCGCTCATAGCGATCTCTTCCAGACACCATTAAAGTTCATTATTAGCCACTGTTAGTGGTATCATTTAATATTTACTCCAAAAATATCGCTGTTAGATGTAGAATAGAAGATAGAAGAAGACGTCACAGGTTCAAATGTTAGCACGGGTGTTCGTTCACAGGTGGTAGGAGCACATTGTATCGATTTTCCGCCTGACTTTCGACCAAAAAGTAGCTGACAACCATCAAGGAGACAATCTGCCGCCATAACCTTACGGTGTTCCGGCAGCACAGCCGTTAGAGTCAGTTTCAATTTCAATTCAGGTTCAAACATCGTACACTTATGAACATCATTGAAATACAATTCAATACAAATAATGACTAATACATTGTAATACCAGTACAAACGTAAAATGACTAGTTGATATACATTAAATAAAATATCGTGCAAAAGTGAAGTAGAATAAAATGTTGCCATTAGTCATAAAAAGTTACAACAGTGTCAGAAAAGAAAAAAAATATCTAAAAGCCTAAACTGCGTCGAGGTAGTACATTATAAAATAACTAATAAAATGTCACATTTAAAACAAAATTAAATTATTATGTCAATACAAAATATAAAAAATGTATGTATTCATGTGTCAGTATTCAAGGCCTAGGCCTAGCCTAGAGCACGCTAGCGTGTTCACCATCTTCGACCACATCATCGCTTACCACAAGGCGAGGTCAAACGCTTACAGAATAAAAAAATTAAAAAAAAACACCCCACCGCTAATATCCTATCAGACAATATCGTTTAGCCAAATTGGTCTATTTGGCAGAAGTACTATGGCAGAAGAAGCATGAAAGTAAAATTAATGCTGTAGAAATGAGAAGTTTGAGAAGTATGATTGGAGTGACTCTGATGGATAAGGTGGAGAACAGCATGATAAGGGAATGTTGTGGTGTATGAAGATGTGGTGACAAAGATAGAGAAAGGGATGCTTAGATGGTTTGGACATCTAGAGAGGATGGATGAAGAAAGACTGACGAAACAGATTTATGAGACGAGTGTGAATGGGGCAGCCGGTAGAGGCCGACCTAGGCGAACATATCACGACCAGATCGGAGACGTTTTAAAGAAAGGCCAAGTCAAAAGTACTTAGAACCGGCGAGCATGTATGAAGGCGCTCATGAAAGTGGAAGAAGCGAAAGAGGTATATCGTAAGAGGATCGTAGCATGTGGAAAGAAGTAGTCTCTGCCTACCCCAACGGGAAAAAGGCGTGATTGTACGTATATATGTATGTATATTTTAAAATATTATCGCTCCATATCGCTGGAGATGACCATATTATAACTAGATAAAAATGTATATGGGACCACCCTGCAGCTATAAACCTTTTCCGAACAACATTCACACGAATTTGTGTTATATATTTTTTAACCCGTAATCAAGTGGCGCGACGACATATGCAAAGCGGTGGGCAGTGACTGGAAAGGAAGAGCCAAACATTATTGACTCAGTGGTCAAGTCTTGGGGAGGCCTATGTCCAGCAGTGGACCGATACCGACTGATTATGATGATGATATTTTTTTCCTAAATGACTAAATATGTAAAAAAAAACATTTTTATTGGTCCATACCTGTTTTTGTAAATACGGTTGAACTGCGACACTCTTGAATTCAAGCTGACTTAAAGTGTAAGAATCCATGTTGTTTGATCCGAACTGAATTAATCTGCAGAAAATAAACAATTTGAATGTCAATAAAATATCTATAAAGCGTAGGTGGTAACAATTCAGAAATATTTTTAACCGACTTCAAAAAAGGGGAGGCACTCTTTTCGACTGTATTTTTTTTGTTAACTTTTATTAACCAGCTGTTATCGGAATTGTTATGTACTCAGTTACGCCACCGGTGAATGAAAAACGGTAGGTAAAAAACGGTAGTAGTACAAAAATTGTTTATTTTCGTTTGAGAGAGCATAATTCCAGTTTGGTTTCATTGTAATTTGATCGAGGTCTGATGAGGATCTCCACTGATATGGAGATAAACACCTCAAACTAGGTACTGACAATGACAAGCGCGGCATTTAAAGATAAGGATAATTATTTCAGAAAATATTTTGAAGTATTTGAAATATTTGAAGTCGACATTTTTTGTTTTGTAACCGAGCTTAAATTATTTAGGGATCTAAAGAAGGTCTAGGTTTATTCCAGATTGGTGCTAATGTGTGGATACTGGTAGTTTGTGAACAAAGATATCTAGCCAACATTAAGTTCCGGCATGATGTTCTATACAGTCAGATCGGAAGACGAAGCGAATAAGTTTCTTTTTGCAATCCAAACAAGCATGCGCCGATTTACCATCTTCACGTGTGAATTGTCCGCTAGAAGCGCTACTGAGCTATAAATAAATTATCCTTTAAATACTTTAAAACACAAATTGAAAATATTGTTGTTAAATAAAGCATATTACAGCGTCAATGAATATTTAAATGATAAACTTAATTAGTGTATTCAATGAGATTATTTATTTGGAATTTATTAGATTGGGATAAAATTATTGTTAAAAATGATAGTTTTACTTTATTTTATTTAACTTTGACATTTTGTGATCTTGACATTATTTTGTGTAGAAATATTATTATTGTTGACTTGAAATTATTATGTTTATGCTAATTGACTATTATGTGATAAATATCTGTTTTTAAATGACTATTGTACCTGTTGCAATTCAAAAATGATACCACTGAGCTCACTTTCAGACTGTATGTATTTTTTTAATGATTATTCACCGTATTTAAATTGCACGCCAATAGGTAGATTATAGCTGTACAAATTTGTAATTCAACATCAACACTTACATGTAATCGCAATGAATAAATAAATTGAAATTGAAATTGAAAAATTGAAATATATGGTCCGTGAAATGTCAAAAAAAACTGACATTGACAGCTGTTATAAGAACTGTTTTACTCAGCTGCGCCACCTGGTGAGTGTAAAACGGTAGCCCTCATTAAAGGAAACTATTGCTTCAAATGAATATTGAATATGCTCATACATTAGTTTAAATATGGGTGTATCTGTTCTACCTTCTGGCTTCTTTTTGATCCACTGCACAAATACACCCAAGCTGGACTAAAACTCTGAACTCTAAACTCATCTGAGTTTCGTAGATTCCTTCTATTTCAGGTGCGGAAAGTTCTCCCATTAATTCTCTGAAACAAATTAGAAACATACAATGCTAGGTATAGTTACAGTTTTCAAATACGACGAGAGATGATGCACTGCGTGAATCAAATATTATGTTTCTTTGAAGTGTCACACACTTTATATTTTTGTAAATTGTTAAACACAATCCAAAATTCCATCGTACCGACGGGACTCGAACCCGCACCAGACACCAGAGCACCTGGACGTGTAATCCGGGGGATGCGGGTTCGAGTCCCGTCGGTACGATGAAATTTTGGATTGTGTTTAACAATTTACATCCTTACTAATATTATAAATGCGAAAGTAACTCTGTCTGTCTGTCTCAATTTCACGCCAAAACCACTGAACCGATTTACATGAAATTTAGTTCACAGATATTCTCGAGCTTGAGAAAGGACACAGTCTACTTTTTAATGCGAAAAAAGAGTTGTAAGGGTTTGAAAAGGGGGATGAAAAGTTGTATGGAAGTATCGTCATTTTTAGAGCTAGAAGCTAGACATTTATTTTTTAGGCTGTTGATTATATATATAAATTAATATGACATTCAATGTTTGTAAAGTTTTACCCTCAAGGATGTAAAATAATAATAGGGAATAGGGGATGAAAGTTTGTATGGAAATATGTAAGGTTTATGTGAATGTTCTACTCAGCGGATTGAAATGAAATTTGGTACACAGATAGTCAAGAGCCTGAGAAAGGACACAGTATACTTTTAAATGCGAAAAGAGGGTTGTAATGGGTTGAAAGGGGGGATGGAAAGTTGTATGGAAGTATCGTCTTTTTTAAAGCTAGAAGCTTGAAACTTACTGTTTTGGCTGTTGATTCGATATAAATAAATATGACATTCAAAGTGTTTGAGGGTAGGGGGAGTGGAGGGGGAGGGGTAGGGTAGGGTAAGTTAGGGGAAGGGGAGGGGAAGTGGGAATGAGGGGAGGGGAGGGGAGGGGAGGTGGAAGTGAGGGGAAGGGGAGGGGAGGGTAAGTGAGGGGAGAGGGGAAGGGAAGATTAGCGTGGCGTGGTAGGATGCGGTGTAGTTGGGATACGTATGTGTCTTATTAGTTAATGCTACCCAAAGACAGTATTCCACGCGGCCGAAGTCGCGGGCACAGCTAGTAAGAAATAAAAAAATAATTAAAAAGTGCGTTTAACAATGTTTTAATACTCATTGTAACAAAAGAAGGGAAGTGGTATGTCAGGATCGTGAAAAGCGCACATAAATATTTCGATAGAAAAATCCATTGGTGCACGGCGGGATTTGAACTCGGTTCCTCTGGCATAACGCCACCGGGCCCTCAAAGAAAAATCCAACAATCAACAAATAGAAAAATCAACTCACTCCTGATGCTCCCTATAGACCTGTTCAGGTGCACAATACTGGTACAAATGCAGCGCCGGATGAGCGCGGGGCAGCACCCGCGAACATTTCCGCCAGTACTGGCCCGAGTCCGTGTTCCGAGCGGTGCGCTGGTTCACGTAGAATATCCGCGGGACTGATAGCTTGATCTGATGCAACTCGCTGCCCACTAGCGCCCACAGCTTGAACAGACCTGGCTCTGCTGTTTCTGACACCTGTGGTTTTTAAAGTGTAACTTTCATTCATCATCATCATCAACAGTCGGTATCAGTCCAATGCTGGACGTAGGCCTCTCCCAAAATGCGCCACTGAGCCCGATCTTCGGCTCTTCTTGTGAGTTTCCATCATTGGGAGGGATATGCCCTAATCGCCACGCTGGGCAGGCAGGGTGGGCGATCGCAGGACGTAGCTTCGCGCACTGGTGACGCTGCTGCCCGTCAAATAAACTTTCATCACATCGCCTCAACATTTTTCGTCCATTTATCGCATGTCACTGGTGCTTTAGTTTGATTGGTGGATATAATGTATGACATTTAGGTTCAGCTGTGATTTTATATACAGGACCTTATATACAGGATGGATTTTTAAGATGGGACTGTAAGGGCAGGTACCACTTCCGTTGTAGCGACAGTAAAACGTTGTGAAGACTGTTTATTACTTTTGATTACATTTTGAGCTGCTGTCACAGAATTAAATAAATAATTATGGTCAATAAAAAAATAGGCAATTTACACAAACCAATTTTGACGCACATCGATCCGATTTTCGATAAAGATCAAAATACTCTTTAAGACTAACTTACTTTTTCCATACATTTTGAAGATAGGAATAATTTACAATAAGCAAACATATTTTTTTATGCTAATCAATTGGCATCTTAGGCTTACTGTATCTACAACAAGAGACTGCCCTTAGGGTCTCATTATGGTCACATTTAAAAAATCCACCCATATACATCATTTAATAAAATCTATGAATTTATGGTAAATTGGTTAAATGTATTTTAATTTGTAAAGAAAATTATTGACGTTCATAAGTGTACAGTCTACACAAATAAAATAAATTAAAAATAAACGGTCAAGTGCGTGTTGGGCCACGCGCAGTGTAGGGTTCCGTAGTAGCCTGTTATTTAATGCAAGTCTTTACCCGTTATAAACAAGCAACTAGGTACTCCGTCTTTGTCACTTTAAAGGATTTATTCTAAGGATTAAGGATTATTTAAGGTATTTGGTACAAAATTATCCAACACCAAAGTTCAACGACTATTACTGCTAAACTAATAAAGTTATCTTAACCGCTATAATTTTCCTTTAAAGTTCATGAAATGCGCTATTATGACGAATTTTTCCAGATTTTTCAAGCCAGCAGTTTAGCTTTTAGAGGGGGGGGACGCCCTACTGGAACAAAAATTTGCACTTTAAAGTTTAATATTTCGTAAATGGAGCATTCAATTGAAAAATGGTATTACCAACCCTTAAGTCATTTTAAAAGACCTATTTAACGATACCCCACACGATGGGGTAGACGATGAAAAAAAATCATCCCCACTTCTCATATAGGGGAGCTACCCTAAAAAAAATATTTTTCAAAATTTTATTTCAGCACTTTGTCGGTGTCATTTATTTACATACCCCCACAAAATTACAGCTTTCTAGTATTAACGGTCTCTTAGCAAAACCTCGGACAGACAGACAGACGGACATGACGAAACTATAAGGGTTCCTTGTCAGGACTACGGAACCCTAAAAACTAGCAATAGCCCAATGTCTAAGGTAGTGAGTTCGATCCCCGCCTATTGCACTATTGACGTGAACCCACTCCAGGCACAAGTATATTTAGCTTACTTGGAAGGGTTAACAAGACTACCAGTAATGTACAACCCACATTGCTAGTAAGCTTTAAAAAAAGATGTAATTATGAATTTAAATAAAGGTTTTTTAATTTTATTTTAATTACAACAAAATTTTCATCTGTTCATTTTTATCTTTTATGTACCGTAATAATTGTTGGTCACAGTCCATAAGTTATATGCCTTATACTAAGTAATTTTTAAAGTCGCTGTATGACTACTGATATTAATAAAAAAAAATTGAGCACATACCTGTATAATTTGCCAGGGCGAGTTTAACAACGTTCTCTGCGCTCGTCTAATGAACCCTCCTAGCGTGTTCGTCGGACCCATGTTTATAGGAGCCGGCATAGGGTCGTGATCCACTTTACCTGACAAGTTATAACTTCATTAATGTCTAAGCATACGGAGTTTTTACATCGATGTTCTACCCGACTTGCTACTTACCAAATAGGAGCTTACCACGATCAAGGAAAAAATCTGCTGCAATAACTTTACGGTGTTCCGGCAGCACACAGCCCTTGAGAGTCAGAGTATTCTAGGCCTAGCGTGTTCACCATCTTCGACCACATCATCGCTTACTACCAGGTTAGATAGAGGTCAAACGCTGGACTATATATAGATATAAGAAAAAAATATGTTATGGCGGAATACATCTATTTTAAGCTTAAGGCTTAATTGGCAAAGCACCGGAACATATTATTCCGGAGGTTGCGGGTTCAAGTCCCGTCGGTGCGATAAAATTTTGGATTGTGTTTAACAATTTACATCTTATTTGTCATAATAAAAAAAAAAACTCTTAAACGAACTACGCAAAATAACACGCACGATCTCTTTAACACAAGCTTTTGAGGTGTTTTATATCCCAACAATGGTTAAATTTTGTTTATCCATCGAACTGCCTTGAAATTGAAAATAATGTACTTTAAATTTAAATTTGATGACGAAACGAAACAATGTTTTGTCCTCTTTTAGTTGATTTTGATGAATGTACAACTTACAACTATTAGGGTTTAATGTACAATTTACAACTATTAAGGTTTGTATAAATTAAGTTTTTTTTTAAGTGATGACGTCTACCTATTACAGATACAGCGGCATGCAAAATTCTGACAGTCCAGAATGTTGTATGCCGCTACACTGCGCCTGTTACCTTGAGACATAAAGATGTTGAGTCTCACATACCCTGTAATTTCACTGGACAAGTATAGAAACCTCAGAAGAACCTCTTGGCTTACACAGGGCAGACTTAAACACTACCACGTACGTTTATAATCACATTTGAAGTATACTAACAATGAAAAACCACTTCCCGTCATGTCATTTTTGGGCCATTTTCTCGTTTGCAACCTATATCATAAAAAATATGAGAACAGTTCATATTTCACACAAATCTAAGAACATAAAAAAAAACCGAACTAATGCAAATAAAATATACTGTTTAGATAAGTTACCTCGTTTGCTACGATTTCTCAGTCCTCGTTGATCCATTTGCCATTTCCACTTCTTCTTTTGGAATAATATCCATTGTCTTCTCTCTTCCTACAATCAGGAACAACATACTATTTACATACTATTTTTAACATACTATTGAGGGCCCGGTGGCGTAATCGGGAGAACGGTTGGCTTTGATGCCAGAGGTACCCAGTTCAAACCGCCGTGCACCAATGGATTTTTCTATAGAAAAATGAACAACCATTTTTTTCATAGCTAAAAAACGATTCTGATGATATGGTTAGACGGATTTTGGTAAAAGATATTGAAATAGTTTGAATCTTAACTAAACGGATGTACAGTAAAGCATATAGGATAAAATTAATATTTACCTTAGTGTCACCAAACGGTGGCGGTGCACCGAGCGCCTCCCTCCAATTAGCAGCTTCCGGTGGTGGCGTCTCTTGTCGCTTCCGTTTTACTGTGTGTACCACCGGCCTTACTTCCGTTCGCTGTGTCGTGTCCTTGCCGATATCTTCTATGTCCATTTCTGTGTCCTAAAATACAATGTAAAAATATATGTTAAATGTTATATGTAATAAATATATGTAATATGTTAAAAATCCTAATAAAATATAAATCATCAATGTTCAATTTCGGTGAATAGATTGGCAAAAACATTTGTTCGTGTGTGGCACATCCCAGTTACACAACTTCTTGCATCACCTGTACCCTAAGTACGAGTTTTCATCGTAAACAGTTTTGACAGATCTCACATAGTTTTCTACTTATTCTGGCTCCCTGATTGGTCTAAATTTAGTTAAGTGTAGTAACCAATAGAGGTGCTGTACTGTTTTTCATACAAAATTTGCTCGAAATACGATATCATGTTTTCATCGTAAACAGTTTTGACAGATCTCACAGTTTTGTACTTATTCTGGCTCCCTGATTGGTCTAAATTTAGTTAACTGTAGTAACCAATAGAGGTGCTGTACTGTTTTTCATACAAAATTTGCTCGAAATACGATATCATGTTTTCATCGTAAACAGTTTTGACAGATCTCACAGTTTTGTACTTATTCTGGCTCCCTGATTGGTCTAAATTTAGTTAACTGTAGTAACCAATAGAGGTGCTGTACTGTTTTTCATACAAAATTTGCTCGAAATACGATATCATGTTTATCGTAAACAGTTTTGACAGATCTCACAGTTTTCTACTTATTCTGGCTCCCTGATTGGTCTTAATTTAGTGAAGTGTCAAAACAATAGAGGCGCTGTACTGTTTTTCATACAAAATTTGTTCAATATACGATATCGAGTTTGGTATGAAAACTCGTATTGTTGGGCCCAACAGTACGAGTTCTCTCAGCATTTATTTGTATAGATGTGAAACAACGCTGAAACAACACTTACAAAGCTGAAACATTTTAGGCGGGTTTCTTATAAGGTACGAGTATTATTGTGTGTCCACAAAGCCTAACAACCCACCAAAGACGAGCGAGGAAATAATCAACCTATAGTATAACTTTATTTAATTTTGACAAATTAATAGAATTTTTTGATGTGATACTATTGGTTGATGTTTCCAAGCAAGCCGCTCATTTGACCAGCATGTTACTGGTGGAGAGGCACTCTAAAATAAAAATAACGACATGAATTAATTTAGGGGTGAATGAAATTACAATTTAGTAGTTTTTTTGTAGTGGCAGGACTTCTGCTAGTCCGCCTGGGGCGGTACCACCACTTTGCCAATTAATTTTCAGCCGTGAAATAGGAATGTTATTCGGTTGAAATGGCAAGGTGTCCAGTGAAAATACAGGGCATGTGAGACTCAACATCTTTATGTCTCAACTTGTCAAGGTAACAGGCGCAGTGCAGTGACATGCAAAATTCTGGCAGTTCAGAATTTTGCATGCCGCTGTATCTGTTATAGGTAGACGTCATCGCCTACCATCAGTCGAGTGTCGTGCTTGTCCTGTTGCCATTTACCATAAAAAAAAATCATCACTACTTTTTACCTTAACTGTGAATCTTATTAGCTTTGATTTATTCTGATGTTTCTTTGATACTCAATTATTGTTTTACTTACAATTTGTCTTTCGAGTTTGTCTTTCAATATTACAAGGTAAATTAAAATAATTCTTACCCCATTGACCCCGCTAGTTCCTTCCCCGTTCTCCCTAACGTCCTTGGGAGCAGCTGAGAACATATCAGTGATCTTCCTAGTTTTGAATTTGTCTGTCTTCGCGAGCATCTTCTTGTGGAGCCAGTCCGGATACTGCACTCGTGGTACCGGGTTGTCTAACTGTTGGTTAATTTATATGTAACTGTTGGTGTTGGCCGTTGGAGTAAAAGATTGCTTGACTTCTAAGCGAGAGATCACCGGTTCAAATCCTAGCAAGGGTGTTCGCCCACCAGTGGTAGGAGCATACTATATCGATGTTCCGCCTGACTTGCTACCAAAAAGTAGCTTACCACCATTGAGCAAAAAATCTGGCGCTATAACCTTACAGTTTTCCGGCAGCACACAGCCCTTGAGAGTCAAAGTACTCTAGTGTGTTCACCATCTTCGACTTTATCTTTGAAAATGCTTACCACCAGGTGAGATAGCGGTAAAACATTAGCCTATTAGATATTAAAAAACCATAGTATAACGGTTAGGTATATTGTTTATCCTCATATCTCCGGAGATGATTATCAAATCTCGATAAAATTTGAATGGGACCAAACGGGAGGCATAATCTCACAAACAAAAAAATATTTTTCAAATCGGTTACCTCAGAACTCCGTCAAACGGAGTTCTGAGGTAACAAACATACTAAAAAAACTGTCAAATTGAGAACCTCCTCTTTTTTGTGAAGTCGGTTAAAAATAAACGAGCAAGGCTGCGAGGGAACAATTTAGCGACATGCAGAGCATTGCACAAATTAAATTTACAGATATACTCACGCCTTGCATAGCAGCAGGTATAGTAATAATCTTCTGTATAGCGCCGCTAAGCCTTTCTATATAGTAGGCCCAGTCTAGCACATCTCTGATGTCTATGTCCTCAGTGATGCTGGTGTCCTTTAACCACCGACGTAAATGATGACGTTTCACCGCGGCCGGGGATTGGAAGATCGCGAGAGGTATTGCTCGCTCTGTGACTGGCGCGCCATCGGGTTTGCGGGATATTATAAACCTGCAATATTTTATTTTATCACAAATAAAGTTTTATCAGTTTTATCAGTAATTAGAATACATATATAGTTATAACTAGTGAATAGGTGTTTTCTTGCCATCGCCACTTAACATCGGATAAGATAGCGGTCAAAAGCCGAAGCGATTATAAGCCAAACGGTTCGGCATTAAAAGAAAAACAACTATATAATTCTAAACATTATAGTATAACTTCCGGCATCGATCTAAACGTCTGTAACCTTTATATGCGCAGAAGTCAACTTTAGTTCTGTTTGGCGGTACACAGGTAGGAAAAACGTGGGCGGCCGCGTGGGCGGCTGTGATTGGCCCGTTAGTAATGAGTTTCCGCGCTGACGGGCCAATCACAGCTGTTTGCACTTTCCAACCTACCATCACGCGACATTTCCTGTCCATTTATATCCTAGTATAGCAGATATAATAATAATAATATATTAGAACCGAGACCTACGATTCTTTCTTTTGTATGTGGGTGGAAAAAGAATGAAATCATGAGAAACAAAAATAAACTCAAGGATTTATATATATCGGAAGACTTCTCAAAACAAACTTTAGAGAAGAGGAAGGCACTACAACCCAAATTAATGGAAGAAAGAAAGAAGGGAAATTATGCCTACTTAAAATATGATCAACTTATAGTCAAGGACAACACGAACACTAATGAGAAAAGGAAGAGAGAAACATCTACCTCTCCGCAAACGGATGCACAACCAAAGAAACACCAGACATTAAACTCATCTAGAAATAACAGAACCAATGCATTTGATATAATGAGGGTACGATCTCACTCTCTTTCAACCAGCCAAACGAACAAGAAACAATAGCCACCAAACGCTGACGATCGGAAACAAAAACTAAATAAGATACAGAACAACAGAAATAAAACAATCTCCCCCAATTCGACTGGTCCTCGTGGGGGAAGGAGACCACGACCCTCTAAAGATAGACAAACATATCTCGGATATACACATAGCCACCTTTAATGCAAGATCACTTCGAACTCCTGAAAAACGCCTCGAATTTGAATTAGCCGTAGCAGAAATAAAGTGGGATATAATAGGTGTGCGATCCTTACATTCATGAATTAGAGGGTAGTGAAAGATTTGCCGCTGCCCGATATGTTTGACTCACCTACCCTCGATTTGGCGAGAAAAACGGTGGAAGGACCGGTAGAACGGTAGTACTGTTCGCTTCAAGCAGCCCCGTGGTGCACTTGATTTTTGAGCCTCAAAGGACGTTCCTTACATTTTATTTGCTCCGTGAGCTTTTTTTAACTCCTACATCTATCTGCCGTGTAGTTTATCTATTTGTGTGTGTTATTGTACGGACTTTACACCAGCACTCAGCAGCGCCGATCTACCAGCGCCAACTTGGATTTGGTTGGTGAAGGCATTGAAGGTAAGTGGTAGATTAATTTGCTCGCATCATCCTACCTATTTATTATATTTTATTCTATTATACAGTCCACAACGCTCCTCTTGATGTGTTTGGTGAGTTACCGAACAATAGGAATTAGTGAAATGAGATTATATGGAGAATGCATAGAGGACTATGGTAGCTACATATTACACTACAAAGGTGAAACACCAGGACTAAATGGTGTGGGCTTTTTGATTAAGAAAAAACTTACACACAAAATAGATGAAATCAAAGGGATATCAGAAAGAATAGCAATCTTGAACATAACGTTGCCCTTACATAACGATGAAAAATGGTCAATAATCCAAGCATATTCGCCAACGGAATCAAATAAAAAAGAGGATATAGTAAAAATTGAAGATTTCTACGACCAGTTACAAACAACTATCCAAAATTCACATAAAAATATTATAGTAATGGGAGATTTTAATGGACAAATCGGGAAGTGTAACAATAGTGGAGAAGAATATACAGTGGGAAAATACGGACAGGGTAAGCGCAGTAAAAATGAAGCCAGATTAGCCACCTTTGCTTTAGAAAACAAACTTAAGATCATCAATAGTTTCTACAAGAAAAAGAAAACAAAAAAGTGGACATGGATTTCTCCAAATGGACTCTACAAAAACGAAATTGATTTCATTATGACAAACAATGTCAAGGCGTTTAAGGACCTATCAATCATACAAAACTTAAACTTTTATTCGGACCATAGAATGGTTCGCGCTACACTAACAGGTATGCCAATAAAGAGAAACAGAAGATTTCATAATGAAAGTTCAGCTCTTATATGTACCGGCAATAGTGATCAACTTATAAATAACCTACATACATTATTTGAAGAAGTCGAGGAAAAAGCAATGCCAACTAAAGAAAAATATGATAACATTATAAATCTATTAAAAACGGAAACAAAGAAGGTGAACACAGACAATAAAAAGATACTATCTAATGAGACACAAGAAATGTTAAAAATAAGGAAAGAACTATTACAAAGCAGAGAAAAAAAAATAAACCGCCCCTTATATCAGAAATAAGCAAGAAGATAAATAAAAATATAAGGAAAGATAAGAAAATAAAAAGACAAAATACATTGAAAAAACACATCGAAAAAACAGGCGGAATAAAAAGGCTTTGAAGGAATTAAACACTAAAAAGATTGGATGTTACATGTGAAGACTACAGACGGAAGCTATACAAATAAAAGACCAGAAATAGTTACAGCAGCTACGGATTACTATCGAAATCTGTACCAAAGTCAGAACCCAAAAGCAGCATTAAGTAGTAAATATTTATCGAATTCTGAATCTATACCAAACATATTAACGGAAGAGACAATTAGAGCAATAAATACACAAAAAACTGGCCAAGTGCAAGTCGGACTCGCACTCGTAGGGTTCCGTAACACAGTAGAGTATTCTATAACTTTGATTTTTCGCAACTACAAAATTAACTTTGTTTTTCATAGTGTTTGTATGAAAAACAAAGTTACCTTTGCGGTCGCCATATCTCTAAAACTGCTGACTGTATCTCGTTCAAACCAATTTTCGTTGATAGTTTTTATTGAGATCTACAGCATATATTTTTTTTAGATTTTTCACTCCCATACTTTAAAAGTTAGAGGGTTGGGGACACACTTTTTACCACTCTAGGCGCGCCTATCTTTCAAATGATTGACTTTGAGAAAAAAATATTTTAGGAACCTCAATATCATTTTTAAAGACCTATCCATAGACTATAGATAGAGATAATTTTTTTTTTGTTTCAGTTCTATGTATGGGATGCCCCCCCTTAAACTTTCATATTTTTTATTTTTGTATAAAAATCGGAAAGCGGTTTACAGAATACATCTACCTACCAAGTTTCAATTCTGTAGTCCTAACAGTTTCGGAATAAAATGGCTGTGACATACGGACGGACAGACAGACAGACAGACAGACAGACAGACATGACGAATCTATAAGGGTTCCGTTTTTTGCCATTCGGCTACGGAACCCTAAAAAGGGATAAAACGCCTGGAAATGATCAGATTACAAATGAACTTCTAAAATCTACCATAACGATAATTGCTCCTATATTAACATATATATTTAACGAAATTATAGAGACTGGAAATATTCCTGAAGACTGGACAAAATCGACTATTATATTGCTACATAAAAAAGGAGACAGAGGCGATATTGGAAACTACCGACCAATCAGTCTAATGTCCAATATATATAAAGTTTTTTCTAAAATAATCTTATTCCGAATCACATCTATACTCGACGAAAACCAACCAAAGGAGCAGGCGGGTTTCCGCAGCAAATATTCGACTGTAGATCATATACATGTCCTTAGACAAATACTTCAAAAATATAAAGAATACAACAAAATCTACTATCTAGGGTTCGTTGACTATAACAAAGCCTTCGATTCCTTAGAACATGAATATATCTGGGAAGCATTACAAATGCAGGGCATTCAAGATAAATACATACAAATAATTAAAAGCGTTTACTCAAAAAGCTCAGCGCAAGTCAGGTTGGAAACAACGGGAGAAGAGTTTCCTATAGAAAGAGGTGTCCGGCAAGGTGACCCTATCTCACCAAAGTTGTTTTCAGCTACTCTGGAAATGATTTTCAGAAACTTGGAATGGAATAATAACGGACTTAAAATAAACGGCGAAAACTTGAGCCACTTACGTTTCGCAGATGATTTGATTTTATTTGCAGTGACCGAAAATTTTAGAGCAAATGCTACAACAGCTATCAGATCAAAGCGCAAAAGCTGGGCTTTCGATGAACACATCTAAGGCAAAAATTATGACCAATGGCTCACAGACATATAAAATCACAGTAAATGCGGAGCCAATAGAATACGTAGAAGAATACATATACCTTGGACAACTCATAGCAACAAGGGATACAATGCATAAAGAAATAGATAGAAGAATAGCCAATACTTGGAGAAGATTTTGGTCCCTAAGCGAAATTATGAAAAACAAAGACATGCCAATAAAAGAAAAACGGAAAGTGTACAACATGTGCATTATGCCATGTTTAACATATGGTTGTCAAACTTGGGCACTGACTGAACAACTACAGAACAACATAAAGGTATGTCAAAACGGGATAGAAAGAAGTTCAATGGGAGTTAAGATAATAGATAAAATAAGATTAACACATATTAAAAGCATAACGAAATTTAAAGATGCGAAGAAAGTAAGCACTACACTAAAATGGCAATGGACAGGACATATGTTAAGAGAGAAAAACAAGAAATGGACCAAAATAATAACAGAGTAGTTTCCAAGGGATGGCAAAAGAAATAAAGGACGACAAACAAAACGCTGGGAAGATGACATAAAAAGAGTTGCTGGTCCAGAATGGATCAGGTTAGCGAGAGATAGGAAGAAATGGAAATCTTTAGAGGAGGCCTTTGTCGAAGGACAAGCTGTTAGTCTCGAAGAAAACCGATCGCAGACAGAAAATTGAAAATAAAACCATCATAGTAAATTCTAAGAAAACAAAAAAAAAAAAAACTTTGTAAACAGCAATAAAGGCTTATTTTATTTTTATTTTATTTATTTTATAGCAGATAATAAAAATAAAAAAAACTTATAGTACAAATCCTTCACGCAAGCGGTATCACAAACATGCAATTGTTATGTTACCCACAATCCAAAATTTCGTCGTACCGACGGGATTCGAACCCGCAACCTCCTGGGAAACATGCCCAGGTGCTCTGACCAACTAAGCCACGGTACGACTCTATCAATACGACGAAATTAATGGATTGCATATTAACCATTTATGCATTGGTGGCGCCATCTATGATAACTGTTTCGATACTATCATCTATGATATTATAACTAATACCTGCAAGCCAATCCAGCGTCCTTCACCATTTCGTCTCCTAAAAACTCCGCCAACCGTTTAGCTGTGGATATAGAGGTAGACTTCTGTCCTCCATAGTCTTCTAGTTTCTTTGACATCGACCTGCGAAAGCGTTTTTAATGCTTACAGAATAAGGATCAAAATAGTTTGATCAAAACTTGCAACGTTAGTTGTGTGGGTCCTGTGCTAAAGGTATCTTAAACAACCATTTACCTTATGTACCTCCCATCTTTCGCCTAACGCCCGTTTTCACCAACGTTCCCTAAATTTACGGGGACCTTTACGGCATTATAAGTGTTCGTTTCGTTTTCACCATCATCTAAGGGACACCTTAAAACTCTAAGGTGACCGTGTCTGACTTAGGTAAGGGACGAATTTTGGGAGCTCCTTAGATTAAAGGTCACTTATTAATGGGGTGTTTAAGGATTCGTTGGTGAAAACAGGCATAAGTGTCTTTTTAAGGGGTTCAAAGAGGGTCAAGCGTCAAGCAAATTTTCTCACTTTATACCGATCGTTGTACAGGTAGGCAGGGTCGTCCGCCGTGATGCACGTACAGCAGCTATACTCAAAGTGTGCTCTGTGGAGCCTTCGGGCTCCGCAAAGCTTATGTAGGAGCTCCACGAAAATATTGGTCATATTGAAATCAAATTACTGAAGGGGTACTCTGAGCTTATGTGCTCGTCGCTGCCTAATAACACTCCCGTAGTAAAAACACGACTTTTTTTTTTAAGAAAACCATCTCACTGGAAATAATTGCATCGACATTTGTACAGATTGAGCCAAGGCAATGAGAGAAAAATATGTAAAAAACCTAATTAAAAACTAGGTTTTGGTTTATTTTAGGACTGTCAGATAACAAATATCTGACAGTTTTTTTTTAATTTAATATCTTAAGGCTAGCGTTTGACCACTATGCGGCCGATGATGGAAAGCACGCTAGGCCTAGAATGGGGCCTTGTTTTAGCAAAAGGGTTCCGTCTCCATAAAAGTTTGAGAACTGCTGACCCTACCAAAAAGTAGCTGATCACTACCAAGGAGAAAAAACTGCCGCCATAACAGCACACAGCTCTTGAGAGTCAGAGTATTCTAGGCCTAGCGTGTTCACAATCTTAGACCACATCATCGCATACCAGGTGAGATAGTGGTCAAACACTAGTCTATAAAATATCAAAAAACTTCTAGTTACATTTGGGACGCTAAAGTTAACAAAAACAACAAAATTGAATAATTCTTACCTATTTTCAGAAATCAACTCGAACAACTCTGAGTCTGGCATGTTCGAGCCCTTGCTATAAAGCACGTCTAGCCAATAGTCGGCAACCTTAGCCACGGCGCCGTAGCAAGACTTCAAGTCGTTGCCTTTGAGGAACGCCTCAAATACCGATGACTGGAAGATCTTGATCAGTTGGAGCTCACCACGACGCTTCACTTCGAAACCTGAATATTGAAATTAACCTTAGAGGTATCAGAGGTATGCATCAGGTGAGATAGTGGTGAAATTAACCTTAGAGGTATCAGAGGTATGCATCAGGTGAGATAGTGGTGAAATTAACCTTAGAGGTATCAGAGGTATGCATCAGGTGAGATAGTGGTGAAATTAACCTTAGAGGTATCAGAGGTATGCATCAGGTGAGATAGTGGTGAAATTAACCTTAGAGGTATCAGAGGTATGCATCAGGTGAGATAGTGGTGAAATTAACCTTAGAGGTATTAGAGGTATGCATCAGGTGAGATAGTGGTGAAATTAACCTTAGAGGTATCAGAGGTATGCATCAGGTGAGATAGTGGTCAAATTAACCTTAGAGGTATCAGAGGTATGCATCAGGTGAGATAGTGGTGAAATTAACCTTAGAGGTATCAGAGGTATGCATCAGGTGAGATAGTGGTGAAATTAACCTTAGAGGTATCAGAGGTATGCATCAGGTGAGATAGTGGTGAAATTAACCTTAGAGGTATCAGAGGTATGCATCAGGTGAGATAGTGGTGAAATTAACCTTAGAGGTATCAGAGGTATGCATCAGGTGAGATAGTGGTGAAATTAACCTTAGAGGTATCAGAGGTATGCATCAGGTGAGATAGTGGTGAAATTAACCTTAGAGGTATCAGAGGTATGCATCAGGTGAGATAGTGGTCAAATTAACCTTAGAGGTATCAGAGGTATGCATCAGGTGAGATAGTGGTCAAATTAACCTTAGAGGTATCAGAGGTATGCATCAGGTGAGATAGTGGTGAAATTAACCTTAGAGGTATCAGAGGTATGCATCAGGTGAGATAGTGGTCAAACGCTTCATTATCTACTATTTAAATAAAAGATATTTGGACGTGGAAAGGAACGCATTGATAACAGAGATATTTGGAAATTGGAATGCTGTGAGTAATTGAATCTTTATATCCCGATATCATTATTACACAGGTGGTAGGAGCTTATTATATCAATGTTCCGCTTGACTTGCTACCAGAGGAGAAAATCTGCCACCATAACTTTACGGTGTTCCGGCAGAACATAGCCCTTGAAAGTCAGAGTATCCTAAGCCGTGTTCACCATCTTCGACCACATCATCGCTTACCACCAGGCGTAGTGGTCGGCTAATATTCTAAGCGGCTCGGCCGATTTAGCTGAAATTTTGAACAGCCAGTATAGTAGAATACGACATAGGATACTATTTGACGCGAGGCGTAGCTGATAAATCAATATTTCCCTACAGTTGGTGTGATCTTTCGTTATTCTTAGATCACGGCATTCCCAAATATAAAATTAATTACAAATGTTATATTAAGAGGGATCGCGGGGTGCACTTTTCCATAAAAATGTATTCCCCCGTTTCCTCCCTGGAAAATGCTTCTAGAGAAAAATTGTTTCTAGAAAAAATCAAAGTCTGCTGTAGCTACGCCCCTTTCAATTTCTTTTTTTGACAAACCAATTGTAAATAGAAATATGACCATTCAAAAATCTTAAGGAGAAGATTAAAGGCTCATATTTATTTTTATTATAATACTAGCTGGCCCGGCGAACTTCGTACCACCTAACAGACAATTAATGTCGTGTTACCTTTTAGATGAACTGAATTTAGGCTTTTATGAACGTAATAAATTAATAAAATAGAGATATTAAGTTTATTAATGTATTATGGCAATACAGATATAGAATAAAAAGTAAGCATACATTTCTGAACGCACGCATATTTGACAATCAATAAATATGTCAAACAATTGTCATTACGAACAGTATTTGACATTTTAAAAATCTACATGACTTGAATTCACAAAAACTGAAGAATTTTTACTCGACTTACTACTTGACACTGGCTAAATGCACTAATAATGTGGAGCCATAATTATACCAGAAAAAATACGCCTAATACGCCTAATTTTAAACCCAGGAACATTTTGGCAAAATATTTTATCTCATATTATTTTTTTAGGTCAATTATTCATTGTTTTTAATACTTATTATCCTATTCCTGACAAAGACAATTCTAAAAATACAAAAATTATAAACATTGGTCCAGCCGTTCTTGAGTTATAAATGTAGTAACTAACACGACTTTCTTTTATGTATATATATATACTAGCAGCCCGCCCCGGCTTCGCACGGATAGAACATATATGCCTACAAAATTTGCATCAGTTTGTTGCATCGAATATAAAATATGAACATATTAACAATCATCGTCATATTTCATCCAATTTACACAAAACCTTAACGAAAAATGCACCTATAAACCTTCCTCATAAACACTGGCTATTGGTGAAAACCGCATGATAATCCGTTCTGTAGCTGTTGAGATCATTGCGAACAGACAGACAGACGCAGTGATGGACTTTGTTTTATAATACTTACGTAGTGATATTGGACGGCCCTTTGGCGTAAAGGATAGTTACCCTGATTCTGACCCGAAGGTCGTAGGTTCTAATCCTAGCTATATACCTACCAATGAAAATTTTATGTGCATTCATGAATCATGAGTTTTTGTACAGTTGTAGTGGAATCATTAAATCTACCCAAAAGTAGCTTACCACCAAGGAAACATCTGCCGCCGTAACCTTACGCGTTCCCCGACGCAAAATGTAGGGGTAATATATGTTTAACGTGTGTATCTGTGTGTCTGTCTGTGATCTTAGCACCTAACCGGATGAACCGATTTTGTTTTTACTATTGATAGTTTTTTTTTGTTTGATAGATGTCTTCATCGAGAGTTTTCTTAGCTTTGATTCATGAAAATTCGTTCAATCGTTATAAAATTATGAGCTTAGAAAAAAGTTAAAAAAGTTAATTGCGCTATGAAATCAACTTTCATAGGTCTGATCAATTCGAAAATCTTCTTCTTCAACGATATTGTAAGAACATGGAAGCCTCCTGGACTCTACAGAATACTCAAATCCTCACCAACTTACAGCTCAGATTTTAAATGTCGTGTTTAGAGTCATGGAATGCTTTTAATGAAAAGATTATACATAGATCAGTCGGGGTGGTTTAAAATATTATATTATTATATATATATAGATAAATATTATTTTATACAATAGATCATATTATTATACTATATTGACTTCAAATTGATTGTGATCGGTGGGGATCTACAGCATAGCTAAGCTTATAATAATATTTTCGTAGTAACTATGACCTAATCTGTGGTTTCACTGCAAATATTTTATTAATTTTGCGATGCGTGTATGTGAAATTCGTGATATCTTTTAGTTTTCATTGGAATTATATACTGTAAAGGACAATTTTAATGTATAATATGTGGCGAAGCTAATTAACGTAATTATTTGGATAAGGATTACTACTATATACTTGAAAATAGCCTTGGAAGTTATGTAATATTTTTTAACAAAAATTTTAAGATTAAAATGGTTACTGTGAGTCAACCTTAAGAGATAGACATATGCTGTCGCGGACTTTTTTGTAGGTCTTATTAAGTTGTACAACTCTTGCATAGAAAATATTCTTATATCTATTTTCAATTAAGCAGCGTTCGCAAGAAACGTGCTTTTTCGACCGTTTTTTTGCCGACTAAGCTTGCAAATTAGGTCTCCACTAATGTGCCTTTGATTTAAACGGGATAATATATAGCCTATTTTCATTCCGAAAGTCCATTCTATGTATTAGTGAGTGAATTTTTTAAATCGGTTCAGTAGTTTTTGAGCCAAATCATTACAAACATACAAAAATACAAATGTTCTCTCTTTATAATATTAGTATAGATATATAGAAGATAAGTACGGCTCTCAATTTTTATTGGAGAGGCCTGTGTCCAGCAGTGGACTAGTTTTGGCTGATGATGATGCACACTTTTGATCACCATCAAACCTAAATTCACCTAGGTAGATAATATTGATGAAAATGATGACATACCTTTGAGCTCAGCCAGCGAGCCATCAAAGTTGAAGACAGCGTATCGTTTCTTCAGCCGCTTCCCCTCTTCCTTGGAAGCCGGCAGCACCATCGCGAGGTATGGACCGTCCACCTCGAAGAAGATGGAGTTTTCCGATCTTTGCTCGTACTTCTTAGTCGCAGGGTCGGTTAGCTCAAAGTATTGCTCGTTTGTGAAATGGTCCTGGTAAAACATCGATACATGAGTAATGAAAAACTACCGCAATCTGACGTGCCGTTTGTCGGATTGTTTGCATAGTGCAGTGGGCGGGACCACAGGTTATTTATTACATAGTTTCAATGATGGGAACACTTTGACTTGCACGATGGAACATTGATGTGAAGACAAACTAATTCACCCCACCTTTGTTTCTGTCAAATACTAAAATTTACGTAAAGAAAAGAGCCAACACCTGATTCAAGGTCATAGTTTTAAACTTTCGCGATTTACACACACAATTATATTGTAATACGGGACTTACGGCGCTACAAACATAACACGAGAAGACTGTAGTCTTTTCGTGACCACGGTCAATGTAACTTGATCAAAACGTCGAGGTTAATAAAATTATGTTTTTAGCGCGATAAGTTCCGTATTACAATATAATTATATCATATTTTTAGTTTTCAAAAGTGTTATACTACATGCAACCTCCATTGATTATAAATCTTCTCGGGTCGCGCACATGTTGACAATTGATTTAAGGTGGTTCGATTTCCATACAAAAGTATATTGACAAATACGAGTAAATGGATCAAAAAATTGCAATGAAATCACGTCTATTGGTCTTTATACAACTCTTTACATACGCGAAATCCAATCTTACTACATAATTTGATTAAATAATATGAAAACTAGGATCGAGATTTTAATTCATTTTTGTCAATATGTGAGTGAAGTTTTTACAGTGTCATACGCTAAACTCATTAGTGTGTATTGCCGCGATCGTCAGACGTTGCCAAACCGTGCGCTCGCTGAAAAGGCGACTATGCCAGACCGCTGAAATGCGAGTCGCCGCTTTTTCAGGGCTTTTTCAAGTTTTCATTAGCATTACAGTACTTATTATTATAGTTTGTGGCCTTCAAATATTTCGTCGGTTTATCGGTTAGGTTAGGCTCTAACAAACTCAAATTAAGTTTCATTTTGTTTCTAACCGACTTCAAAAAAGGATGTTTCTCAATTCGACCGTATATATTTTTTTATGTTTGTTCGCGGATAACTTCGTCGTTTCTGAACCGATTTTGATGATTATTTATTTGTTGGAAAGGAGACATGATGTATGTATGATAAATCTTCAGAGATATGGAGATAAGCACGTCAAACTTGGTATTGAAAATTAATAGCGTGGCATTTGAAGTCGGTTCCCTTTTTTTAAGTTTTTTTTTAATGGATCTTATCGCTTAGTGTTTTTTGGAAATTTTGGACCATATTGGCATATTTTGTAATATTGAAATTGATAGGTACGCCAAGTTTTGAAATTTCGATATATTTTAACCGACTTTTCTTTTAGTTGGGATTACCTGGGAAGGGCCTTTGAAACAAACAAGAAATAGAATTTTTCAAATCGATTTAGGTATCTTTGAGTAATCGGTGAACATCTTTGAGTATTCTGGCTGAATACTCAAAGGAAAAGGCTTCCGTTTTTTACCATTCGGCTACGGAACCGTTAAATTGAGATTGATTTTATTATAACGGACAAGAAGCGTATATTTAAAGATGTCACAGTGATCAGGATCACTAGGTTCAACACCGTAGTATTCACCGACTGGTCTTTTCATCACTCTTATACGAATACGAAATAGCCTCAATACGAAAGTATTTAACGTGTGCGTCCTGCCTGTTATTACTTACGGAGCCGAGACGTGGACACTGATAGTGCCACTGGTTCACCAATTCAAAATCGCTCAGCGAGCTATGAAGAGGGCTATGCATGGAGTCTGTCTGAAGAATCAAATTCAAAATGAAGTCATCCGTCAGAGAACCAAAGTTATCGACATATCTCAAAGGATTAGCTAGCTGAAGTGGTAGTAGGCTGTTCACAACTGTCATAGAACCGATAACAGTTGAGGTAGACGTGTTTTAGAGTGGAGACCACGGCTCGATAAACGCACTAAAAGTATCTTTTTCGTAATAGTGTAAGGCGCCCTCCAGCTATATGGAGCGAAGACATATGCAAGCTGGCTGGCAGCGGTTGAAAACAAAGAGCTTAAGATCAAGCTCAGTGGCGTGCTGTAGGTGAGATAGCTTGATGATGGTGATATTTTAGAGGCCAATTTAAAACCAACATCAGCTTTTCATTCATAGATAAACCGATCCGATCCTGTCAGACCATCTGTCAGATCATTCTCAAATACGTCTTTGTATACCAATAAACGGACTAACTCACGGAATAACTCTTTAACCGATTTCACAAAAAAGGAGGAGGATCTCAATTCGACGGTATTTTTTCTTCATGTTTGTTACCTCAGAACTTCGTCAAATCTTAACCGATTCCAAATTTTTTTTTTTGTTTGAGAGATTATGCCTCCCGCTTGGTCCCATTCAAATTTTATTGAGATCTAATAGTCATCACGGTAATATTATAATATTACCGTGTAATCTCCGGCGATATGGAGTTAAACAATGTAAACAAATTTGTATACCTTGATGACATGTTTATGGCAACTGGCTATTTTGACTATCGCGGCATGTGAAGATGATTTTTAATTTTGCGTACGGATTTTTAATTTTGTACGATTATAAATTATGTTGGCTATATTACCGAAACACACATGCCATAGCTATTCTCAAAATTTAACGTGACGAAGATTTTATAACAAACATCACCACACCAAAATTAGTGACATTTTATAAAAAATGTGTTTTACCAGAGAGTGAGTACTGAGGAGAGTACGACTAATTGACTAAATTGTTTAGATATTTTATTTGTGGTAGGACCAAAGAAGAAGTATCAGGCATATAGTTTCCTGATGTCCGGATTAGCAAACTGAAATGGCAGTGGCCTGGTCATATCTGCCGTATAGGAGCGATAACCGTTGGGGCAGACTGGTTCTAGTGTGGAGACCGCGAATCGGCAAACGTAGCGTAGTCCTGTGACCAGCCCCCTAGACAAAATTCAATTTCTGTTGCCATTCACGCTAACGCAAGGTCAAAATGTATGGAATGACATTTGTTTCCGCAACAAAGTTGTCATTCCCATACATTTTAAAGTCACGTTAGCGTGAATGAAAACAGAAATTGGATTTTGTCTAGGGGCCCAGGTGGAGCGACGATATTCGCAAAGCGGTGGGCAGTGACTTAGGAAAGGCCTATGTCTACCAGTGGACTGGTAGCGGCTGATTTTGATGATGATGATACCAGCGCCAGATCTCGAAAATGGTCATGCATTGCTCTATTAGGACCGCTCCATTATCATTTACAGATATATTTATTATTTTTAAATAAATATTGTAAATGAAAATAAAATATTGTCGTGTACAATATTTTTGAAATACTTATAAAAGGAAAGTATACCTTAGTAAGTAAATAAAAAATAAGTTCAAAAACTAAAACCCGACTACTGAAAATACACTCTCTAAAAAGTATAAAACAAGAAAATATTCTCATCTGAGATCGCTAAGTACAAACTAATCAATATGTAACTTGTAATAAATATTTTATTGTATTTCATAAATATTCTTAGTGGTGTTCAGTGGATACCCGTGGTCGTATGTTACTTTGCAGAGTGTATTGTTTTGTTACGGTAGGTGACATACGACCACGGCTATCCTCTGAGCACCACTAGAATATTTATGAAATACAATAAAATATTTATTACAACTTAGTTGTTTGTATAATACACGATACATATTGATTAGTTTGTACTTAGCGATCTCAGATGAGAATATTTTCTTGTTTCATACTTTTTAGAGAGTGATTTTTCAGTAGTCGGGTTTTAGTTTTTGAACTTATTTTTTATTTAAAGCATTTTGGGGTTTTTGGATAGATGTATACATGTATATAAGTTAACATACTTACATACAGTAGAGTCCGTTTATAATGACATCGAAAGGAACTGACAAACAAGCCATAATAAGCGGACGTCATACAAAGCGTTTTGTGAAATGAAAAACCTTTTTTATGTAAATATGAATGTACTTAAGTAGTTTAATACATAAACATAGTTCAAAACAAAAACGAGCCACGTGCCGAACGTCGTCGGGAATCAACGAACATTACCGAAGGTGTACAGAATCATGTCGGTCATTATAACCGGACATAATTTACATTTTTGTATTAAAAATGGGTCATAATAAGCGACATGTCACTGTAAGGGAAGTGGGAAGTCATTATATCCGACTATTTACAAAGAATTTCATATGAAAACCAAACTTCGTAGTATAGTTACGTCATAATAACCGGTTGGTCAATATAGGCGGAGTCATAATAAACGGATTCTACTGTACATACATAGTGATCAACAAATATACACACACACACACTCGCCCTACAAAAATATGATGTACTAAACCCTATCTTCATCTTAAAATCCCTATTCAACGATACCACACACGATAGGGTGGGGTGAGATTTTTTTTTAGTTCTGGACTTCGTCCCCTCTAGGGGGCGCCGCATTCAATTTGTTGTGACGTCATATAGCCTATAACCAACAGACAAATAAGACGTGTCCAACGACACCTCATTTGTTAAATTATAATAAGTAGTTTAGAAGTTATGAGGGAACAGATGAACATACATAAATACATACATACATACCCACATACCGGTCAAAAACATAACCCTCCTTTTTGCTTCGCCGTAGTCGGGTAATTAATATACCTTACATATGACTTACTGTTTTTATTTTGTTTGTAATTTATAATCAGCAAATGCCTTCTACTCGCTCTCGTAGTCACATAGGCTACATTTTATCGCAAATAGCATCGACGAGTTATTAGCGAGAGTAATGTAGACAGTTAACTAATAACAATAAATAAAAAGGTAATGTTTAGAATGGAAAACGAAAAAAGTTTGTTGGTAGGGAAGGGTTCGAACCCGGTTCCTGATGCGCTAAATCCAGTAGTTCTCACCAATCGGCTACATTACTCATTTACAAAGTGACAAAATTAGCAAATGCTTTTGTAAACGTCAAATACACCACTCAGGGATCGCTGACCCACCGGTGGGTCAAGAACAATTACAAGCAATTCCGTCAAGCTTCACGGACCCACCGGTGGGTCAGCTTAGCCAACTTTTTTTTTCTATATTTACAGCGCATAATATTAGAAATTGTAACCATTTTTTGGTCTTACACGCTTGATGAAGAAATATTTTATTTATAAAATGCCATTTTGAACTGTATTTTATTCTTCCCCGCACCATGAAAACTACTTAATGAATACGCCTTAGGTCGACCATAGACGCCATTGACGCTTGGAATGCTGACGCTAGATTGTGTTTTGAAATGTTATTTTCTGTTGGTTTATTTTAGTTTTTAGTATATATCTAGTGTAAATTCTATTCATTTGTGTTTTGTGAATCCATCTTAGCTATTGAATACTAGAAATATCATCGTATTTGTGTGATCGTCGGGTTTTCTACCAAGTGGCGGTTTTCCCGCAATTTCGAGTTTCTGTGTTGAATAAAAAGTGAAATTAGTGAAAATAATGAATGAAATAAGCATTTCGAATATCATTGCAAATAAGTAGACGAATCACTAAATCAATTCAAGAAATCAATTCAGGATGGTATGAGTCATGCTGACGAATGTTTATACAATCGTAAAAAACGTAAGTACCTACTTAGACCCTTTCAAGTGGGTCGGGTTTCGAGCTCGGTTTTTATAAACATTTACGTAATAGGATACCCAATTCTGTGTGTAAAATGGTAGCTGGGTTCTTGAACTTTGATTTGCATATTGTACTTATAATATTTCGGTTTTGATTGTCTCATATTTCAGGAAAATATCCATGATATACATTTCAGAGGTTTTGAGGGGTAAATAAAAAATAACAATAGTATATGTAAAGTTTATTTTTATACAACAATGAAGTAAATCTATTACAAAATAAAGCACAGTTTACAGAATAAGAAAATATGGTGTGATTACTTTTGTATGCGAAGAATTACGCGACGCGACGTTCGCGCCATTCCGCTACTGCACACATTTTCAAAGTGGATTAATTTTTTTTTTGTTTTAAATTCCCGATCCCTAAGTGGTTAAATAATCTGTGATACGAAAATACTTTCGCGTGTGTGCGTTATCAGTCCTGACGCCACGCTTGTTTACAAATAAAAGTATATAGAGAGTGTATATATACTTCAAATTTAGCTGAATAAATTAAAATGTATACGCTTTACTCGCAAAATCAATATTTTTTATTTACGAAATACTATTTCAGTCATTTGTGGTTAGCTGACGACGAGCAACCACCTTAAAGATAAGATTTAAAGGGCCGACCGACTTACGAATGCTTTCAAAATCGAGCGAGATATAAATTGCTTGATGAATAGCGATTTGCAAGCTTACCTAATTTGACTGAGCAAGTTGGTCTAGTAGTTAGTGAGCCTGCCCACGAAACCGAAGATCGTTGGTTCGATTCCCACAGGGGACAGTTCCGAATCTGGGTGTAATTGTGTCTGCGATTTGTATGTTTGTAAAGTCCCCCGCGACACGGGGTTTCATAGTGCGTTGTCTTTTTACTAAAAAAAATGGTTGCCTGTAGCCTGTAGGTTTACAAACTATAATTTTACGTGATAACGTCATACGATCGTACATCTCTATCACTTGTTCCGCGCTCTCGCTCGCACGCGGAACGTGACACTTTTTCGTGCGTGCAGCCGGCGTTCATCGATTTATAAGTCGTTACCACGTCAAAAAATAAAATAAGAACCAATGATGACCTGGATAGTATTGTATTTACTATTGTTCTACTTACCTTGACCATAGCATTCAGCACAGCGTTGGGGAATGAGACATTAATCTTTTTCTTCTTCGCGTGTGTTGTGTGAACCGTCACGTTCTCGGGGAACGATGATGGTAGGATGCACCAAATACCTGCGAACAAAGTTACACAATATTATTAGAAATAAGTGGATTTTATTGCGAGGATGATATTTTTATTTGAGACCGACAAGTCAGACTACAACTTCTTCTGATGAAGATGTGGTCTTACACCACATCTTCATCAGAAGAAGTTGAATATATAGAATAGATAGAATTGTGATCATCGATATAAAAAAGGAGATAAGGTACCCCGGTACCCCGCTCTTCAATGTGGACCGCATGAATTAGTTTCGCGAACCTAATTTCACCTTAGTCACAATCGAACTGGCGTTTGTGTAGCATGTACAGAATCACATGTGCAATTATCGCAGATCCATTTAAATAATTAGCAACAATGCCTTCGTCTGTTCTTCATGCACATCAAGCTCGACATTAGAAATTCGTGTTTTCATGTAGTTGTTTCTAGTTCCATTATGTTTACGTGGCATAAGAGTGAGTACCGCATCTCTCTTTTTATGTCGATAATTGTGATCGTCTGTAAGTAAAAGTATAAATAACTGACCGTCGGTATCTAGTTCAAGCGGCCTGCCGACTTGCTCGATGATCTCCCGCGCCTTCATAATGATGTTAGCGCCGGTGTAACACACGATGCCTGCCATTTCCATGCTGTGCCAACGAGCTCTGAGAGAAGAGAGCAATTTATCAACTTATTATCATGATTTTGTTTATTTCGTTTTTGTTGCGTTCGCAATTTGTCAGAGCAAGGTTTGTATGAAAGAAAATATTTAAATAAATGAAAGTACTGTTTAACGCGAGCGAAGTCGCGGGGCTTAGCAAGTTGTATTAAAAAAAACCAATGATACATAATAATGGCTGCGGAAGCGTCCGCCTATCACAACTAGACCTAAATGTCATACATCATATCCACCAAACAAGCTAAAGCACCGGCTGTAATGCGACATGAGATATTTGGACGAAAAAAAATGAGGCGATTTAATAAAAGTGCTACTTTAAAATGTTGAAAGTGAAACTTTTATTACATCGCCTCGAGCTTTTTCGTCCAACTATTGCATGTCGCGTGACGGTCGGCCGCTCCTGTCATGTCAATGCGAAAAAAAGTTTCACTATTAGCGTGGTTTCATAAAACCACACAATCATTTTTTTTTAATTTTGTTCTGTATTGTATGTTGGCTGGAATACTGCAATGATTTAGGGAAGGGGTTAATCAGAAACTACCCAAAGAAAAAAGCCGATAATTTTAAAAACATCGGCCCAGCGTGGCCCAGTTGGTAGTATATCATCATCATTATCAGCCGGTATCAGTTCACTGCTGGACGTAGGCCTCCTCCAAGACACGCCACTGAGCCCGATCTTCGGGCTCTTTGTTTCCAGTCACTGCCCACCGCTTTGCGAATGTCGTCGCTCCACCTAGTCGCAGGGCGTCCTACGCTACGTTTTCCGATTCTCGATCTCCACTCTAGAACCAGTCTGCCCCAACGGTAGTATACGATTATGGAATATATCTTACCCCCTCCTCATGACGTATCCATAGAAGGAGTTAAGTATACACTTATGTGCGAGTTGCAGTGAGTCGTACAACACCTCCCGGCTTTTAGCCAACTTTATCTCAGTCGCGTCGCCGCTTGACACTGCCTCCGATACCTTGGCCTTGGCTTGCTTGTTCAGAGCTTTGTACTCGTATCGACGATCTCTGTGAACGAAAGATATGTAAACATTTTTTGAGGGTAGTGTAGTGGGAGAATGGTCGGCTTTGAAGCCAGATGTACCGAGTTGAATCCCCGTCGTGCACCAATGGATTTTTCTATCGAAAAATGTATGTGTGCTTTTCACAGTGGCCCTCCGGTGAAGAAAACCATCGGTAAGGAACCCCCAATCCCCGCATGGTGGTAGGACTAATCTAATGTGTTGCGTCAGCTATCCTTGAGAACCAGTTCCCATTTTAGGCCTAACGTGCTACTATCCTCTAGCGCATCGTCACTTACCAACAGGTGAGATAGTGGTCAAACGCTAGCCTATATGAAATATAAAAAAAATATTTAAGTTCCGTACACTAATTGTCCAAAGGACGGACAGCGGAGTCTCAGTAGTAGGGGGTCACTGAGACTCCACGTACCTGCGAGATATGACCTGTGATTGTGAATGACCTTTCTCCTGATGTTTTCCCACAGAAGATTGATCTAAGTTAATTCAAAATGTGGCCACAGTAATACACACACTCGCACTTGACCGACGGTTGTATATAAGTAAAAGAAGGTGTCAGACGAAGCGCTGGACAACCAACTTTTGTCTGAAACCGTCAACCAAACTGTCTGGCACCAAACACCACACCAGAACTCGGTGAACCGATTGGCGTCTATTCTTTATACGGAAGGTAGTTTAGGCCATGCCGAAGACTACCACCAGTGGCCACCCATTTGAAACCATCCGGGGTCATATGTTATGGGGTCTCAAGGACTAAGCCTAAGGACGCAGGTGGGAAAAAGTGGTCCTTTTGTCGATGTAAATGACCCCCAAAATGTGTATTCCAAAACCTGTAAATGAAAATTACCTGAATGCTCTAACAGTGTCGACGTAGAAAGAGTTCTCCTTCTGACAGATGGTGGTGGTCCGAACTTCTGTCCTCGTTATTTTGGTCTTCTTGTATGCCACCCTGCAGTAGTCTGCTAGCCGCTTCTTTTCATACGCAGCCTGTATAGTAGAGAAATGAAAGAAGTGAACGAAGAAGTCTTATCAAGAAAAGTTTAACATTCGAATTACATTTGGAAGGCCGTTGACACAATGGACAGATGACTTGCCTTCTAACTGGAAGGTCGCCGGATCAAATCCAAGGCGTGCACCAATGGATTTTTCTGTGTGCATTCATGGGTGTTTGTCCACATATGGTTGGAGCTGAGTTGCTGCCAAAAAATAGCTTACCACCATCAAGGAGAAAATATGCCATAATCTTACAGTATTCCGGCAGCACACATCCCTTGATAGTCAAATTTTTGTAGGCCTAGCGTGTTCACCATATTGGACCACATCATCGCTTACCACTTACCACCAGACGAGATAGTGGCCAAACGGTAGCCCATCAGATTTACAATGTTACTGGTATGTCTCGTTATTTCATTGGAAGCTCTAAAGGCATTCAGTTAACATGATCGTTTGAAGAGACATTGACATGACATGCAGCGCGATTCGAAATAGAGATATAAATAAAAAAATGTGTCTTATGACATTGATAGCAAATAAGCAAACGACCCACCTGATGGGAAGCGGTCACCATCGCCTATAAGCACTTGCAACACTCTTGGGTTGCCGACCTGTCAAGATTCTGTTACTTTTAACGCCCCTTTGGGCGTATTGCAGTTTTGCGGGAAAACAGCAGACGGAATATTAAAAATCGTGAAAGAAAGAACAACGTACTAACCTGATCTTCTTTAGGCAGCGCGTGGAAGGCTCGTTGAGGTCCGCCGGGATGTAATGGCGGGAATTTCTCAGTTTCTAATTGTTGCTGAATCCGCTGGTACTCGCTTCTTGTCGCTGGCACTATTATTTAAAAATTACAAATGTAATACTTGGTAATAAAATCGTCCGAAAGAAGTCACTACAAGTCTATTGAGTGGGTACCCTTAATTAGATCCCCACGATGCATTAATCGACCACGAAATAGGTAAGATTCTTTTTTATATCTTATAGTAGCTAGCGTTTGACCACTATCTCGTCTGGTGGTAAGCAATGATGCTATCGAGGATGGTGAAGACGCTAGGCCTAGTATGGTCTGGACTCTCAAGGGCTGTGTTGACCGAACGCCATAAAGTTATGGGCGGCTGAATTTCTCCTTGATGGTGGCAATCTACTTTTTGGTAACAAGAGAGGCACAACATAATATGCTACCTATAGAAGAACACCCGTGATAAGACTTGAACCAGCGACTTCTCGCTAGCAAGTCAAGCCATCTTTTTTGTCAGCCTTTACGCCAACGGGGCTCTTAAATTTCGTAGATGATTCGTATAAGGTTATGAAGACCTTTGCCCAGCGGTAGGACATAATAGGGTTAAGAAACCACGAAATAAGTGATGTGAAGATATAATGGCTTACTTGCCTAGATGGAAATACAAAACACCAGAAAAGAGATTGTGGAAGGCTATGAAGAAGACCTTTGAATGCTCAAAGGTCTTCTTGGGATACAATACGTCAAGAAAAAAAATAGTATTGTGATGTAGCTGCATAATGTCTAAATGATCGATAACATCACGCAGAAGTATTGGATTGGTTGTTGGCATTCAGCTGATTATGAAATAATGGCAAATTTTTAAATATACTACGTGTGTCGTTAATATTGTACCGAACCCAAATGATTAAGACTGCAAGGGGACAATAAAGAGATTTTAATAAATGTACTTACGGTATTCTCCCCTCCACATCCACTCCATATGTCTTTGGCAGGTAGCTCCCGGTCTATTGTAGTCACAGACAGCACATATACTCGTATTTACCATCGCTGACGGCTGCAACCTGCATATAAGAGTTCCATTGAGTGTGGTCCTTCGAGCCGGATACTATGCTATTTATTAAAGATGATAATTCAAGAGTATGTTGTAGTCATACTTTAAAGAATTTCAGGGGAAAGCAATGAGCAAGACATGGGACTGTTAAGATCCTTCGAGCCGGTAAGTTATATTATATTAATTTATTTTTAGTGTATTATTCGTACATGTGAGTGACATAAAAAGTGCCTCATCAGCCTATCTCTGTCTGCTGCTGGACATAGGCCTCACCTATGGCACGCCACTGAGCTCGATCTTCAGCTCAGCCGCTGCCAGCCAGCTTGCGTATACCTTCGCTCCATTCTGGCCAATCAAAAATTGCCTAGCTAAGCTACATCAAATACAAATACACTACAAAAATAACGTTGATTTATATTTACGTACCGATTAGTTAAAATAATATTAGGGTACATAGCACCGACATCCAAATGGTAAATCAGCGGGTTTTCATCTCTTCTAGGATGGTCCTTCATATGCTGTAGTTTCTCTTTGATCTCGGCGCATACTTCATCAAAATTGGTGACCAAATCTAGAGGAACCCCTTCTTCTACTTCTATCGCGTGCTTCATTGTTTTCTCAGTAGTTTCCATCAGTTTCTCTACGGCGGATGGAACTATCTTGAACTTGCATTTTATGTCTGCGCGGAATACGCCTGGAAAAAAGGTTTTGTTTTATATTATAACTTGAATCAAACTACTAACTTCATGAATGTTCTTTCTGATCCTTCGAGCCGAATTATCTAGAATTTTTAAAGTTTTTTGCTGCTGTAAAGTTTTTTTATTGTAGACAGGCTAGCATTTGACCACTATATCACCTGATGGAAAGTGACGATGTGATCGAGGATTTAGCATAATTGCCTAGAAGATACTTGTTCACTCTTGACTTGAAGATACATGACACAAGACATGTTATAGCAACTCGGAAATAATTCAGACGGCAATATATTCTATTGTTTTGAAGTTCGGATGATGAACGAGAATGAGAGTATTCTACAGCTAGGACATTTTAGTCACTAAGTTGTGTAAGTGTTATTCTACGGTGTTTTTACATTAGCAGTATTACTTTTGTGGAAATAAACGTATATTTCATCGTATTGGAATTTTTAGAATACCCCGCACGTAATAATATCTTTACCTTCCACCAGCTGACTTCGGTGTCAAGTGCCTGTTTCATATTCAACATCATTATTTGCAACTCATTTCCACCTACTGCAGAGCATTCTCATCCTCTTACGCCATTCATCCTTGTTCTGAGCTACACTTGGCCATGTCCTATCTGCATACTTTTAGATGTCCTCGACTCACCTCTGTATTGGTCTGCCGCGTTACCTGTTCTTCTAAATACACCATACATACCTGACTCTAGCGCCTCCACGTGTCCCCCCACATAAGTCTCAGTTTCCATCACATGTCCGTCATTGGTCAGCTTGTTCAACTCTTCTACTTGTTTGTTTGGGAACACTATGTTGGCATGAAACGCTTCCACCATTAGCAGAGACTCACAGAGTGTGCCTGACCCTTTACGGAGTACCTGGAAGATGGTAAGCGATGATGTCTACCTGTTACAGATTCAGGGGCGGTGCAAAATTCTGGGAAGCCAGAACTTTGCATGTCACTGCACTGCCCCTGTTACTTTGAGGCATAACTATGTTAAGTCTCACATACCGCGAAATGCATGCAACCGAAAAATATTCCTATTCACGACTGAATAAATTAGCAATGTGGTGGTACCACTACAAAACATATTAAAAGGAAGATAACAACTTTTGTTCTGTACTTCGGCAATTTAGAAAAGTAATTGAGACTATAATTAGAAATAATTTGTTTAGGACCAGTTTCAGCGGTTCCTGATAATACGTTAGATGGTTATCTGACACATGGCGCCATATAAAAGCTATCAAAAATCTGTCAAATTTCTTCATATTAGCGTTATCAGGAACCGGTGAAACTGACCCTAAGTCTTAAGTTAACAACCTTCTTGTAAGTGGTAATCAAAAAAAGCACAAGCTTACTAGCAATGTGTGTTACACATTACTAGTACGCTTGTTAACACCTCTCCAACTAAGCTAAATATGCTTGTGTCTGGAGTGGGTTCACGTCAATAGTGCAAACGGAAGGAATCGAACTTACGACCTCTCAATCGCCGGGCCGACGCCTTAGCCGTTGGGTTATTGCCGCTTAGTGTAAACTATCTATCTATCATATATCTATTATCTTACCTCATCCGGTTCCAAGGGAATGATAGTACACAGCGCGAATATAAAAGGGTGCACATACTTCATGTACAAATAATACGTCGCCACTGCATCCGATACTGAGTAGTTTGACAGAACCTATAAAATTAAAAATACAGTTCAACAAATCGGAACTCACGAGTTTCTCTCTCACGAGCCTTGCATATGCTATATATGATACTTTGTTATACCTTATAGGCTAACATTTGACCACGATCTCGCCTGGCGGCAAACGAAGATGTAGTCGATGATATGAACACTATGCTTAGAATACTCTCAAGGGCTGTGTGTTGCCCGAACACCGTAAGGTTATGGCAGCAGATTTTGTCCTTGATCACCATCAAGTACGGTACCAGTTATGGTAGCAATTCAGGCGGGAAATCGATACAATATGCTCGTGCCACCAGTGGCCGAACACCCGTGTTAGGATTTGAACTGGTGTTTTTATGTTTATTCGCCGATTACTTACTCCGCCAATTCTTAACCGATTTGTATGATTATTTTTTTCATAGGTCGGGTTTATTTCAAAGGTGGTCCCATTGAAATTTTGTCAAGATCTGACAAGTAGACGATAAATGTCTCAAACATGTTACTGAAACTGACTCGCGCGGCCTGGAAGTCGGTTTTTTTTAGTTTTTTTTTTTACTATTTTAAACGGCTTCAAAAAATGTTTCTCAATTCTACCGTATATATATTTTTTTGTGTTTGTTTTCGAATAAGATCGTCGTTTATGAACCGATTTTGATGATTCTTCTTTTGTTGGAAAGGAGATATTCCAAGGGTGGTACCATGATAATTTCATCAAGATCTGATAAGTATCTCCAGAGATATGGAGATAAACACCTCAAACTTGGTACTGAAAATTAATAGCGCGGCATTTGAAGTCGGTTCATATAGTTTTTAAACTATTTAATCTATCTTTAATGATAACAAGGTTACCTGTGGTTGTTCAGCAGCCATCCTGCACATATCTTCAGGGTCCAGTTCTACAGGATCGTACCTCAGCTTCGCTTTAGCGACAGCTTTTAAACCTTGCGACCCCACTGGGAGATATGAATCTCTTTTTACCCAACTGGAAGTTGAAAATATTTTTATTGTAATAAAAATTAATCAAGATTTTTGTGCATCAACAACAATATTATAAATGCGAAAGTCAGTTTGTATATTTGTTTGGGACTTCTTCAAGGTCGAACGGCTGGACCGATTTAGCTGAAATTTTGCACAGATATTATGGAATAGGCTATAGGATACTTTTTAACGCGACGAAGCCGCGGGGCACAGCTAGTATCATATATAGTAAAGAAACGGATGGTCAGAAAATCTGTCACCAAATAATAATGTATACAGTATAATGTAATGTTGTAATGTAATGTATACCGGCAGCTGTTCTTGAGAACCAGTTCACATTCTAGGTCTAACGTTCTACCATCCTCGACCGCAACATCACTTAGCAACAGGTGAGATAGTGGTCACACGCAACCACAAAATAAATAAATATGTTTATAGCCTACTACTCCTTAGAGTAACCTTGAGAGGAGACAATATTTATCTATTAGATACCCCTATGGTTAGCGCTAAAGAAAAAAAAACGAATAAAAAAAAAAATTGCCATGACTCAACTTTTTACCCGACTTTGAAAGAAGTAGGGTTATGTTTGTAAACGGCTTGTCGTATTTTTATGTGAGTGGTGTCAATAGATTCGTCTTAGTCGTGAGAGTGACACTGGATACACAAAATTAAAAAAAAAATGGTTGTCTGTAAACAAACGTCATAACAAAACAATGATGTTCATATTGATATTCACAATACAAGTCCCGTTACGGTCGTAACGGGACATTTTTCGTGCATACAGCCGGCGTTCATCGATTTATGACTTTGTCACGTTTTTTGTTTTTTAAGACATTGTCACGTAAAAACAAAATTAAGGATTTTTGGCGCCAAATGTTATCTAAAAAAATATATTGTTTTCAAAACAATTCAGTGTGGTATCAAAATAAATAATTTTTAACGGTGATTACGAATATAACTTATAAATTTTATTGGAGTTTGAAATAGGAAATGCTGATAAATCTTTTTATCACGCAGTCGGGTTGTTTGTTCTTTTCAATAATTCACTTGTTAGTTTAAACGTTTTTTTTTAAATATATACGACATATTCTTAATTCCAACAAACTCTGACGACTAGGATGTAACTTACCATAAGCAGTCCATATGCATGGCAGGGCGACAAGCGTACGTGCCGTCCCTAGCCGCCATCTTACTGAATCCGATCTCTTGCTTCATATCCAAGCCTAGTATAGCCGCCCGGGCTTCTACGAATGGCCAGTCGAAGAAATCACCTGCAAGCAAACAATGGTAATTAATACTAATAGGTATCTTTTGGGTAAGCACGTTTCATCATCAACCGCACATCAGATGAAATAGTGGTCAAGTGCTACCCGGTAATATGTAAAAAATAAAATCTCATACTTTAACTGATCACACAAATTTTTTTAGTAGTCTGACGTCGACGAATGTATGAGAGCCGAATTGTATTATAATTGTATGGCATATTACTTTTTTTAATTCATCAGGCGCACTGGGGTAAAAATGCAGCGGAAGTAATGTAGCGTCACGGTCCGAATGCAACAAGTTACGTACGCGTCATATTATATTTTTTATTTATAAACGCCCTCTATTTTTTAAATGCTTGTAATTTGTATTTTTTAATTAGTTTGACATGTAATTTAATTTAATAATAATAATCTGATTTTAAATATGTAATTAATGACTAACAATTTATTTTAATTAAGACTTATGATAAGTACCTACTAACCAAATGGATCTATGTGTCTGAACAATAAATGAATTGAATCTATTGTAGAACGGCGTAACTACGAAGACGTATTCGCTATCATTCGGGCATTCGTCCCGCTAAGTTCAACAGCAGGGCTAGCATGGCGAGGGGATAAAATTTTTGTCCCCTGTTTTTCTCCTCTGAAAAGAGATAAAATTGTTTTCTCTACCTGTCAGAGCATGGCTAAGTGGAAATACAATATTTATCCCCGTATATCATTTGACGTTTAAGTATTTCCACCTTGTAAAGCATGGACGACAGAGGGAAAGGGAATAATTGCGATATTTGACATTTAAAGAGGACAAATTTATCTACTATCATAAGAGGTGGGTTTATGTTTATCTATCACCGCAGTTTGCCTAAAAATGTCGCGTGCGTATTAAATCTACATTTTTTCGTTATTAGAAACGCACAAAATGGAACGTAAATTACATATTTTCGGATTTAACCGTAACATGGACATGTAAAAGATATACACAATACTTACTTACTTTTTCCCACTCGATCTATGCATTTCTTTTAAATACTTTTTTCTTTTAATCGCGAGGTATGCCGAATAAATTGCCAGACACGGAAAGCAGTGCCAAAGAGTAAGTTAGAACGGTGCCTAAAAATTAACAAATAAATCTAAATAATCTTAATCTTACGATTCTCAAACTAACTAATCAACCTTGTGAACGTTTTCCTAACTGAAAAATATATTGCAATTTAGTAGATTTTTTCTCATTTCACTTATCACTCGCGGAAGAACACAAGTTTGAGGAAAAAATACATTAAGAGCATTTTCGAAAACACAAACAATTTTATATATATACTAGCAGCCCGCCCCGGCTTCGCACGGGTAGAACATATATGCCTACAAAATCTGCATTAGTTTGTTGCATCGAATATAAAATATGAACATATTTAACAACCATCGTCATATTTCATCCAATTTACACAAAACCTTAACGAATTATGCACCTAAACCTTCCTCATAAACACTCTGGCTATTGGTGAAAACCGCATGATAATCCGTTCAGTAGCTATTGAGATTATTGCGAACAGACAGACAGACGCAGTGATGAACATTGTTTTATAATACTTACGTATTGATATTGGACGGCCCTTTGGCGTAAAGGATAGTTACCCTGATTCTGACCCGACGGTCGTTGGTTCTAATCCTAGCTATATACCTACCAATGAAAGTTTTATGTGCATTCATGAATCATGAGTTTTCGTACAGTGGTAGTGGAATCATTAAATCTACCAAAAAGTAGCTTACCACCAAGGAGTACATCTGCCGCCGTAACCTTACGGCGTTCCCCGACGCAAAATGTAGGGGTAATATACGTTTAACGTGTGTATCTCTGTGTCTGTCTGTAGCATCTTAGCACCTAACCGGATGAACCGATTTTGTTTTTATTATTGATAGTTTTTTTTGTTTGATAGATGTCTTCATCGAGAGTTTTCTTAGCTTTGATTCATGAAAATTCGTTCAATCGTTATAAAATTATGAGCTTTTTTCTAGTTAACTGCGCTATGAAATCAACTTTCATAGGTCTGATCAATTCGAAAATCTTCTTCTTCAACGATATTGTAAGAACATGGAAGCCTCCTGGACTCTACAGAATACTCAAATCCTCACCAACTTACAGCTCAGATTTTAAATGTCGTGTTTAGAGTCATGGAATGCTTTTAATGAAAAGATTATACATAGATCAGTCGGGGTGGTTTAAAATATTATATTATTATATATATATAGATAAATATTATTTTATACAATAGATCATATTATTATACTATATTGACTTCAAATTGATTGTGATCGGTGGGGATCTACAGCATAGCTAAGCTTATAATAATATTTTCGTAGTAACTATGACCTAATCTGTGGTTTCACTGCAAATATTTTATTAATTTTGCGATGCGTGTATGTGAAATTCGTGATATCTTTTAGTTTTCATTGGAATTATATACTGTAAAGGACAATTTTAATCTATAATATGTGGCCAAGCTAATTAACGTAAATTATTTGGATAAGGATTAATATTATATACTTGAAAATAGCCTTGGAAGTTATGTAATATTTTTTAACGAAATTTTAAGATTAAAATGGTTACTGTGAGTCAACTTTAAGAGATAGACATATGCTGTCGCGGACTTTTTTGTAGGTCTAATTAAGTTGTACAACTCTTGCATAGAAAATATTCTTCTATCTATTTTCAATTAAGCAGCGTTCGTAAGAAACGTGTTTTTTCGACCGTTTATTTGCCGACTTAGGTTGCAAATTAGGTCTCCACGAATGTACCTTTGATTTAAACGGGATAATATATAGCCTATTTTCATTCCGAAAGTCCATTCTATGTATTAGTGAAAGATTTTTTAAATCGGTTCAGTAGTTTTTGAGATTACTCATTACAAACATACAAAAATACAAAAATACAAATGTTCTCTCTTTATAATATTAGTATAGACTAGATGCGTCCCGCGGCTTTGCCCGCGTTTGGGCCACCCTTAACACTTAGGGGTATTAAACATTAGTTGTAAAACTATTATATCATACCTACTTAATATACATATAAAATTTCATCAAAATCGGTCAAGCCGTTTAGAAGGAGTATAAACACTAAAACTGTGACATAAGAATTTTATATATATACTAGCGGATCCGGCAGACTTTGTCTCGCAGCGCCACCTATCGGGTCCAATTGTGTATCTAAACCATCTACGGACTAACTCAAACACACATACCAAAATTCATCTAAATCGGTCCAGCCGTTTAGGGAGAAGTTCAGTGACATACACACGTACAGTAGAATTACATATGTACATAAAGATAGAGAAGAGATAATAATGTACTTAACACCGGCTAAATACACTAACTGTGTGGAGTCATAATGAAACTAAAAAGAAAAACAAAACATCAAAACTGACGACTTGAATCAAATAATGATGACTGATAATACAATTTTAATTTATTTTCAATGTATGGCAACAATGAAGGGGACAAGGCTATTCCCTCCATATCCACCGTGACAAATATATCCACCTGTGCGCCCATGCTTTGCATGTGGACAAAATGACAGATGGGGAAAAGATTTTTATCTATTCCCCGGGATAAATAGTCCCCTCGCCATGCTAGCCCTGCAGATGGAGTTGCACAAAAGAGTTCCCACTGTGTGAAGGTAGCTTTACTTCTAACGCGTAGCTTTTTACACACCCTCTTTCTTTAAATCAAAGCGATATATTATGCTTTTTATATTTAGAATAATCTAATACTATAAGAATCTTTGTCCTGACATACTGACTGACTCACTGACTCACTGACTCACTGACTCACTGACTCACTGACTCACTGACAGACAACGCACAGCCTAAACCGCTGGTCGTAGAGACTTGAAATTTGGAGGGTATATTTGTCTTAGTACGTAAGGGTGTACTAAGAAAGGATTTTCCAAAATTCACCCCTTAAGGGGATGAAATGGGGGTTCAAAGTTTGTATGGAGAAACAAGATTAGATCGTCTTTTCTATCCGAAACTTCACATAAGTGCTTCAATAAAAAAAAAAGTAAAGACGTGTTTCAGGTTTTTTTGGAATTCCACCCCTAAGAGGGTGAAATGGGGTAATAAAGTGTAAAATCAATATTGTTTCGGATTGCGCTGAAATTTGGCATGCAAATAGTTATTACGACGTTAGTTCCCACTGAGAAAGGATTTTCCAAAATTAACCCTCGAAGGGGATGAAACGGGGGTTCAAAGTTTGTATGGAGAAACAAGATTAGATAGTCTTTTCTATCTTAAACTCCACACAAGTGCTTCAGTAAAAAAATAAGTAAACACGTGTTTCAGGTTTTTTTTAATTCCACCCCTAAGAGGGTGAAATTGGGTAATAAAGTGTGAAAATCAATATTGTTTCGGATTGCGCTGAAATTTGGCATGCAGATAATTATTACGACGTTAGTTCCCACTGAGAAAGGATTTTCCAAAATTAACCCTCGAAGGGGATGAAACGGGGGTTCAAAGTGTGTATGGAGAAACAAGATTAGATAGTCTTTTCTATCTGAAACTCCACACAAGTGCTTCAGTAAAAAAATAAGTAAACACGTGTTTCAGGTTTTTTTAAATTCCACCCCTAAGAGGGTGAAATTCGGTAATAAAGTGTGAAAATCAATATTGTTACGGATTGCGCTGAAATTTGGCATGCAGATAGTTATTACGACGTTAGTTCCCTCTGAGAAAGGATTTTCCAAAATTGACCCTCGAAGGGGATGAAACGGGGGTTCAAAGTTTGTATGGAGAAACAAGATTAGATAGTTTTTTCTACCCGAAACTCCACACAAGTGCTTCAGTAAAAAAATAAGTAAACACGTGTATTAGGTTTTTTTGAAAGTCCACCCTTAAGAGGGTGAAATGGGGTAATAAAGTGTAAAATCAATATTGTTTCGGATTACGCTGAAATTTGGCATGCAGATAGTTATTACGACGTTAATTCCCTCTAAGAAAGGATTTTCCAAAATTAACCCTCTAAGGGGATGAAACGGGGGTTCAAAGTTTATATGGAGAAACAAGATTAGATAGGCTTTTCTATCCGAAACTTCACACAAGTGCTTCAGTAAAAAAATAAGTAAACACGTGTTTCAGGTTTTTTTGTAATTCCACCCCTAAGAGGGTGAAATGGGGTAATAAAGTGTAAAATCAATATTGTTTCAGATTGCGCTGAAATTTGGCATGCAGATAGTTATTACGACGTTAGATCCCTCTTTGAAAGGATTTCCCAAAATTAACCCTCGAAGGGGATGAAACGGGGGTTGAAAGTTTGTATGGAGAAACAAGATTAGATCGTCTTTTCTATCCGAAACTTCACATAAGTGCTTCAGTAAAAAAATAAGTAAAGACGTGTTTCAGGTTTTTTTGTAATTCCACCCCTAAGAGGGTGAAATGGGGTAATAAAGTGTAAAAATCAATATTGTTTCGGATTGCGCTGAAATTTGGCATGCAGATAGTTATTAATTACGACGTTAGTTCCCTCTGAGAAAGGTTTTCCAAAATTCATCCCTGAAGAGGATGAAGCGAGGGTTCAAAGTTTGTATGGAGAAACAAGAATTGATTGTCTCTTATATTCGAAACTTCACACAAGTAGTTTAGTAAATAAATGAGTAAATACGTGTTTCAGGCTTTTTGAAATTCTATTCCTAAAAGGGTTAAGTGGAGTAACAATGTCTGAAATCAATATTGTTTCGGATTGCGCTGATATTTTGCATCCAGATAGAAATTTTGACGTAGGTATCCGCTGAGAAAGGATTTTTCAAAATTCACTCTTCAAGGGATGAAGCGGGGGCTCAAATTTTGGATAGTCATTTTATTCGACATTTCACACAAGTACTTCTGTAAATAAATAAGTAAATACGAGTTTCAGACTTTTTCAAAATGCCACCCTAAAGAGTAAACTGGGGTAAAAAAGTCTGAAAATCAATATAGTTTCGGATTGCGCTTTATTGGGTTTTCGGGTTTTAAAAATATGAATCCTGATTTGTCTTAGTCACGCGATAACATGAAAACAGGTGAACCAATTTGGCTAATTTTTATTTGATGTCTTTAATGATAGAATTGTTTTTACAAAAGAAAAGTTTTAAGTAAATAAAAGGAGTTTTTAACGCGGGCGTAGCCGCGGGGGACTTCTAGTTATATATAAAAAGGTTAATTTCTTACCGTTGTAGGTCACAAATATGTGAGGCTTGACATCCATGATGTGATCGAAAAACTTTTGTATCAGCGCTAATTCGTTCTCCTCATTGAATATTATGAAGTTTCTAAAATAAAATAAAAGTGGCGTAAGGCTCGCTTCTCAGGGTGCATGATATTGCGAATACACACAGACAAGCCCGAACCTCACCGTGGGAAGAATGACGTACATGAAAATGTGGGCAAATCCGTATTCGGTATAGGAAGGTCTAGTCTAGACAATAATTAGGGAGGGTGTGGTCTATAAGAGGTCTGTGGCTGTGCGGGCTCTTCGCCGAGCGTGTGATAATCTGTTGAATTGAATCACGCTCCGTGGGAAGCGCGTTAAGGAAAAATATAATCAAAAGAGTTAAACATATGCCAATTGAAATGAAATTGTATTAAGACCTTCGTGGGCCCGGTGGCGTAATCGGGAGAACGGTCGGCTTTGACGCCGTGGTACCGAGTTCAAACTCTGCCGTGCACCAATGGAATAGAATTAGAAAATCTGTCGCCAAACATAATGTGTTCCGGTAGCTGTCCTTGAGGGCCAGTTCCCATTCAAGGCCTAGCGTGCTTACCATCTTCGACCGCATCATCACTTACCATCAGGTGATATAGTGGTCAAACGCTAGCCTATAAGATATTTAAAAAAAAACCTTTGCAGACCATTTAATATAATGAAGAGAAAAAGAAGAACTCAAATTAACATATTTTTCAATAAAAAAAATTGAAAACTTACCCTTCAAACTCTGGCTTTGGAGTATACTCAAAATCTTCAACATCAACAGAAATGATCTCCCTATTGGTTATAAGGTATCCCTGGGCATCTATCATGTAAGAAATCATCATAATCTGATCAGTTTGAGAGTCTGGGAACTTGAGCGGCAGTTTTGTTGTCTCTATATCGAAGGCTAGGACTATTGGGTCTGGCCGTTCGATAATGTCGTCTCGCTTTGTGAATATAGGCGTCTCTGTCCCTCTGCTTTTGATAGTGTACCAGGAGCCGCAGAATATCTTCAAGTCGATTGATACACGAACATGGTAGGGCACGTCATGCTCTCTGTGGAATTATAAAGTAAAGACATCATTTAAACATGAATTAGCTACACATATACAAATATTAATATTAATACTCAATATTAATACTCAATATTAATATATGGATGTGTGTAATGTGAATTAATACTGTATCTACAGTGCTCCAGTACAAAACACTGAAATGATAATGTGCTAATCATGTAAAGTACAATTAATTTGTCGATCAAACAACAGTCAATTACTCTCAAATGCATATATATACATATATATTTGAGAGAAGAGGCGGAGAATGCAGTAAAGTAAGGTTTGTTAAAGTGAGTAAAATTTAAGTAAGTACCTACCTTTCTTCTATTTAGACTGATAATCAAAATCCAGGTAGTAGGCACAATGTAACAAATAAAAATGGTGTTTATAGATAGAATGTTATAGTTGCATGTGGAAGTATGGCTAACACGTAATGTTTATAACCACAGGTAGGAGCATAATATGTCGATGTTCCGCCTGACTTGCTACCAAAAAGCCTTACCACCATCAAGGAGAAAATCTGCCTTCATAACCTTATGGTGTTCTGGCAGCACACAACCGTTGAGAGTAAGAGTATTCAAAGCCTAGAGTGTTCACTGTCTTCGACCACATCATTACTTACCACCAGGCGAGATAGTGGTTAAAACACTAGGCTATAAGATATTAAAAATATATATATAACTAGCAGCCCGTCCCGGCTTCGCACGGGTAGAACATATATGCCTACAAAATTTGCATCAGTTTGTTGCATCGAATATAAAATAATAGCAGCCCGCCCCGGCTTCGCACGGGTAGAACATATATGCCTACAACATTTGCATCAGTTTGTTGCATCGAATATAAAATATGAACATATTTAACAACCATCGTCATACTTCATCCAATTTACACAAAACCTTAACGAATTATGCACCTAAACCTTCCTCATAAACACTCTGGCTATTGGTGAAAACCGCATGATAATCCGTTCAGTAGCTATTGAGATTATTGCGAACAGACAGACAGACGCAGTGATGAACTTTGTTTTATAATACTTACGTATTGATATTGGACGGCCCTTTGGCGTAAAGGATAGTTACCCTGATTCTGACCCGACGGTCGTTGGTTCTAATCCTAGCTATATACCTACCAATGAAAGTTTTATGTGCATTCATGAATCATGAGTTTTCGTACAGTGGTAGTGGAATCATTAAATCTACCAAAAAGTAGCTTACCACCAAGGAGTACATCTGCCGCCGTAACCTTACGGCGTTCCCCGACGCAAAATGTAGGGGTAATATACGTTTAACGTGTGTATCTGTGTGTTTGTCTGTAGCATCTTAGCACCTAACCGGATGAACCGATTTTGTTTTTATTATTGACAGTTTTTTTTTGTTTGATAGATGTCTTCATCGAGAGTTTTCTTAGCTTTGATTCATGAAAATTCGTTCAATCGTTATAAAATTATGAGCTTTTTTCTAGTTAATTGCGCTACCTTTGATTTAAACGGGATAATATATAGCCTATTTTCATTATGAAAGTCCATACTATTTAGTGAAAGAATTTTTTAAATCGGTTCAGTGGTTTTTGAGCTTACTCATTAAAAACATACAAAAATACAAATGTTCTCTCTTTATAATATTAGTATAGATTAACATATTTAACAATTATCGTCATATTTCAACAAATTTACACAAAACCTTAACGAATAATGCACCTACCATGCAAACCTTCCTCATAAACTTTCTGGCTATTGGTGAATACTGACTGCATGATAATCCGTTCAGTAGCTATTGGGGGTTATTGCGAACAGACAGACAGACGCAATGATGGACTTTGTTTTATAATACTTACGTAATGATATTGGACGGCCCTTTGGCGTAAAGGATAGTTAGCCTGATTCTGACCCGACGGTCGTTGGTTCTAATCCTAGCTATATACCTACCAATGAAAGTATTATGTGTAGTGGAATCATTAAATCTACCAAAACTGGCCAAGTGCAAGTCGGACTCGCACTCGTAGGGTTCCGTATTTTATTACTTAAATTTTTCGCCATTAAAAAAAATTAACTTTGTTTTTCATAGAGTTTGTATGAAAAACAAAGTTATCTTTGCAGTCGATGTATCTCAAAAACTGCTGACTGTATCTCGTTTAAACTAATTTTGTTGAGATCTACAAAATATATTTTTTCTAGATTTTTCACTTCATTACTTTAAAAGTTAGAGGGGGGGGGGGGGGACACATTTTACCACTTTAGACGCGCCTTTAGATCTTTTAAATGATTGACTTTGAGAAAAAATGATTTTAAACCTCAATGTCATTTTTAAAGACCTATTCATAGACACACCCCACATGTTTAGGTTTGAAGATTATTTTTTTTGTTTCAGTTCTATGTATGGGACGCCCCCCCTTAAACTTTTATATTTTTATACCTACTGACCTACCAAGTTTCAATTCAGAAGTCTTTATAGTTTCGGAATAAAATGGCTGTGACATACGGAGGGACAGACATGACGAATCTATAAGGGTTCCGTTTTTTGCCATTCGGCTACAGAACCCTAAAAAGTAGCTTACCACCAAGGAGAACATCTGCCGCCGTAACCTTACGGCGTTCCCCGACGACCCCGACGCAAAAAGTAGGGGTATTATACGTTTAACGTGTGTATCGTGTATCTGTGTGTCTGTATGCAGCATTTTAGCACCCAACCGGATGAATCGATTTGATTTCATTATTGATAGATTTTTTTTGTTTGATAGATTGCATGTCTTTATCAAGAGTGTTCTTAGCTTTGATTCATGAAAATTCGTTCAATCGTTATAAAACTATGAGCTTTTTTCTAGTTGTTTGCGCTATGAAATCAACTTTCATAGGTCTGATCAATTCAAAAATCTTCTTCTTTAACGATATTGTAAGAACATGGAAGCATTTACCTGATGCTGGGACATCTCCTGGCCTCTACAGAATACTCAAATCCTCACCAACTTACAGCTCAGATTTTAAATGTCGTGTTTTGTGTCATTGGAATGCTTTTAATGAAAAGATTATACATAGATCAGTCGGGGTGGTTTAAAATATATTATTATATATATAGATCAATATTATTTTATACAATAGATCTTATTATTATACTATATTGACTTCAAATTGATTGTGATCGGTGGGGATCTACAGAATAGCTAAGCCGCCTATGATAATATTTTCGTAGTAACTATGACCTAATCTGTGGTTTCACTGCAAATATTTTATTAATTTTGCGATGCGTGTATGTGAAATCCGTGATATCTTCTAGAGTTTTCATTTGAATTATATGCTGTAAAGAACAATTTTAATCTATAATATGTGGCCAAGCTAATTAACGTAATTATTTGGATAAGGATTACTACTATATACTTGAAAATAGCCTTGGAAGTTATGTAATATTTTTCACAAAAAATTAAAGATTAAAATGGTTACTGTGAGTCTACCTTAAGAGATAGACATATGCTGTCGCGGACTTTTTTGTAGGTCTTATTAAGTTGTATAACTCTTCCATAGAAAATATTCTTCTATCTATTTTCAATTGAGCAGCGTTCGTAAGAAACGTGTTTTTTCGTCCGTTTTTTGGTCGACTTAGGTTGCAAATTAGGTCTCCACGAATGTACCATTGATTTAAACGGGATAATATATAGCCTATTTTCATTTCAAAAGTCTATTCTATATATTAGTGAAAGATTTTTTTAAATCGGTCCAGTAGTTTTTGAGCCAAATCTTTACAAACATACAAAAATACAAATGTTCTCTCTTTATAATATTAGTATAGACTAGCTGGCCCGGCGAACTTCGTGCCACCTAACAGATAATGAATGTCGTGTTACCTTTTAGATGAACTTGTTTTAAGCCTTTATGAACGTAATAAATAAATACATAAGAGATATTAAGTTTATTAATGTATTAAGGCAATACAGATATAGAAAAAAATTGGTTAAAATGGTTTTTGTAAATATAAACTTTTTTAAGTTGCTTGTAACTCTTGTAAGCATACATTTCTGAACGGACGCATATTTGACAATCAATAAATTTGTCAAACAATTGTCATTTCTGACAGTATTTGACATTTTTAAAATCTACATGATTTGAATTTACAAAAACTCGTTTAGAAATATTGTCAATAAGCAATCACGAATTGCGAATAGCAATGTATGGAGGCGCGATGACCTTTATTAATTTGCGGTTTACCGTATCGACGGGATAAACAATTGAACATCAAATGATTGGCAGTTTTGAAACCCAGGAACATTTTGGCAAAATATTTTTTCTTATATAATTTTTCTAAGTAAATTATTCATTGTTTTTAGGGTTCCGAACCCAAAGGGTACCAACGGAACCATATTACTGAGACTCCGCTGTCCGTCTGTATGTCTGTCTGTCTATCTGTCACCAGGCTGTATCTCATGAACCGTGATAGCTAGACAGTTGAAATTTTCACAGATGATGTATTTCTGTTGCCGCTATAACAACAAATACTAAGAACAGAACAAAGTTAAAAATTAAAGAAAAGTTTAAAAAAAGTTTTTTACGATAGCGCCGCGCCATCTAGCTAGCATCAAAGATGGCGCTATCGTCTTTACCTTAATCTGAATCTCGGAAGCGGCTCCAACGATTAAATAAAATTTAGTATACAGGGGATTTCGGGGGCGATAAATCGATCTAGCTAGGAGTCATTTTCAGAAAATGTTGTTTTATTCGCGTTTTCAATAATCAACTTTATTGATAATCAACTTAAAATATGACTCTTCCCGACATCTATTGCCGAGTAGAAGTAGCTTTAGTGTTACTGTGTCGGAAAAGCAGTTAGTTGCTCTCAATTAAAAAAAATAGTATTATTATTCGTCAATAGATGTCGGGAAGAGTCATATTCAACCAGATATTTAATAATATTAATTACTACAATTACTATAACTATTACTACTATATAATACTATTCTACCTTTGTGCTAACATTTACTTAGTTGGTGTTAGAAATTCGTTAGATGGCGTTCGGAACCCTCCGTGTGCGGGAAAAAAGTCTGACTCGCACTTGGTCAGTTTTATTAATACTTATTATCCTATTCCGGACAAAGACATTCCAAAAATACAAAAATTGGTCCAGCCGTTCTTAAATTATAAGTAAAAACTAACACGACTTTCTTTTATATAAAGACTAGATGTCCCCCGCGGCTTCGCCCGCGTTAAAAACTCCTTTTATTTACTTAAAAATTTTCTTTTGTAAAAACGATTCTATCATTATAGACATCAAATAAGAATTAGCCAAATCGGTTACCCTGTTTTCATGTTATCGCGTGACTAAGACTAATCAGGATTCATATTTATAAAACCAGAAAAACCCAAAAAAACGCAATCCGAAACAATATTGATTTTCAGACTTTTTTACCCCAGTTCACTCTCTTAGGGTGGCATTTTGAAAAAGTCTGAAACTCGTATTTACTTCTTTATTTACAGAAGTACTTGTGTGAAATGTCGAATAAAATGACTATCCAAACTTTGAACCCCCGCTTCATCCCTTGAAGAGAGAATTTTGAAAAATCCTTTCTTAGCAGATACCTACGTCAAAATAACTATCTGGATGCCAAATATCAGCGCAATCCGAAACAATATTGATTTCAGACTTTGTTACCCCACTTCACCCTTTTAGGAATAGAATTTCAAAAAGCCTGAAACACGTATTTACTTATTTATTTACTAAACTACTTGTGTGAAGTTTCGAATATAAAAGACAATCTATTCTTGTTTCTCCATACAAACTTTGAACCCTCGTTTCATCCTCTTCAAGGATGAATTTTGGAAAACCTTTCTCAGAGGGAACTAACGTCGTAATTAATAACTATCTGCATGCCAAATTTCAATGGAATCCGAAACAATATTGATTTTCACACTTTATTACCCCATTTCACCCTCGTAAGGGTGTAATTTAAAAAAAAACTGAAACACTTGTTTACTTATTTTTTTACTGGAGCACCTGTATGAAGTTTCGAATAGAAAATACTATCTAATCTTGTTTCTCCATACAAACTTTGAACCCCCGTTTCATCCCTTTCAGGGGTGAATTTTGAAAAATCCTTTTTCAGAGGTAACTAACGTTGTAATAACTATCTGCATGCCTAATTTCAGCGCAATCCGAAACAATATTGATTTTCACACTTTGTTACCCCCATTTCACCCTCTTAAGGGTGTAATTTAAAAAAAACCTGAAACACTTATTTACTTATTTTTTTACTGGAGCACTTGTATGAAGTTTCGAATAGTAAAATACTATCTAATCTTGTTTCTCCATACAAACTTTGATCCCCGTTTCATCCCTTTCAGGGGTGAATTTTGGAAAATCCTTTCTCAGAGGGCACTAACGTTGTAATAACTATCTGCATGCCAAATTTCAGCGCAATCCGAAACAATATCGATTTTCATACTTTGTTACCCCCATTTCACTGTCTTAGGGGTGGATTTAAGAAAACCTGAAACACGTATTTACTTATTTTTTTACTGGAGCACTTGTATGAAGTTTCGAATAGAAAATACTATCTAATCTTGTTTCTCCATACAAACTTTGAACCCCCGTTTCATCCCTTTCAGGGGTGAATTTTGGAAAATCCTTTCTCAGAGGGCACTAACGTTGTAATAACTATCTGCATGCCAAATTTCAGCGCAATCCGAAACAATATTGATTTTCACACATTTTTACCCCCATTTCACCCTCTTAGGGGTGGTTTAAAAAAAACTGAAACACGTATTTACTTATTTTTTTACTCGAGCACTTGTATGAAGTTTCGAATAGAAAAGACTATCTAATCTTGTTTCTCCATACAAACTTTGAACCCCAGTTTCATCCCTTTCAGGGGTGAATTTTGAAAAATCCTTTTTCAGAGGTAACTAACGTTGTAATAACTATCTGCATGCCAAATTTCAGCGCAATCCGAAACAATATTGATTTTCACACATTTTTACCCCCATTTCACCCTCTTAGGGGTGGTTTAAAAAAAACTGAAACACGTATTTACTTATTGTTTTACTCGAGCACTTGTATGAAGTTTCGAATAGAAAAGACTATCTAATCTTGTTTCTCCATACAAACTTTGAACCCGAGTTTCATCCCTTTCAGGGGTGAATTTTGAAAAATCCTTTTTCAGAGGTAACTAACGTTGTAATAACTATCTGCATGCCAAATTTCAGTGCAATCCGAAACAATATTGATTTTCACACATTTTTAGCCCCATTTCACCCTCTTAGGGGTGGTTTAAAAAAAACTGAAACACGTATTTACTTATTTTTTTACTCGAGCACTTGTATGAAGTTTCGAATAGAAAAGACTATCTAATCTTGTTTCTCCATACAAACTTTGAACCCCAGTTTCATCCCTTTCAGGGGTGAATTTTGAAAAATCCTTTTTCAGAGGTAACTAACGTTGTAATAACTATCTGCATGCCAAATTTCAGCGCAATCCGAAACAATGTTGATTTTCACACTTTGTTACCCCCATTTCACCCTCTTAAGGGTGTAATTTAAAAAAAACCTGAAACACTTATTTTTTTTACTGGAGCACCTGTATGAAGTTTCGAATAGAAAATACTATCTAATCTTGTTTCTCCATACAAACTTTGAACCCCCGTTTCATCCCTTTCAGGGGTGAATTTTGAAAAATCCTTTTTCAGAGGTAACTAACGTTGTAATAACTATCTGCATGCCTAATTTTAGCGCAATCCGAAACAATATTGATTTTCACACTTTGTTACCCCCATTTCACCCTCTTAAGGGTGTAATTTAAAAAAAACCTGAAACACTTATTTACTTATTTTTTTACTGGAGCACTTGTATGAAGTTTCGAATAGTAAAATACTATCTAATCTTGTTTCTCCATACAAACTTTGAACCCCCGTTTCATCCCTTTCAGGGGTGAATTTTGGAAAATCCTTTCTCAGAGGGCACTAACGTTGTAATAACTATCTGCATGCCAAATTTCAGCGCAATCCGAAACAATATTGATTTTCACACTTTGTTACCCCCATTTCACTGTCTTAGGGGTGGATTTAAAAAAAACTGAAACACGTATTTACTTATTTTTTTACTCGAGCACTTGTATGAAGTTTCGAATAGAAAAGACTATCTAATCTTGTTTCTCCATACAAACTTTGAACCCCCGTTTCATCCCTTTCAGGGGTGAATTTTGAAAAATCCTTTTTCAGAGGTAACTAACGTTGTAATAACTATCTGCATGCCTAATTTCAGCGCAATCCGAAGCAATATTGATTTTCACACTTTGTTACCCCCATTTCACCCTCTTAAGGGTGTAATTTAAAAAAAAAACTGAAACACTTATTTACTTATTTTTTTACTGGAGCACCTGTATGAAGTTTCGAATAGAAAATACTATCTAATCTTGTTTCTCCATACAAACTTTGAACCCCCGTTTCATCCCTTTCAGGGGTGAATTTTGGAAAATCCTTTCTCAGACGGCACTAACGTTGTAATAATTATCTGCATGCCAAATTTCAGCGCAATCCGAAACAATGTTGATTTTCACACTTTGTTACCCCCATTTCACCCTCTTAGGGGTGTAATTTAAAAAAACCTGAAACACGTATTTACTTACTTTTTTTACTGGAGCACTTGTATGAAGTTTTGAATAGAAAAGACTATCTAATCTTGTTTCTCCATACAAACTTTGAACCCCCGTTTCATCCCTTTCAGGGGTGAATTTTGGAAAATCCTTTCTCAGAGGGCACTAACGTTGTAATAACTATCTGCATGCCAAATTTCAGCGCAATCCGAAACAATATTGATTTTCACACATTTTTACCCCCATTTCACCCTCTTAGGGGTGGATTAAAAAAAAACTGAAACACATATTTACTTATTTTTTTACTCAAGCACTTGTATGAAGTTTCGAATAGAAAAGACTATCTAATCTTGTTTCTCCATACAAACTTTGAACCCCCGTTTCATCCCTTTCAGGAGAGAATTTTGAAAAATCCTTTTTCAGAGGTAACTAACGTTGTAATAACTATCTGCATGCCTAATTTCAGCGCAATCCGAAACAATATTGATTTTCACACTTTGTTACCCCCATTTCACCCCCTTAAGGGTGTAATTTAAAAAAAACTGAAACACGTATTTACTTATTTTTTTACTGGAGCACCTGTATGAAGTTTCGAATAGAAAATACTATCTAATCTTGTTTCTCCATACAAACTTTGAACCCCCGTTTCATCCCTTTCAGGGGTGAATTTTGAAAACTCCTTTTTCAGAGGTAACTAACGTTGTAACTATCTGCATGCCTAATTTTAGCGCAATCCGAAACAATATTGATTTTCACACTTTGTTACCCCCATTTCACCCTCTTAAGGGTGTAATTTAAAAAAAACCTGAAACACTTATTTACTTATTTTTTTACTGGAGCACTTGTATGAAGTTTCTAATAGTAAAATACTATCTAATCTTGTTTCTCCATACAAACTTTGAACCCCCGTTTCATCCCTTTCAGGGGTGAATTTTGGAAAATCCTTTCTCAGAGGGCACTAACGTTGTAATAACTATCTGCATGCCAAATTTCAGCGCAATCCGAAACAATATTGATTTTCACACTTTGTTACCCCCATTTCACTGTCTTAGGGGTGGATTTAAAAAAAACTGAAACACGTATTTACTTATTTTTTTACTCGAGCACTTGTATGAAGTTTCGAATAGAAAAGACTATCTAATCTTGTTTCTCCATACAAACTTTGAACCCCCGTTTCATCCCTTTCAGGGGTGAATTTTGAAAAATCCTTTTTCAGAGGTAACTAACGTTGTAATAACTATCTGCATGCCAAATTTCAGTGCAATCCGAAACAATATTGATTTTCACACTTTGTCACACCATTTCACCCTCGTAAATAAAAAAAACCTGAAACACGTATTTACTTATTTTTTTTACTGGAGCACTTGTATGAAGTTTTGAATAGAAAATACTATCTAATCTTGTTTCTCCATACAAACTTTGAACACCCGTTTCATCCCTTTCAGGGGTACATTTTGGAAAATACTTTCTCAGAGGGAACTAACTTCGTAATAACTATCTGCATACCTAATTTCAGCGCAATCCGAAACAATGTTGATTTTCACACTTTGTTACCCCCATTTCATCCCCTTAAGGGGTGAATTTTGAAAAATCTTTTCTTAGTACACCCCTACGTACTAATACTAATATATCCTCCAAATTTCAAGTCTCTATGACCAGCGGTTTAGGCTGTGCGTTGTCTGTCAGTGAGTCAGTATGTCAGGACAAAGATTCTTATAGTATTAGATTACACGACATAACACATGCAACCATTGTCAAACTTAAATTCAAAATCACACCAAATAGGTCTTTACTCATCTTACATCGGTATACAGAGTAGTTTTGCGAGCAAAACTCCATGCAAAACTTTGGAATGACCAGAATCAGCATTACTGCACTGTGTCCTCTACCATAAGACTAATAAGATTAGCACATACCCGGCGTGTGCTACTATGCTAAAAAAAAGTGACCAAATGTGCTTATGGGGCTATGATTTCCATACAAAAGTATAATGCACAAATATGAGTCAATGGAGCAAAAAATTGCACTGAAATCATATCTATTAGTCTTTTATAAGTATTTACATGTCGGGAAATTTATTTGCCTGCATAATTTGATTGATTAGGATAAAATTATTTTGTATAATAGTAAAATTTAAGTTCAAACCAAAAAATATTGATTGAATAATATTTTTATAGTGTTCATTTAAATCATGTAGGTAAATATAATTCCCGACATGGAAATCGTACCCCTCTAATGCTAAATTGATTTAGTGGTCTAAAACCATCTCCGCATTATTGCCTTTATAATGAAATCAGTTTGGGGCACAAGGGTTGGATGTTTTTCGAAGCCTATAACTGACATAGGTAGAACAAATTTTTGCATTTTATAATTATAGACTAGCAGCTCGCCCCGGCTTCGCACGGGTAGAACATGCCTACAAAATTTGCATCAGTTTGTTGCATCAAATATAAAATATTAACATATTTAACAATCATCGTCATATTTCAACCAATTTACACAAAACCTTAACGAATTATGCACCTAACCCTTCCTTATAAACACTCTGGCTATTGGTGAAAACCGCATGATAATCCGTTCAGTAGCTATTGAGGTTATTGCGAACAGACAGACAGACGCAGTGATGGATTTTGTTTTATAATAATTACATAGTGATATTGGACGGCCCTTTGGGGTAAAGGATAGTTACCCTGATTCTGACCCAACGGTCATTGGTTCTAATCCTAGCAATGAAAGTTTTATGTGCATTCATGAATCATGGGTTTTCGTAGAGGTAGAGGGATCAGTGAATCAAAATCAATCAAATCATGGGATCAAAGAAGGGGTATTATATGTTTAACGTGTCTGTCTGTCTGTAGCATCTTAGCACCCTACCGGATGAACCGATTTTAATTTTATTATTGATATATTTTTTTTGTTTGATAGATTTCTTCATCGCGAGCGTTCTTAGCTTTGATTCATGAAAATTCGTTCAATCGTTATAAAACTATGAGCTTTTTTCTAGTTAATTGCGCTATGAAATCAACTTTCATAGGTCTGATCAATTCGAAAATCTTCTTCTTCAACGATATTGTAAGAACATGGAAGCATTGGTCTGATTCTGGGACATCTCCTGTAATCTACAGAATACTCAAATCCACACCAACTTACAGCTCAGATTTTAAATGTCGTGTTTAGAGTCATTGGAATGCTTTTATTGAAAAGATTATACATAGATCAGTCAGGGTGGTTTATAAATAGATCATAACTATATTATACAATAGAATTTTATACAGTAAAAATATATTATTATACTATATTGACTTCAAATTGATTGTGATCGGTGGGTATCTACAGCATCGCTAAGCTTATAATAATATCTTCGTAGTAACTATGACCTAATCTGTGGTTTCACTGCAGATATTTTATTAATTTTGCGATGCGTGTATGTGAAATCCGTGATATCTTCTAGAGTTTTCATTTGAATTATATACTGCAAAGGACAATTTTAATCTGTGGCCAAGCTAATTAACGTAATTATTTGGATAAGGATTAATACTATATACTTGAAAAAAGCCTTGGAAGTTATGTAATATTTTTTAACAACCAATTAAAAATTAAAATGGTTACTGTGAGACAACCTTAAGAGATAGACATATGCTGTCGCGGACTTTTTTGTAGGTCTTATTAAGTTGTACAACTCTTCCATAGAAAATATTCTTCCATCTTTTTTCAATTGAGCAGCGTTCGTAAGAAACATGTTTTTTCGACCGTTTTTTAGTCGACTTAGGTTGCAAATTAGGTCTCCACGAATGTACCTTTGATTTAAACGGGATAATATATAGCCTATTTTCATTCCGAAAGTCCATTCAATATATTAGTGAAAGAATTTTTTAAATCGGTCCAGTAGTTTTTGAGCCAAATCATTACAAACATACAAAAATACAAATGTTCTCTCTTTATAATATTAGTATAGATTTAGTATTACAAGCAAGTTTGCGTTACGTCAGACTAGAATCAGTTGTCCAGCATCTAGTCTCGCTGCTATCTTCTGCTTTCAGAAAAGCACTCCATCTTGAGCTGCATCATTTAGTATTACTTTATATCTTGTGTTCAATCAAGTATTAGTCTCATCACAAAATCAAACAATGAAACGTTTGAGCACCACTCTACAAATGCACTCACGTGCCTTATACGCCATGCGGTACGGTTTTTATCATCTATAGACGACGCTTGGTGTACAAGGCTCGCAAGTGCTTGTCACGTATATGTGACTTCGAGACTCAAAAAGTTAAAGTAACTAAAATTTAGAATAGAATAGAATAGAATAGAAAAACTCTTTATTGTACACCAGTATAGAGAAACAAAATAACAAAGAAAACTTAACTAGGATAGTACAATGGGCGGTCTTATCGCTTGAAGCGATCTCTTCCAGACAACCTTAGGATGGACTGAATTTAAAGCAGAAAAAACACGGTGGTACAATGCATAGCATACAACTATAGTTAAAAAAATAATAATAATAAATAAATAACAACAATCAAAAACCAGTATTTTTGTAATAATATTGATATGGTATATAGGTACACACAAATAAACATCAATATAATATAAGAAAATATATAAATACATACTACATTACATAAATACATATACATATATAATATACATGCATATAGATATATACATACATATACCATACATACATGCATACATAGACAATAAATTTACACCTTTGATATAAATAATAAAATAAATAATTAAATGAACTAGAAGTGTGATAGATAATGATTTTTCACCATATTTTTAAAGATTGACAGAGATTTAGCCTGTCGTATATCTAGTGGAAGTGCGTTCCATAACCGTGCAGCTTGAACACTAAATGACTTGCCGTAGTACTCTGAGGAATGGGAGGGAATTTTTAGGATAAGTGTGTCAGAAGATCGTAAGGATAGGGTGTGGGACTGATGTAGGAATTCAAAACGTTCTTTTAAATAAAGTGGAGTGGAAGGGATAAAAAGCATAGAATAAAGGAGAGAGAGGATGTGTGCATTCCGGTGCAAACGAATCGGTAACCATTTCAGCTTACTACGAAATTGTGAGATGTGGTCAAATTTGCGAAGGCCATAAATAAATCTAATACAAAAGTTCTGTAATCGTTCCAGTTTATTCAGCTGTTCTTTGGTTAAATCCGTAAATAAATCCATAAATTTACCTGATATCCAAGATATTTTCCATATGATCAGTGGTCTTCTTAGCATATTCAATGGCAGCTGCACTGGTGAGGGCATTCGTCAACATCTCGGCATAGATGGAATCTTTTTTCTCTCTCTCCTTATTTTTATTGACAGCAGTTAGGAGTTCCCTACGAACTTTCATCATTTCATTCTGAGTCATGAAGGACAGTTTTATGAAGCGCTGTCGTATTCCTGACAGATGGTTCATCTAAAACGTATTTGATGAATTGAAATAATTTAAGATCATTCACGAAACTAAAAAAGCTGATTTCAAAAGCTGCACTAGACATTTCCAGTACCAAGCTTTAGGTGTTTATTTCCATATCGCTGGAGATACTAATATCGATATCAGGTATCGATAAAATTACAACAGGACGAAATGGTAAGCATGCTATCTCAAACAAAACAATTTTCAAAATCTGGTTAGTAAATGACTGGGTTCTGAGGAATCAAAAAACATACAGGTAAAATAAGAACCTCCTCTTTTTATTTATTAAGTCAGTAGCTTCTGATGTTCTGACATGATGCAATAGTGATGACACAATACTGTTAGGTGTGGGCTTATGGTAATAAGGTAGTACCTAGACAATCGGGATCTTTGACAAGGCAACTAAGAAAATGATCAAGTGCATGATAATTTGGGTCTCCCAGTATTTTATTATTCAGGCATACAGAAGCTGGAACTGCTTGGGACACTTCATATAAGAAAAATATAATTCATTAATACATCCTCCTATGTCCTATGCACATTCAATATGTATGAGATGCTGCTCCAAGGCTATATTGTGTCACAACTTTTTAATTAGATCAAGATAGCTTGTGAGGTGGTAAATAATATGTAATACGAAGGTGAAGCATACCAAATCTAAATCTTCTTTCTCAATAACTTCAATCTTATGTATAGTGCTGGCAAACTTTTTGGACAAGTATTGTATAACCTCCTGCTCACATTCTGGTCGTGCCATGATCATGAAGTAAGGCTGGAACGTGAGGGACACCTTGAAACGGGACCCGTCCATCTCTATAAAGTAATAGTCCATGGCTGCCACAAGACGCTTGTCCTCATCAAGAATCTCAGCCTGTCAAACAGAAGAATAATTCCAATAATGATAGTCAGAAACTATATAATATATAATACTATATATATAGGCAGACATAAAATACATTTTTTTTTAATATTGAATATGCTAGCGTTTGACTACTATCTCACCTGTTGGTAAGTGATGATGGGTTCAAAGATAGTAAGCATGCTAGGCCTAGAATGGGACCTAATCTCAAGGATAGCAGTTGGAGCACATTAGAGTTTGGCGACAGAACTTGAGGGTGGTAGCTGGCCAGAAATAAAAAAAATAAAAATAAATCGCATGATCAAATTTATCGCCAGGTATCTATTTGATTAGCCTGGCCTGAGGCCAAGCAAGTTGGATCAAGGTGATTTGGCATTATAGCTTTAAAAGCGGAAAGTGGTATAACTGCTTCAAACAGTATACAAATGGAATATTTATGATGAATGTCATCACTTACCGTATGCATGTTTATCAGGTATCCAGTTCTTTCCTTTACATCTCTCACTCTGACGAATCCATACTTAGAATCTATCCGGTCATTTTCTACAGCTACTCGCATGCGGTTTTCCGATGATTCTTCCCTATAAGAAGATAAAGAACTAGATTTTGTCGTAACGTTTTCAATTTTTAGGTTTTATATATAATTTTTAAGTGATTCTGTATACCTACCTCGGTCCTGTCGATGAGCCTGCATCTTTTCGATATGAATCATCTCTTTCCGCTCTATATTTGCCAGTGTTTTGGAGCACCATTTTATCATGCTTTTTACAACATTAACGAACAAATCAGAACGTATTTACAAGCAAAATGCAAAGTGGTGTAGTCGTCGAACAGAAAAATTCAACAAGAAACAAACTAATTACAAAATGTCAAAACTCAAAAAAACGAACAGCTGATGTCAGATTTTCGCGCCTTTTTACGTTCCACCACAACACAGACTATAGATACTACGCACCAGCACCACAACAATAATCAGAAAAATTGCATAACACCTTGCGGCGCTTTATTTATTTTTTTTCTGTTTCATTATGGCTCCACACGATTATTGTATTTAGCCAGTGTCAAGTATTACAATTTTTCAAGTTTTGAAGAGTTGTAGTCGTAAAGATGGGTCAAAGTCACATTTTAGGTCAAGTTAAAGTCAAAGTCTAGTCCAAGTCATACCCTCAGCAAAAATGTGGACTTTACTGAAGATTTTCAGTGAAATTTGCGAATGAAATAGCTATTGAGATATAACCAGACTAAAATGTTGAACATGTGATACATATGCCAGGTATAAGATAAAATGAACAAAGTTATTTGGTCGGGTCATATATGACAGCGGAGGGCTGTTCACGAAAATCATTGATTGTACAAAATGAACGAAATGACGGGGACGCAGCTATGTAGGCTGTATAGCTCCGTCCCCGTCATTTAGTTCATTTCGTTCATTAAATGGTTTTCGTGATATGGGGGCGGGTGAAAGCCAATGGGCGCACTAGAACTGAGAGCCAGCGCTGGCTCCAAACAATAAAATCACATATGCAGAGAAGGATGAAAAATTGTTGACAATCTCGCTCTCTCATACTAGTGATTGTATAGTTTTGTCCTTCTTATATTATTATTTTTATTTAAATGCCTATAGCTATTTCATTCGCACACGCTAATGTTCTTTCAATTTAATTTTCCCTCTACGATTTATTGAATATTTTTAATTTGACAGCAAAAAGTACATGTACTGTCATTATCAATGTGACTAAGACTTCATGTCAGTGTTTTTTTTATTATTTTTTTTATGGCTCCACACGATTAGTGTATTTAGCCAATGTCAAGTATTGAAATTTTTCAAGTTTTTATGAATTTTAGTCGTAGAGATGGGTCAAAGTCACATTTCAGGTCAGTTGTCAAGTAAAAGTCTAGTCTAAGTCATACGTTGAGTAAAGATGTGGTGTTTACTGAAGATTTTCAGTGGAATTTTGTTGAGAACGCAAATAGCATGTTTTTCAACATTGTGCTGTTTCCCTACACTCGCACACATTCACCGGCACTTAATGGTTAATAATCCACATTTATTACATATTAACACGCGGAAGAACACAAGTTTTAGGAAAAAATACTATGAGATCACACACACTTTTCCACGTTCCCGCCAAAACCCCATGTCAGTGTTATAATTTCATTAATTTCATATGTCATGTCAATATTGTCAATCATGCAAAACTTCCCGGTGGACTTATGTTCAACTCCTTTTTTTTTTAAATGACGTTTAGGTATTATCTGTGGTATTATTAGTTGTAATGGAAATTTAAAGTCCTTTCCACACTCGCGCGCGATTCACGACGTGAAATTGCGGCGCGGATCACATTGATTCGCGCGCGATTTGTTTTGTTATTAAAATAATACGTCTTTTTTAGCGAGAAAACCAACCCCTTTTATAGGTTTGAATAATAAAAGTATGCCTATGCCTACGGCACATAATGTATTGCCTGATACATTTACTAGCCAGCTTCTATACACTCAGCCGTGCAAATCGATGCAGCCAGTCAGCAGATCCATGTAAGAGAATAAATAAGTAAATCAATTATTGCACTAAACCACTTCTCTCTACGACTAAACTTATTTTTAATGTTTGTTTGGCATAACACTGGCTAAATATACCTTTTGTGTGTAGCCATACACTTAAAAAATGTATTGCGCCATGAATAGACAGCTTTACGTGTTTTATTGAATTACTGAGAAATTTTGAATAAACATAATTTAAAATATTCTATAGAAATAAAAAATATTTTCATCTTCCGCCTGATTACATTTTAGCACTTAAAAATGTTTAATCCATAAAATGAAAATGTTTAATCATCATAAATCCCATTACCAAAGTATATTTTACTGGCAATGTCGGAAATCACAGAATAATTAGTAACACCTAAGGTCCATGAACGCAAGGAAATATTCACAAAACTTGTTGGTGTGAGTGATTTTTTTTGTTTGTGGTTACATTTTTGTCTCTGTGTGCACTGAGTGCGGCTTTGTTTACCTTATAGCCAGATCGTACAATTTAGGATGAGCTCTGTTACAGTATATCTTTTTAAGCATAAGAGGTCTTCCGGTTGGTCTTACTCATAATTTCTTAGTGTGCTATAGGTACAAGGCCTTGTTATCTTACACAGTGACACAGAATAATGAATAGTACAAGTAACAGTGGTCGATAGACCAGTCAACATGAGCTTTGCTAGCCTGATTTGCATGTTCGATAAGGGATCTAGGCAAATTGGTGATTATTTTAACAGCTGTTCAACATATGAATTACTCTAAATTATTATTAAGTCACAGAATAAATAATAGTATGTGAGTACATATTTCTAGCACACTGTTTTGGTTTTTTCCAATCAATCAGTTCTAGTTTCAGCGACGACGACCAAAGGTAGGTTAAAGTTTGGCAGGAAGTCGCTGTCTAGTTTACAAGCTTTTATCACGGTAATATTACCGTGATTTTATTTAACGTGCAAGTTGCAATGTATGTATGTTGTGTATGTAACTATGTATGTTCGGGTGGAATCTTGGAAGCTAAATTAGACCCACTTCCCGATGTCCGATTTGACTCGTATTTGGTGAACTTACGTATCTTCGGTGACAATACAATGATATGGTACCATGGAGCTGGTCTTATGATGGAGACGGAAGATAGCCATAGGAACTTCTGAACTAAGCAAGATAAACCCATCGAATGTGGGCTCGATTGATTCGTCTAGAAGAGAACTTTACTTCTAGATGATATCTAGAGTCTGATGATGGAGCTGGAAGGTGGGCACGAAATCTCTGTGATAAAACAATATAACCCCACCGAGCTGGGGCTCGATTGATTAGACTAGCGTAACACTTTACACCTAGATGATATCCAGGGTCTGATGATGAAGCTGGAAGGTGGCCACGGCATCTCTGTGATAAAACAATATAACCCTACCGAGTTTGGGCTCGATTCTTTAGACTTGCGGAGCAATTTACACCTAGGTGATATGGATATCACCTAGGTGCAAACCTTCCATTCCAGCTTCATCATCAGACCCTGGAGGTCTAATGATGAAGCTGGAATGGAAGGTGGCCACGGCATCTCTGTAATGAAACAATATAACCCTACCGAGTTTGGACTCGATTGATTCGTCTTGAGGAGCACTTTACACCTAGATGATATTCAGGGTCCGATGATGAAGCTGGAAGGTGGCTATGGCATTTCTGTGATAAACCACACCGAGTTTGGGCTCGATTGATTTGCCTTGCAGAGCACTTTACCCATAATCACATCATAATATCTGTAGGATATTTTAAAACATTACGCCTACTCTAAAATAGGTAGGTACTTAAGTACCTAGTTACTTAAACCTAGTAACTATAAAGTTAAAAATAAATTAAGAGTAAAAAATATTTTTTAAGAACTGTGATCCTCACCTATTGCACTATTGACGTGAACACACTCCAGACACGAGCATATTTAGCATAGTTGGAAGAGATGATAGAAAACAATAATAATAATGTGCAACCCACATTTACCAGTAACAGAATAATGAATAGTACAAGTAGGTATCAGAAAATTTAAAAAAAATAATTAAATAAAAATCGTATTGACCTTTACTGCCAAGGCATAGAAAAGATAATAATACAACGTAGCCAAGGGCCTACTAAGTACATAAGTAGTAACGTGACCAGACGTCACATTTTGAACGGGACTTTCCCTTTTCTAGGTAATCTATCCCGGTGTCCCCAAAAAAACTCTGGGACGCATAATTGTCCCGTTTTTCGAAACCTTGCGAAAATTCAAGAAAGAGATATAAGAGCCTCGAGCCCACCGGTTACCTAGCAACGCGTCACACGTAGTATTTATATTCTCTTTGCGCGTCAAGGCAATGCAGCCTGGCCTGGTAGGTACGCAGACAGGCGATACGATTGGATTATTTGATACTCATTTGTTTATTAATATAGCCACGCCTATTTCTCGCTGTTCTTTTTTTTTGCTAGCGGCAGATAGGCGACATGATGATATTTGTAATAATTTGTTCTTTAGCCAATAGCCACACAAGTTTCTCGATTTTTAGGGTTCCGTACCCAAAGGGTAAAACTGGACTCTGGACTAAGACTCCGCAGTCCGTCTGTCAGTCTGTCTGTCCGTCTGTCACCAGGCTGTATCTCATAAACCGTGATAGTTAGACAGTTGAAATTTTCACAGATGATGTATTTCTATTGCCGCTATAATAACAAATACTAAAAACAGAATAAAGTTAAAAATAATAGAGGGTCCCCATACAAGAAACGTGATTTTTGCTATCTATGAACGCCTTGTTAGGTAAACGTCGCATAGATGGCGTTATATTGAAATGTCGATCCCTAATACCTTACGTTAGATGGCGTTTTAAGAAACAAAATATTTATTAATTATTATTTTTAAAATTAAAAAGGGATTTTAACGCGCTAAGAGTGTTCTATGTTATACTTTCAAATAAATATGTATACATGTTTCAGAAAAAACACTTTGGATATATTAGTGGCACATACAAATTAGAACACACCGCTAAATAAAAAGAAAACCTAGTTATAATCACAGTCATACAAGGTTTTACCACTGAAAGGTCAACGCACTTTAGTCAGCTATTCATTATTCTGTGCTTTAGTGCCAATCTAAATGGCACATATATATATAGAGCAAAATTTGTTTCTACAAAAAATCAAGGTCTGATGTAACTAGCTACATTATCATAGATAGATAGATAGATAACACTTTATTGTACACCATTACAACAATAAACATTAAATTACAGTTAACATTAAAGCAAGTACAATGGGCGGTCTTATCGCTTAGAGCGATCTCTTCCAGACAACCTTTGGATGGAGTGGAGAGTACGAACATATCAGGGGCTGAAGTGTACACAATAAGACAACCCTATTTAGGCATAACAAAACAAAACAAAAACATCCTTACATACAATATACATAAACACTTCACATTCCTACATACATAAATACATACATACACATTATAAATATATAATATTATTATAAATATGTTAAATGGTTAAATTAAATACATTCAACCGAAAATATAGTGCAATAAATAAATACGACTTAATTATCATTGATACTGATTTCATTGAAGTATAATTGTTTAACCTGTTCTTTGAAAGAGTTTAATGAGCGAGCATGACGAACTGAGACAGGTAAGTCGTTCCAAAGGCGTATTGCCTGTACAGTAAACGAGGAATCATAAAATACTGTAGTGTGTGCCGGCATTTCTACTTCCAGGGTTTCAGATGACCTCAACGTCAGGGAATGACCGGAAATCATAATAATAATAATCATAATATATTATATCATCATCATCAGCCGGTATCAGTCCACTGCTGGACATAGGCCTCTCCCAAGTCATGCCACTGAGCCCGATCTTCGGCTCTTTGTTTCCAGTCACTGCCCACCGCTTTACGAATGTCGTCGCTCCACCTGGTAACAGGGCGTCCTACGCTACGTTTACCGATTCGCGGTCTCCACTCCAGAACCAGTCTACCCCAACGGTTATCGGTTATATTATATCATTTTCTTTTAAATGAACCATTTGTGAAAAGGAATATAAGCCTTTTAATCTCGTCTTTGACATTTTTGAAGGGTAATAATTCTATTTACAATTGTATGGTCAAAAAAAGAAAATTATATAGGGGCGTAGCTACATCAGACCTCTTTTTTTGTAGAAATAAATGTTGCTCTAGAATCATTTTCCAGGGAGAAAACGGGGGCATACGTTTGTATGGAAAATTGCACCCCGCGTTCGCTCTTAATTTTAGGTACCGAGTTTTGAGTGAAACTTACCAAATACATTTTTCCATAGACATGGTTATCACCTTGTTTACAACAAAAAACTAGGATAGCGTACAAACTTAACTTTGTAGTTAGATCCATAGAAAATGTAAAGTATTGCACCAACTATAAATAATAAATTTGTGATAGTATACTTTTTTAGGGTTCCGTAGTCCTGACAAGGAACCCTCATAGTTTCGTCATGTCCGTCTTTCTGTCCGAGGTTTTGCTAAGAGACCGTTAATACTGGCAAGCTGTAATTTTGTAGGGGTATGTATATAATAGGTATACGCCGACAAAGTGGTGAAATAAAATTTTGATAAATATTTTTTTTAGGGTAGCTCCCCTACATGAGAAGTGGGGATGAATTTTTTTGCGTCGTCTACCCCATCTTGTGGGGTATCATTGAATAGGTCTTTTAAAATGACTTAGGGATTGCTAATACTATTTAAAGATTTAATGCTCCATTTAACAAATAATAAACTTTCAAGTACACATTTTTGTTCAGTAGGGCATCCCCCCTCACTGCCCCTCCCCACTTCTAAAAGGTAAACTGTTGGCTTGAAAAATCTGAAAATAAAACTGGCCAAGTGCGAGTCAGACTTTTATCTCGCACACGGATGGTTCCGAACCACAGTATAATAACATATAAGTATAGTATTATATTATACACCGATTATCTCAGGAGCGAGTGGACCTAGCAAGTTGAAATGAATACGAGATACTGAGGTCTATCCCTATTAGTCGCTATTAGGTGTATAAAAATCAAGGTCCTGAGTCAACACGATATAAAGATATGGGAAAATTTAGATTTTATTCCAAAACACTTAAGCACCAAAATTTACCTTAATTTTCAACTTATTGTATTTTTCGGAATTTTCCCTTTACTTGTGCTGTAAGACCTTGCTCTTAACCAAAATTGACAATTTTGGGTCAACCGGAACAGACAGACATGACGAATCTATAAGGGTTCCGTTTTTTGCCATTCGGCTACGGAACCCTAATGAGTGTAACTTAACATTTTGCCAAAATCAAAACCAAAAATATCTATTTATCATTGATGTTTATTACAATTCTACATATTACTAGAACACATTTGATATATTTAATGTCGTATTTTCATGATCTCGATATTGTTTATCCGTTTTTAGGGTTCCGTAGCCGAATGGCAAAAAACGGAACCCTTATAGATTCGCCATGTCTGTCTGTTCCGGTTGACCCAAAATTGTCAATTTTGGTTAAGAGCAAGGTCTTACAGCACAAGTAAAGGGAAAATTCCGAAAAATACAATAAGTTGAAAATTAAAGTAAATTTTGGTGCTTAAGTGTGTTGGAATAAAATCTAAATTTTCCCATATCTTTATATCGTGTTGACTCAGGACCTTGATTTTTATACACCTAATAGCGACTAATAGGGATAGACCTCAGTATCTCGTATTCATTTCAACTTGCTAGGTCCACTCGCTCCTGAGATAATCGGTGATGACGCACGGACAAGAGAGATCTTATAAGGGTTCCTTTTGTTTACCTTTTGAGGCACGGAACGTTAAAAAAAACTGGGAATCCAGAGATTTGCTTGCCAAAATGCAGACATCGTCGCTTACCATCAATTGAGTGTTGAATTTGTCCTATTAGGTATAGGTACTTAATACTTATATCATAAAAAAGTTCTATGCCAGCTAGAGCTAGATTCTGTTATAATAAAGCCAGCCCTTAGGCCTATACTTACGGTTATGTTGTGCCCTAAGACGAAATAAGGAGACTTCTTATTTCGTCTGAGGTTATGCCTATCGGAATGACGTTTAAATTATTGTTACTATAATGTCATGGGGTGAATATACTGCAATACAGGGTTCTATCACAGATTCAATGTACAATTGTGCTAACTAAATCTATCGTAATTCATGTTTTTGAAATAAATAAATGTTGATTTGATTGTACCTATATAACCTAGCTGATCATTCTGGACTTGCAGAATACCTATGCTTTAGAAAACTATGTATTTTTTGGCGATCGCGTTTTTTTGATTGGGGAAAAGGAAAATTTGCTGTAGCGTTAATCGTTATATATGGAATGGACGGATATCATTAGGGTTCCGTACCTCAAAAGGTAAAAAAGGAACCCTTATAAGATCACTTTCTTGTCCGTGTGTCACCACAGACTTTCTCAGGAACGGGTGGACCTAACAAGTTGAATTTATACCAGATACTGAGGTCAAGAGGCCAAGTGCAAGTCGGACTCGCACTCGTAGGGTTCCGTAACACAGTAGAGTATTCTATAACTATGATTTTTCGCAACTACAAAAATAACTTTGTTTTTCATAGTGTTTGTATAAAAAACAAAGTTATACTTGCGGTCGCTATATCTCAACAACTGCTGACTGTATCTCGTTCAAACCAACTTTCTTTTTGTATAAAAATCGGAAAGCTGTTTTTAGAATACATCTAACTACCAAGTTTCAATTCTGTAGTCCTAATAGTTTCGGAATAAAATGGCTGTGACATACGGACGGACAGACAGACATGGCAAATCTATAAGGGTTCCGTTTTTGCCATTCGGCTACGGAACCCTAAAAATCAAGGTCCTGAGTCAACACGATAAAAAGATATGGGCAAATTAGATTTTCGCGAAAACTTGTATCAAAATTTTCAACTTTATTTATCTTTCGGAATTTTTCCTTTACTTGTGCTGTAAGACCTTGTTTATAACCAAAATTGACAATTCTAAGTCAACCAAGTCCTCACATAACCATGTACCTACTTACATAACTAGTTAGGTATGTGTACGTGGGTGGAGTCAGTGATATAAATAAAACAATTTATTTAATATTTGATTAGTACTTTTTAATTAACACCTTTTCAACAAAAACGTTATATATCCATAATTTTAATAAAAACACTTCTTTAAGGACCCGACTTCAAATGCTCATAGGTATCTGAAGATCCGCCAATACAAGGATAGCCTACGTTCTTAAACAATAAAACTGTCCAACTTCAAATGATAAAGTTTTAAAATGTCAATGTAATAAGTTCGTTTAAAATTCTTCCGACTTCAAATGCCGCGCTATTAATTTTCAGTACCAAGTTTGAGGTGTTCCATATCTCTGGAGATACTTACCAGATCTTGATGAAATTACTATGGTACCACCCTCGCGATATCCTCTATCCAACAAAAAAAAAATCTAAATCCAATCATAAACGACGAAGTTATCCGCGAACACCCACAAATATATATATAATAATACCTACAGTCGAATTGAGAACCTCCTCCTTTTTTCAAGCTTTTATTTAACTTTCAATGTATGTATGTATGTCACTATGTACTCGTATGTTCGGGCTATTCATTATTCTGTGGTTCGGGTGGAATCTTGGAAGCTACATTAGACCCACTTCCTGGTGTCCGATTGGACTCAAATTTGGTATACAGTTTATGTATCTTCGGTGACAATACAATGATATGGTACCATGGAGCTGGTTTGATGATAGAGACGGAAGGTGGCCACGGCATCTCTGTGATTAAACAACATAATCCCACCGAGTTTGGGCTCGATTGATTTGTCTTGACGAGAACTTTACGCCTAGATGATATCCAGGGTCTGATGATTAAGCTGGAAGGTGGCCATGACATCTCTGTAATAAATCAACATAACCCTACCGAGTTTGAGCTCGATTGATTCATCTTGAAGATAACTTTTCACCTAGATGATATCCAGGGTCTGATGATGAAGCTGGAAGGTGGGCACGGCGTCTCTGTGATAAATCAACGTAACTCTACCGAGTTTGGGCTCGATTGATTTGTCTTGACGAGAACTTTACGGCTAGTGATATCTAGGGTCTGATGATGAAGCTGGAAGGCAGCCACGGAATATCTGTGATAAAAGACAAAACACTACCGAGTTTGGGCTCGATTGGTGGGACACTATCTAGTGTCCGCCTGGCCAGCTACCACCATCAAGTTAGAAAATCTGTCACCAAACATCTAATGTCTTCCGGCAGCTATCCTTGAGAGCTGAGAGAGAGTTCCTATTCTAGGCTTAGAGTGCTTACCATCTTCGACCGCATCATCACTTACCAAAAGGTTTCCACAATTTTAGAACATTATAGCATATATAATTAACTAGCTGTTACCCGCGGCTTCGCTCGCGTTATTTGAGTCTTTATGACCTTTGAGGTCTTGATCGATGATCTCTTAGGCCAAGTCACCATGGCATAGACGACCCCAAAGTCGCACTAGATATCCTCTATTGTTAAAGTAAGTAATGATTTTGGTTTGGTTAGGTCTTATATTTACAAAATTCAATTAAAAATATCTGGACCCCCTGACTCGACAGCCAGAAAAAAAGTATTCTATATCCTATTCTGCTCTATGACATTCATACAAAATTTCAGGCAAATCGGTCATGCCGTTAATTCGAGAAGAAGTCTCATATTTACAAAATTCAATTAAAAATATCTGAACCCCCTGACTCGATAGCCAAACAAAAAGTATCCTATATCCTATTCTGCCCTATGTACTATCTTTATAAAAAAATTCAGCCAAATCGGTCAAGCCCTTTGACCGTGAAGAAGTCCCAAACAAACAAATGTGTTGAAGTTATGGGAAGGGGTGGGGAGGGTAAGTGAGGGGAGGGAGGAAGGGGGAATTAGCGTGGCGTGGTGCGGTGCGGTGTAGTGGGATACGTATGTGTCTTATTAGTGAATGCTACCCAATTCGCATTCCACGCGCACGAAGTCGCGGGCACAGCTAGTTTCTTATAACGCCATGTAACGTCTAACGCTATCTAAGTGAAAGATTACACAAAGGTGTTCGGGATCGGCATTTTAATATAACGCCATCTATGGGGACGTTTACTTAAGCGTTCATAGATGGCGTAACATTGAAATGCCGAAAAATACACGTTTCTCGAATGGGGGTCCCCATACGAGAAACGTGTATTTTTCGGCATTCCTATGATTTTAAACTGTATTGTGTTTTTAGTATTTGTTGTTATAGCGGCAAAAGAAATACATCATATGTGAAAATTTCAACTGTCTAACTATCACGGTTCATGAGATACAGCCTGGTGACAGATGGACGGACGGACAGACAGACAGCGGAGTCTTAGTAATAGGGTCCCGTTTTACCCTTTGGGTACGGAACCCTAAAAACTGACTTCAAAATGCCGCGCTTTGAGGTTTTTATAGATCTCTGGAAAATACTCATTATATTAGATCTCAATGAAATTACAATGCGACCAAACGGAAAGTTTACTCACTCAAACAAAAATTAACTGGCCAAGTGCGAGTCGGACTCGATCACGTAGAGTTCCGATTGAACAAAATTTGCCTGAAAAATAAGTTTTTTGTACGGGTACCTCTTTAATTTTTAACTTTATTTTGTTTTAAACCGACTTCTAAACAGGAGGAGGTTCTCAATTCGTCTGTATGTTTTTTTTTGTATGCATCTTATGAAACTGTTCATTCGATTGCGCATATACGCCACATTAAGATTTTATAACCGAAAATTTAAAGATGTAAAAGGAGTAACAAAAATACATTAAACGATAAAAAATTGTAATATCACTGGTTATATATAGTTTGTGTCCTATTCATTCACACCAGTCACCACCATCTTTATGGTAAACTAAAAGCCCGCCGCGGCGTCGCCCGCGTTACAAACTTTGTTCACATTTTTTGGAATTTTTCCTTTACTTGTGCTGTGTTATAAGACCTTCGTTTTAACCAAAATTGACAATTCTAGGTAAACCGGAAGTACCCTATAGGTTTTGGGTCGAAAACTCGAAAACCTATAGGGTAGTTCCCGTTGACCTAGAATCATGAAATTTGGCAAGACGCAAGGTCGAATAGAGTTACAGCATAAATAATGGAAAAATTACGAAAAATAAAATAAACTGGCCAAGTGCAAATCGGACTCGCACTCGTAGGGTTCCGTAACACAGTATAGTGTTCTATAACTATGATTTTTGGCCGCACTTATTTAACCACAGTAGTACTCAAGTAAACCCAGCCACAGATTACTATATAGTATACAATGGCTCCACACTACTAGTTTATTTAGTTAGTGTGACCAGTGTTAAATATCTATGATTTTCTACCGCCGAGATTACAGAATTCATGAATAGTCTAGCTTTATATTATATGCCCTCTGTATTCTGTGTCTGTGTCCTGTGATTTATAGGTAATCTGTGATTTGTCCATGTCCACTCCGTTATTTCATTTTTGATTTTTCACCTTTTTAATAAATAATGAGCGAGCTGTTAAGCCTATTATATAATTATTACAAAGAAATAATAATAATAATTATATAATAGGCTTAACAGCTCGCTCAGCTACCTATGGAAAGAGCGTTGTTCGGTGTATTGTATCCCTACGGGATCGAATCCAGAACGAAGTAATTCGCCAGAGAACTAAAGTGATCGACATAACTCAGCGGATTAGCAAACTGAAGTGGCAGTGGGCTGGTCATATCTGCCGTAGGACCGATCACCGTTGGGGAGGGTAGACTGGTTCTATAGTGGAGACCGCGAATCGGTAAACGTAGCGTAGGACGCCCTGTGACCAGGTGGAGCAACAGCATTCGCAAAACTGTGGGGTGGGCAGTGACTGGAAAACAAAGAACCGAACATCGGGCTCAGTGGTGTGACTTGGGTAAGGCCTTGTCCAGCAGTAGACAGATACCGGCTGATTATGATAACAATGAACTGTGATTCAAATCTTGAGACTATTTCTTGTCCTACCAAGATATGCACTGAACCCGATCTGCGGCTCATTGGGAGGGGTATGGTATATATTCAAATTTTTAAATATTAAACAAATTGATGTAAATTTTCATATATTTAAAGTTTTTGCTTCTTCTATAGGTATGTCTATGGATCACTTTTTTGCCAACGCCATGCCATGCCCTAATCGCCACGCTGGGCAGGCGGGTTGGCGATCGCAGGATGTAGCTTCTCTCACCGGTGACGCTGCTGCCCGTCACCTGCCTGTATTTATTTTATTTTATATTATTATATATATATATATATATAGTATTAAAATAATCTGTAATAAGTTGTGTAATTGCCAGAACGCATATCTGACCTGTTGGTACCTATGTGATTATGTATGGGTATATGCCAAGGACAGACAACAACTGTCCTTGGCATCGATTACATCTTTTTTAGCTAACATTTTTTGAAGTTTACCCAGATGGACACTAGACAGTTTTAGATTTACTAGATTGGGTGATACAAGCTTGCTCAATATCTGTATCTGTATCCTGGCAGCTGAGCCAGTTCAATGTATTAATAGCTAAGCTAATATATAACTACTATTTCAATAGTAGTGATCTATTCATTTTCATTATAATTTTAATATAAAACAGGGTGATCGCGTTCCTTCTTTGGATAAGGGTAAGTCAATTTTGAGTACCATCTTCTACTTAAATACAATTGGTTATGTTTGAAATTTTTTCGGTCAAAGCTGGACAAAAATGGTAAAGAGGTAGATACATCCCATTAATTTATCTTCATACAACATAGATAGATATTTTGCAAGTGACATCATGCATTTATAGTTATGAATCACAAACTATTATATGATTATTCTGTCTGGTGTATTCATGTTAAAGTGAATTCCGCACTCCTCCGGGAAACATGCCCAGGTATTGAGCATGTTTCCCAAGGGGTGCGGGTTTGAGTTCCGTCAGTACGATAAAGTTTTGGATTGTGTGTAACAATAATATAAGGTGATAATTTATTTTTAAAGTTAACATTTCAAGAAACATAATAGTTTACATCGCCTCAAATTTTTTCGTCCATCAATCGCAGTGTTTGGCAACGTGTGGGTCGCGTCCCCTGGGGGTCGTGAAGCCTCTATAAAAGGGTCACGAGAGGTCACCAAGCCTCAGTAAAACAGAAAAAACAAAGTTTTAAAAGAAATGTTTGTAATATGTGTTTGTAGGTGTTATAATTGAGAGGGAATGAGAACACATCTTGGGAGAGGCCTACGTCCAGCATTGAACTAACACCGGCTGATGATGATGATGAGAATGCATATAATATTTGTTTCTGAAGAAAACTATGTAATCTGTTTTCTGTAGGCCACGCAAGCGAAGCTGCGGACAGAAGCTAGTAATATAATAAAATCCTAACTAATATTATAAATGCGAAAGTAACTCTGTCTGTCTGTCTGTCTCACTTTCACGCCAAAACCACTGAACCGATTTAAATAAAATTTGGTACACAGATAGTCTAGAGCCTGAGAAAGGACATAGGTTACTTTTTAATGCAAATCTCTTTGAAAGGGAGATGAAATGTTTTATGGATGTATCGTCATTTTAGGAGCTAGAAGCTTGAAATTTATGTATTAGACTGTCGATTCGATATAAATAAATATGACATTCAAAGTTTGTAAAAGTTTGACCCTCAAGGGTGTAAAATAACAATAAGGCATAGGGGATGAAAGTTTATATGGGAATATGTTAGGTTTATGTGAATGTTCTACTCAACGGATTTATATGAAATTTGCTACACAGATAGTCTAGAGCCTGAGAAAGGACATAGTCTTCTTTTAATGCGAAAAGAGGGTTTGTAAAGGGTTGAAAAGGGGGATGAAAAGTCGTATAGAAGTATCGTCATTTTTAAAGCAAGAAGCTTGAAACTTATTTTTTAGGTTTTTGATTCGATATAAATAAATATGACATTCAAAGTTTGTGAGGGGGAAAGGGGAGTGGCGGGGAGGGTAGGGGAGTGGAGGGAGAGGGTAAGGGACTGGAGGTGAGGATAGGGGGAGTGAAGGGGAGTGGTGTGGGAGGGGAGGGGGAGGGGATGTGGAAGTGACGGTAAGGGGGAGAGGGAGGGTAGGATAAGTTTGGGGAAGGGGAGGGGAGGAGGTGGGGTTGTGGAAGGGTGCGGTGTAGCTGGGGTACGTATGTGTTTTATTAGTTAATGCTACCCAAAGACACTTTTCCCTGCGGACGAAGGGTGTAAAATAATAATAGGGAATAGGGGATGGAAGTTTGTATAGAAATATGTAAGGTTTATGTGAATGTTCTACTGAACGGATTTAAATTAAATTTAGTACACTGATAGGCTAGGGCCTGAGATAGGACATAGGCTACTTTTAAATGCGTAAAGAGGGTTGTGAAGGGTTGATAGGGGGGATGTATGAAAGTATCGTCATATATTAAAGCTAGAAGCTTGAAACTTATTGTTTAGGCTGTTAATTCGATATAAATATACTAAAAGTGCCCCGCGGCTTCACCCACGTTAAAGACTTCTTTTATTTACTTAAAACTTTTATTTTGTTAAAACCTTTCTATCATAAAAGACAATCAAAGAAGTAAAAGCCAAATCGGTATATATAGACCATATTGATTTTCAAACTTTTTTACCAACCCCTTGCAAAAATCCTGCAACACGTATTTACTTATTTATTTACGGAAGTACTTAAGTAAATCTATAAGTTTAAAAATAATGATCACTGCAGGAAGAGTGAATCTCACAACACAGGGTTTCCTAGTCTGAGATTCAAAGCGCATAAGCTTTGTTTTAGTATATAAGCAATTACGAAACTCTGTTTTAATGTGCTAAAGTGCAAATAAATTATAAATTAATAAGTTATATCTGGGGGGAATTTTTATAAAATCCTTCTTAGCGGATACCTACGTCATAACAACTATCTGCATTCTAAATTTCAGCGCAATCCGAAACAATATTGATTCTCAGACTTTGTTGCCCACTTTACCCTCTTAGAGTGGCATTTTGAAAAAGCCCGAAAATCGTATTTACTTATATATTTAAAAAATTACTTGGGTTAAAAGTCGAATAAAATGACTATCCAAACTTTGAATCCCCGCTTCATCCCCTTCAGGGGTGAACTTTGAAAAATCCTTTCTTAGCGGATACCTAACCTACGTCAAAATAACTATCTGCATGCCAAATTTCAGCGCAATCCGAAACACTATTGATTTCAGTCATGTTACCCCACATGACCCTTTTAGGGGTGGCATTTCGAAAAAGCCTAAAACACGTATTTACTTATTTATTTACTGAAGTTCTTGTGCGAAGTTTCGACAGGCCTGTCGCACTCCGCGCTGTAGCTATGAAACTACAAGTACCTCCGCGCACCCGCTAGGGTTCAAGTTCAGTCAGTTGAGTGTCACGCGCGCTCTCGATCGGCCGCGCGCCTTACTTGTACCTACCTCAATATTATATTCCTTGCTTCATATATAGTAACTGTAAAGAATAACTATGTAAAAAGCAAAGAATGTCACACATAAAATGGTAGGTAGGTATAAATCAGCTGAGTTTCATGTTACAAGAGATTCACGTAATGATCTTTAGGTAATTTCTATCGACATTACATCTTGCTTTATTTAGTTAGTTCTAAGATAAATAAATAGGGTAGGTAGGTACCTACCCTATTTATTATATAGTAGTATATAGTAGGTACTAACGTTTACTTCAATTTTCCTTTTTTTCTTTCTTAATGATTTTGTCGTGTCATACGATAGTCAGATTTTTATAATCGGAGAGTTAATGTAATTAAAGTACTTATAGATCTCAGATCACTGAGATTCACTGAGATCTGATAAGTATCTCCAGAGATATGACGATAAACGTCTCAAACTTGCTACTGAAATTGACTCGCGGGGCATGGAAGTCGGTGTTTTAGTTTTTAATCTACTTCACAAAAACGGAGGAGGTTCTCAATTCGACGGTTTTTAGGGTTCCGTACCCAAAGGGTACCAACGGAACCCTATTACTGAGACTCCGCTGTCCGTCTGTCTGTCTGTCTGTCTGTCTGTCTGTCCGTCTGTCCGTCTGTCACCAAGCTGTATCTCATGAACCGTGATAGTTAGACAGTTGAAGTTTTCACAGATGATGTATTTCTGTTGCCGCTATAACAACAAATACTAAAAACAGAATAAAGTTAAAGGTAATAGAGGGTCCCCATACAAGAAACGTGTTTTTTTCGGTATTTCACGCCATCTATGAACGCTTAGTTAGGTAAACGTCCCATAGATGGCGTTATATTGAAATGTCGATCCCTAACACCTTTGTTAGACGTTAAAAGGCGTTATAAGAAACGAAATGTTTATTAATTATTATTTTTTGCTGGCGAATAATGATAGTGGTATTTTTTGCTCGATCTTATAAAATACTGTAGTGTGGTACGGAACCCTACGAGTGCGAGTCCGACTTGCACTTGGCCAGTTTATTTAAATGTTTGTGACCTCAGAACTCTTGTCAGATCTTAACCGATTTGAAATTGAAAATTCTTTTTTAGGGTTCCGTAGTCCTGATACCCATATATTTTCGTCATGTCCGTCTGTCTGTCTGTCCAAGGTTTTGCTAGGAGACCGTTAGTACTAGAAAGCTGAAATTGTGTAGGTATGTGTGTATATCAATAACGCCGACAAAATAGTGAAATAAAATAAGGGATTTTTTTTTTTAAATACTTACGCAATCTAAAACTTTACTCAATTTTAATTGAACGTCACGTATTTTAGTTTAACTGTAGTACTTTTATCCTACCTCGACATTAAACATTAATGTAGTACTTATTATCAGTAATGTAATAATGTACTCATTACATTGTTCTACGAGTATTCTTCTACCAATTAAAGGCTTGCAAGTTTTCTCATAACATTCAACCCTATAGTAAAGGCCGCGAGTTGACCGAGTTATTCAGACTCTCGCTGTGCGGACTTACGGTACATTTTACTGTGCGCAACACGCGGTTCATAGTTACTATTAGTTGATACTGTGGCGCAAATTCAAGGTCGCACCCGAGGCGTGAAGCGCATTTTGAACGTTACTAGCGTTGTAACTAGGTTTAATCTCGCATTTTTGCTCTCAGGGAGTGCAATTTCTGTACTAGTACTATTCATTATTCTGTGGTTTCGAATAGAAAAGACTATCTTATCTTGTTTCTCCATACAAACTTTGAACCCCCGTTTCATCCCCTTCAGGGGGAATATTTGGAAAATCCTTTCTCAGAGGGAACTAACGTCGTAATAACTATCTGCAAATTTCAGCGCAATCCGAAACAATATTGATTTTCACACTTTGTTACCTCATTTCACCCTCTTAGGGGTGTAATTAAAAAAAAACCCTGAAACACGTATTTACTTATTTTTTTACTCAAGCACTTGTATGAAGTTTCGAATAGAAAATACTATCTAATCTTGTCTCTCCATACAAACTTTGAACCCCCGTTTCATCCCCTTCAAGGGTGAATTTCAAAAAATCCTTTTTCAGAGGTAACTAACGATGTAATAACTATCTGCATGCCAAAATTCAGCGCAATCCGAAACAATATTGATTTTCACACTTTGTTACCCCATTTCACCCTCTTAGGGGTAGATTTTCAAAAAAACCTGAAACACGTATTTACTTATTTTTTTACTGAAGCACTCGTATGAAGTTTCGGATAGAAAAGACTATCTATATATTGGAAAATCCTTTCTTAGTACACCCCTACGTACTAAGAAGACAAATATACCCTCCAAATTCCAAGTCTCTACGACCAGCGGTTTAGGCTGTGCGTTGTCTGTCAGTCAGTCAGTCAGTATGTCAGGACAAAGATGCTTATAGTTTTAGATATGACATTCAAAGTTTGTGAGGGGTAGGGGAGAGGGGATGGGAGTCGGGGAGGGGGAGAGGGAAGTGTGGGGAAGAAAGAGGGGAGGGGGATTAGCGCGGTGTGGTACGGTGCGGTGTAGGTGGGATACGCATGTGTCTTATTTGTGAAATAATTAGCCTAAATAATTTAAAATACTACCCAAAGACACTATACCACGCGGACGAAGTCGCGGGCACAGCTAGTACAGATATAAACAGTGCAGGTAGGGCGTCGCGAATTTTTTTTTCATACTTAGTGGCTAGCATCATGAATAAAAACCGGCCAAGTCGAGTTGCACTCATCCACAGAGGCTTCCGTACCAACACTACCAACGTTGGCGGGTACCAATTAAGCTAGACCTCTAAATTGTAGGAACGCTCATATAACTTAGAAGCCTATCTTAATTGGAGTAAACTATGTATGTATGGGGACATCCTTTAATTTTCAACTTTTTAGGGTTCCGTAGCTGAATGGCAAAAAACGGAACCCTTATAGATTCATCATGTCTGTCTGTCTGTCTGCCTGCCTGTCTGTCTCTCTGCCTGCCTGTCTGTCTCTCAGCCTGCCTGTGTGTCTGTCTGTCTGTCCGTCCGTATGTCACAGCCATTTTATTCCGAAACTGTAAGGACTACAACATTTAAACTTGGATACGTAGATGTATTCTGTGAACCGCTTTTCGATTTTTATACAAAAATATAAAAGTTTGAGGGGGACATCTCATACATGTAACAGTAACAAAAAAAAATCTGCAAACCTATACGTGTGGGGTGGGTGTGTCTATGGATAAGACTTTAAAAATGACATTAAGGTTCCTTAAATTATTTTATCTCAAAGTCAATTATTTAAAAGATAGGCGCGTCTAAAGTGGTAAAATGTGTGTCCCATCTCTAACTTTTAAAGTAAGGGAGTTAAAAAGCTAGAAAAAATATTTTCTGTAGATCTCAATAAAAACTTTCAACGAAAATTGGTTTGAGAGAGAAACGAGATACAGTCAGCAGTTTTTGAGATATAGTGACCGCAAATATAATTTTGTGTTTCATACAAACACTATGAAAAACAAAGTTAATGTTTTGGTTGCGAAAAATCATCGGTGGACTTATGTTCAACTCCTTTTTTTTTTAAATGACGTTTAGGTATTATCTGTGGTATTATTAGTTGTAATGGAAATTTAAAGTCCTTTCCACACTCGCGCGCGATTCACGACGTGAAATTGCGGCGCGGATCACATTGATTCGCGCGCGATTTGTTTTGTTATTAAAATAATACGTCTTTTTTAGCGAGAAAACCAACCCCTTTTATAGGTTTGAATAATAAAAGTATGCCTATGCCTACGGCACATAATGTATTGCCTGATACATTTACTAGCCAGCTTCTATACACTCAGCCGTGCAAATCGATGCAGCCAGTCAGCAGATCCATGTAAGAGAATAAATAAGTAAATCAATTATTGCACTAAACCACTTCTCTCTACGACTAAACTTATTTTTAATGTTTGTTTGGCATAACACTGGCTAAATATACCTTTTGTGTGTAGCCATACACTTAAAAAATGTATTGCGCCATGAATAGACAGCTTTACGTGTTTTATTGAATTACTGAGAAATTTTGAATAAACATAATTTAAAATATTCTATAGAAATAAAAAATATTTTCATCTTCCGCCTGATTACATTTTAGCACTTAAAAATGTTTAATCCATAAAATGAAAATGTTTAATCATCATAAATCCCATTACCAAAGTATATTTTACTGGCAATGTCGGAAATCACAGAATAATTAGTAACACCTAAGGTCCATGAACGCAAGGAAATATTCACAAAACTTGTTGGTGTGAGTGATTTTTTTTGTTTGTGGTTACATTTTTGTCTCTGTGTGCACTGAGTGCGGCTTTGTTTACCTTATAGCCAGATCGTACAATTTAGGATGAGCTCTGTTACAGTATATCTTTTTAAGCATAAGAGGTCTTCCGGTTGGTCTTACTCATAATTTCTTAGTGTGCTATAGGTACAAGGCCTTGTTATCTTACACAGTGACACAGAATAATGAATAGTACAAGTAACAGTGGTCGATAGACCAGTCAACATGAGCTTTGCTAGCCTGATTTGCATGTTCGATAAGGGATCTAGGCAAATTGGTGATTATTTTAACAGCTGTTCAACATATGAATTACTCTAAATTATTATTAAGTCACAGAATAAATAATAGTATGTGAGTACATATTTCTAGCACACTGTTTTGGTTTTTTCCAATCAATCAGTTCTAGTTTCAGCGACGACGACCAAAGGTAGGTTAAAGTTTGGCAGGAAGTCGCTGTCTAGTTTACAAGCTTTTATCACGGTAATATTACCGTGATTTTATTTAACGTGCAAGTTGCAATGTATGTATGTTGTGTATGTAACTATGTATGTTCGGGTGGAATCTTGGAAGCTAAATTAGACCCACTTCCCGATGTCCGATTTGACTCGTATTTGGTGAACTTACGTATCTTCGGTGACAATACAATGATATGGTACCATGGAGCTGGTCTTATGATGGAGACGGAAGATAGCCATAGGAACTTCTGAACTAAGCAAGATAAACCCATCGAATGTGGGCTCGATTGATTCGTCTAGAAGAGAACTTTACTTCTAGATGATATCTAGAGTCTGATGATGGAGCTGGAAGGTGGGCACGAAATCTCTGTGATAAAACAATATAACCCCACCGAGCTGGGGCTCGATTGATTAGACTAGCGTAACACTTTACACCTAGATGATATCCAGGGTCTGATGATGAAGCTGGAAGGTGGCCACGGCATCTCTGTGATAAAACAATATAACCCTACCGAGTTTGGGCTCGATTCTTTAGACTTGCGGAGCAATTTACACCTAGGTGATATGGATATCACCTAGGTGCAAACCTTCCATTCCAGCTTCATCATCAGACCCTGGAGGTCTAATGATGAAGCTGGAATGGAAGGTGGCCACGGCATCTCTGTAATGAAACAATATAACCCTACCGAGTTTGGACTCGATTGATTCGTCTTGAGGAGCACTTTACACCTAGATGATATTCAGGGTCCGATGATGAAGCTGGAAGGTGGCTATGGCATTTCTGTGATAAACCACACCGAGTTTGGGCTCGATTGATTTGCCTTGCAGAGCACTTTACCCATAATCACATCATAATATCTGTAGGATATTTTAAAACATTACGCCTACTCTAAAATAGGTAGGTACTTAAGTACCTAGTTACTTAAACCTAGTAACTATAAAGTTAAAAATAAATTAAGAGTAAAAAATATTTTTTAAGAACTGTGATCCTCACCTATTGCACTATTGACGTGAACACACTCCAGACACGAGCATATTTAGCATAGTTGGAAGAGATGATAGAAAACAATAATAATAATGTGCAACCCACATTTACCAGTAACAGAATAATGAATAGTACAAGTAGGTATCAGAAAATTTAAAAAAAATAATTAAATAAAAATCGTATTGACCTTTACTGCCAAGGCATAGAAAAGATAATAATACAACGTAGCCAAGGGCCTACTAAGTACATAAGTAGTAACGTGACCAGACGTCACATTTTGAACGGGACTTTCCCTTTTCTAGGTAATCTATCCCGGTGTCCCCAAAAAAACTCTGGGACGCATAATTGTCCCGTTTTTCGAAACCTTGCGAAAATTCAAGAAAGAGATATAAGAGCCTCGAGCCCACCGGTTACCTAGCAACGCGTCACACGTAGTATTTATATTCTCTTTGCGCGTCAAGGCAATGCAGCCTGGCCTGGTAGGTACGCAGACAGGCGATACGATTGGATTATTTGATACTCATTTGTTTATTAATATAGCCACGCCTATTTCTCGCTGTTCTTTTTTTTTGCTAGCGGCAGATAGGCGACATGATGATATTTGTAATAATTTGTTCTTTAGCCAATAGCCACACAAGTTTCTCGATTTTTAGGGTTCCGTACCCAAAGGGTAAAACTGGACTCTGGACTAAGACTCCGCAGTCCGTCTGTCAGTCTGTCTGTCCGTCTGTCACCAGGCTGTATCTCATAAACCGTGATAGTTAGACAGTTGAAATTTTCACAGATGATGTATTTCTATTGCCGCTATAATAACAAATACTAAAAACAGAATAAAGTTAAAAATAATAGAGGGTCCCCATACAAGAAACGTGATTTTTGCTATCTATGAACGCCTTGTTAGGTAAACGTCGCATAGATGGCGTTATATTGAAATGTCGATCCCTAATACCTTACGTTAGATGGCGTTTTAAGAAACAAAATATTTATTAATTATTATTTTTAAAATTAAAAAGGGATTTTAACGCGCTAAGAGTGTTCTATGTTATACTTTCAAATAAATATGTATACATGTTTCAGAAAAAACACTTTGGATATATTAGTGGCACATACAAATTAGAACACACCGCTAAATAAAAAGAAAACCTAGTTATAATCACAGTCATACAAGGTTTTACCACTGAAAGGTCAACGCACTTTAGTCAGCTATTCATTATTCTGTGCTTTAGTGCCAATCTAAATGGCACATATATATATAGAGCAAAATTTGTTTCTACAAAAAATCAAGGTCTGATGTAACTAGCTACATTATCATAGATAGATAGATAGATAACACTTTATTGTACACCATTACAACAATAAACATTAAATTACAGTTAACATTAAAGCAAGTACAATGGGCGGTCTTATCGCTTAGAGCGATCTCTTCCAGACAACCTTTGGATGGAGTGGAGAGTACGAACATATCAGGGGCTGAAGTGTACACAATAAGACAACCCTATTTAGGCATAACAAAACAAAACAAAAACATCCTTACATACAATATACATAAACACTTCACATTCCTACATACATAAATACATACATACACATTATAAATATATAATATTATTATAAATATGTTAAATGGTTAAATTAAATACATTCAACCGAAAATATAGTGCAATAAATAAATACGACTTAATTATCATTGATACTGATTTCATTGAAGTATAATTGTTTAACCTGTTCTTTGAAAGAGTTTAATGAGCGAGCATGACGAACTGAGACAGGTAAGTCGTTCCAAAGGCGTATTGCCTGTACAGTAAACGAGGAATCATAAAATACTGTAGTGTGTGCCGGCATTTCTACTTCCAGGGTTTCAGATGACCTCAACGTCAGGGAATGACCGGAAATCATAATAATAATAATCATAATATATTATATCATCATCATCAGCCGGTATCAGTCCACTGCTGGACATAGGCCTCTCCCAAGTCATGCCACTGAGCCCGATCTTCGGCTCTTTGTTTCCAGTCACTGCCCACCGCTTTACGAATGTCGTCGCTCCACCTGGTAACAGGGCGTCCTACGCTACGTTTACCGATTCGCGGTCTCCACTCCAGAACCAGTCTACCCCAACGGTTATCGGTTATATTATATCATTTTCTTTTAAATGAACCATTTGTGAAAAGGAATATAAGCCTTTTAATCTCGTCTTTGACATTTTTGAAGGGTAATAATTCTATTTACAATTGTATGGTCAAAAAAAGAAAATTATATAGGGGCGTAGCTACATCAGACCTCTTTTTTTGTAGAAATAAATGTTGCTCTAGAATCATTTTCCAGGGAGAAAACGGGGGCATACGTTTGTATGGAAAATTGCACCCCGCGTTCGCTCTTAATTTTAGGTACCGAGTTTTGAGTGAAACTTACCAAATACATTTTTCCATAGACATGGTTATCACCTTGTTTACAACAAAAAACTAGGATAGCGTACAAACTTAACTTTGTAGTTAGATCCATAGAAAATGTAAAGTATTGCACCAACTATAAATAATAAATTTGTGATAGTATACTTTTTTAGGGTTCCGTAGTCCTGACAAGGAACCCTCATAGTTTCGTCATGTCCGTCTTTCTGTCCGAGGTTTTGCTAAGAGACCGTTAATACTGGCAAGCTGTAATTTTGTAGGGGTATGTATATAATAGGTATACGCCGACAAAGTGGTGAAATAAAATTTTGATAAATATTTTTTTTAGGGTAGCTCCCCTACATGAGAAGTGGGGATGAATTTTTTTGCGTCGTCTACCCCATCTTGTGGGGTATCATTGAATAGGTCTTTTAAAATGACTTAGGGATTGCTAATACTATTTAAAGATTTAATGCTCCATTTAACAAATAATAAACTTTCAAGTACACATTTTTGTTCAGTAGGGCATCCCCCCTCACTGCCCCTCCCCACTTCTAAAAGGTAAACTGTTGGCTTGAAAAATCTGAAAATAAAACTGGCCAAGTGCGAGTCAGACTTTTATCTCGCACACGGATGGTTCCGAACCACAGTATAATAACATATAAGTATAGTATTATATTATACACCGATTATCTCAGGAGCGAGTGGACCTAGCAAGTTGAAATGAATACGAGATACTGAGGTCTATCCCTATTAGTCGCTATTAGGTGTATAAAAATCAAGGTCCTGAGTCAACACGATATAAAGATATGGGAAAATTTAGATTTTATTCCAAAACACTTAAGCACCAAAATTTACCTTAATTTTCAACTTATTGTATTTTTCGGAATTTTCCCTTTACTTGTGCTGTAAGACCTTGCTCTTAACCAAAATTGACAATTTTGGGTCAACCGGAACAGACAGACATGACGAATCTATAAGGGTTCCGTTTTTTGCCATTCGGCTACGGAACCCTAATGAGTGTAACTTAACATTTTGCCAAAATCAAAACCAAAAATATCTATTTATCATTGATGTTTATTACAATTCTACATATTACTAGAACACATTTGATATATTTAATGTCGTATTTTCATGATCTCGATATTGTTTATCCGTTTTTAGGGTTCCGTAGCCGAATGGCAAAAAACGGAACCCTTATAGATTCGCCATGTCTGTCTGTTCCGGTTGACCCAAAATTGTCAATTTTGGTTAAGAGCAAGGTCTTACAGCACAAGTAAAGGGAAAATTCCGAAAAATACAATAAGTTGAAAATTAAAGTAAATTTTGGTGCTTAAGTGTGTTGGAATAAAATCTAAATTTTCCCATATCTTTATATCGTGTTGACTCAGGACCTTGATTTTTATACACCTAATAGCGACTAATAGGGATAGACCTCAGTATCTCGTATTCATTTCAACTTGCTAGGTCCACTCGCTCCTGAGATAATCGGTGATGACGCACGGACAAGAGAGATCTTATAAGGGTTCCTTTTGTTTACCTTTTGAGGCACGGAACGTTAAAAAAAACTGGGAATCCAGAGATTTGCTTGCCAAAATGCAGACATCGTCGCTTACCATCAATTGAGTGTTGAATTTGTCCTATTAGGTATAGGTACTTAATACTTATATCATAAAAAAGTTCTATGCCAGCTAGAGCTAGATTCTGTTATAATAAAGCCAGCCCTTAGGCCTATACTTACGGTTATGTTGTGCCCTAAGACGAAATAAGGAGACTTCTTATTTCGTCTGAGGTTATGCCTATCGGAATGACGTTTAAATTATTGTTACTATAATGTCATGGGGTGAATATACTGCAATACAGGGTTCTATCACAGATTCAATGTACAATTGTGCTAACTAAATCTATCGTAATTCATGTTTTTGAAATAAATAAATGTTGATTTGATTGTACCTATATAACCTAGCTGATCATTCTGGACTTGCAGAATACCTATGCTTTAGAAAACTATGTATTTTTTGGCGATCGCGTTTTTTTGATTGGGGAAAAGGAAAATTTGCTGTAGCGTTAATCGTTATATATGGAATGGACGGATATCATTAGGGTTCCGTACCTCAAAAGGTAAAAAAGGAACCCTTATAAGATCACTTTCTTGTCCGTGTGTCACCACAGACTTTCTCAGGAACGGGTGGACCTAACAAGTTGAATTTATACCAGATACTGAGGTCAAGAGGCCAAGTGCAAGTCGGACTCGCACTCGTAGGGTTCCGTAACACAGTAGAGTATTCTATAACTATGATTTTTCGCAACTACAAAAATAACTTTGTTTTTCATAGTGTTTGTATAAAAAACAAAGTTATACTTGCGGTCGCTATATCTCAACAACTGCTGACTGTATCTCGTTCAAACCAACTTTCTTTTTGTATAAAAATCGGAAAGCTGTTTTTAGAATACATCTAACTACCAAGTTTCAATTCTGTAGTCCTAATAGTTTCGGAATAAAATGGCTGTGACATACGGACGGACAGACAGACATGGCAAATCTATAAGGGTTCCGTTTTTGCCATTCGGCTACGGAACCCTAAAAATCAAGGTCCTGAGTCAACACGATAAAAAGATATGGGCAAATTAGATTTTCGCGAAAACTTGTATCAAAATTTTCAACTTTATTTATCTTTCGGAATTTTTCCTTTACTTGTGCTGTAAGACCTTGTTTATAACCAAAATTGACAATTCTAAGTCAACCAAGTCCTCACATAACCATGTACCTACTTACATAACTAGTTAGGTATGTGTACGTGGGTGGAGTCAGTGATATAAATAAAACAATTTATTTAATATTTGATTAGTACTTTTTAATTAACACCTTTTCAACAAAAACGTTATATATCCATAATTTTAATAAAAACACTTCTTTAAGGACCCGACTTCAAATGCTCATAGGTATCTGAAGATCCGCCAATACAAGGATAGCCTACGTTCTTAAACAATAAAACTGTCCAACTTCAAATGATAAAGTTTTAAAATGTCAATGTAATAAGTTCGTTTAAAATTCTTCCGACTTCAAATGCCGCGCTATTAATTTTCAGTACCAAGTTTGAGGTGTTCCATATCTCTGGAGATACTTACCAGATCTTGATGAAATTACTATGGTACCACCCTCGCGATATCCTCTATCCAACAAAAAAAAAATCTAAATCCAATCATAAACGACGAAGTTATCCGCGAACACCCACAAATATATATATAATAATACCTACAGTCGAATTGAGAACCTCCTCCTTTTTTCAAGCTTTTATTTAACTTTCAATGTATGTATGTATGTCACTATGTACTCGTATGTTCGGGCTATTCATTATTCTGTGGTTCGGGTGGAATCTTGGAAGCTACATTAGACCCACTTCCTGGTGTCCGATTGGACTCAAATTTGGTATACAGTTTATGTATCTTCGGTGACAATACAATGATATGGTACCATGGAGCTGGTTTGATGATAGAGACGGAAGGTGGCCACGGCATCTCTGTGATTAAACAACATAATCCCACCGAGTTTGGGCTCGATTGATTTGTCTTGACGAGAACTTTACGCCTAGATGATATCCAGGGTCTGATGATTAAGCTGGAAGGTGGCCATGACATCTCTGTAATAAATCAACATAACCCTACCGAGTTTGAGCTCGATTGATTCATCTTGAAGATAACTTTTCACCTAGATGATATCCAGGGTCTGATGATGAAGCTGGAAGGTGGGCACGGCGTCTCTGTGATAAATCAACGTAACTCTACCGAGTTTGGGCTCGATTGATTTGTCTTGACGAGAACTTTACGGCTAGTGATATCTAGGGTCTGATGATGAAGCTGGAAGGCAGCCACGGAATATCTGTGATAAAAGACAAAACACTACCGAGTTTGGGCTCGATTGGTGGGACACTATCTAGTGTCCGCCTGGCCAGCTACCACCATCAAGTTAGAAAATCTGTCACCAAACATCTAATGTCTTCCGGCAGCTATCCTTGAGAGCTGAGAGAGAGTTCCTATTCTAGGCTTAGAGTGCTTACCATCTTCGACCGCATCATCACTTACCAAAAGGTTTCCACAATTTTAGAACATTATAGCATATATAATTAACTAGCTGTTACCCGCGGCTTCGCTCGCGTTATTTGAGTCTTTATGACCTTTGAGGTCTTGATCGATGATCTCTTAGGCCAAGTCACCATGGCATAGACGACCCCAAAGTCGCACTAGATATCCTCTATTGTTAAAGTAAGTAATGATTTTGGTTTGGTTAGGTCTTATATTTACAAAATTCAATTAAAAATATCTGGACCCCCTGACTCGACAGCCAGAAAAAAAGTATTCTATATCCTATTCTGCTCTATGACATTCATACAAAATTTCAGGCAAATCGGTCATGCCGTTAATTCGAGAAGAAGTCTCATATTTACAAAATTCAATTAAAAATATCTGAACCCCCTGACTCGATAGCCAAACAAAAAGTATCCTATATCCTATTCTGCCCTATGTACTATCTTTATAAAAAAATTCAGCCAAATCGGTCAAGCCCTTTGACCGTGAAGAAGTCCCAAACAAACAAATGTGTTGAAGTTATGGGAAGGGGTGGGGAGGGTAAGTGAGGGGAGGGAGGAAGGGGGAATTAGCGTGGCGTGGTGCGGTGCGGTGTAGTGGGATACGTATGTGTCTTATTAGTGAATGCTACCCAATTCGCATTCCACGCGCACGAAGTCGCGGGCACAGCTAGTTTCTTATAACGCCATGTAACGTCTAACGCTATCTAAGTGAAAGATTACACAAAGGTGTTCGGGATCGGCATTTTAATATAACGCCATCTATGGGGACGTTTACTTAAGCGTTCATAGATGGCGTAACATTGAAATGCCGAAAAATACACGTTTCTCGAATGGGGGTCCCCATACGAGAAACGTGTATTTTTCGGCATTCCTATGATTTTAAACTGTATTGTGTTTTTAGTATTTGTTGTTATAGCGGCAAAAGAAATACATCATATGTGAAAATTTCAACTGTCTAACTATCACGGTTCATGAGATACAGCCTGGTGACAGATGGACGGACGGACAGACAGACAGCGGAGTCTTAGTAATAGGGTCCCGTTTTACCCTTTGGGTACGGAACCCTAAAAACTGACTTCAAAATGCCGCGCTTTGAGGTTTTTATAGATCTCTGGAAAATACTCATTATATTAGATCTCAATGAAATTACAATGCGACCAAACGGAAAGTTTACTCACTCAAACAAAAATTAACTGGCCAAGTGCGAGTCGGACTCGATCACGTAGAGTTCCGATTGAACAAAATTTGCCTGAAAAATAAGTTTTTTGTACGGGTACCTCTTTAATTTTTAACTTTATTTTGTTTTAAACCGACTTCTAAACAGGAGGAGGTTCTCAATTCGTCTGTATGTTTTTTTTTGTATGCATCTTATGAAACTGTTCATTCGATTGCGCATATACGCCACATTAAGATTTTATAACCGAAAATTTAAAGATGTAAAAGGAGTAACAAAAATACATTAAACGATAAAAAATTGTAATATCACTGGTTATATATAGTTTGTGTCCTATTCATTCACACCAGTCACCACCATCTTTATGGTAAACTAAAAGCCCGCCGCGGCGTCGCCCGCGTTACAAACTTTGTTCACATTTTTTGGAATTTTTCCTTTACTTGTGCTGTGTTATAAGACCTTCGTTTTAACCAAAATTGACAATTCTAGGTAAACCGGAAGTACCCTATAGGTTTTGGGTCGAAAACTCGAAAACCTATAGGGTAGTTCCCGTTGACCTAGAATCATGAAATTTGGCAAGACGCAAGGTCGAATAGAGTTACAGCATAAATAATGGAAAAATTACGAAAAATAAAATAAACTGGCCAAGTGCAAATCGGACTCGCACTCGTAGGGTTCCGTAACACAGTATAGTGTTCTATAACTATGATTTTTCGCAACCAAAACATTAACTTTGTTTTTCATAGTGTTTGTATGAAACACAAAATTATATTTGCGGTCACTATATCTCAAAAACTGCTGACTGTATCTCGTTTCTCTCTCAAACCAATTTTCGTTGAAAGTTTTTATTGAGATCTACAGAAAATATTTTTTCTAGCTTTTTAACTCCCTTACTTTAAAAGTTAGAGATGGGACACACATTTTACCACTTTAGACGCGCCTATCTTTTAAATAATTGACTTTGAGATAAAATAATTTAAGGAACCTTAATGTCATTTTTAAAGTCTTATCCATAGACACACCCACCCCACACGTATAGGTTTGCAGATTTTTTTTTGTTACTGTTACATGTATGAGATGTCCCCCTCAAACTTTTATATTTTTGTATAAAAATCGAAAAGCGGTTCACAGAATACATCTACGTATCCAAGTTTAAATGTTGTAGTCCTTACAGTTTCGGAATAAAATGGCTGTGACATACGGACGGACAGACAGACAGACACACAGGCAGGCTGAGAGACAGACAGGCAGGCAGAGAGACAGACAGGCAGGCAGACAGACAGACAGACATGATGAATCTATAAGGGTTCCGTTTTTTGCCATTCAGCTACGGAACCCTAAAAAGTTGAAAATTAAAGGATGTCCCCATACATACATAGTTTACTCCAATTAAGATAGGCTTCTAAGTTATATGAGCGTTCCTACAATTTAGAGGTCTAGCTTAATTGGTACCCGCCAACGTTGGTAGTGTTGGTACGGAAGCCTCTGTGGATGAGTGCAACTCGACTTGGCCGGTTTTTATTCATGATGCTAGCCACTAAGTATGAAAAAAAAATTCGCGACGCCCTACCTGCACTGTTTATATCTGTACTAGCTGTGCCCGCGACTTCGTCCGCGTGGTATAGTGTCTTTGGGTAGTATTTTAAATTATTTAGGCTAATTATTTCACAAATAAGACACATGCGTATCCCACCTACACCGCACCGTACCACACCGCGCTAATCCCCCTCCCCTCTTTCTTCCCCACACTTCCCTCTCCCCCTCCCCGACTCCCATCCCCTCTCCCCTACCCCTCACAAACTTTGAATGTCATATCTAAAACTATAAGCATCTTTGTCCTGACATACTGACTGACTGACTGACAGACAACGCACAGCCTAAACCGCTGGTCGTAGAGACTTGGAATTTGGAGGGTATATTTGTCTTCTTAGTACGTAGGGGTGTACTAAGAAAGGATTTTCCAATATATAGATAGTCTTTTCTATCCGAAACTTCATACGAGTGCTTCAGTAAAAAAATAAGTAAATACGTGTTTCAGGTTTTTTTGAAAATCTACCCCTAAGAGGGTGAAATGGGGTAACAAAGTGTGAAAATCAATATTGTTTCGGATTGCGCTGAATTTTGGCATGCAGATAGTTATTACATCGTTAGTTACCTCTGAAAAAGGATTTTTTGAAATTCACCCTTGAAGGGGATGAAACGGGGGTTCAAAGTTTGTATGGAGAGACAAGATTAGATAGTATTTTCTATTCGAAACTTCATACAAGTGCTTGAGTAAAAAAATAAGTAAATACGTGTTTCAGGGTTTTTTTTTAATTACACCCCTAAGAGGGTGAAATGAGGTAACAAAGTGTGAAAATCAATATTGTTTCGGATTGCGCTGAAATTTGCAGATAGTTATTACGACGTTAGTTCCCTCTGAGAAAGGATTTTCCAAATATTCCCCCTGAAGGGGATGAAACGGGGGTTCAAAGTTTGTATGGAGAAACAAGATAAGATAGTCTTTTCTATTCGAAACCACAGAATAATGAATAGTACTAGTACAGAAATTGCACTCCCTGAGAGCAAAAATGCGAGATTAAACCTAGTTACAACGCTAGTAACGTTCAAAATGCGCTTCACGCCTCGGGTGCGACCTTGAATTTGCGCCACAGTATCAACTAATAGTAACTATGAACCGCGTGTTGCGCACAGTAAAATGTACCGTAAGTCCGCACAGCGAGAGTCTGAATAACTCGGTCAACTCGCGGCCTTTACTATAGGGTTGAATGTTATGAGAAAACTTGCAAGCCTTTAATTGGTAGAAGAATACTCGTAGAACAATGTAATGAGTACATTATTACATTACTGATAATAAGTACTACATTAATGTTTAATGTCGAGGTAGGATAAAAGTACTACAGTTAAACTAAAATACGTGACGTTCAATTAAAATTGAGTAAAGTTTTAGATTGCGTAAGTATTTAAAAAAAAAAATCCCTTATTTTATTTCACTATTTTGTCGGCGTTATTGATATACACACATACCTACACAATTTCAGCTTTCTAGTACTAACGGTCTCCTAGCAAAACCTTGGACAGACAGACAGACGGACATGACGAAAATATATGGGTATCAGGACTACGGAACCCTAAAAAAGAATTTTCAATTTCAAATCGGTTAAGATCTGACAAGAGTTCTGAGGTCACAAACATTTAAATAAACTGGCCAAGTGCAAGTCGGACTCGCACTCGTAGGGTTCCGTACCACACTACAGTATTTTATAAGATCGAGCAAAAAATACCACTATCATTATTCGCCAGCAAAAAATAATAATTAATAAACATTTCGTTTCTTATAACGCCTTTTAACGTCTAACAAAGGTGTTAGGGATCGACATTTCAATATAACGCCATCTATGGGACGTTTACCTAACTAAGCGTTCATAGATGGCGTGAAATACCGAAAAAAACACGTTTCTTGTATGGGGACCCTCTATTACCTTTAACTTTATTCTGTTTTTAGTATTTGTTGTTATAGCGGCAACAGAAATACATCATCTGTGAAAACTTCAACTGTCTAACTATCACGGTTCATGAGATACAGCTTGGTGACAGACGGACAGACGGACAGACAGACAGACAGACAGACAGACAGACGGACAGCGGAGTCTCAGTAATAGGGTTCCGTTGGTACCCTTTGGGTACGGAACCCTAAAAACCGTCGAATTGAGAACCTCCTCCGTTTTTGTGAAGTAGATTAAAAACTAAAACACCGACTTCCATGCCCCGCGAGTCAATTTCAGTAGCAAGTTTGAGACGTTTATCGTCATATCTCTGGAGATACTTATCAGATCTCAGTGAATCTCAGTGATCTGAGATCTATAAGTACTTTAATTACATTAACTCTCCGATTATAAAAATCTGACTATCGTATGACACGACAAAATCATTAAGAAAGAAAAAAAGGAAAATTGAAGTAAACGTTAGTACCTACTATATACTACTATATAATAAATAGGGTAGGTACCTACCTACCCTATTTATTTATCTTAGAACTAACTAAATAAAGCAAGATGTAATGTCGATAGAAATTACCTAAAGATCATTACGTGAATCTCTTGTAACATGAAACTCAGCTGATTTATACCTACCTACCATTTTATGTGTGACATTCTTTGCTTTTTACATAGTTATTCTTTACAGTTACTATATATGAAGCAAGGAATATAATATTGAGGTAGGTACAAGTAAGGCGCGCGGCCGATCGAGAGCGCGCGTGACACTCAACTGACTGAACTTGAACCCTAGCGGGTGCGCGGAGGTACTTGTAGTTTCATAGCTACAGCGCGGAGTGCGACAGGCCTGTCGAAACTTCGCACAAGAACTTCAGTAAATAAATAAGTAAATACGTGTTTTAGGCTTTTTCGAAATGCCACCCCTAAAAGGGTCATGTGGGGTAACATGACTGAAATCAATAGTGTTTCGGATTGCGCTGAAATTTGGCATGCAGATAGTTATTTTGACGTAGGTTAGGTATCCGCTAAGAAAGGATTTTTCAAAGTTCACCCCTGAAGGGGATGAAGCGGGGATTCAAAGTTTGGATAGTCATTTTATTCGACTTTTAACCCAAGTAATTTTTTAAATATATAAGTAAATACGATTTTCGGGCTTTTTCAAAATGCCACTCTAAGAGGGTAAAGTGGGCAACAAAGTCTGAGAATCAATATTGTTTCGGATTGCGCTGAAATTTAGAATGCAGATAGTTGTTATGACGTAGGTATCCGCTAAGAAGGATTTTATAAAAATTCCCCCCAGATATAACTTATTAATTTATAATTTATTTGCACTTTAGCACATTAAAACAGAGTTTCGTAATTGCTTATATACTAAAACAAAGCTTATGCGCTTTGAATCTCAGACTAGGAAACCCTGTGTTGTGAGATTCACTCTTCCTGCAGTGATCATTATTTTTAAACTTATAGATTTACTTAAGTACTTCCGTAAATAAATAAGTAAATACGTGTTGCAGGATTTTTGCAAGGGGTTGGTAAAAAAGTTTGAAAATCAATATGGTCTATATATACCGATTTGGCTTTTACTTCTTTGATTGTCTTTTATGATAGAAAGGTTTTAACAAAATAAAAGTTTTAAGTAAATAAAAGAAGTCTTTAACGTGGGTGAAGCCGCGGGGCACTTTTAGTATATTTATATCGAATTAACAGCCTAAACAATAAGTTTCAAGCTTCTAGCTTTAATATATGACGATACTTTCATACATCCCCCCTATCAACCCTTCACAACCCTCTTTACGCATTTAAAAGTAGCCTATGTCCTATCTCAGGCCCTAGCCTATCAGTGTACTAAATTTAATTTAAATCCGTTCAGTAGAACATTCACATAAACCTTACATATTTCTATACAAACTTCCATCCCCTATTCCCTATTATTATTTTACACCCTTCGTCCGCAGGGAAAAGTGTCTTTGGGTAGCATTAACTAATAAAACACATACGTACCCCAGCTACACCGCACCCTTCCACAACCCCACCTCCTCCCCTCCCCTTCCCCAAACTTATCCTACCCTCCCTCTCCCCCTTACCGTCACTTCCACATCCCCTCCCCCTCCCCTCCCACACCACTCCCCTTCACTCCCCCTATCCTCACCTCCAGTCCCTTACCCTCTCCCTCCACTCCCCTACCCTCCCCGCCACTCCCCTTTCCCCCTCACAAACTTTGAATGTCATATTTATTTATATCGAATCAAAAACCTAAAAAATAAGTTTCAAGCTTCTTGCTTTAAAAATGACGATACTTCTATACGACTTTTCATCCCCCTTTTCAACCCTTTACAAACCCTCTTTTCGCATTAAAAGAAGACTATGTCCTTTCTCAGGCTCTAGACTATCTGTGTAGCAAATTTCATATAAATCCGTTGAGTAGAACATTCACATAAACCTAACATATTCCCATATAAACTTTCATCCCCTATGCCTTATTGTTATTTTACACCCTTGAGGGTCAAACTTTTACAAACTTTGAATGTCATATTTATTTATATCGAATCGACAGTCTAATACATAAATTTCAAGCTTCTAGCTCCTAAAATGACGATACATCCATAAAACATTTCATCTCCCTTTCAAAGAGATTTGCATTAAAAAGTAACCTATGTCCTTTCTCAGGCTCTAGACTATCTGTGTACCAAATTTTATTTAAATCGGTTCAGTGGTTTTGGCGTGAAAGTGAGACAGACAGACAGACAGAGTTACTTTCGCATTTATAATATTAGTTAGGATTTTATTATATTACTAGCTTCTGTCCGCAGCTTCGCTTGCGTGGCCTACAGAAAACAGATTACATAGTTTTCTTCAGAAACAAATATTATATGCATTCTCATCATCATCATCAGCCGGTGTTAGTTCAATGCTGGACGTAGGCCTCTCCCAAGATGTGTTCTCATTCCCTCTCAATTATAACACCTACAAACACATATTACAAACATTTCTTTTAAAACTTTGTTTTTTCTGTTTTACTGAGGCTTGGTGACCTCTCGTGACCCTTTTATAGAGGCTTCACGACCCCCAGGGGACGCGACCCACACGTTGCCAAACACTGCGATTGATGGACGAAAAAATTTGAGGCGATGTAAACTATTATGTTTCTTGAAATGTTAACTTTAAAAATAAATTATCACCTTATATTATTGTTACACACAATCCAAAACTTTATCGTACTGACGGAACTCAAACCCGCACCCCTTGGGAAACATGCTCAATACCTGGGCATGTTTCCCGGAGGAGTGCGGAATTCACTTTAACATGAATACACCAGACAGAATAATCATATAATAGTTTGTGATTCATAACTATAAATGCATGATGTCACTTGCAAAATATCTATCTATGTTGTATGAAGATAAATTAATGGGATGTATCTACCTCTTTACCATTTTTGTCCAGCTTTGACCGAAAAAATTTCAAACATAACCAATTGTATTTAAGTAGAAGATGGTACTCAAAATTGACTTACCCTTATCCAAAGAAGGAACGCGATCACCCTGTTTTATATTAAAATTATAATGAAAATGAATAGATCACTACTATTGAAATAGTAGTTATATATTAGCTTAGCTATTAATACATTGAACTGGCTCAGCTGCCAGGATACAGATACAGATATTGAGCAAGCTTGTATCACCCAATCTAGTAAATCTAAAACTGTCTAGTGTCCATCTGGGTAAACTTCAAAAAATGTTAGCTAAAAAAGATGTAATCGATGCCAAGGACAGTTGTTGTCTGTCCTTGGCATATACCCATACATAATCACATAGGTACCAACAGGTCAGATATGCGTTCTGGCAATTACACAACTTATTACAGATTATTTTAATACTATATATATATATATATATAATAATATAAAATAAAATAAATACAGGCAGGTGACGGGCAGCAGCGTCACCGGTGAGAGAAGCTACATCCTGCGATCGCCAACCCGCCTGCCCAGCGTGGCGATTAGGGCATGGCATGGCGTTGGCAAAAAAGTGATCCATAGACATACCTATAGAAGAAGCAAAAACTTTAAATATATGAAAATTTACATCAATTTGTTTAATATTTAAAAATTTGAATATATACCATACCCCTCCCAATGAGCCGCAGATCGGGTTCAGTGCATATCTTGGTAGGACAAGAAATAGTCTCAAGATTTGAATCACAGTTCATTGTTATCATAATCAGCCGGTATCTGTCTACTGCTGGACAAGGCCTTACCCAAGTCACACCACTGAGCCCGATGTTCGGTTCTTTGTTTTCCAGTCACTGCCCACCCCACAGTTTTGCGAATGCTGTTGCTCCACCTGGTCACAGGGCGTCCTACGCTACGTTTACCGATTCGCGGTCTCCACTATAGAACCAGTCTACCCTCCCCAACGGTGATCGGTCCTACGGCAGATATGACCAGCCCACTGCCACTTCAGTTTGCTAATCCGCTGAGTTATGTCGATCACTTTAGTTCTCTGGCGAATTACTTCGTTCTGGATTCGATCCCGTAGGGATACAATACACCGAACAACGCTCTTTCCATAGGTAGCTGAGCGAGCTGTTAAGCCTATTATATAATTATTATTATTATTTCTTTGTAATAATTATATAATAGGCTTAACAGCTCGCTCATTATTTATTAAAAAGGTGAAAAATCAAAAATGAAATAACGGAGTGGACATGGACAAATCACAGATTACCTATAAATCACAGGACACAGACACAGAATACAGAGGGCATATAATATAAAGCTAGACTATTCATGAATTCTGTAATCTCGGCGGTAGAAAATCATAGATATTTAACACTGGTCACACTAACTAAATAAACTAGTAGTGTGGAGCCATTGTATACTATATAGTAATCTGTGGCTGGGTTTACTTGAGTACTACTGTGGTTAAATAAGTGCGGCCCTCAATTAATCTCAAATGTTGTGGTCGGTTGGTTGTAGTGTAGCTATTTGTATATTTTTCTCAAATAAATTAATTTAATACCCATTATTCACGATGGATAGCTCTCTTGATGACGATAGTACCGTTGACGATTATTTATCTTATAATTCAAGTTATATAAACAAAGGAGATGTGAGCTTCAGCGATCAACTCGCAGACTTTCAGCGGCTACGAATATCTGCTCTTACCAAAGCTGCCGAAATGAGCCCTTACGTGAAAGAAGCTACCATAGGACCCAATAGCCCTATTAAAAAGGAGGAACCAGTTAAACCTGATCCAGTGAAAGAAGAAATCGTCAAAATTGAATCACTTATAGAAGATAAGCTCAGCGGCGACTTGCGCTACACTCTCATCATGAAAGAATACGAAGCAAAGCTGCAAGAAGCATCGGAATGTATTTTTAAGGGTCTGTTAGATAAAATGGTAGTTAAACGCACAGAAACAATTGAAAAGTGTCGACAAAAACAGAATGAAGCATGCAGGAAAAATCTGATGGAAATTAGAAAACTACAATTACAGAAAGACATATGTGCTAACGATAATCTATCCATATTAGAAACCGCTAGATTAGATCAGCAGAAGAGTCAGCTGCAGAACATACAAAGAATAGAAAATATGAACCGAGTATTGGAGGAGCAAAACAAAGCAACAGCACGTTTTGCCGCCATCACGGATAGTCACACGAGAATCTGCATCTGCTACAACGAAATCACAGGCATATTCAACACTGAATTGAATACTGAAGTGTATAGTAGATATGTTACATCAATAAATGCAGTCATTGTAAATATAACCCCAATAATGGAGCTGTGTAACACACATGCGACCACAGATAAAGATGTAAAACAGGCAGAAATATTGGCTCTGAACATTGAGAACATTAAAAATAAAATAATTCAAGACATGGAAGCCATAAAACAGGAAAAGATAAACAAAGTACTACAAGAAGAACAGTTGATGAAACAGAAATTAGAGGCAAAGAAAGCTGAAGAAATAAAGGTGGCAGAGCAAGAATCTCTTCGAACACAACAACAACCTGTCACAGAACAAGCCAAGAAGGCCGTGCCAATGTTTTACTCAGCTAGGAATTATAGTTACTTTGAAGAGCTCAGACTGTTCCTAGATCAATATGAAGCACAGTACAAAGATTTGTTGGAGAACAGCAATTTGAAGAAGTTCAGATTTGACTGCCAAAAGGCTGTGAACACTCCTGTGAATGCAATCTCATCTGTAAGTGGGCTTCACATGAGAGATAAATATGACAAGCTTTCCAAACTTCTCAAAGGTGAGAGAGTACAAGTGCTGGACACTTACGTGACAGCCTCACAGCATCCACAAGGTCTAGCTTACTGCACAGCTCTGTTAGCTAAGAAAATAGTGAGACAGGGTGACCTCCTAGTCTCCAGCAACCCTGAGGCGGCATTCCCACTGGCAGCCATCACCGCTACCCTTTGGTCACAGTTTCCTGAATTGGGAAGATTATTAGAGGCCTATTTTCATAAGATGTGTCCATATTTAGTGCCTATGTTCTTGCCACAGAAAGAAGGACAGACCAACAAGGAATTCTACCTTTCGAGAGGTTACACATATAATGACGAAGGAGTTGTAGAAAAGCAAGATAAATTCTTGAAGAGAATGTCCGGTATATTCAGATTACGCTGTGCTATTTGGATAGCCCAAACACCTAAGTTTATTAATGCAGCTAACCCTCATAACTTGCAGCATGGTTGGCGATGGTTGGCCTCATTTGTGAACCTCAGGCCAGAACCTGATATCTGTGCAACATTGCTGAATGATTTCTTCACTGTGTGCGGCTCAGAGTTCCACAAGCACTATGGGAAACAATTTATTAAAATAATTAAGTTAGTAAGTAAGGACTATCTAGGAATACTTCAGAATATTGATGAAGGTGGACCCAAGACAAGATTAGAAGTTTTCCTCCAGAATATATTGAAGACAGGCCGCATAGATCCACCGACTGGGTTACTGCCTGCCCATATTTGGTGACAACAAAATGAAATAGAATTTGAAAATTTTTGCTGAAAATATGTTTTTTCTTCAATTTGGACTAGCAAGAGAAAAATTATTTATAATTTTTTATTCCACATGCTGACTGGGAATGCTAAGTTGGCTGTGTACCTACAGTCATGAATAATTATATTATTGATTAGATTAAACTAAAAGGTATTTTGCATTGTTAGGTTGACATCTGCAATTATGTATATTTTGTATTGTACAAGTGTTTTAATTAATATTATGAATTGTATGAACCTTGTGATTTTCGCTAATACAATACAGATTATGGTTGTAAACACATTTTTGTATTTCATATTAGTTTTGTTGTTGGTTAACAAAACAATCTGAAATAAAATGTTTGATTATATTGTTGTGTTTGAGTATTGATGCACACTTTTCATATGTACTAGTCTACCAGCAGAGATGCAGGAACAGATATAGGTAGACCTAGATATAGACTAGGGGTCAGTAGGGGTTGTCAGTTGTATGTAGTGACAATAGCAGATCAAGGGGGAGGGCTAGGGGGCTCAAGTTCTCCCCCAAAATCCATCCAACCTAAGAAAAAGTCTCAACTTCATCTGTGTCCATAAGGTTAGTGCAACCAGTCTCTAGTCTTAGGGTCAAGCACTTAACAGCGACTGCTCTAGGTAAACTTGGTGTTTCTTGATGATTAATATAATATTTTGACACTGGCTAAATACACTAATCGTATGGAGCTATTAAGAAACTAAAAAAAAACATCTGTCAAAAAACAATATTAGAAAAGCGAGCAAATAGTATCACGAACGCGATTGTTGCAAAAAACAACAATCGTAAGAAGTACTATTCGAACAATCATTCACCATACGAATGATACAATTTAATAGATTAATCGCTATTCGAATGTACTTTTTCACAAAATTATTTATTCGAAGAGAACTAATTAATAAATGGAATTGGGTTATATTTGCGTCTTAGCATAGACGTGCTTTTTTGTTCGTATGTTATAAATGTGAGTAAAGAATCGGTAAAAAATATAGTAGATACTGAAATATTATTTAGAATTACATATTCACATAAATATTTTTTTTGACATGACAACGAACGACATGAAGCGAAAACTTTAAGTGACAAGTATAACTCTTAGATCACTGCATAGTATTATTTTGTACAATTTTTTTTAATTTATTTTTTAATTGCATTTTATATTAATTGCATTGTATTTTATGGATACTACTATACTTATATAATATAACTATTATTATTCATTTATTCGATGTAATCTCTCGGGTCGCAATACGCCCGGACTTTGGAAGGCATTGACGAAGCCAACGTCAAGAGGCCCTTTACAATATATTATCTTAATTAAAAATTATTGTATATGGATGGGAGGATATGATAAAATGGACAGATGGTAGAAAATATAGGCTATTGTTATAAATTCTTAATGGTCAGTGATCTGGACTATGGGATGAGGTACGGCATATATTATTATCATAACACTATCCCACAACCTGAAAACTTTTGTGGTACACTTTACTGAAAAACTATCATGCCTATTGATTTGTGCTTTAACATTAGTAATTTAAATTCACATGTAGATGTGTTATCAGTCGAAAAAAATTAAGATTAACCTTTTTTTTTCTAGGATAGCATATTATTTTACTACTAATGCCATCTGTCAGAAGATCAAAGAATTAACTTTGCTGCGAACATAATGTTTAGCTACTAACGCCATCTGTTGGAAATTAAAGAATTTACATCTGTCATCCAAATGACGTCTGGTATCAGTGTGACCATTTATGGCAAATTTCTGCCATTTAGGCAAATTTGGGACCAAACTTTTAACTCTGGCAGATTAATCTGACGACTCCAAAAAGTGGCAGATTTCAAGGATCTTTGTGAATTTTGAAACATAAATAGAATTTTGACATTTTTCTGTTTCTGTTTAAGGTATAACATTTCTATTATGCTTTTATTTGGTTGGAAATTTGTAAAAGTTTGAATGAGAAGGTAAACTTTATTTTTATGCCATAATTCAATAATATGGTGGCAAATTTTATGCTTTTGTTGTAGTGGTAGGTTTGGCAGATTTTTTGCCAGTGTCGGGTAGATTCGCCATTTAATATTAAAAAAAACTGCCTTAAACATTATTACCAGGCAGAAAAACTACGCGAGCCCTCACAAAGCACGGCTTTTAGCTAGTTATTAAGGGCGGAATTATGTGGCACGTGTGCCCCCTCCCCCAGAAGGTATTTTCAACCGACTTCTAAAAAGAAGAAGGTTCTCAATTTTTCTGTATGTTTATTTTTTGTATGTATGTTACGCGATTACTTCGTCAATTCTGAACCGATTCGAATTATTAATTTTTTGAATCGATAGAGTACATTTTCAAGGTGGTCCTCTTGTAATTTCATTGAGATCTGATAAGTATCTCCAGAGATATGACGATAAACGTCTCTAACTTGCTATTGAAACTGACTCGCGGGGCATGGAAGTCGGTTGATTTAGTTTTTAAACTATCTTAATTATTGTGTACTGTGGACATTCCAACACAGTACATACTTAGAAGCAAATCAAATTATCAGAGTTGTTAAAATATATGAATAAAATAACAGAAAGAACATGAGTGAAACTCTTGTCTATCTCTGGCTTGAATTGCGAATTCACAAGTTTATTTCTAACAGTTGTGTAGTTCTTGTTGTGCCCCTCCCAGAAAAAAATTCTGGATCTGCCCTTGATTATTATAATATATTTGTTTCATCAATCATGCATATGTTTTCATTCTTAGTTATGTCAAGGTTTCTCAGCTGAATATGTTGGTCATCCATAAAAAAAAATCCAATGAAGCGCTTTATTATACGTATATACAATAAATATACATTAAACATTAAAGTTACCGTTTTATTTTATTCGAAATTAACTTCACTTCTAAAACATTTTATTAATTCGAATAGTTGAATAGTTCGAACTGCCCGTTTCTACAATCGTATATCTACACTTTCGAACCATTCGAATATATATATCATTCGCATTCAGGCATCACTAGCATATGTAAAGTAATTAATATGATCCGAGCTCGTGCGTAATGTTTCGCTTTCGTTCATTTAATTTACGTCTAAATAATGTAACTTAATCATTATTTATTGTATAATGTCGTGTACTTAATTAATTGCTTGTAGTCGCCCAATGTTCTGAGATATTTAGTAATCACGATGGGGAACAAAGATGATATTTTCATGGCGAGGTATTCCGCATTCAACCCCTTTCGGATTCGGCAGAGTGACATGGGATATCCAAACCCTATCGGTGCGGGGGATGCCATGGCGAAGAGCCTTTACTGCGGCATGAAGCCCATAGCGTCATGGGTCAGTGACACCACCAAATGCCTCCCAACTGGTGGAGTTTTCAACCTTGAGTTCTCACCGGAAGGGTAAGTGGTATTAGTGGTGTAATATAATAGCATTTCGCCCTTCACATTAATCTCGCTCAATAACCGTAAGAATGGGGAAGTGTCTGATTGTTAACCTGTTAGCTAAATTATTAATTATAACCAAGTAACTGCTGTCTTTTCTTAGATATTTTATAGCACAAAATTTAATTTTGATAAAAAGATAAAACCATATGATGATTGTATAATGTTTCACAGATATTTATTACAACAAATACAGTATAGCCTAGATAGAGCATACTTAGTAACTTTAAAGATAAGTGTGTGGCTGTAATAAGTATTGTTTTCAACCCTACTTTCATATCTTTTAGTAGTCTGACATTGTGATTGTATGACAGACTCTGTTCAAAAAGAGAACTGTTATAGAAATTGAGGTCCCGTTGGTCGTAAATAATTTTAATTTACGGTGTTTGTTGCACTGACAACACTGCTGTCATTACTAGTATGACTAAAAATTGTTGATACTTGGTAGATACCTACTCTTACCATTATCGTGTGCTACTAGGTAGGTATGTAGCTTCCTTCCTTACCTTTGAATGTTAGTTAATCGTAATGCCACAACGGTTCTCTTTTTGCACAGACTCTTATCTGAATGGTTCATTACTTCTATTTTTTTTTTTACTTTATAAATTATATGTTTTTGAGATGTATAAGTGCATATTTTAATGCCTACTGGCTACATACAAAATGATTGCTTTGAACTAAATGTGCCCTGCAGCTTCAGCCCCATTAAAAAGTATCCTGTGTTCATCCAGGTTAATATACTATTGATGTCCCAAATTTCATGCAAATTAATTCAGCTGTTATGTATATAATTTAAGATCGTTTAAAAAACTAAAAGAACCAACTTCAAACATTGCGCTAGTCAAAGTAGCCAGTAGACATAGTAACTATTACATAATCTGTGGCAGTAAGTAAAGTGCCAGCCAAGTAGTAAGTCATCGAGATAAAATGCATCGTAATACAAATGTTGATATATTAAAAACTGTTTCGTTAAAATTTAAATGGGACCACCTGAGTACCTGGGTACCCTTTGAAACAAAAAAAGAATTTTCCAAATCGGTTCAGGCATCTTCGAGTAATTGGTGAACAAACATAAAATAATTTAAAAAAAAGATTTCGATGAATTGAAAACCTCCTCCTTTTTTGTGAAGTTGGTTAAAAAGAGTATTTAACAATCATCCATCCATAATTACATTTATTTATCGGTACTCAGTATACTAACAAACTTTTTTATTTATCAGTATATAGTATGATTATAGATTTATACTATGTGTAAATAATTTCAGGTCTCTATTAGTGGCTGCGTGTGAGAAGAGAGCTATCCAAATATTTGACCCCCTCACACATAAGAGAATACACTCCGTGGTGGGTGCTCACATGGACTGTGTCAACTGTGTCAAGTAAGTTAAATGTTTAAATACTTAGTATATTTGATGCTTCTATTTGTGAAAAGAGAGTAGCCAACTCTTCAAACATCAGAAAGGCATTGGAAGCGCAGCTTTTAACAAACTTTTTGGTGCACCAACTCCAGCTTCCCAAATACCCCCAAAGGGGTGAGTAGGCAGGACTAAACATAATGTTTATGCCCTCGTTTGCTGCATAGTCTGATGAACCCACCACCAAGTGGTTACTCAATAAGTGAGTAACCACTTGGTGGTGGGTGCTCACATGGGCTGTGTAAACTGTGTCAAGTAAGTTAAGACAAGAAGTTAGAATTATTCCGCTCTTTAGCTCCAGATTTTGTTGAACCACCGAAACCTGCCTTTAGTTCTTTAAATATTAATTTGGAAGCAACGTTTACTATACAGGAGTTTAATGCATGTTTAAAAAAAAAAGACACGGCACCAGGGGAGGATGAAATTAGCTATTCTATGTTATTTAATTTGCCTGATGTTGGGAAGTGTTTTCTTCTCAAAATATTTAATTTAATTTTTGAACACACGTCTATTCCTGATCAATGGCGTAACATCACGTACCTATTCCTAAACCAAGTAGTTTCGGCAATGATTCCACACCTAAATTTAGACCTATATCTCATATCATGTATATGTAAAACCTTTAATTTAATACTTACGAAGCAACTTGAATGGTTTATTGAGAAAAATAAAATATTAGCTCAAACTACATCAGGATTTCGGCGAGGGCAGTCCGGTATTGATTGTATTGTTCGGCTAGTATCGCAAATACAAATAGGGTTTTCTCAAAATATACCTACATTAGCATGTTTCTTAGACATAGAAAGCGCTTACAATAACGTTTTAGTTGATCAGCTAGCCATAATGCTTGATGATCTAAAAGTAGGAGCCAAGTTTTGCAATTATCTTTACACTTTTTTAAAACCCAGATGTTTGAAAATTTATGAAGATAATGGTGATAATTATTTGTCGAGATGGACTGGTAAGGGCTTAGCTCAAGGTGATCCCATTTCTCCTCTTTTGTTCAACATAGTCACTCATAGGTTGTGTAAATCCATCAGTGATAGAGTTTTCTATTTACAATATGCAGATGATTTTCTTTTTTATGTCCAAGGTAAAGATATACATAGTAGTGCTTGTGAAATTCAAGAAACTGTTGTTTCTATAGCTTCTCTGTTAAATAATATTGGTCTAGATATATCCTTAGCAAAACGCAAACTTGTTTGTTTAGTAGAGGAAGGAGGAATAACCGCGTCACATTATCTATTGAAGGTAATACAATTCCTTATGTGGAATGTGTCAAATACTTGGGAGTGTGGTTGGACAGATCTCTGTTGTGGAATAGGCATATTAATGAAACGCAAGATAAAGTATCTAAGTGTATAAATTTACTTAAAATCTTAGCTGGTGCATCATGGGGTATTCATCCAAAACATTTACGCAGATTATATATTTCATTAATTAGAAGCAAAATTGATTATGCTAGTTTTATTTATAGTAATGCTTCCAAAACACATTTAATAAAATTAGACCGTGTTCAAAATAAGGCTTTACGAGTAATCGGAGGCTTTATTAAAACAACACCTATCCATGTCATGGAATATGAATTATTTCTGCCACCTCTTTATTTAAGGAGGCAGTATTTGGCATTAAAATTCAGTATTAAATCTGTCGTGGTCTTCTAATCCTACAATAAAAATTTTAAATAAACTTCATAGTCAAAGCAAGACATTATATTTCCGCAGAAAAACCAAGCCGTTATTATCTACTGTCTATAACGATATACTTAATGAAAAAGTCAATAGCAGCTATACCCTTAATATGTTTACATTAGATACTTGGGTCTCCAATATTAATACAGATTTGATTCAAACCAACATTGAAACTATTAACCAACCGAAGCATAAGTATGATAATATTGTTTTAAAGTTGAATACCTTACACATGCTTTCGACAAAATACAACGGTTGGAATAAAATTTACACAGATGGGTCGCAAACATCCTTAGGTCGTGGTGCAGCCTTTTATGATCCCAGTCACAACGTGAAAGAATCATATAAAATTGTAATTAACTCTGGATTTTCTATAATGTTTGTAGAGCTTTTTGCTATATCTGAGGCCCTTTCATATATTATAAGCAATAACATTAAAAATGTAGTAATATTGTCAGATAGCAAAAGTGCGCTACAACACATAACTAGCTGCACCTTTGGAAACAAAGGTTCAGCAATAGCATTGAGGGCCCGGTGGCGCAATCGGGAGAACGCTTGCCTTTGATGCCAGAGGTACCGAGTTCAAACCGCCGTGCACCAATGGATTTTTCCATCGAAAAATTTATGTGCGCTCTTCACAGTGGCCCTCCGGTGAAGGAAAAACATCGTTAAAAAACCAACAACCCCCGCATGGTGGTAGGACACTATCTGGTGTCCGCCTGGCCAGCTACCACCCTCAAGTTAGAAAAATCTGTCACGAAACATCTAATGTGTTCCGGCAGCTATCCTTGAGAGCCAGTTCCCATTCTAGGCCTAGCGTGCTTACCATCTTCGACCGCATCATCACTTACCAACAGGTGAGATAGTGGTCAAACGCTAGCCTATAACGTATAAAAAAAAAAAAAAAAAAAAAAAAGCATACACGATTTTATCGAAAATACTTGTGCTGCTCTCTAGGAAAGTTTCTTTAAACATTCAATGGGTGCCTTCACATGTAGGGTTGTATGGAAACGAGGAAGTTTGAAGTTTAACACTGGAATATTCCGAAGTCTTCATTAAGCACAAGTGGACGATAACTTCGGCTTGGAAGGAGTATTTTGATATGGCATCTCTCAGCAAAGGCATATGGTATCGTACCATACAGTGTGAGCCTCCTCGTATTCCATGGTGGACAAATATTAGACTTCATCGAAAATGTATTGTTATCGCCCACAGGTTGCGATCCGGACATGTACCTTTAAACAAATTCAAACATCTTATGAGAAAGCTGAGCAGTCCGGATTGCAATCTATGTGGCAAAGTTGATGATATCTTTCATTTCTTGATGGAATGCTCATGTACCCAAAACCTCAGAAACGATATTTTCGCGAAATTTGAAATCAACCACCTTTATGTGGGCATATTTCAGAGCATTCTATCTGATCCATCGTCAGACGCGGCTAGAATGCTCTATCTATGTGTACACAGGGTGGTTGAAGAGCGTTCGTCGTAACAATTTTTTATTTTGTAAGCTAATACGGGGCTGCCATAGCTATATTTAGCCAAAAGCCCCTAAATAAAAGTTGAATAAAAAAAAAAAGTTTAATATTCAAATACTATATTAGAATTATCTTTCTTTTAGGTAAGCTTGTTACATTGTTGACTGCACAATCACTTTCATTATGGTAGATAGTGGATAAACACTTGGCTATGCATAAAAAAATGTAACTGAAAAATTATAGTATAGCAGAGATATGGGGAGACACCTCAAACATGCCACTGAAACTAATTCATGCACAGTTGGTCTTACATTTTTTAAGCAATAGGTAGTAATATATATAAACTTTTATTTTGTTTTATATATCTATCTTGCTAGCTAGCCTTTGACCACTATCTCACCTGGTGGTAAGCAAAGATGGTGAACATGCTCTGCCTAGAATTCTCTGACTCATAAGGGCTGTGTGCTGATGGAACACCACACCATAAGGTTACAGTGGTATATTTTCTCCTTGATGGTGGTAAGCTACATTTTGGTAGCAAGTCATTCAGAACATCTATATAGTAATGCTCTTACCACCGAGGGTGACATAAGGAGGCAGGTTCCCGGCGCAGACAACCGGTACCGATCCGTACTGGTAAAATATTCCATTGTTTTCTGCAACCGGTTTCTTTATGTGCAATGGCATATGATAATATTGGAAGATTTTTAACCGACTTCAAAAAAAGGAGGAGGTTTCTCAATTCGACCGTATATATATATATATTTTTTTTATGTTTGTTCGCGGATAACTTCGTCGTTTATGAACCGATTTCGATTATTCTTTTTTTGTTCGAAAGGAGATATCCCAAGTGTGGTACCATGGTAATTTTATCGAGGTATGATAAGTATCTCCAGAGATATTGAGATAAACATCTCAAAATTGGTACTGAAAATGAATAGCGCGGCATTGAAGTCGGTTGTTTTTTAGTTTTTAAACGATATTATACCATTACGGATTGGTGAGGACATTAAGAGGCAGGCTCTTTATGTCCTCACTCTATAGGACTTACTTTATGTCCACATTTGATAACAGTACAAATGAGTACTACTACAATTCCAATCAAATTCTGAATACATGCACTGTGAAGTGTTTTATTGCAATCACAAGGTCGTGCCTTATCTGAGAAAAGGAAATGATGTAGCACCACCTAGTCCTTACTTTATTTATTTCCATTTCAAGTGAACAAAATGTAGTGATAGTTAACGCTATAAAAAGAACGCAAGAATAAAGTGTCTTCCCCTTAATAAAGACATTACGAAAACTCGTTATAAAAGAAAACATTTCCATTGTATCATAATTATTTTAATTTATAATATCGTTTAAAAACTAAAAAACAACCGACTTCAATGCCGCGCTATTCATTTTCAGTACCAATTTTGAGATGTTTATCTCAATATCTCTGGAGATACTTATCATACCTCGATAAAATTACCATGGTACCACACTTGGGATATCTTCTTTCGAACAAAAAAAGAATGATCGAAATCGGTTCATAAACGACGAAGTTATCCGCGAACAAACATAAAAAAATAATAATAATAATAATATATATATATATATATACGGTCGAATTGAGAAACCTCCTCCTTTTTTTGAAGTCGGTTAAAAATTGATGGCAGTTAATTGGACACTGAGATCTGATCATTATGATGAAAACTATCAATTGTATTTATTTATTAAGTGGTTAACCTTAACTTTAGAGCTCTATGGCAAAAAGGTAAAACTTTAAGATGTGCCCTGCGGTTTTACCCGCATAGACAATGTTCCCGTGGGAATATCAAGATATAAAGTACCCTATGTGTTATTCCAAGGTCTAGGCTATCTACATACATACCAAATTTGAGCTCAATCGGTTGAGTAGTTTTATCATGAAGAAATAATAAACATTCACTCAAACTTTCGCCTTTATAATATTAGTAGGATTTTACAATTATTTTTACACTAAAACACATAAAGGAGGTAGAATTTATTACACATATCAATTCCAAATGCGAAAATGGCTTGGAATCAATAAATATAAAAATCAATGCCACTTTTCGTTGTAATTAAACTCCTCCTAAACGGCTAAACCGATTTTGATGAAATTTTTTGTATGCGTTCAAGTGGATTCGAAAATGGTTTAGATTTACAATTGACCCGATAGGTGGCACTGTGATCAGGCAGGACAATGTCTGCCGGATCCACTAGTTGTTTATAAAATGACTTGTCTTAAAGGTAATATTTTATTTTAAAACTATTATATCCGATATAAACACTGCTATGTGTGCTTCCCACAATTAAAAACACAAGCAACATTGCCAAAAAGTAGCTTTACTGCCATCAAGGAGAAAATCTGTCACCATAACCTTACGGTATTCCGGCATATTCTAGGCCTAGAGCGTTCACTATACTCGATACCATCATTGTTTACCACCAGGTGATATAGACATGAAACGCTATGGTACGTAGTAAGTACATTTATTCTGTGGCATATATATAAAAAATAATAGCATCGCAACAAGACTTGTCGATTTCGCTTGCCATGAAATTTCCAATAAAGTGTTTCTACTCTTTTTTTGTACTGTTTGTCTTATTTGTTTTCTATCATTACAGATTCCTCGATGCACGTATGTTCGCAACATGTTCAGACGACACAACAATCGCCTTGTGGGACGTGCGCAATCTTAAAAAGAAAATCCGTTCACTATTTGGGCACTCCAAATGGGTGAAGAACATCGAGTTTTCAGTCAAGGACAAGCTATTAGTTACATCCGGCTTGGATGGCAGTATTTATACGTGGGATATAAATTCTTACACGGAGAGTAATTTAGTTTACCAGAGAGTATTTCACACATCGAGTCTGATGAGATGTCGGCTGTCTCCTGATTCTCGGCAGATGGTGATGTGCACTACGGGAGGACTGATTATTATAATACATGACTTGAATTTGGAGACGTTAGCTCAAGACTTAGAAGGGTTTAAGGTGCGTGTATGCTTATATATCTGAAATACAAGTCACGACCGATGTTTGCCGGTACATAGGTTCTGTGAAGTTTCCATGACGCTTTTAGTCTCGTTCCAATCCAAACAAAAATAGTGCAGCTACTTTATCAGCCAACTTCAAGCAAGCTGTGTTACTGTGTTCTTATTACTGCATTTATAATATAGGTAGAAACACTATTGAACACCTTATTAGACATACAGAGTATTACTTAACAATTATAGTGTAACAATATGCTTATTGAGATAAGAACGAAAATCTCTTCCAGCCAACCTTTAGATGGAGAAATACGTAAAATGATACGGCAGTGTATAGTGTATCAGTGAATAAGACATAAGCTCTTAACATATACTATATATATATATACCTGTGATGACATACGGAGCCGAGACGTGGACACTCACAGTCCGACTGGTCCACCAGTTTAAAGTCGCTCAGCGAGCTATGGAGAGAGCTATGCTCGGTATTTCTCTGCGGGATCGAATCCGGAACGAAGTAATTCGCCAGAGAACTAAAGTTATCGACATAGCTCAACGGATTAGCAAGCTGAAGTGGCAGTGGGCTGGTCATATCTGCCGCAGGACTGATAACCGTTGGGGCAGACTTGTCCTAGAGTGGAGACCGCGAATCGGCAAACGTAGCGTAGGACGTCCTGTGACCAGGTGGAGCGACGACATACGCAAAGCGGTGGGCAGTGACTGGAAGAGAAGAGCCGAAGATCGAGCTCAGTGGCGCATCTTGGGAGAGGCCTATGTCCAGCAGTGGACTGATACAGGCTGATGATGATGATGATGATGATATACTATATTTAAATATATATATATATATATATATAGTATACTAAACTAATACAAAGAAAAAAAAACTTTTGAGATATATATATACATAAACAGCTGGAAAGATCAGTGAACTAAAATTGATTAAGTTGTTTATAACAACTAACTGAGATAATACAACTTAACGCGTTCCTCGAACTTATATATAGTTTGTGATTGTTTTATCTCTAAAGAAAGTACATTCCAAGTCTGACAGTTTGTACTGCAAATTATTTATCATAGAAGAGCTGCAATGACTATGGATAGAAAACATTAGATTCTCTGATGACCTTAGTGAGACGGAGTTGGTGGTGTAAAGAAATTTGAAAAGTGCTTTTAGATATCTATATAGATATTTAAGATACTATCAACTTAATTAAAAATGAGACCATATCATATGCCATACTGTAACTCTGACTCAGACACTATTTATTTAGGTGAAGATTGCACAAATGTTCCCAAAGTTATTTTCGTTTTAGTCATACTTGCCTAAATTCTTGTGAACTGTATTTCCCGTATTAAAAAAAAATACAATTCGCAACAGTAATCAAGAAAGAAATGTGTAATTTATGCTAAAATACTATATATATATATATTTTTTACTTTTTAAAGTCTTTGAAATAAATCGAAAAAGGAACATTAGTTATTATTATCAAGCAAGATAATCATTTTGGTATTGTAGAACCCACATTCGCCTCCATTCGCCAACATTCGCCTCGAAGTGAAAAGTGCCTGTAGCAAGACCATAAGGGCTCTAACCCTAACGGGGTCTACCGCTTTTGCGCTCATCAGCCACTGCGTAAAATGGTCTGATGACAGTTATCAAACAATTAAATTTTATAATGAAATATCAATGTCAGTTTGGGATAAATCCTTACGGTGATATCCAGCCTAAAACCCCAGTTATTTCATTATTTTATCTTTTGCCAGGTTTTTTTCTTATAAATATACTGTACACTGGCCATATGTTGACACTCACTGGCACTTGGCAGAAAAACGTCAAGCAGTGATTAAAAGCAAACAACAAGAAGAAGAAGAAGAACTAAAATGACATTGATATTTCGCGGACCTTGGAACTAGCATACTAGCGCAGCGCGTCTATGGATATGGTCTTAGTTTTTTTATTTATTTTAAGGCCAACCTTCTTGCTTTCATGTGACAAATCTTCGAGCATGCTTTCTGGGTTATCTGTTATAAGTATTTTGTCATCTGCGAATCTCAGGTGATTTAAATATATCCCATTGATGTTGTCCCATTCCATCTTTCTGATGACTTCTTCTAGCACAAATAAAAAAGTTTTGGCGAGAGTGGGTCTCCCTGCCTCACTCCCCTGTGTATATATGCTATATATATATATATATATATATATGCTGTTTGAATATACATTTTTTATTATCCTTATATATATCTTTTCTATTTCTTGAATTTTCAGGGCTTCCCAAATCTTCACACCTGATACCCCCCCACTCCCCCCCATTTATAAATGATTTAATGTGTTATTTTGTCGACAGCCCAACCTATACCGCCTAATGCAGATGAGTAACCAGCTCATTCCTATTGCCGCGATGTATGATCACCTTTTCGACAGTCAACGGAAGGAGAACAGAGTAGAGTTCATATCTGACTTCCCCAGCGGGAATGACGCTGAAGTTGTTAGCGCTTTACAGGTTATTTATTTTCTTTATGCATTTTTATTTTTGTTTCAGTCATTCCTATGTCTAGTGTAGGTTGAAGATGATGATGATAAGAAGTATTCTGGCACAGGTGGAAGGAGCATTATGTCGATGTTGCGCCTGATTTGCTACCAAAAAGTAGCTTGCCACCATCCAGGAGAAAAATCTGCCGCCATGCCATGACTTTACAGTATTCCGGCAGAACACAGCCCTTGAGATTTTTTCCATTCAAAGCCTAGCGTGTTCACTATCTTCGACTATATAAGCGTTTAACCATATCTCACCTGATTTTAAGTGACCATTCTATCCGCAATGAAGCATGCTTGCCTAAAATATACCTATATATGTACTCGCAATGTAAACTCCTACCAGCACCCATGGTACCTTTCGGGAAAAACAGACTGGGGGAAATTGCTTGGTTGGTATACACCTACGTATACACCCAAAAGAATATATTGTATTTTTTTACAGATCCATCCACAAGGTTGGAGTGCACTGAGTAGAAATATAAGTCACGATGACAGATCAGAGGTAAGTCTACAGTCACAGATCCAAACAATCCTTCAGTTCATATTAATCTGTCTAGAACTCTAGACTATACATAAGCTGCGACCTGGCCACTATTGCGCGTCCGGTCTTAGCAGCCCTGGAATCGAGGGGAGGGGGGGCAAACCGGAGTGCTAGGTACTTCCTCCGTTTGGTACCATAATTGGAGGTTATTTCTTCATTATGGGCGTTCTTGGAAAATACTTGTTAACCGACTTAAAAAAAAGGTCAATTCGACCGTATATAAATTTTTATGTTTGTTTTGTTCGCGGATAACTTCGTCGTTTTTGAACCGATTTTGATGATTCTTTTTTTGTTGGAAAGGAGATATCCCAAGGGTGGTACCATAGTAATTTCATCGAGATTTGATAAGTATCTACAGAGATTGGAGATAAGCACCTCAAACTTGGTACTGAAAATTAATAGCTTGGTATTTGAAGTCGGTTTTTTAGTTTTTAAAACGATCTTATAATAAAGTCAGAATTCTCTGACAAAAAAAGATAATTCCAAATGGGTAATAATAATGTTCTGAGGTAAAAATAGTGCAGTCAAATTGAGAACCTCCTCCTTTTTTGAAGTCAGTTGAATCATATGTCCCACTATATATGTTGCAGTGGACTGCCATCCATGACATCCAGCCCATCGACGAGAGCAGCACGAAGAGCACCCGCGAGCCGTCCCCGCCCCGCGCGCCCGCCCCGCGCCCGCGTCGCCGCCCCATCCTCCGCAAGCGTCCGTACCGCGCGCCGAGACCGCAGCTGCGACCACAGCCGCGTCCTGACCCGTGAGTACATGTCATACTGTACCTAATGCCTCGCTGTCGCTGCGCTTTTTGTCGGTTTTTCGGGCGCAAGTTAAAGGACGCGAAACTGAATAAATCGAGAGTGTGGATGGCTAACACTCCTGCCGCCTCCACTCGCCAAGACTCGTGCCGAGAGCCTCTAGGAGGCGCCCCGCGAGAGGGTGGATGGAGCATAAGAGCAATATAAACACACCCGCGAACCTCGCGTTGCTTTCCTCCGGAAGCATCCGTACCTCGCGCCGCTACTGAAGCCGTGAGTACATGTCATTGGGACTGACGACTTCCAACAAATTCGATTGATATATTTTTTTTAATATTTTATAGGCTAGCGTTTGACTACTAGGTCGCCTGGTGGTAAGCGATGATGTAGTTAAATATGGTAAACACGCTAAGCCTAGAATACTCTATATAGAATACTCTGACTCTAAAGGGCTGTGTGCTGCCGGAACACCGTAAGGCGGCAGATTTCCTCCTTGGTGGTGGTTAGCTACTTCCGTACCTCAAAAGGAAACAAGGAACAAGTCTGTCAAGACACATTTTTCTCTCGTAGATACATCAAGTTGAAATTTATATCAAATACTCAGTTTACGGTCTCTTTTGACTGTGAAAAAATCAAACTTGTAAGTCAACGCGATCAAATATATGACCGTTTATGTCACATATTTTCGCATATTTTGCGATTTCACAGGGGAATCAAAATGTATAGGGTACTTCCCGTTGACCTAGAATCATGAATTTGGCAAGAAGCAAGGTGTTGAAGCACTTATATAGGAATTCATCTGAAAACCATAAATATGTTGTTCAATAACGAAAACTTAGTAACGTAAATTTACTATTACAAACTTATTATATGCGGTTGGTTTAATACATTTTCTATGAATCGAACTACGAAGTTAAGTTTGTCCCTAACCTATTTGAGAAGTTCGTACGGAAGCCTCGGTGGGCGAATCCAACTTGACTTGGTCGATTTCTTTTTGATACAAAATAGAAGGTACAGAAGACTTTACTTACAATCAAGTGATTGTTTTGCGTATCAAAAAGCACGTTTGTTATGGACAGTCCTCCGGTGGTCGCAGCGCCGCCGGCGGCGGAGGATGAGCACAGCTCGCGGTCGTCGAGCGAGGAGCGCGAGCAACCCGTCGCCGGGCCGTCGCGGGCGCGTCACCTGCCTGCGCCGCATCGCCTGCACAGACCCGTGAGTTACCGCACACTGCCGGATACACACCTACGGCACAAATATTGTATGAAAACATTGACTAAATAATAAAATAGACTTGTTCTTAAAATAATAATATGAGGTGGATAAAATTATGCAATCACTAGTATGAGAGACCGAGATTAACAACATTCTTTTATCCTTCTCTGTGTATGCGATTTTACAAACTGGCTCCAGCACTGGCTAGAGATGTGATAAACGGCTTTAAATTGACAACACGCTTAAACGTTGCGCTTTTTTTAAAAAGCCAGCTTAAAATAAGCTTTACGCTTAACGGCTTTTTAAAACTATAAGCAGTGCAAGTCACTATTGTTGTGAAGATCGTAGAAGTATCGTAACGTAATAAAACGGGGGCTTATTTGAAATAGTAATGTAATGACGTAACGTAAGTTAATGTTTTTATGTTTTATGGCTTTACTAGGACAGTGTTAGTATGTATAAAAAAAAATTACTAAATACAATGCAAATTACTATAAATCAATTAACTTCCCTTCGTACTTATCAACAGGCTTAGGACTGTCTGAAATGAATATCCACACCATTATCTCAGATAGAGAGTTCTCGTTCTCGACATCTTAAAAAACAGTTCACATCACTCACTATAATTACATTTTACAGTTTCCTAACCTATGTTTTAGTTATATTATATACAATGTTCAATTATTATAGTTCGATAATTGAACCATTGATTGCACCATTGCGCAATTTAATGAGCAAAACATCGACTACACGCACTTTTACTTCGTTCGCATACGTTCTAAATTCTAATTAACGAGCATAAAACGAGCTCGTCTTATCAAAATAACAAAATACGTACTAACAAAAATAATCCATGAAACTAAGAACATAACATTACGTTGTCCTTAAAAAAATACTAACAAATCAAAAACGGGTCGTTGTCAGTCAGCCACAATGGAAACAGGCAGAATTTATTTTAGTAGCATAATACCGATTATCACGTTTGGTTTGAAAATGCTAACAAATCAAAAACGGGTAATTGTCAGTCTACCACAACGCAAACAAGTAGACTTTATTTTAGTCGCATAATACCGATTGCGTTTCTTTTGAAATAATACTAACAAATCAAAAACGGGTCATTGTACTCATTGTCAGTATGCCTCAACGAAATCAAGCTGCATTTGTTTTAGTCGTATAATACTGTAAACTGTAACCGATCCCACCGATATTGAGTCTTATGTGCATAGCAATAAGGTTGTTATATCAATTTAATAAAGAATGTTTATAATGTGCCGTATAGCTGTAGGAATAAGGTCATTTTATGGTCGAATATAGTAGTACGAAAAATGTTTTTAAGCGTAGACGGCTTAAAGCGTAGACGGCTTAATTTTGGAAGCGCGCTTTGGCGCTTGTTTTGGATAACGTTTTAAAAAGCTATTTCCGATTAAAAGCGCCCACCGCTAGCACTGGCACCAAGTTCTAGTGGACCCATTGGCTCTCACCCGCTGTCATGTATGACCCGACCAAATTACGTTATACCTTTTATCTTATAGCTGGCATATGTATCACGTGTTCATCATTTTAGTCTGGTTATATCTCTATAGCTATTTCATTCGCATACGCTAATGTTCTCTCTATATATATATACTTTCTCTATGTATGAAGAACAGTACAGAGCCTCTAGCGGTTTTCAGACTTCACTAAATTTAGACCAATTAGGGAGCCAGAATAACGAAAACTATGTGAGATCTGTCAAAAGCGTTTACGATGAAAACTCGTACTAAAGGTACTGACTGAGAGCGACTAGCACCAAATTTAACAGTTTCGTAACATTAAATATTTTTACTCTAATTTTCTATGGATTTGGCTATAAAAATAATAAAAAAATTGTTCTGTATGTTTAGGGTGGGTTGCTCCCAGGCGGGCGGGTGTCATGGGACGAGGTGGGAGGCGCGGGGGGCGCGGGTCCATCGCAGGCGCGGGGCCCCGTCGCTGCCAACGCTGCCGCCGACGCGGCCGCCTCCAGGCTCGGACGGGTGCGTCACACTCTTGTTACCAGGACAACATAGCTTGTTGACAGGTGTAGTATCATGGGACAAGATCGCGAGCTCCGTCGCCACAAACGCTGCCAGAGACGCGGCCGCATCCAGGCTCGGACGGGTGTGTCACACTCTTGTTACCAGGACAACATAGCTTGTTGACAGGTGTAGTATCATGGGACAAGATCGCGAGCTCCGTCGCCACAAACGCTGCCAGAGACGCGGCCGCATCCAGGCTCGGACGGGTACGTCAGACACTCTTGTTACCAGGACAACATAGCTTGTTGACAGGTGTAGTATCATGGGACAAGATCGCGAGCTACGTCGCCATAATCGCTACCAGAGACGCGGCCGCATCCAGGCTCGGACGGGTGCGTCACACACTCTTGTTACCAGAACAACATAGCTTGTTGACAGGTGTAGTATCATGGGACAAGATCGCGAGCTCCGTCGCCACAAACGCTGCCAGAGACGCGGCCGCATCCAGGCTCGGACGGGTACGTCAGACACTCTTGTTACCAGGACAACATAGCTTGTTGACAGGTGTAGTATCATGGGACAAGATCGCGAGCTCCGTCGCCATAAACGCTACCAGAGAGCGGCCGCATCCAGGCTCGGACGGGTGCGTCACACTCGTGTTACCAGGACATCATAGCGTGTTGACAGGTGTAGTATCATTGGACGACCATAATTCAAAAAATAATTTTCCGAATCGGTCAATAAATAAGGGAGTTATGAGGTAACAAACATAAAATAAATACTGGCGAATTGAGAACCTCCTCCTTGTTTGTGAAGTCGGTTAATAATGTAGTAAACCGTATAGTGTGTAGTGAAAGTGAGTCTGAATAAGAATTGATTAAAGGATGCTTGCAGGGCATCCAAAACGACGTGTGGGAAGCGTCGATCACACTCAAACAACATCGGTTGTTACAGGAAATATATAGCAGGTTAGTCTAGGTATAGTCGACATCAATATACCTACACAAAGTGCATCGTAGATACTTAATGGCAATTCATTTCATCAGTCATCAATAAAAAGTGACTACATTGCGGCGTATTCATAGACGTAATATAAAAGGATGGTGCACTGCAGATGTTTTGACAAATTCAATTTAATCCGTATGCTCTAACAATAAGGTTGTAATTGCTTTGTAGAACGAAACGGCCCATTGAGAGACACCAGGGTAAGAGTGTGTTCTTGTCTAACAGTCTGATAGTCCCATATATGTTCTATCTATGTATGGTATACGTATGGTATATATATATAAGTTTTCCATACAAAAGAAAGGGACAAACTCCGTTCAAGGTCGTTCTCATGGGGGCCGGTGTACGCGATCGAGTTTAATATGTAGCAGGTCTGTGGCCATATTACATTGAATCGCCCCCAAAGCCGAACAGAGGCTAATTTGTCCCTTGCTTCTTCCGTGCAACATTTATATCTTTTCTATTCACCTGAAGGTTGTCTAGTAGAAATCGCTTCAAGCTTGACCGCCTATTGTAATATTATGTATTAATGTTTTATTTGATACATGTTTTTTTATATAATATAGGCTAGCGATTGACCTCTATCTCATCTGTTGGTAAGTGATGATGTGGTCGAAGATAGTAAGCACGCTAGGCTGAATGGGAACTGGCTCTCAAAGATAGCTGCCGGAACACATTAGATGTTTCGCGACAGACTTCTTAATTGAGGGTGGTAGCTGGCCAGGCGGGCACTAGATAGTGTCTTACCACCATGCGGAGGACACTAGATAGTGTCCTACTACCATGCGGGGGTTGGGGGTTTCTTAACGATGTTTTTCCTTCACCGGAGGGCAAGTGTAAAATGCGCACATATATTGGTACACGGCGGGGATTAAACTCGGTACCTCTGGCATCAAAGCCGACCGTTCTCCCACTACACCGCCGGAGCCAGAATTTGCAATAAATATGTGATCTTTCTATTTTATCCTAGGTAAAGTTACCTTGCTGTAAGGTCTGTAGCTTTGTATTATCTGTTACCAGAGGTCAGGTGAGGCCCAACTTCAACATGCAGAGGATAACGGGCGTGAACACAGGCATCACTCCGCCTGCCAGACCGTCGGCTCCCTGCGATAACAACCCTGTTGTAGGGTATGTATGATGTACTGCTACCCTCTTCACAGGTGGTTAGATTCTACGAATAAATCATAAGTCAGGAAAAGTAACTGCGTTATAAAAATTACCCAACAAAAGTAGTGTCCACGCAGGCTGGGTTAAAAGTCGTGTCCAGCGAATCATTAGTCGGACATTTATCTTGTTTGACTCAACTGTCATAATAGACATTGCAGCACATGCGCGAACCAATCCCTGCTTTCGTTCCGAATTTAAATCAATCTCCAAGCCAATCATTTGTAGCTTCGAAAGTGATTCTTATTTTGAATCTACGTCGTTTTGGTTTGAAGGAGGGCCACTTTTTGTGTGGAATTTGTTCTGAATTAGAGTTCATCATCATAATCAGCAGGTATCAGTCCACTGCTGGACATAGGCCTCTCCCAAGTTACGCCACTGAGCCCGATCTTCGGCTCTTTGTTTCCAGTCACTGCCCACCGCTTTGCGAATGTCGTCGCTCCACCTGGTCACAGGGCGTCCTACGCTACGTTTGCCGATTCGCGGTCTCCACTCTTGAACCAGTCTTCCCCAACGGTTATCGGTCCTACGGCAGATATGACCAGCCCACTGCCACTTTAGTTTGCTAATCCGAATAAGAATGAATGCTAATGAATTAGAGTTCCTGACATATGATTTATTCGTAGGTTGGACCATATTACATCGAACTTCCGCCTTACTTGCTACCTAAAACAATAAGCTTACCACCGTAGGTCCGTGCTCGCGTGGTTTAAAGATAAAGGCGTGACTTCTAAGCGGGAAGTCTCCAGTTCAAATCCTAGCATGAGTGTTAGTCCACAGGTGGTAGAAGAATATTATGTTTATGCTTCGCTTGACTTGCTACCTAAATAATTAAGATAGTTTAAAAACCAAAACAACTGACTTCCATGCCCCGTGATCCAGTTTCAGTAGCAAGTTTGAGACGTTTATCGTCATATCTCTGGAGATACTTATCAGATCTCGATGAAATTGCAATGGGACCACGTCGGAAATGTACCCTTCCAATAAAAAAAAATCAATCGAATCGGTTCACAATTGACGAAGTTATCGCGTAACATACATACAAAAAAAAAAGAAACATACAGACGACTTGAGAACCTCCTCCTTCTTGGAAGTCGGTTGAACATAACCTTACCACCACTTACCTTACAGAAAATCTGCAGCAATCTGCAGATTTTCTCCTTGATGATTATTGTGATTGATGATTCTAGAAGATTATAGAATCTTTTCGTGTTCTGGCAGCACACAGCGCTTGAGAGTCAGAGTATTCTAGGCCTAGCGTGTTAAACATCTTCGACCACATCATCGCTTAACACCAGGCGAGATAGTGGTCAAACGCTAGCATCATCGTCATCTTCCTACCCTTATTCTACTTAAGTGTGGTCGGTGCAACATGTCATTGTTTTCCATTGGGGTCTATCCGCAGTCATTTCCGCATCCACTTCTTTTTACATCCATATCTTCTATAACACAGTCCACCCACACTTCGGTCTTCCTCTTTCTTTATAGCCGTCCACTTTCATGTCCATTGCTTTTCTAATCACGTGGACTTCATTTCTCATGTGCATACTATAATACTGTAATGTCCATACCAGGCTAGCCTATTGCTTAACTTTTCTGTCACTGGTGCCACTTTCAGGCTTCATATCATCATCATCATCATCATAATCAACCAGTATCAGTCCACTGCTGGACATAGGCCTCTCCCAAGTCACGCCACTGAGCCCGATCATGGCTCTTTGTTTCCAGTCACTGCCCACCGCTTTGCGAATGTCGTCGCTCCACCTGGTCACAGGGCGTCTTACGTTACGTTTACCGATTCGCGGTCTCCACTCTAGAATCAGTCTACCCTAACGGTTATCTTTCCTTTTATTTTATTTTTTTTTTTTTACCCAGGAAAATGCTTTATGGATACCACTCGCCCGGGGGAGCGAATAGTTATTTGGGACTCGCTGCCTAAAGGGCAGGATACCGCACTAAAAGTGAGCCGTCATCCACCGTAGTCGGGCAAGATGGGATCGCGCTAGCATTCACCACCTTGCCCCGGTGGCAGACCCAAATGGGCCTCTGCCGCTGTGGAGGGATAACCTTTCTCACCAAAGTCACCCATCAACCGTCATGTGGGGTATTGCAAGCCGTTGAAGAGTCCCCTGACACTCCTACAGTTACCCCACAATGACAGAGGAGTGTGGCTCGTTTTCTCGTCAAACTTACCACACCCTCTGTCCCTCTGATGACTGGTGTGCGAAGAGCAAATACCCCCACTCGCACACCGTCCGCTGTTCGACTCGCATGCCATTGCCAGTGGCATGCCAGACTCCGCCCTACGACCGTCACCGGCCCCACCACTTGGCCCATTGGGCCCACGACCCAGGTACACATGTGCACCCTTCAACAACAGAGGAATGCGGCACGCGCTCTCCTCAGCAATGCACCACATCCTCCGTCCGTCTAATGACAGGTGTGCGAAGGGCAGATACCCCTACTCGCACACCGTCCACCGTCCTGCTCGCATGACCAAAGCATGCAAGTACCCTCTTGCGGCCGTTACCGGCCCCGCCACTTAGTCCGAGCATTATGCTCAGACCCGCCACCGGGCCGCTCCCATCACCGAGCCCGCCCTGCCCCGTCACACTGTGCCCTCTGCTGAATATCAGAGGGACACGCGGAGGAGCCCCTCATGTCGGAACTTCGCTATCGGTCGACAACATAACCCAGTTGACTGGAAAAAGTTGTCGGCCGATACCCAGGGTACACCACGAGGAGGTGTTCCGACCCGCACCCCAACGGTTATCGGTCCTACGGCAGATATGACCAGCCCACTGCCGATGCAGTTTGCTAATCCGTTGAGCTATGTCGATCACTTTAGTTCTCTGGCAAATTACTTCGTTCCGGATTCGATCCCGCACAGAAACACCGAGCATAGCTCTCTCCATAGCTCGCTGAGCGACTTTAAATTGGTGGACCAGTCTAACTGTGAGTGTCCACGTCTCGGCTCCGTATGTCATCACAGGTAGGACGCACTGGTTGAAGACTTTTGTCTTTAAACACTGCGGTATAGGCGACGAGAAGACTCGACGGAGTTTTCCGAATGCTGACCAGCCCAGCTGAATTCTTCTCTGAATTTCCTTCTCGAAGTTGTGTTTGCCTAGTTGGAGCGTCTGTCCTAGGTAAACATACTTAGTGACAACTTCGAGTGGGATTCCAAATACGGCAATCGGTTCTGGAACAACGTGCTCGTTGTACATGACTTTGGTATTATCCAAATTCATCCGGAGACCGATGCAACGAGAGGAATCAGCTAGGCCATTCAACATTCTTTGTAGGCCCTGCAGCGTCTCTGCCATAATGACGATGTCATCTGCGAATCGTAAGTGAGAGATGTACTTGCCGTTGATGTTAATGCCATAATCTTTCCAGTCCAGCGTCTTAAACATATCCTCCAAGGCGTTAGTGAACAGTTACGGGGATATGACGTCCCCCTGTCTCACTCCTCGACGCAGGTGGATATGTTTAGTACGCTGGTTCTGTACTTGTACAGTCATCGTTGCAACATTATACAAACATCTCATCACTTCGATATATCGCCAGTCGACTTGGGTTGCCAAGTTACAAGGACTCCAGAACAGACCAGGTTTCGATTGAGTCGAAGGCCTTCTCATAGTCCACAAATGCTAAGCACAGGGGCCGATTTGTACTCTTCGGTCTTCTGCACAATCTGCCGCACCGTGTGGATGTGGTCCATGGTGCCGTAACCGCTTCTAAACCCGGCCTATTCCGGAGGTTAAAACTCGTTGAATCCTCGCGCAAGACGGTTCGTGATGACCCTTGAAAACAGCTTATAGACATGGCTAAGAAGAAAAACAAAACCACCGTGCTCCTATTCAATGCCTGTGGAGTTCTCCCAGTGAAGAGAACAGAATTGAAGAGCTTTTGCAGCTGGCTTCAGCTGGAGTTCCTCCAGCTTTTAAAAGCTCTGTTGTGATTCCGTCTTCTCCTGGGGCTTTTCCATTTTTGAGCTGTTTAAGGGCCATCACGATCTCGTCTCGGCTAATTTCGGGCAGATCTTCTTTGAAGTGGCGGGTTAAGGTGGCTTTAGAATCCTCAGTATCGGGTACGTGCCTTGAAGCATGCGATGCGTAGAGCTTGCCGTAGAAGTCTTCTACTTCTGACAGAATCTCCGACTTGGATGCGACGACGTTCCCCGTTGACGTTGTCAGCTTTGGGTGGTGGCTTCTACCCAATTGATTCTTTAATCAAGAGCGTGTTAGAGGATCGGAGGTCGCGTCGCACCAGCTTTTTAATGGTTTTGTTGCGCACCTGGTTAATTGACAAAGCTGACCATTGGGTCTGTTCGTCTCTCTTCCATTAGCCGAAGTGTTTCTGTCGAAAGTTTGGACTTTTTGCCCGTACGCTTGCTCTCGCAAAACTTCGTCCCTTTATCCCTGAGGATTTCCAACACTTCTTCGAGTTTCTGGTCTACGTCATCTGTGGTTTCCAAGGCAGTGAATCGGTTTTCCAATTTTAATTGGAATGTTCCGGACCCAACAACGGTTTGGAGTAGGTTCGGTTGGAGCGTAGACTTCATCAATCGGGATCTTTCGGCTTTGAAATCGATATCCAGAGTGCCTCGTACAAGTCGGTGATCACTTCCAGTATTGAACCTAGTGATCACTGAGACGTCTCTGAATATGCGCCGTTTGTCCCTAATGATGAAGTCAATCTCGTTTTTAGTCACAGTGTCGGGGCTTTGCCACGTCTACTTCCTTTGGGGCTGTTTCTTGAAGAACGAGTTTCAAGAAAAGCCCCTCTTTCTCGAGGAAATTGACGAGCATTTGCCCCCTGTGATTCCTACTCCCAAATCCGTGTGGTCCTATAGACGATTCGCTGCAAGTCTGTACTCCACTTTGGCGTTGAAGTTTCCCATGACAATGTTGTAGTGAGCCTTGGAGGTGGTATGTAAGGCTCTAGAGATGTCTTCATACATGCTCTCCACCTCGTCATCCAAGTGTGTCGAGGTCAGTGCGTAAACCTGGATAACCTTGAGGTTGTACCTCTCGGTTATTATTATGATAATAACGTTGTCACTAAGAACCATGTTGACCAAAAACCCGACGCCGCTTTGAGATGGCTAGTCTTCTTCTCTGTAATACATAAGATGGCCCGATTCTAGAGTTATGGTGTCCTCCCCCTGTCTTCGGACTTCACATAACCCCAGAACGTGCCATCTTATGTGTCCCAGCTCCTCCTCCAGCTGCACCAGATGTTCATCTAGCCGAATCGTGCGTCCATTGTAGGTTGCGAGGGTCAGTTTGTTTTGGCGGCCTACCGTCACCCGGGGATTCTTATCACCCCCTGCCCTGCCGTTAACGTGACCGCCGCCGTGGTCAGGAATAGCAGGGCGGCCGGAAACTGGGGGCCGCGGCATATTGGGACCTTCCATTTTTGTTGCATCCCTTGGGAGGGATATGCCCTAATCGCCACAATGGGCAGGCGTGTTGGCGATCGCAGGGCGTAGCTCCTCGCACCGGTGACGTGACGCTGCTGCCCGTCACCGGCCTGTAGTATTTATAGTTACGCCATAATTTGAAATGGTAATACCGCCATTTTTCGGTCGCCAGAGCCCCGTTCTTCGGTCAGCAGGATGCACCACGGGCAGGTGAGGTTGGCTGGGAGCACTTAGATGGTATGTGTGCTCCCTTACATACGTACATATTTCATATTATACTCTTTCCGAATGTTATCTATTGTTGTGACTACATATCCATGTGACTCAACATTCGCATCTCCGCCACATGCAATCTCTGGAACGTACCGGACCACGGTACGGTTTCCATCAATGTATATCGTGGTACCGTATCTAAATTGGTACAGCGCTGGGCATGTTTCCCAGCAGGCACAGGTTTGAATCCCGTCGGTACCGCGAATTTTTGAATGTTATATTAGAAAGTACTTTTAAATAGTATAACAAACATTACAGAGTATCACGACCATCGACGTCCGGCCACTCACCTCGCGACATAATCAGCGAGGACGACTACCGCACGGCTAACCATCACTACATCCGACAGAACAGGAAACGGCTGCTGTATTATGTGGAGGAGACTAATGAGGGGAAAGGGTTTATAAAGGTACGAATAACTCACATTGGTTACCGTTAATTTAACTTTACAATTTTGATTTTAAAAAATTTATAATTGTTTTTTTTGTTTATAGACCGTCATTTATCTTTTGAACTGAAACTTCTTTAGGCGCACTAGGGTGAAATGAAACGGAAGTGACGTAGCGTCACGGCACGAATGCAACGGAAGTAATATTTATTTATTATGTTTCATTATTTCATTAGTTTTTGGATAAAAATTGTCTGCACTCTGAAGTACTTAAACATGCATTGGGGATGCACGTAATAGTACGGTTGGAAACCCCTACATTAATCAGGGGAATTAAACATTAAATTGTTTTAAGTGTGACGTTTGGATGAAAGCTGAATGGCTCATTTTGCTATTTTTTTTATTTATATTCCAAGCAATAAAATAGATATTATCTATTTAATGTTATTTGACGTGTATAAGTTTAGATTTTTTATTTGCCCATATACTGAATAAATGCTTTGACTTTTGACGTACGCGTAAATATAAAATGTCAATATTTGTATGAGGAGGAAGTTTCACTAGCGCGTAGCTTTCTACGCACTTCCTTTATTTTTATTTATATCTTATAGGCTAACGTTTGACCACTATCTCGCCTGGTGGTAAGCGATGATGTGGTCGAAGATGGTGAATACGCTAGGCCTAGAATACTCTGACTCTCAAGAACCGTGTGATGCTGGAACACCGTAAAGGTGGAATTCCGCAGGACGCGGCAGACGGCGTTTGCATGTGCCGCGACGGTAAACGGCATTACTTTGCAGTATTCATTTGTATGAGACCGATTCCGGCATACGACTGCCACTGCCGCGCGTCATGTCGTAAACTGATTTTCAAATATTTACTGTCTGTCGCATCCGACTGCCGCGTCCTGCGGTATTCCAGCTTTAGGTTATGGCGGCAGATATTATCCTTGATGGTGGAAAGTTACTTATTGGTAGAAAGTCAGGCGGAACATTGATATAATTTGCTCCTACCACTTTTAAATGTACTATAGTAGAAAGAAAGAAAAATCGTTTATTTGGCTAAAACTCACATGATGACAAATTTTACTAAATATTATAATAATGTAAAACATAAAAAACAAGAAAAAAACATTAAAATGATTTTATAAAAATGAGGTGAAACGCCAAAAAGGCTTAACTCAGCACATATGTCTGGGGTTACACGCCTAGACGCTGGTTTTCATCTAAGCCTGCGGGTGATGGACTAGCGCGAAAACTTTTTGTTTTCATTTAATTTAAATATTTTATATAATGTAATATAATATATATATACAATAAATATTGGTAAATTAAAATATATATGCATACTATCATGTATTGTACATGCACAGGAGCTGTGCTACTCAGCAGACGGGCGAGTGGTGTGTTCTCCGTTCGGACGCGGCATGCGGCTGCTCGCTCTGAACGCTAACTGCAGTGAACTGTCACACTGTGTCTCGGGCGTCGACCTGCCCAGACCCATGCAAGAGGTAACAAACACACATATAAAGACACGGTGCGATCCTATCGATACGACAAAATTAATGGATTGCATTTTATGTGCAATAAAAATTGTCATAGTATGGCAATCAAAATATTCAATAACTTGCCAAATGAATTTCATGACAACTCAAAATTAAACATAAAAATCTATAATTGGCTAAGTGACAGATATTTTTACTCTTTAGGTGTCTTTTATAAATACTAGCCATCAAATTATTTGTACGACTGATATACCAGTCGAATATAGTGATACTAATTTAACATCAATCATCTACTAATGCACCTATATTTAATTTCATTGTAATTATTATAATAATTATGAAGAAGATTGACGAAGCAGATTTATAAGACGAGTGTGAATGGGCCAGCCGGTAGATGCCAACCTAGGCAAACGTATCACGACCAGATCGGAGACGTTTTAAAGAAAGGCCAAGTCAAAAGTACCATAACCGGCGAGCATGTATGAAGGCGCTCATGAAAGTGTACAAAGGCGTGATTTTATGTATGTATTATTATAATATCGGATTTAAGCAGTGCAACATCTCTCGTCGGACTTGAAAACTGTAATTATTTCTTCCGAATTAATAACTTCGACTTCATAGATGGCGCCCGCCACCAATGCATAATTGGGTAAAAATGAAATCCATTAATTTCGTCGTATCGATAGGATCCCACCGTGGCTTAATTGGTCAGAGTACCTGGGCATGTTTCTTAGGAGGCAAGGTTTCGAATCCCGCCAGTACGGTGACATTTTGGATAGAATATAATGAATTATATTATAATTATGTTCCAGGTCGGTCAAAGCCTCGGCATTCATCAAGATCTCGTAGTGAGCTCCAAGTTCAGTCCACGTTACCACCTGCTGGTGACCGGGTGTCTGGAGGGTAAGATCGTGTGGTACCAACCACACAGCGGGGAAATGTGAGCCAGAACGACGCTACTACATACCTATAGACTGTATATCAATAAATAAATAAATTAACTACGCTATTTTTTGGGTTTTTATTTGGTCTGCTGTAATCCCGTAGAGGTTTTTTTTTACATCGAACTGGGTAGCACTTGAACGACTATCTCACCTTATGCACAGATTATATAATAGTTACTACGTAACAGATACTTCACTCCCCTACAAAAACACAATACCAACGTTTTTTTCAGACAAAACAAGCAAAAGTGTGTCTAAGGCGCTTGAATTAGGGTTGTCATTACTTCGTTCAGCGCGCGATTAACTGGCGCGCGCCTGATACAGAAAAGGGTTGACTCAATAAAATTAAAAAAAAGTTTACGAATTATTTTTATTTACCTCACAAAATAACATCAAAATTCCTAATCGAGTCGAATTTGAAGTCGAGAAAGTGAATTTTACGCCGTTTTGTCATTTTAGTATCGGTTTTATATCATAAAAAAATGAAACATATTATGCTTGTTTTTTGTCAAACCCGCAAAATTACTATGAAAAACTTAAATAGTTTTTAATATAGAATACGGATGCGCAGTTATCCCGTCATTTGAATAATAATATACGTTGCGCGCGCGTGAGCAGTGACAACCGACTGGCGGATAGTACCGCCGGCGTTCACGAAAGTTTAGGTATAAATCGCAGTAGCTATGGGCGAGTGAGGGAGGCCTGCCTTATGTTAAGTAATGATGCGATCGATGATGGGGCGCGCTTATCCAGAGTGCCTAGTGAGAGTTTCTTTAGATTTATTTACTCACTCGATCACGTTACAGTAAACGCAGATTTGTATGCAATAAAAAAGCGCCATCTTGTGTGTATAAGATATAACATTCTAGTAGTGTCTAGTAGTAAACCAGTTTGAAGACCCCCATATTGTACTAAACCATAGAATAAAGACAACATCATCTATGACTTAACCGAAAACACTCAGGTAGGGTATTCCATTCCATGACGGTTCGTAAGATGAACGATGAAGCAAATCGCGTCATTCGGGTAAATGGTATATATATATCCACCATTAATCGATGGCGCCTTTTTGTATCTCTGGATGATCGATTCTAAAATTGGGATGGTGGAAGCAAATCATGCAGTTCCATTGCACTCTCCGAAATGTATCCGTATGTCTGACAGGTCGGCCACGCATGAGTGACACCTCTAGTGTTGCAAGTGTTCAGACGGGGACTGCTTCCTATCTGGTGGGCTGTTTGCTATCTTTATCATTAAAAAAAATTATTACAATCATTAGAACTGCAAATAACCTCTTATCTTATATCCAGACTAATATCATAAAAACGTTTGTAACTCTGTCTGTTACCTAATCACGACTAAACGGACGATCCTACTGAAATTAAACAAGGAGATACGTTATAGCATGAGGATAAACATGGGCTACTAAATTCTTGGTGTACGTAAACGAAGTCGTGGGTATCAGCTAGTCTAATATATATATATATATACTAGCTGACCAGCTAGCGGCAAACGTTGTTTTGCCATATAAATAAATGGCTATTAAAAAATAAGGGTTGATCGTAGAAGGGTGAAAATTGAGGATTGTATGTATGTTGTATCATAAAAAAATAGAAATTAAAATTTTTGTCTTAAAATAAAAAAATAAATTTAGGGGTGGACTACCCCTAACATTTAGGGGGATGAAAAATAGATGTTGGCCGATTCTCATAGATACCGGATAAGCACAAAAAAATCCATCAAAATCGGTCAAGCCGTTTCGGAGGAGTATTGCAACGAAAACTGTGACACGAGAATTTTATATATTACATATATATATTTCATATCAGAGTTAATCAATACAAACACACACAAACAGTTTATAATTTGTATAATCATAAATTAACAATTCATCTATAATATCGAAAATTATGATTAAAAAATCTCGGTACAAATTTTGTGTTACATCTGACATTATAGGGCTAGCTTAGAATAGAGGTGACAAGAAGCTGTTCAGATATGTCCTCCTTCCTTCAGCTTCGCGATGAGTGTGTCCACATCTGGGACTATGGAGCCCGCTTGTCTCACCGGGGGATCTTCCACGGACACCACCTTGATTCTTGGAGCCAGGTCGATGCCCAAGTCCTTGGCGGTGACTTTCTTGAGAGGCTTCTTCTTGGCTTTCTGGAAATATAATATATATGTATACTTTGTTATATTACTGCTAAATAGCAGCAGAATAAGATAGGCAATGTTCACTTAAAATATATGTTTTTTATTAATTCTAATTAATTTCATTGATAACTTAAGATCGTTTCAAAAACTAAAAGAAACGACTTCCAATGCTGCATTTGAAGTCGTTTCTTTCAGTAATAGTCATTCAGTACCAAGTTTGAGGTGTTTATCTCCATATCTCGATTAAATTTAAATGGGACCTCTACGAAAATATTTTGATAGATAAGATTTGAAACCAAAAAGGAATTTCCAATCAGGCGCCTTGAGTTTTTTTTAAATGTCTTATAGGCTAGCTATTCACCACTATCTCACCTGTTGGTAAGTGATGATGTGGTCGAAGATGGTAAGCACGCTAGGCCTCGAATGGGAACTGGCTCTCAAGAATAGCTGCCGGAACACATTAGATGTTTTGGCGACAGATTTTCTAACTTGAGGCTGGTAGCTTGCCAGGCGGACACTAGATAGTGTCCTACCACCATGCGGGGTTTGTTGGTTTCTTAACGATGTTTTTCCTTCACCAGAGGGCCACTGTGAAAAGCGCACATACAATTTTCGAGTAATCGAGGAATATACATAAAAAAAGATTCCGACGAATTGAGAACCTCCTCCTATTTTTGCAGTCGGTTAAAGAGAAATGAAGTGTCTTACCATAATATTAGGCAGCGTGGCGTATCTAGGCTCGTTGAGCCGCAGATCAGCGCTGAGCACGGCCGGCAACTTGGTCTTGATAACCTCCAGACCACCGTCGACCTCACGTGTCACCGTCAAACCAGACTCTGACTTCTCTACCTGCAATTATTACTCATTGCTAATGGGAACACTGTATACACGAACTTCAGAAGTGTTCAATAAAATAATAAATTACATAAACTATAACACTGTTTAAAATAAAGCGACAACAGCCCAATGTCTTAGGCAAAGGCCTGGAGATCGAGAGGTTTCATAACTGTTGAACTGAACTGTTTAGTGTCACGCGTAGAGACGCGTACCGTCGGCGCTGACTGCCGAAATGTCTTTAGCGCTGAGTGGTCGGCATTATTCTAAAACGCTTGTATAGCAACCATACATATTCAACCCATCAGCGCCGACGGTACGCGTCCCCACGCGTGACACTAAAACCAGCCTTATATCTCACTAGAACACCATAGAATAGTTTAACATCATCTAACATTACAATGTGAACTTCACTTCAAGTTAAGCATTGAAAATATTACCATTTAGCGCTCAAACAAAGATCTGACTAATAGCAGCCACGGAATGTAGATACAGTCCGGCAAGTATAACTTGGCGTGCCTGTGCGCCACTGTGCTTTTACTTTGTACTTCGATTACAGTTTCTCTTAAACCACTTTTAATTACTTTTGGCATTATTGAACTATTTTAATGTAGCAGATTTATCAACAATAATGTGGCGGGAATCTCTGAAACGTCAAACTCACAGTTTCAATCAAAATAATTAGTTCCAAAAACCACCACCGCCAAGTTATACTTGTGGCACTGTACTTATTAAGATTGTTACCTTAGATGCGAACACTCCCTGTGGCCAGTCCAGTAGGGCAGCTGTCATTTGTGCAGTCTGGTTGGAGTCGTCATCGATTGCCTGTAACAATATCATTATGAAACTATATGGTAAGGGACGTAAGGTTAGTGTGCATGGAGATTTCATTTAAGGAAATATCCACAAAAAAGAGGAATAGACTTTACTTTTTAAAAGTTTATTGGTCATATAGTTTAAATTTTATTGCGGTTTTACGATTCGGTTGACATTAAACAAGTTTACAACCATGTTACTTATATTTACAAATAGTACATATATACAATTTAAAACTAAATTAAGATAAAAACTATTTAAACTGATATAAATAAGTAAGATGTAAGTCATAATATTAATTACAATGTATGAGGTAACTTGTACCTCTAGGATGAAACCTACACTAGTTCATTAAAAAAAGAGGAATAGACTGTAGTTATATTAAAGATAAAGATACATTTTTTGCAACAAAAATGTGGAAATTGCAAGCATGCTTGCAAAGGTAATAATATCTTATTATGTAGTTAGCGTTACACATGTTTTGCCTTTTAAAGGCGTAAAAATAGAGAGATAGCCGTCTACAATCATTATACAAATTACAAATATTCAATTAAATTATATTATATGCAAGTTGTTGATATGGGTACACAAATGTGTAGGTATATTGAAATAATACGCAGCTGAATTAGGGAATGCAATCTCGCAAGATTGGGGGTCAGGCGAGATCTCGCAAGTTTATGAATAACAATCGAGATCTCGCGAGATTGCCAGTTTTGTGTGTTTATTCTTGCAAATAATCACAATATTTGAATAAATTAGAAAAAAAATATTAAGATTTATAGGTATTATGTAATAAACATTTATTTATACCAATTTTTTCAATAAACTTTTAGGTTGGTACCTACCTAACTACCTGTGTAATTAACATTGTTTAACGTATCAATCACTTTTTAATAAACTTTGAAGTAGTAAACTTTATAAACTTTTATTAATTAGTAAACTTTGACGTGAACAAATCTAATCAAATAAGAAATAATATAAAAAATCAGTCTTCAGTCTTCACTTCTAATATCAAACAAAAGTATTTTAATAATAATTTCAATTATCAATTTAAGCAAATATAAATCTACTACAGTTCTCAATCAGGGCGCCGTCGCCAGGGCATCGAAACTGATCGAAGCTCCGTGTCAGTTCGCGCGCCGCGGCGCTGGCTGCGCTTCGTATAAGACGTTTTTATGTTCAAGTCCAATCTCGTTAAACTCGCGAGATCTCGCTCATTTTACGGCCGAGGTCAATCTCGCTGAAAAACGCCGAGATCTCGCGAGAACAAGATTGCATTCCCTAAGCTGAATTATGCAAACCCAACTACTAACTATGCGGAAGCCTGTATAATTTTTAGATCTATAGTTATTGTAAGTTTGAAAAATCATTATAAAAATATTATTCTTACTCTGTTTGTTATCAACTGTCTCGACCTAGGTTTCGCGCATGTCTGATGCACTTCCTCAGTGACTTTACTCAGAATCAGTTGACAAATCTGTATAATTTTACCCAATCCAGGCTGACTTAATAATAAAACTACTAGCAGTGCCGCGCGGCATCGCCCGCGTTATGAAGTATCCTAATCCATATAGTACTGGCTATCCCTATACAAAATTTCAGCTAAATCAGTCCACCCGTTTGGCCGTAAAGAAGTCCCAAACAAATAAACGAACTGACTTTCGCATTTATAATATTGATGTTGATTTGCATGGAGACATGCAGTTAGAACTCATTTTTGTCATAAATACTCGTATTTATGCGGGTAAGCGATCGCGACACGGCTAGTATTTTATAACAAACAAACGCTTAATAATGCAGATGCATGTTAAGTGCAAGGCAGTATATCGTTAAAGTCCAAATGTATTCCGCATTAATATGGCAACACCTTCAGTTTACATAACTAGATGCATAATGCATTTATTAAATAGATTGAAGCATTAATTTCATTAAGGGAAAAGGGCCATAAAAACTTGAAATTTATTGAAATTAAAAAACAAAAATAAGCCATGGGAAGGGAGCAACTGCTTATCGTCACGCTACGAACGCACTCCGGTGCCCCGTATGCCAAGCAGTATGGTTTTGTACGTTTTTGTCTTCTGTAGACAATGCTGGCGTATAGGGCCCGCAAGTGCTTGTCACGTATATATGAGTTTGGCGCTCAAAAGGTTAACCTTATATCTCTGGGTGACCTAGGGAGGGATACAGTGGTTAAATACAAAATATTAAGCATGGGTAGTCTGTGAGTTAGTATATTTATTACACATTCATGCCAAAATTTTTCCACTGATTTAGATGAAATTTAAAATGAAGATCATAAGAGCTCTTATGTTGAATTTACACAAGATTAATCAAAACAATACAAACCTGTTTTCCAACAATAACAATATCTGCTTTCTCGTCCTGGGACAGCTTGGCTAGGATCTTGGCCACATGCAGGGGCTGCAGGGTCTCATACTCTGCCCCCGCCACCTCCACATGGATGGCCCGGTCAGCACCCATAGCGAGCGCCGTCCTGAGAGTCTCCTGCAAATTGATGTCATATTCTAGAATCTAGATTATTAAATCTAAAACCTCTATTTTAGTAATAAAATAAAGGTTTTAATAGTTAATACGGCTCAAAAAAAAATTAAGTTACACTGCATAACACTAGGTAAATATAACACTTACACATATTGAACTTTAGTTAATAATATTAAATTACCACAGCTTTTAGGGTTAACTTTATAAAAAAAAACTTTTATCATCAAAATACATTTTCTCAAATTACCAGACCAGCCTGGGACTGACACTGATTTGATATATGATAGGCTAGCTTTTGACCACTATTTTATCGGGTGAAAAGCAATGATGTGGTAGAACAGTGATTCCCAAAGAGGTCCAGGTGGACCCCCAGGGGTCCACGGGAGACTTGACGGGGTCTACATTGGCGTGGAAAAAAATGGGGGTTTCAAGTTATCTATGGGGGTCCACCAAAATGTATCTGGTTTTGATAGTGACTGAGATAATGAGGCTTGAAAAGCGTCGCCCGCTCGCCCGCAAAGCTTGTTCAGATGAAATAAACTTGTACTGTGCTTTCAAACTTTCATGAACTTGTTTCATTCTTCACCGATATAAATACGAATACCAAGAATTACAAGCGTTACTCATTTGTTCGGAATGTTTAAAATAAAAGAGTGTGTGATACGATATCAATGTTTGTCAGTGCTGGAAAAAGTAGGAAAGTAACTGCCTGTTTGTAACTGTACAAACTTTTATTTTTACACTATTAGTTTCACCTGCTTTTACGGATGTTTTGGATGCGATTGTCACCCACTTCAAAAGGTCGAAGGAACTTTGCACACTTGATTAGGATCGATGACAATACAATAACTCAAGTACAAGTTTCAATCATTCAAATACAAGTCTCCCATTATCCTGAGCAGCATCTTCAGGATTAGCCATTTTTATTTTATCACATACACAGCATTTTATATTATCTCGATCACCACTTTGTGCTGATATTCGTGACACCCCACTCTTGTCTATCGAGAAAATAAGTATTGTACAGATAATATTATATCTTACGGACGCTCTGGTCCAATGTATGTTTACAGGTGTGCGCCTACAAGATGTGATTTACGACTAACTTATATTACTCCCTAAAATGCTTGCTTTAAAAAGCGTTGTGGTTAGCGCATAAGACTGGCTAGTGTAGGCACTAGGTTTGAATCCCCTGATATTTGTATTTCTTCTTTTATTTCACTTTTTAAATATTTATTTGTAAGGTTCTTAATTTAGTTAGGAATCATAGGTAGTAGAAGGAATCATAGGTAATTAATACCAATTCTACTTTTTTCAGATCCCTTATATCCATGATTCTCACATATCGCCATTATCATGATTTTACACAGTTTTTTACTAGCTTTACCTGTTTGTATCTCGTTTACACTTACATAGAAATACGCTGGATGTCAATAGGTGCGTAAATGCAAAAACACGTTTTACTTAGTTTTTGAATCAATTTTAGAGTTTCTGGAAAGTAAATCAAAGTAAAGCAGATCGAACATAGAACGGGGAGATTTGCGGTTATTTATTTATAAAATTGAAGCTAAATATTGTAATTTGCTATTAATTCATCAAGTATATCCTATCCTATTAAAAGAATGACCACTTTCTTTAAACTTTCATTTGCATTGTTGACGTTATGTTACGTTATTAATGTTTAATTTTAATTCTATTAAGTCTGTATTCATCTACGAAGAAAATGACTATTTTCTTTGTAGGATTTTTTTTTAATGAACTGAACACAAAAAAATATACTATTTTTTTATCACTCCGAATTTAGAGTAGGAACTCAGCCGCGACGCAAATTCTATCGTCGATTTCTTTTTCACTTTTTTCTCAACCAATTTTGGTAAAAAGGTAGTAACGTAGCAGCAGGGGGTCCACCGTAACCAGGAAAATGTTGAAAGTGGTCCACGAGAAAAAAAGTTTGGGAACCTCTGTGGTAGAAGATAGTGAACATAGGCCTAGAATGATCTAACTCTCAAGGAAAACCATATTTTGATATTTTGAGAATTTATGGAATTCAACCCACCATTTTATAAGCTGTGAATGAGTTTAGGTTGCAAGTAGATTAGCAGCAAATTGCCAGTAAAACCGATATATTACCTGAGACTGAGCAGGTCCACATGACACAGCAATAACTTCGCTGGCGAGCTTCTTCTCCTTCATCCTGACGGCTTCCTCCACTGCGATCTCATCGAATGGGTTCATCGAGTGCTTCACGCCATCTGTTACAACTCCACTCTTGTCTGGCTTCACACGGACCTAATAATAGTTATATATTATTTATTTTTTTATTTCATCAAGGCAAGCATTTGATTATACTATCCCACCTGATGCTAAGTGACAATGTGGTGGGCGATGTAGCTTGTTTGTCTAGAATATATATATATATATTTTATATCTTATAGGCTAGCATTTGACCACTATCTCACCTTTTGGTAAGTAATGATGCGATCGAAGATGGTAAGCACGATAGGACTAGAATGGGGACTGGCTTTCAAGGATAGCTGCCGGAACACATTAGATGTGTGGCGACAGATTTTCTAACTCGTTCATTCGCAGTTTGGAATTACGAATTATAGCCACTTGTAGATATTTTGCATTGAAATTTGAATTATTAATAATTATAATTTAAATACTACCTATTGTATAACATTATTTATGCATAGTTGGTTCAAAACTAAAACCTGAATGTTACTTGTAATCATTTCATTATCACTTGTAGATTTTAATTTGTTTTACTAATGTTTGCTGTAATCAAAGGATGACTTGAAAGATGTTCAGTGATACAACAGTAAATTGTTAGACTTAACTGCTGAGTTCAAGGTTACTTCAGCTGATAAGTTATCAACTCTGCCTGGCAATAACCTCCATAGATGATTCTATACTACCTTTGTATTTCGGCATCTATAATGTTCTTTAGATTAAGCAAAAAACTTAACTTCTTAATTGCTGCAATATACATACAATCACGCCCTTTTCCCGTTGGGGTAGGCAGAGACTACTTCTTTCTGCTACAATATCAACAAGTTAAATCAAAAGTAACCTTTGCACTTACGTTTATATTTACATTTATATGTTTTTAACTTACTTTTACGGCGTAGTCAATAACTCTCTTGACTCCAACGAGAACACGCGACATTTTGTTTGTTTCTACAGATTCCACTTAAAACTAAACTGAATTAAAAATAGGACTAAATTTTAATAAAAACAAATGAAATTAAAATTAATGAGGACGAAGTCCAATCCACAGATTACTATATGATTCAGAGACGTAAAGTAATGCCAAAAAGTCGGCAACTGTCAATCAATTTGTCATACCAAACTACTGACAGATGACAAGCTACAGCAACTGTCAATAAAGTTCTTGTGGTAGTGATGAGCTTATATAATCGACTAATTTTATCGATATGACAATAAATTGGCCAACTGCGGGTGGGTTTGCACATGTAGGATTCCGTACCATAGTATAATACATTTTTAACACAATCCAAAATGAAGTGGCATATTAGTACACTTAAAAGGAACATAATACAATGTTTTATTGAACAAAATTTGCCTCATAACACGTTTTTTGTATGGGGACCCTCTTTGATATAGTCATTATTTTATTCGTTGTTATAGCAGCCATATTTTTACATAGAGCGTTTGTCCACAGCAACGGCACCGGGATGTCAACGAGAACGAGATTTATCCAAGCCGATTTTAAAATTACGTGCCGGCGAGTTTGTCCACCGCCACCGGTCCCGGTGGTTCTGTTTCTTGTAGCTGTGTAGTGTGGCAGATGCGTTTCCATAGAAATAAAACAAACAACCTCACCTACCCTAAAAAAGGCAGACAGACCCAAAGACAATTCGAAAGACGCAATACGGCACAATTACTACTACAGAACCGTCCGATTACACTGCACGATTATTTTTACGAATCGTGTTTTCGCAATTACACTGCAATAATATAGGCGGACCGGGTCCTTCTTTGCTCCCTAATTAGGGACCTTTACTGCCTTACTCTTATTACACTTGCCTGATTAAAGAGTTAGGAACCCTGATTCAGAATCGTGGTTACCCTTATACTCGAGTATTTAATATTACTGAACTTGCTGGCACTCGTGTTTACGAGTCCATTACATCAGCCTTTATAAAGTATGTAAAAAAAACAATAACCGATCGAACGGCGCCGGGCGCCGGCTGTGTGTGGACAAGATCAAACGTGTTTTGTATTGCCAGCCAATGCCGGCAGATCGGCGTCAAAATCTCTAAACGATTTCTTGCGGAGCGGTCGCGCCGATCCACACGAAATATCGGTGGCCGGGATGACGTCGCTCGTTGCCGGTCATGCTGTGGACAAGCTGCCATACTATACATATGTACCGCTACTTCGGTATGACGGCGCCGTCATCTCGTTCTCGTTGACGTCCCGGTGCCGTTGCTGTGGACAAACGCTCTAAGTATGGCCAAACTTGAAGTCTCTATTACGTTTCATAAGATCGAGCAATTTTTTTTTTTTTTTTTTTTTACGGTTTAGGACATACAGATGGACGGACGGAGGGACAGTTGCGAACACAACAGGACTATTATCTTTTCTGTGATATTACATTATGTTACGTCGTGCGACATAGGTGGACGGTGGTCCCAAAACCTAACGCACGTTCAAATCTTCTCTAAATATTAAGGGGTTACAGTACAACGGTCAGTTCTACAACATTCTATGTTTATTAGTTACTCCATCTTTTATGTATTCGAAAATGTGGACAAATTCTACCCTCTGCCAGTATTATTATCTTTTCTATGCCTATGCATAACTTCCTTAAAAAAAGGAGCGGGTAACCAATAAGAGCTAAGTTGCCTCTACAAAGTATCATACATTTTAATAAATAAAACAAACAGGTATGCATTTTATTTACTTATACGTAATTTAATTGCTTAAAATTATATCATAGTCACAATTCACCAGGTTAATGTCATATTTATCGACCTTTCCACAACATCAACGTGGAAGGTATTTTATCCATAATTTTGCTTAGGTGACTAGAATTTAAATTCCTTGTATTTCTTCGCCTGTTTGGAATCCGTGTTTTGCTGCCGCTTTCTTTTATTCTGCAACAAGAAACAATGCATTAAAATATATATCCAAATAGCATTAATAGATTTAAGGTTATATAATAATTTATAACCCAAAACTATAATAAGAGCACTAAATTTCATTGCAATCAACCAATGGACTTAATAACGAGAACCGTCAAAGTCACGTACTTACAATAAAAAAAAAGCATAGCTAATAGCGGGAAAACTTTTTTCTTAATGGATGGCTTGTATCGTAGTTTACCTTTTGCCTAGCGACGTGGTCTGCCAACATATCGGATAAATCTTCCTGTGCTTTATTAGGCCGGTGCTCTCTCAAGTGCCTCTCATATCGTGCTGCTACCGCTTCGGGCTCTAATTCAAGCTCTGATGGATCGAGCGCCACTTCTACACCACCCGTTCTGGTTTCCACGCCTTCACTTGTCGTGCCCGCTGTTGCGGTTGTTCGTTTACCTGTAGGACAAATCAGTATAAAAAGAAATTAATAAAACAAACAAAAATATTAGTCAACATTATTGTAGGAAAGAAAATTGAAGTGCAAAAAGAGACTGCCGAAACCCGGGATTGAACCGGGGACCTTTAGATCTTCAGTCTAACGCTCTCCCAACTGAGCTATTTCGGCTATATAGAGATGCTTAAAATTGTCGATCTACTCCTTTGTAGGAATGTTACATCTGTACACAATATGTTGAAAATGGGTATTTTCAAAATGTTAAAAAAAAATTTAATTCACATTGTAAATATGACATTCCTCTACATGTTTTATTTTAATTCTTTCTCGATTAATGTCTTTACCGCTTAAGTTCCATAAAATAACATTTGTAATTTTCAACAACCTAAATTCGCTACAAAATAATAAACAAACATAGACATCAAAGTAGGTTTGCATCAAAAGCCACCTAGCGGAACTATAGTGGAACTAGTACTAGTGTAGTAGTGGAACTATTTTTTCTACTAAAAACGGCTCATTGTGATAGGATTTTTAACAATATGTAAACATGAGTATTTTAGCACTTTTTTAAGGGTTCCCCGTACCTTAAAAGGTAAAAAGGAACCCTTATAGGATCACTTTGTTGTCCATCTGTCAAGACCCTTAATCTTCGGAAAGCGTTGAGGTATCATATTGAAACTTACACTAAATACTTGGTTAAGGTATCTTTCGGCTGTGAAAAATTCAAACCTGTAAGTCAACGCGATCAAAAGATATGACCGTTTATGTCGCATATTTTTCAAATAGGTTCAGCTGTTTTCAAATAATCGATGAACATACATTTTTTTTAAATGTGAGTGATTTATCTACGTAGCGTAGATGACTCATTGCTATTACAATCTAGCCTTATAACTAGGCTAATAAGTAATTTTATTTTAACTTAATTTACTATTAAAATATTACTAAGAAAGTGTCCATTAACACTTTTCCCATGTCTCTATTAAGGGGAAGACACTTTGTTATTGTGTTCTTTTAAATAGCGTGAACGAAAATACATAAAAACAAAAAAAGATTTCAAATATATTTTTTTTATAGATTACTCTCAATGTGGGTTGTACATTACTGGTAGTCTTGTTAACCCCTCCAACTAAGTTAAATATGCTTGTGTCTGGAGTGGGTTCACGTCAATAGTGCAATGGGTGGGGTGGGGACCGAACTCACGACCTCTCGATCGCCAGTCCTACACCTTATCCATTGGGCTTTGCCACTTGAATGGAGAGCCTCCTCCTACTTTAGAAGTAATTAAATAATAAGTATTTCAGACCAGGGTTGGCGGCGGCGCTGATGTCGTAGACGTGGGTGGAGGCCATCATGCCGGCCGTCAGTCCCACACGCCGCTCCGGCAGCACCTGGTACAGCGCGGGCGTGTCGCCGCTGGAATGCACACAACATATACATCAGACATACAGTATGGCAAACAAAAAAAAAGTATCCAAGTATTTGCCGCATACTATAAAACCGCCATCTTGTGATGGTTTAGACATGAATTTGCATAATTATTGCCATGTAAAATGCAAATAATTCGATTCTCAAATTTCAGTAGCCAGACTCTACCTACACAGTATAAAGCAAAGTCGTCCTTGCTGAGAGAGTAAGCTGAGTGAGTCTAACTAGATGAAATAAAACTCCTGTGAGGATTTCATGCAGTTTACTGCCTACTGGATGGAACAATACCAGTGACAGCCAAGCAACTAAATAAAACATGCTATTTGTAAGTTTTAGTTTTGTGTAGATTTGAAATTGGCATTTAATTACCGCGCAAAAATCGTCGTCAGAGCAGCCAGGCTATTCTGTAAGCTAGTTTACGCATCTCGCAAGCGGAATCCGCGGTGAGTCGTACTAAGTAAATTCAAATCGTAACACGATTGTAATACGGTTGAATTTCGTAACATGTTACGAAGCAAACTTCGCAGTGAGATTTGAATTTCATGAAATTCAAATCTCACTGAGAAGTTCGCTTCCGAGATTAGCTTACAGAATAGCCCTGCAGTACATTGATAGATTAGTAGCGGGACGCACGCATTTTTTGTTCGAGTCTAAACAAGTCTCTTCGTTAGTCGTAAGATCGGAGTTATTCGTGAAAAAAGGTAAAACCCACAGGAAGTAGGAGTATATTAAATCGATGTTTCACCTGACTTGTTAACTAAAAGTAGCTTACAACAGCCATAAAGGAGAAAATCTACCACCATAATCTTACGAAGTTTCAGCAGCCTTCGAGAGTCAGAGTATTGTAAGCCTAACGTGTTCACCATTTTCAACAACATCATCGCTTGCCACCAGGCGAGATAGTGGTAAAACGCTAGCCTATAAGATATATAAAAATAATACTTATATTCAAAATTTAAAACCACCCCCGACTAATCTATTTATAATCAGTTCATTAAGACCATTCCAATGAGCCTAAACACAACAACAAAGCACCGTTGCAATCGCGCGGCTAGTTTGAAGGTGCTCTTAAATGTGTATGCATAGAGTCTGTGCTAAAAGAGAACCGTCGTAGAAATTGAAGTCGCGCGTGTTCTAATTTACTGTTTTGTTGAGTTGACAACACTGCTCTCTCATTGCCAGTACGACTAAACATGTTTGATACTTGGTAGCGGAACCAGAGCGTAATTGATAGTGCAACAATAATGCTCACCCTTCAACATCACTCTCCTGTTTCTTCTTCCTCAGCTCGATGGTGTCGGGTGTCTCCATCCCGGGGGGCACGGAGCTGATCCCCAGCGGGGTGACCAGCCCCTCGCCGGGGGTGGCCACGCCGGCCGCCACCTCTCCCTCGCCTGGCTTCTCGTCCTCCTCAGACTCTTCTGCACATTTTATAAAAGGAAATTGGTTACAGAAATTAATTTAATACTCTCTATAAATTACGTAGTATAATTGGATAATAAGTAGTATATTTAGATAGTATGTAGTATATTTAGATAATAAGTAGTATATTTAGATAGTATGTATTATATTTAGATAATAAGTAGTATATTTGGATAGTGCGTAGTATATTTGGACAGTAAGGAGTATATTTGGATAGTAAGTAGAATATTTGGACAGTAAGGAGTATATTTGGATAGTAAGTAGTATATTTGGATAGTGCGTAGTATATTTAGATAATAATTAGTATATTTGGATAGTGCGTAGTATATTTGGACAGTAAGGAGTATATTTGGATAGTAAGTAGAATATTTGGACAGTAAGGAGTATATTTGGATAGTAAGTAGTATATTTGGACAGTAAGGAGTAAATTTGGATAATAAGTAGTATATTTAGATAGTATGTAGAATATTTGGATAATAAGTAGTATATTTGGATAGTAAAGTAGTATATTTGGACAGTAAGTAGTATATTTGGATAGTAAGTAGTATATTTGGACAGTAAGGAGTATATTTGGATAGTAAGTAGTATATTTGGACAGTAAGTAGTATATTTGGATAGTAAGTAGTATATTTGGACAGTAAGGAGTAAATTTGGATAATAAGTAGTATATTTAGATAGTATGTAGAATATTTGGATAATAAGTAGTATATTTGGATAGTGCGTAGTATATTTGGACAGTTAGGAGTATATTTGGATAGTGCGTAGTATATTTGGACAGTAAGTAGTATATTTGGATAATAAGTAGTATATTTGGACAGTAAGGAGTATATTTGGATAGTAAGTAGTATATTTGGATAGTAAGTAGTATATTTGGACAGTAAGGAGTATAGTGAGGAGTATATTTGGATAGTAAGTAGTATATTTGGACAGTAAGTAGTATATTTGGATACTAAGTAGTATATTTCGACAGTAAGTAGTATATTTGGATAGTAAAGTCGTATATTTGGACAGTAAGTAGTATATTTGGATAGTAAGTAGTATATTCGGACAGTAAGGAGTATATTTAGATAGTGAGTAGTATATTTTGCTTATCCTGTTACCTTTTACCATAAAAAAGTATGTAGTATATTTGGATAGTAAGATTAGTAAGTAGTATATTTGGATAGTAAGTAGTATATTTCGACAGTAAGTAGTATATTTGGATAGTAAAGTAGTATATTTGGACAGTAAGTAGTATATTTGGATAGTAAGTAGTATATTTGGACAGTAAGGAGTATATTTGGATAGTAAGTAGTATATTTGGACAGTAATTAGTATATTTGGATAGTAAGTAGTATATTTGGACAGTAAGGAGTAAATTTGGATAATAAGTAGTATATTTAGATAGTATGTAGAATATTTGGATAATAAGTAGTATATTTGGATAGTGCGTAGTATATTTGGACAGTTAGGAGTATATTTGGATAGTGCGTAGTATATTTAGACAGTAAGTAGTATATTTGGACAGTAAGTAGTATATTTGGATAGTAAGTAGTATATTTGGACAGTAAGGAGTATATTTGGATAGTAAGTAGTATATTTGGACAGTAAGGAGTATAGTAAGGAGTATATTTGGATAGTAAGTAGTATATTTGGACAGTAAGTAGTATATTTGGATAGTAAGTAGTATATTTCGACAGTAAGTAGTATATTTGGATAGTAAAGTCGTATATTTGGACAGTAAGTAGTATATTTAGATAGTAAGTAGTATATTTGGACAGTAAGGAGTATATTTAGATAGTGAGTAGTATATTTTGCTTATCCTGTTACCTTTTACCATAAAAAAAGTATGTAGTTTATTTGGATAGTAAGATTAGTAAGTAGTATATTTTAATAGTAAGTTAGTAAATTTAGTATATCGCTTGTCTGATGAAAGAGAGAAAGAAATATGATGTATTCAGCAAATGTCACTTAAAGTACAGATAAAAATAATTAATGAATTTTAAAAAACTGAACATGTTTATAGAATATATAATTCAACTGAAACAGACAATAGCAGGTGCTGAAACTGGTTATTTTCAGAACAAATATCTAGATTTCCTCATTCCTGGATCAAAGACCCTAAAACCGGGACTCTGATTTTCAGGCCTCAAAGCGATGTCGTCTGTTAACAGTTACTTTGGCACGCAATTTTTTTTTAAAGTAGAGTACCATCAGGGAGAAAACCTGCCGCCATAACTTTACGTACGGTGTTCCGGCAGAACACGTCCTTGAGAGTCAGACTATTCTGGCCCTAGCATGTTCACTTTCTTCGACCTCTGCGCTTACCACCAGGGGAGATAGTGGTCAAGCGCTATCCTATGAGATATAAATAATAATGATTGTATTACCTTCTTCGGATTCTTCCTCAGATTCCGATTCCAGTTCTCCCCACATAGTCCTGTCGATGTCTTGGTCCTCAGCATCCTGAATTAAATATACAAATAGAAAACAATTATTTCAATTGTAGATTGTTTTTAACCGACTTAACAAAAAATGAGGAGGTTCTCAATTTGTCGGAACCTTTTTTCTTATGTATGTTCACCTACTCGAAGATGCCTGAACCGATTTGAAAAATTCTTTTTTGTTTCAAAGGGTACCCTTCCCAGATGGTTCCATTTCAATTTTAACGAAATCGGCCGAGCCGTTTTTAATATATCAACATTTGTATTACGATGCATTTACTTATCTCGACGACATACTTACTACTGGCACAGATTATATAATAGTTACTGCGTCTACTGGCTACTTTGACGTTTGGAGTCGGTTTTTTTAGTTTTTTAAACGATTTTAAATAATAAAATTTAAAATGCCTGAGCAACAGCAGTTATATTGCGTTGCTTCACATCCTCTGGAGATGGTTGTTTGGTTGTTATGCAACTCGCTCGAAGGTTCGGAAATTTTGTATTAGGAAATTTTAAAACTAAGTTAATAATGATTTATCTGTAACCTAATTATTTCCAAATTTTCAATATTACTGATATCTTGATGATTTTGATTCTTGAAATGTTAATTTAATTTATTTTTTTGTGTTCGCTTTCACATGTCATAAATAAAACTAAATAGACGGACTTACATACAATATCGACGAACACCCAAATGTGAACTCTATTTTTTGTGAAATAAACATTCATATCATTTCAATCTTATTTTTATTTTATTTCCGGATCGATCACGAAACTACACTTTACCTAATACATTGATCGTATCTTTGTGTGTAGATAAAAGAGCACTCTCTTTTATCTACACACACAAAATCCTAACAATATATCTAAATCACTACATATTATAAAACAAAGTCCCCCGTCTGTCTGCCTGTGCGCGATAAACTCATAAACTACTAAACGTATTTTCATGCGGTTATCACCAATAGACAGATTCATGAGGAAGGATTAGGTGTAATCCACTAAGGTTTTGTGTAAATTGGTTGAAATATGATGATGATTGTTTAATATGTTTCATACTCGACACAACAAACTGTTGCAAAAATGTAGGCATACATGTTATAACCGTGCGAATCCGGGACGGGTCGCTAGTATATATCTATAAATCCAAAATCCCTAGAATACAATGAAATACTCACATCCTGTCCACTGCTCTGATGACCAAACACGTCCCCGTACAATGGTTTCCCCTGCTCGTCGACGGGGGGTTTCCCCCATCCCCCAGCGTGGTACCCGAACGCGCACCCGTCAGGTATGGGCGCGTTCAGCCCGGGGATCTTCAAGTTGGGGTAAGAGGGAGGAGGGCCGTAACGCTGCTGGGCTATAAGCCAGGGTGGTGGCACCTAGAGGTAAGTAATTGTTATTTTATTAGTCACTGTTTTAATTACATTGTTATATACAATCCATATATACGTAGTGTAGGGCGCCCTCACGCTAGATGGAGCGATGATATACGCAAGCTGGCTGGCAGCGGCTGGAAACAAAGAGCTGATGATCGAGCTCAGTGGCGTGTCATAGGTGAGGCCTATGTCCAGCAGTGGACGGAGATAGGCTGATGATGATGATGATGATACAATCCATCATCCATATAACTAACAATGTACAAAAATAATAAGTGCGCAACGCTTTTAAAAAACATTACTGCTTAAATTATTCAGAGCAATATTTTTTTTATTTTTAATATCTTATAGGGTAGCTTTTGACCACTTTATCGCCTGGTGGTAAGCGATGATGTGGTCGAATATGGTGGATACGCTAGGCCTCAAGGACTCTGTGCTGCCGGAACACCGTAAGGTTATGGAAGCAGATTTTCTCCTTGATGGTGGTAAGCTACTATTTGGTAGCAGGTCAGGCGGAACATCGATATAAAATGCTCCTAACACCTGTTGTAAGAGAGAAAAGAAATGAATGAAAGAAGGTAAGTAAACGTTTTAAGTTAAGGTCATTTTCTCGTTGAGAAATTTTCGTTCGTTGAGAAAAGAATTGAAGAATAATTTTGGTTAGTAATTTGGTGGAGCAATATTACCTTCTGCGATCCAGGTCCGACGGGCATTCCTAGGGCAGTCCTGAGCTCTTCAGAGAGGTCCCCAGGCTTTTTCTCGCGCAGTCTCGTCTCGAACTCCTTGCCTTCGTAGTACAGGTCGCCGTGGATCGTCATGCGGGGCTTCGTCTGCCATCTACAATGTTGCATGTTGTTGAAGCTCATATATCACTACAATACATATTATAAAATAATAAAGATAGTTTAAAAACTAAAACAACTGACTTCCATGCCCCGCGAGTCAGTTTCAGTAGCGAGTTTGAGACGTTTATCGTCATTATCTCTGGAGATACTTATCAGATCTCGATGAAATTACAATGGGACCACCTCGATAATGTACTCTACCGATTAAAAAAATAATCATTCTAATTGGTTCACAATAAACGGAGTAATCGCGTAACATACATTGTATATTAAAAAAAAACATACAGACGAATTGAGACCCTCCTCCTTTTCGGAAGTCGGTTGACAAAGTCCACCGCTGTTTGTTCGCAATGAACTCAAAAACTACTGAAAGGATTTTCATGCTGTTTTCACCAATAGACATATTCGTAGTAATTCATGAGAAAGGTTTATGTGTATATTCATTGACGGTTTGTGTAAATTGGTTGAAACATCACGATGATTGTTTTCATACTCGACGCAACAAACTGATGTAAACAGATGCAGAAGATTACTCGCAAATGTGGGTTGCACATTACTAGTATTCTTTTTAACCCCCTCAAACTAAGCTAAATATGCTTGTGTCTGGAGTGGGTTCACGTCAATAGTGCAATGGGTGGGGTGGGGATCGAACTCACGACCTCTCGATCGCCAGTCCGACACCCTATCCTTTGAGATATCGTCGTTATAAATATATATGCTCTGCCCGTGCGAAGCCGGGGCTGGTCGCTAGTATAATATAAAGATCATGATTATCTATGATGATTATCTATGACACGCCACTTTGCAAGTGGCGTGTCATAGATAATCATGATGAAAAATGATGTAGGTCATTTGTCATGGACGCCGGGACCACGTTGAATTCAGATTTTATTTAAACAGTGATATAATTAAAAAAAACTGTTATTTATTTTATGGTATGGTGCAAGAAGATAAGACCGCGTGACAAGAAAGGCAATGGACACAAAAGTGAACGGAAGAAAGTGTGTAGGTGCGAGAAATTCCGCTGTGTGCTCCCTTGGAAGTATCTACAGATTTTAGACCCCAACCCTCTCCCACCAGTCCCACCCCTCCTCTCATGAAAGAAAATACAGTTATTTTTCTCTAAAAACTTTGTTCCTTTTCTTACTAAGTTATGAACACCGAACATGCACATACCGCTTGTAATCTCGCGTTTCCCATCGTCAATAATATATAGTATAGATAGATAGATAAACACTTTATTTGCACACCAATAATTACAGAAAATACTTATTCTAAGTAATGCAAACGGCGGTCTTATCGCTTAAAGCTAAGAGTAGTATTGCGAGACTGTGACGGACGGTGGTGTATCTATGTATATCTATCTTTTTCAATATAGATTATAGATAATAATCTTGAAAACGCACATTTCATGTCATTTGGGGTCATTGTCACCCACGGGAGGTCATTATTACCTTCCGGCGTCCGTAATCTGAGACCTCAATAATACACGTGATCTCTCCTTGGTGAATCTAAATGAGTGACCACTGGTGGTGTGGTGGTAGGCAGCAGCCGTGTATAGAACAACGCTAGCCTACACAATTTTTTTTAAATATCATTTTTAGTAAATATATGATGGATATATGATATACCTGGCGCAGCTGGAAGAGGAGCTGAAACACATAAGATGGCACATTCTGAGGTTATGTGAAGTCCGAAGACAGGGAGAGGACACCATAACCTTAGAATCGGGCCGTCTTATGTACTACAGATAAGGAGATCAATCAACCATCCCAAGGCGGCGTCGGGGTTCTGGTCAACAAGGTTCTCAGTGACAACGTTGTAGAAATCTCCAGTGTGTCGACCAGGGTAGCGTACCTCATAATTAAGTTAACCAAGAGGTACAGCCTCAAGGTTATACAGGTTTACGCACCGACCTCGGCACATTTGAATGATGAGGTGGAGAGCATGTATGAAGATATCTCCAGATCTTTACACACCACCTCCAAGGCTCACTACAACGTTGTCATGGGAGACTTTAACGCCAAAAGGGGAGTACAGACTTGCGTCTATAGGACCACACGGTTTTGGGAGTAGGAATCACACGGGGCAAATGCTCGTCAATTTCCTCGAGAAAGAGGGGCTCATCTTGATGAAATCGTTCTTAAAGAAACAGCCCCAAAAGAAGTGGACGTGGCAAAGCCCCGACACTGTGACTAAAAACGTGATTAACTTCATCGTTACGGACAAACGGCGCATATTCAGAGACGTCTCAGTTATCACTAGGTTCAATACTGGAAGTGATCACCGACTTGTACGAGGCTCTCTGGATATTGACTTCAAAGCCGAGAGACCCCGATTGATGAAGTCCACGCTCCAACCGAACAGACGCCAAACCGTTGTTGGGTCCGAAACATTCCAATTAAAATTGGAAAATCGATTCGCTCGAACAAATGCTCGAACATTCGAAACCACAGATGACGTAGACCAGAAACTCGAAGAAGTGGTGGAAATCCTCAGGGATGAAGGGACGAAGTTTTGCGAGTGCAAGCGTACGGGCAAAAAGTCCAAACATTCGACAGAAACACTTCGGCTAATGGAAGAGAGACGAACAGATCCTTTGTCAGCTTTGTCAACTAAACAGGTGCGCAACGAAACCATAAAGAAGATGGCGCGACGCGACCTCCGATCCTCTAACACGCTCTTAAAGAATCAATTGAGCAGAATCGGGGGTCGAAAGTGTTCGTCCAATCTCTGGGTAGAAGCCACCTCTTAAAGCTGACAACGTCAACGGGGAACGTCGTCACATCCAAGTCGGAGCTCTTCTACGGCAAACTCTACGCATCGCATGCTTCAAGGCCCGTACCCGATACTGAGGATTCTAGAGCCACCTTAACCCGCCACTTCACAAAGATCTGCCCTCACGATCTGAAATCACGATGGCCCTTAAACAGCTCAAAAATGGAAAAGCCACAGGCGAAGACGGAATCACAACAGAGCTTCTAAAAGCCGGAGGAGCTCCAGCAGTTCAACAGCTTCAGCAACTCTTTAATTCCGTTCTTTTCATTGGGAGAACTCCACAGGCGTGGAACAGAAGCATGGTGGTTCTATTTTTCAAAAAAGGAGACAAAACCCTATTGAATAACTACCGCCCGGTTTTGCTTCTGAGCCATGTCTACAAGCTGTTTTCAAGGGTCACCACGAACCGTCTTGCGCGAAGACTCGACGAGTTCCAACCTCCGGAACAGGCCGGGTTTCGAAGCGGTTACGGCACCATAGACCACATCCACACGGTGCGGCAGATAGTACAGAAGACTGAAGAGTACAATCGGCCCCTGTGCTGAGCATTTGTGGACTATGAGAAGGCCTTCGACTCAATCGAAACCTGATCTGTTCTCGAGTCCTTGCAGCGTTGCCAAGTCGACTGGCGATATATCGAAGTGATGAGATGTCTGTATAATGCTGCAACGATGACTGTTCAATTACAGAACCAGCGAACTAAACATGTCCACCTGCGTCGAGTAGTGAGACAGGGGGACGTCATATCCCCGAAACTATTCACTAACGCCTTGGAGGATATGTTTAAGAGGCTAGACTAGAAAAATTGTGGCATTAACATCAACGGCAAGTACATCTCTCACTTACGATTCGCAGATGACATCATCATTATGGCAGAGACGATGATGACCTACAAAGGATGTTGAATGGCCTTGCTGATTCTTCTCGTCGCATCGGTCTCCGGATGAACTTGGATAAAACCAAAGTCATGTACAACGAGCACGCTGTTCCGGAACCGATTGCCATAGATGGAATCCCACTCGAAGTTGTCACTAAGTATGTTTAAATCCAGGGAAGAATTCAGCTGGGCTGGGCAGCATTCGGAAAACTCCGTCGAGTCTTCTCGTCGCCTATACCGCAGTGTCTAAAGACAATAGTCTTTAACCAGTGCCTCCTACCTGTGATGACATACGGAGCCGAGACGTGGACACTCACAGTTAGACTGGTCCACCAATTTAAAGGCGCTCAGCGAGCTATGGAGAGAGCTATGCTCGGTATTTCTCTGCGGGATCGAATTCGGAACGAAGTAATTCACCAGAGAACTAAAGTGATCGACATAGCTCAACGAATTAGCAAACTGAAGTGGCAGTGGGCTGGTCATATCTGCCGCAATACTGATAACCGTTGGGGTAGACATGTCCTGAAGTGGAGACCGCGAATCGGCAAAAAAAAATTGACCACAGTCAGTTATCCAACGCCAAATCACTACGCCGAATCACTACCAACTTTCATTTCCAGACAACAAGAATTCTATCTTCAAACGCATCGTCATTTTACATTAGGTGAGATGTAGATAGATGGTATAGATAGAGTATAATATCATTTATAGGCATAGAACAAATGATAGAAACGGTAATATGTAAGATCTTGAATACCTATAAAATTAAAAGTCACTTACCATACTATGTTGTTTTATTTTATTTATTCTTCAATGTACCTAGATTTGTAAATAAAAAAAACCCAGTTGTCATACTGGGACATGTGATCGTAAATTATAGAGTGTGCACACTCGATTTTACAACCACACACACAAAATGTAATTGGTATTCAGTCAGTATTTTCTGAGGTATACATTATACACAGTGTGAAAATGTCAAGAGTTTATTGCGGATTATAAATTGAGCGAAAAGCGCCAGAAAAGCACGTTTTTTGTATGAGAACCCTTTTTGATACTTTCTTCTTTAGTTTTTATTTTGTTAAATACAAACTCTGTGAAAATATCATATGTCTCTACCTACTGCGGTTCAAAAGATATAGGTAACCCTGTGACAGACGGACGGACGGATAGCGGAGTCTCAATAATAAATAATAAATAAATGTATCTCTTTTTGTGTATGCAAGCCTAAAAATGACTAACTGTATATATATAACCAATCTATAAGACTACCATTTTTCTTGACGTCTGATGGTAAAAAAGATAAATCTTCTAGTAAAATATCTTACTTGAAGAAAGCATCGTGCAGTTTCTGGTAATCGATATCAATCTTTCCCAGCTTGGGTCTGGTCCTCTCCCTCATCTTAGCCTTCAAGGTCTTGGTCTCTTCCTTATCCTGGAGCGAGGCTCGCATCTCCATGATGCCGGTCTTCTTGATGAAGTCAGGAAGGTCGAACGGAGGCTTCTCTATACCACGCTTGCCTTGGAGGTACTAGGGAGAAAGAATACAATACAATAACACTTTATTGATTATCAATAAAACAAATTGTACAAAAACAAAACAACAAAATAAAATTAACCGAATGGCAACACAATCGGCGGTCTTATCCCTTGAAGCCATTTCTTCCGGACAACCTCAGCATTGAAAAAATGAAATAAAAACAAATCATGGCGGTAGCGTAGCGGAATATGAATCATATTCATAATTCATAATTTTTTATTTGCCAAAATCAGCAGCTCAGGTAATTAATGACACATCCGGCTGATATCAATGACTGCTATGGAAATGGCGTTCTGGAATCACTTTCACGTTACATTGGGCATAGAATGTCTACGGCGGTTTTTTTTTCTAGATTTTTCATCATCGCCTAAGGGTGCTTTGTGAACGAGCAAGAATAAAGGGAATTATTTTAAAAATATATTTTATAGGCTAGCGTTGGGCTACTATTTCACCTGTTGGTAATATATGATGCGAACGGAACGAATGGGAATTGGTCCTCAAGGACAGCTGCCGCCGCCGGAACACATTAGATGTTTGGCGATATATTTTCTAACTAGAGGGTGATAGCTGGCCAGGCAGACACTAGATAGTGTCACCATGCAAATTTTTGATTGACTCCTAAGCTATCGGAGTGTTCCATGTGGCAAAAGTGTACAGAACCGAAGGTAGAGCCCGTAAGAGATAGCCGGTATTTTTCTGAAGCTTGTGTGTTGTAACCATAAGGAACTAAGGAACACCCTTAAGATTGTCGCGATGTCTGCTGTGATCAAGAGCATTTTTTTATGTTGTAGTTAAGTTTTTTTTTATATCTTATCGGCTGGCGTTTGACCACTATCTCGCCTGGTGGTCAGCTATGATGTGGTCGCACATAGTAAACACGCTAGGCCTAGAATACTCTTAACTCTCAAGGGCTATGTGCTGCCAGAACACCGTAATGTTATGGCGGCAGCTTTTCTCCTGTATGGAAAGCTACTTGTTGGTAGGAAGTCAGGCGGCACATCCATATAATATGCTGGAAAAAGTATTTTAGGTAAAACATTATGTAACGCAGTAGGACCTACATAAATACTGTTTATGTCCAAATAACAGCATCAAAGGATTTGATTAATAAGCTCCAAAAAAATTCTGCATGGTGAATCTGCCCCCGGAAGATATCTCATTGATACTTAAGGATGTAGGTACGAATAAAATATTAATTTCCTGAAAGTTTTAGATCTCTAATACAATAGGGATGTTGCTTGGGTCAAAACATAGTAATTTTAATTAGTCTGTCAATTCGATTATCATAAAATATTGGACACGTATTTTTACCCGACTGCGCGACGCAAAGGAGAGGTAATGTGTTTATCAGTCTATGTATGTATGTTTGTTCCTTTGTGGCACACTAGAGACCAAACGTGTGGGCCGATTTTGATAATTGGCACATCAATAGATTCGCCATGCTAGCGCGAGTGTCAACGAAAACATAAAAAATTGAAAAATTCAAAATGGCGGATTTCAGACGCCAAAATTTGGGGTTCAAAAAAAATTTTTTTTTTTCAAAACCTATCGAGTGGGGTATCGAATTAAAGGTCTTAAAATGGAGATTCAAAATATATTTATAACAAATAATTTATGATCGTATAAATCGAAAAAAAAAACGATTTTACATGCCGCGTTAGTTTCAGTAACAAGCCCACTTTCAGTAACAAGTTTGCGTTGCTTATCTCTTTTTTTTTTAAATTAATTAAAGATTACTCGCAATGTGGGTTGCACATTACTAGTATTCTTGTTAACACCTCTAACTAAGCTAAATATGCTTGTGTCTGGAGTGGGTTCACGTCAATAGTGCAATGGGTGGGGTGGGATTCGAACTCACGACCTCTCGATTGCCAGTCCGACACCCTATACATTGGGCTATTGCCGCTTATATCTCTGAAGTTACTTATCAGATCTCAATAAAATTACAATGAGACCAAACGAAAATCATATTAACTCAAACAAAAAAAGAATTTTCCAAATCGGTTAAAAATTGATGGAGTTCTGAGGTAACAAACAACCTCTTCCTTTTGGTATAGTCGTTTAATAGTACAACTGTAAAGTAAGTAAGCTTAAAAAGCAATACCCTATCTATTAAATCTAAGGAATTTGCCGTCCTTTACTTAACTAAAAAGTGTAAAATAAAACATTAAATTAAAAAATCAAAAAATCCGACTGCGCAAAAAGTGAAGTGTTAAAAAACGAACTGAAAAGAATAAAACAAGTAAGTCTAGTAGTTTAGACTTCTGTTTAGGGATATCAAAAAACTATACCATTTAAATTCTTTCTCGGTCGATAGTGTATCGACCGAGAAAGAATTTAAATGGTATAGAGAATTCAAATATATAATTTAATAATATAGAGACTTAAACAGTCGGGACACATTAATCCCCATTCGTTCCATTAATGTGTCCCGACTGTTAAATTCTCTACAATCCATATAACAATGTATAATTTATTTTATGAGTGTATCGACCGAGAAAGAATTTAAATGGTATAGTTTTTTGATATCCCTAAACAGAAGTCTAAACTACTAGACTTACTTGTTTTTTTCTTTTCAGTTCGTTTTTTAACACTTAACTTTTTGCGCAGTCGGATTTTTTGATTTTTAATTTAATGTTTTATTTAAATTTACAAATCAATTGAAATTGACAAAGATAAAGAGCGTCAAAGTTCGAGAGTGGGGGCTCGTCACGTCACTAACCGCTAGAAAGTAGTACATAGCGGTTTGTGTCACGCGGAATTTCAACGCTCTATATCTTCGTCATTTTTTGTTTAATCGAAAAAATAAAAAATATGTATCCAATATTTTTTGATAATGCAAATGACAATTAAAACATTTTTTTTAGTAAACTAGCCTATTGTTTTTTTAAAAGCAAAAATATGTAATATATATAATCGCACATAATATATATAAATCGCACTCGTACCTTCTACTAGAGCGGTCGCTGCAAAATTTGCCGATCGCTCCGATGCTGACTAACATTTTGCGCTGCGTTGACTAAACGCACGTAAAGTAAATCGCGATGGCGCAATCTAAGCGCTCCGATACTATATTGGTAAACGAGTTCCTGGCCTTCGTGCAGAACAAACTGGACGTCATGGATGAAGTGAGTCTCTCCCAGATTTGTACGACCAGCTACACAGAGGCTGAGATCATCGCCGCCAAGAAGTTCTTGGCCGACACCGCTGCCACTTCCATCCGGCTTGCTACACGACATAAGGATGGAACAGGCAAGAAGGACCTGCAGGAAATCTTCAGGGTTTTCAAGGAGACTGAACCTGACGACGTCCCAACGTACGTGGCGAAAGACCTCTACAAGCTGCCGCCAATAACGTGGGATCATGTGGACACCACCCGCATATTGAAGGACATCATGTTGAGGGCTGACGTCACCGATCTAAGGATGAAACTCGAGGCATGGGAATCCACGGTGTCTGAATTACGTAGCGAACTCGTGGCGTTGCGAAATAGTGCTGCTCAGGCAAAATTGCCGTCGCCGGCCTCGACGCAAAACGTCACCGTGCGCTGTCCCGTCAAACGCAACACGCGACTCAGCACTCCTGCGGTGTCACATGACGCAACGACTCCGCGGGCTATTGACCAACCTACATTATCGACCTCGGCAACCGATACACCTTCGCCTCAGCTACTGGCTTCTCCTGTGTTACCTGCACCATCCCGGAAACAGAAGAAGTCTTACGCTCAGGTGACCGGACCAAACCGATCTATGCATTCGAATACCACCGTAACTAATAAAAATGCAAGATCGGTTAATAAACCGAATATAGATGCTGATGATGGGTTTACTCTTGTAGAGAATAAGGTCCGGTCACGAAAAAACCGCAACCAACGTGGTACCGCCAAGGGTACAACATCCTCATTACATGCTGTATCCCCGACCACCAAAATTTACATCTCGCGCCTGGACAACGACACGAAGACCGACGATGTCCAGCGATACATCTGCGGGCGGCTATAACGGGAGGACAGCATGCGTATGTGTCTGAAGGAGCTGGAGCAGAAGCGGCCGACAGACTTTAAGTCATACGTGCTGCAGGTTCCAGCCGAGCACAAGAAGATGTTCCTCGTACCGGAGTTCTGGCCTGCAGGGGTATACCGTAAATACAGGGATACTAGACCGGCAAAAATCCCTGTAACTTGTAGTGCTCCTATATTAAAATAGTTATATTTATATGTATGTATATATATACATGTACTGTTTTCTTAAGTTACCTGAATTAAAGATTTATTTATTAATAACAGAAAAAAGATTGTAAAAAAAAGAATTCTTAAGATACTTAGTACCTCTAAATTTCAATTAAACTTCTTCCAGGGGCCGTTTCAACACGATTATAACCCCTAGAGCCTTAGAAAATTATAATTTGTATGGACAACAAGTTCAACATACCTTCCTCTTATAACACCAATGTCTCGGCACCTGCACCGTGTTCCTATGAGCCTTGAGCTGCACCAACAGCTTGGGATCCTTGGCTGTGACGTCATACATCTCCACCACGTCCGGTCGCGACACTAGCTGCTTGAGCTCGGCCACTGACAGCCGGGACAGCTTCTTTAGCTTGCGTTTGGATAGACGCTCCTTTTCATCTGCTGCGTTTTTCTGTTCAAACATAAAATGGAATAGAACATTCATAGGTAAATTTTGATGTACGCAACCACGATATTTATGTCTGTCGCTTCACCCAATGATATATAAAGTTATAAGTTTCATAGTCACTAACATTTTAACAAGATATTTGAACGGGATCTTACCATGTCTTTTTTTATCATATAGGGTAGCGTTTGACGACTATCTTACCTGTTGGTAAGTGATGATGCGGTTCAGGAAGGTAGCACGTTAGGCCTAGAATGGTAACTGGCTCTCAAGGATAGTTGCCGGAACACATAAGATGTTTGCTGACAAATTTTCTAACTTGAGGGTGGTAGCAATGGTAGCTGACCAGGGGGACTGTAAGTCGGACATAGATAGTGTCTTTTTTTTACACCGAACTGGGTAGCACTTGACCACTATCTCACCTGATGTTAAGTGGTGATACGATCGATGATGGAGCGTGCTTCTGCTTACCCAGTAGATACCTATATCCTACCACCATGCGGGGGTTTTTGGTTTCTTAATGATGTTTTTCCTTCACCGGAGGGTCACTGTGAGAACCGCACATAAATTTTTCGATAGCAAAATCCATTGGTGCACGGCGGGGATTGAACTCGGTACCTCTGGCATCAAAGCCGACCATTCTCCCAATACACCACCGGGGCCTCAAAAGTAAAAAAAAAATACCTCAACAGCCTCTTCATCGACGGCAAACTGATCTTGCACTTTCTCAAGAGGTTTGCTCGTGGTGACAGGCACGTCTTTCTCTTCTTTAATCTCTTCCTTTTTCTCCGTGATCTTGAACGACTCGAGGATGTGGTGGAACTGACGGTACATCGGCGCCAGCTCGTGGAAGTGGATGTTTTCTTGCACATATCTGAAGCAGAATTTGTGTATGTTTTTAGGGTTCCTTACCTTAAAAGGAACCCTTATAGGATCACTTTGTGGTCCGCCTGTCTGTCTGTCAAGATCCTTTATCTCCAGAACGCATAGAGGTATCAATTTGAAACTTACACTAAATACTTGGGTTTACGGTATCTTTCGGCTGTGAAAAAACCAAAGCTGTAACTCAACGCGATCAAAAGAATTTACCGTTTATGTCAATTATTTTCGCATATTTTGCGAATACACAAGTGAATCAAAACCTATATGGGGTTGACATATTGACGTTGACGGTACATTGACATAAATTCATAAAATTAAGCAAGAAGCTAGGTCTTGAAGCACTTATATATGAAGAAATCTGAAAACCGTAAATATGTAGTTTAATAACAAAAATAGGTATTTTACTACTACAAACTTACTATTTGCGGTTGGTGCAATACATATTCTATGAATCGAACTCCAAAGTTAAGTTTGTCCTTTAACCTAGTTTGAGAAGTTTGTACGGAAGCCTTGGTGAACGAGTCCAACTCGACTTGGTCGGTTTTTATTATTTTATGTAATAGTTGGTAAACAAGCTGACGGCTCGTCTGACGTTAAGGGTCGGCTCAAACCGCGACGCGACGCGGCGCGCACTTATTAAGAGAGTATTACAAAAAAGAACTTTATTTACTATACAAAAAGATACACATTTCATTGAGTTAGTTCGGCGGCTTCAGGCTGCACCGCGCGGCTTCTGGCTGCGCTGCACGGCGTTGCGCTGCACCGCGGCGCAGCGGGAAGAAACAATTGAACCGCGTGATAAACAATTGAACTTTATTAACTACACAATACGATACAAATTGCATTGAGATTATTTGGTGGCGTCGCGCGTTTTGCTACGTCGCGTCGCGTCTCGTCGCGTCGCGGTGTGAACTGACCCTAAGCAGTCACTGTCGCCTATGAACATTTGCATAACTGTGGGCGCTGATCATGCGTTGCCGACTTTTAAGGAACCCTTTTTAAAGCCTCTGTACGTATTACGTACTTTGCCGCTGAACATCAGCTTCATTATATGAAGCTGTCATATTAACTTATTCATATTATTTAATGACACGTTTAAAGCAAAGTACAAACAACTAATTCATTTCAACTATAGAACCGGTATGACTCACGTAGGTTGAAACTAAACGGCTCGTCGATGGGGCATACAATTATAGGAAATTTGTGATAAACAATAAACCGCTTTTAACGGTGTAATTTTCGATATTTTATTTAAATAAACTGGCCAAGTGCAAGTCGGACTCGCACTCGTAGGGTTCCGTAACACAGTTAAATATTCCATAACTATGATTTTTCGCAACTAAATTTCGAAAAATTCGTATGAAAAACAAAGTTATCTTTGCGGTCGCCATATCTCTAAAACTGCTGACTGTATCTCGTTCAAACCAATTTTCGTTGTTAGTTTTTATTGAGCTCTACAGCATGTATTTTTTTTAGATTTTTCACTCCCATACTTTAAAAGTTAGAGGGGGGGGGGACACACATTTTACCACTTTAGACGCGCCTATCTTTCAAATGATTGACTTTGAGAAAAATGATTTTAGGAACCTCAATGTCATTTTTGAAGACCTATCCATAGACACCCCACACGTATAGGTTTGAAGAAAAAATTTTTTTTTGTTTCAGTTCCATGTATGGGATGCCCCCCCCCTTAAACTTTGTAACCGACTTCACAAAAAAGGAGGAGGTTCTCAATTCGTCTGTATGTTTTTTTTTTTGTTTTTTCTTTGTGTGTATGTTACGCGATTTCTCCATCAATTGTAAACGGATTCAAATGATTCTTTTTTTAATTGGTAGGATACGTTTCCGAGGTGGTCCCATTTTAATTTTATCGAGATCTGATTAGTATCACCAGAGATATGGAGATAAATACCCCAAACATAGGAGATTGTACTAGTTTTAGTAGAAGAGTCCCAAGAAGATTATACACAATGGAGGTTGCTATTGCATATAAGATATTCTTACGGTAACTGTGAGCGAGATAGAAATAAAGGTGGGGAAATTTTTTTTGTAATATCTTATAGGCAAGCGTTTGACCACTATCTCACCTGTTGCTAAGTGATGATGCGGTCGAAGATAGAGAAGTGGACTAGAATGGGAACTGGCTCTCAAGGATAGCTGCCGGAACACATTAGATGTTTGGCGACAGATTTTCTGACTTGAGGGTGGTAGCTGGCCAGGCGGACACTAGATATGTTCTACCACCATGCGGGGGTTATTGGTTTCTTAACGATGTTTTCCTTCACCGGAGGGCCACTGTGAGAAGCGCACATATATTTTTCGATAGAAAAATTCATTGGTGCACGGCGGTTTGGGGCACAATATAGGGAAGTGCCTCTTATAACGTAGTAGAGTGATTCAGTACCCTGTTGGCCATATGGCGGCAATTAATGTTAATAATCGCAAATAATACTTTTTTATATTCATTTTGGAATACAACTAGTCCGTGTTATAAAAGTATTTGGAATTATTGTAATAAAATAGACAATTAATTATCGTGTGTCAGATGCTTTTATTGCACAGGGCCATTTTGGACATTGTCCTATGAGACCTTGATGACATCATTATTACTAGTGAATATTTTCACTTTAGCGCGGCATTTAAAGTCAATTTTTTTAGGGTTCCGAACCCAAAGGCTACCAAATGAACACTTTCTGAGACTTTGTTGTCTGTTCGTCCGTCCGTCCGTCCGTCCGTCCGTGTGTCTATATGTGCGCACTTTACAGATCTGTATCTTCTTAACCGTTATAGGTACACACTTGAAATTTTCAAAAAGTATATATCCGTCAGTGTATAACGGCCCAGACACGAAATTTAATAGATGCATGTAATTTCATTAAAACTTTTTTTGCACTAAAAAGGGTAAAACAAGTTATTTTTCAAAAAAAATAAAACCGACTTCATAACCACAAAAAGGCACTCAAAAGCGAAAAATAATTTACTTAAAATTATTATAAGCGTTACCCACGTCTCTATTTGAAGTCGGTGCCAGCCAAGTCTATTGGATATTAGATAGATGCTATGTATGTAGTAGTAGTAAGTAGGTACATGTAGGTTAGTAAGTAGGTAGATACATGTACTCGTAGGTATTATCTATCTACTACCTATTAGACTTGGCTGGCACCGACTTCAAATAGAGACGTGGGTAACGCTTATAATAATTTTAAGTAAATTATTTTTCGCTTTTGAGTGCCTTTTTGTGGATATGAAGTCGGTTTTATTTTTTTTGAAAAATAACTTATATATTTTTATTTTTGTATAAAAATCGGAAAGCGGTACAGAATATATCTACCTACCAAGTTTCAATTCTGTAGTCCTAACAGTTTCGGAATAAAATGGCTGTGACATACGGACGGACAGACAGACAGACAGACAGACATGACGAAACTATAAGGGTTCCGTTATTTGCCATTCGGCTACGGGACCCTAAAAAATGCTGTTTTGGCGGTCGCACCATATTTCCGTCGCTTCTCTGCCCCTAATGCTGAAGTATAAGTGTGATTATTACTTGTCAATAAATACAAAAGGAAATCTTCGTCAGGCTTACGAAGGTACGACGCGAAGATCTACCAGCCGCTTCGACAAAACATTGTGCTCTTGAGAGACTTCATCAATCTTCTTTTTAAAGAAGATTGATAAAGTAGTACGACATTACCTCTAGAGATTTTTACATACCAGCAGTCATGAGCCTAGTTTGTCTTGCCATAGATTAAACAAATATTTTTACTTGGTACTTACTCAATTTCAGCTTCCTTCTGATTTTCCTTATCACTGCCCTTCTGTATGACTTCAGTAGATTTCTTATCTTGCTGTTTCTTCGCTTCTTCTTTACGTTTCTGCTTGGCTTCCTTCTTCTTCTTCTTCTTGCGTTTGTTCTTGTTCGCTTTGTTTGCTTGTTGCTGCAATAATTTATAAAATTTGAATTTAGCTTCAAGTAGCATATGATAGCATGTGGTAATAATTTGCTGCTCACTTTGCAGAAGATACATAAAAGTAATTTTGTCAAGTGAACTAAATAAACAAATAAAACTGGCCAAGTGCGAGTCAAACTTTTGTCCCGCACACAGAGGGTTCCGAACGCCATCTAACGAATATCTAACGAACTTCTAACACCACCAAGTAAGATAACACTAAAGCTACTTCTACTCGCCAATAGATGTCGGGAAGAGTCTTATTTTAAGTTGCTTATCGATAAAGTTGATTATTGAAAACACAAAACAAAATTTTCTGAAAATGAATCCTAGCTAGATCGATTTATCGCCCCCGAAGTCCCCCGTATACTAAATTTTATTTAATCGTTGGAGCCGTTTTCGAGATTCAGATTCAGATTCCGAAATTAAGGTGAACACGATAGCGCCATCAAAAACAAGTTTTTTTTTATTTTAAACCCTTTAATTTTTAACTTTGTTTTGTTCTTAGTATTTGTTACAAAAATACACCATCTGTGAAAATGTCAACCATCAATTCAATTTCAACTATCACAGTTCATGAGATACAGCCTGGTGACAGACGGCCAGACAGACACACAGACAAACGGACAGCGGAGTCTTAGTAATAGGGTTCCCTTGGTACTCTTAGGGTTCGGAACCCTAAAAATGTGTAAAAGACCTTCAATCTACACCAATATTATAAATGCGAAAGGTCAGTTTGTTTGTGACTTCTTCATGGTCAAACAGCTGAACCGATTTAACTGAAATTTTACACAGGGATAGCCAGTACTATGGATTAGGCTATAGGATACTTTTTAACGCGAGCAAAGCCGCGTGGTACAGCTAGTATATATATGGTGAGAAAGAAAAACTCTAATTGTCATTGAACATGCAATAAAATCTCACCTCTTGCTTAGAAATAATGGGAGGTAATGGTGCATCAGGAATGTTTTCATCATCAGAGTCAGCGTCATCCTCTTCAGCATCATACTCAGTACTGATCACTGGTGCAGGGGGAGCTTCCGGTTCATCTTCTTCTTCTGAAATATAAATAACTCATTGACAACCCATATTTTGGTGATAAGCATAAAGTGAAATGGGTACTGGACACCAGCCCCCTGATTTTCAATCATTCAAAAATCTATTCGGATTAGGAAGCCTCATTTTAAATATAGAATATTCATAAATCCTTGTGCGATTATGTCACGGAAATCTGTCCAATTAAGCTCACAATTTTTTTAAATTTGATATATCAAAAGTAACAGATCGGAGCATTGTGAATTCCAAACATCCAAGTTCGAAGTAAATCTGGCCTTGACCCGTAAAGCTCTTGGCTCTTGGCTCATTTTGGGATTGTTTTAATGAGGTAGCAATATTCACTCTAGCTAGCGATTAAAATAGAAATGCAATTAGTTGCATGTGAGATTGACTATTTTTTACATATTTCAATTCGTTAATTCAAAATTAAATTGAATTGTAACCATTCCCTTTCCAGTTACAATTCATCTTTTACACTGGCTAAAACGTAAAGATGACGAGTCAGAGTAATCTGAGGTCTGCAAAACTCACTTTACATTTTGGAATCGTTTTAATGAGGTAGCTAATAATAACAATATTCAGTTTCTCAATTAAAACATTGGAATTCAATAGTGACTATTTTAGTAGGTATTTAGTATAGTTACTTTGAATTTATTACACAGACACATTTGGTCAGCTAGTGCAACACAATAAATTAAACTTATCTGAATACATCTGGGGCCTTATTCAGTATGACCATTTTAAAGTCTTACCGTGCCGGGTTACGTTATCTCCGCGTTATGGTATTGTCTATGCCAATGAAATCGTGGTAGGGTAAGGTTATGAGCGCGTTTTGAGCTGTCAAAATATCGTGACATATGAGGATGTGTAACGCGCGCGTTTTGTATAATTTACCTATAGTGTGGCATACAGAATACAATTTTTCAATAATGTAACGTGACGCGTTAAGGTTTTAACAACTTCTTCTAAGGGGCGGCGACGGCGATCCAGATATTGCAGGCGATATTATGGGCCTGAATATCTTCTCGCCGGCGCTTTCCATGGAGACTGATGGGCCCGCTCTTCCCTCGACCAGCCCGAGAAAGGAATAGATAGGAATATCGTAAATCGCTCTCCTGTCTAACTGTACATATAGTTAAGTAGTATTAAGTCTTAATTATTTTTCTTTTTATAATGGATCCGCAAACTAGTTCATCAATTAATCACTCTAATAACTTAGTCGCCACTTCGCGGTCAAGTATGCAAACGCTTACGATTGATAGCCTTAACATCGTTCAAGCCAACATCCAACACAGCGTCACAGGTTTCGCCGCCTTACGAAGAAACCTGGAGGAAAATCCAAACACAATTGCACTGGTCCAGGAACCGTACTTATGTCGCGGAAAGGTAAGCGGTTTCAACGCCTTACGGGGAAACGTGTTCTCTCCTCCCTTACAATCAAAAACGCGTACTTTTATATACGTTCCAAATCTATACAAAGCGTCCTTGATAACACATTTGTGCACCGATGACGTTACAGTAGTAAAACTAGACACAGGTCTTGAAGGCAACTTAAACACTATCCTACTAGCCTCGGTTTATATGGATATAGGGACCGAAGCACCACCAGCAGCGCTTGAAAACTTGCTTCTATATTGCTCAGCCAATAAAGTGGAATGCCTACTAGCATGTGATGCAAATGCCCACAACACCATCTGGGGATGCCCAGATACAAACGACAGAGGCAGAGACTTATTAGACTTCATTTTAAGGCACAACCTCAATGTTCTAAACCGAGGCTCTGAACCGACATTCGTAACCTCGTGGTCCAGAACTATAATTGATGTCACGCTTGCTACCAGTGGAATCACAGACTTGATACACGACTGGCGAGTAGCAACCAATGAAGTATCCTGTTCAGATCACAGAAGAATCAGGTTCAGCTTAACAGTGGGCGAACACGAACCACGCACTTACAGAAATCCAAAATAGACTGATGTCACACTCTTTAAGGAAAACCTAGAGAGAGATCTTAGCGACGAAAACTCTGTAAATACCGACACACAACTCCACCCAGAAGACATCGAAATCACCCTTGATGTTTTAACCAACGCTATAAGAAATAGCTACCACAAAGCATGTCCGCTAAAAACGGAAAAACAAGGCATTTTACACAAAAAAGATAGGTGGTGGAACAAGGAACTCAGCAGAGAGAGAAAAAATACAAGACACCACTTTAATAGAGCTATGAATACAGACCAGGCTGAAGACTGGGCGGAATATAGAAAAGCTAGACACAGATTAAAAGTAAAAATAAACAAGAGCAGAAAATACTCTTGGAAAAAGTATAGCTACTCAATACAATCTGAAAGTGAAACTGCAAGACTGAGGAAAATCTTATCCAAGGACAAACAAATAAAACTGGGGTCGCTTAAAAAGTCGGACGGCTCCTACACAGTTTCGGAGCAAGAGCAATTTGAGCTCCTACTGCAAACTCATTTCCCTGACTGTCACCTGAATAACGATATCGGAGGATGGGACATGCAGACTCTGCATACACCCGGATACGAAGACTGGGACTTCGCGAACTCTATAGTCACTGAAGAATCCCTGCTATGGGCAGTGAGCACATTCAAACCCTTTAAGACAGCAGGGACCGATGACATATTTCCGGCGCTGTTACAATGGAGCATAAGCCTGCTAAAATCAAAATTAATGGCTCTCTTCAGATCATGTCTTGCATGGAAATATGTACCAAAAGCATGGAGATCAGTAAAAGTAGTATTTCTTCCCAAACCGGGCAAATCAGATTATACGAATCCTAAGTCGTTCAGACCCATCAGTCTGAGTTCGTTCTTGTTAAAGACTCTGGAGAGACTGCGACAAATATATTAGGAATGGGCCGATGGTCACAAATCCCGTCCACAAACATCAACATGCATATCAATCTGGGAAATCTACGGAGACAGCGCTTCACCAGGTAGTTTATAAAATTGAATCTGCCCTAGAAAACAAACAATCGTGTCTTGCGACATTCATAGACATAGAAGGCGCTTTTGATAAGACGACCTTCACTAGCATATAAAATGGCCTGATGGCACGAGGCGTAGACGAAAGAGTAAACAAATGGGTCACAAACATGCTATCCAACAGAGAGGCCAAAATCGAAGAAATGAAGAAGACACGCTGCCTCGTCACGAGAGGCTGCCCACAAGGCGGCGTGTTATCGCCACTACTCTGGGTAGTAGTGGTGAACGAGCTCATTGAACTCTTGAACAAGGATGGCATAACGACTATTGGTTACGCCGATGACCTAGTTATAATGGTGTCGGGACTATTTGAGACAACGCTTTGTGCTAAGATGCAACAAGCTTTACGCACAGTCGAAAACTGGTGCAAAAATCACAGTCTAACAGTGAACCCTCAAAAAACAGAAATTGTACTTTTTACGCGAAAAACTAAAATAGGTGTCTTAAAATTACCGTCGTTATTCGGGACTAAGTTAGCACTCAGCAAAGAAGTAAAATACTTGGGTATTTGGCTAGATAGCAAACTACTGTGGGCAAAACATCTGGATCATATAACCACAAAAGCAACAAACATACTATGGCAATGCACGAGAGCGGTCGGGAAAGAGTGGGGACTGAAACCAAAGCTATGCCGTTGGTTATATACCGTAATCGTGCGTCTTGTACTCACCTATGGATGCGTGGTATGGTGGACACGCACAAACTTATTAACAAATTTAACTTAACAAACCTGCAACAAGTACAAAGGCTTGCATGCACACTCATCAGCGGGTGTACTAGAACGACACCGTCAGCAGCACTAGAAGTCATCCTGGGCCTAACACCGCTGCATCTACATATACAGCAAGAGGCCATGGCTTCAGCACTCAGGATAAAATCAACTGATCAGTGGAAGGGCACAGGGCCCATCACAAATCACTGCAAAATACTCGGCAGAGCAACAATGATAATCCCGGAAGCTATTAAGGGTACGGACAAGATAGCAAATACACACCTGGATGGTAAAAAGTACGAACTTATCACGGCAGACAAGCAGCCGACAGAGATGCAATCTTCTCTATCCATAAAAATATACACGGATGCGGCAAAAAACGAAACTAGAGCAGGCTGTGGATATTATTCACGGGAGCTGGGACTCTCAGAATCGAAAGCGCTGAATAAGACTGTAACAGTATTGCAAGCGGAAATGATGGGTCTTTTACTAGCTACCATGCATCGTGTTCAGGTAACATTGAAGCTGACAAACTTGCAAAAGAAGGGACTAAACTACAGGTAAGTGACGACGCAATAGGCCTCTGTAAACCGTCATCTATGGAAGTAAGGAACCTATTGCGTCGCCACACCGAGAAAGAGCAACAAAATTTGTGGGACAAGAAGTCGGACTGCAAACACACAAAAGCCGCTCTGCCTAAGTTAGATAGTAAAGTAACCAACAAACTGCTTAATCTACAGTGGCAAGACCTTCGTCTCATAGTGGGCCTTATCACGGGACACTGCAATTTAAACTATCATCTTCATAAAATAGGGGCCACGGACAGTCCTTTATGTAGAGGATGTATGCAGGAAAATGAGACTGTGGAGCATTTCATGTTCCGATGCACAGTCCTAGAAGACATAAGGGTCACGGTTGGCTTGCACAACCCTGGTATGGATGCAGATGCCTGGTAGAAGATCAGAAAGTTTCAGAAGTTGGCCTAAAGCCCTCATATTCCAGGTTTACAAACACATTGAAAATTCTATTGTGTCTCATGTGGATCCACATTCCAGCATTAATATAAGTTATTTATGTGAAACTGTTTATTGCTTCTAATGCAGAGAAGTTAGTATTCATTCCCCAGAATTTTCCACATGCCCAGTATGCATACTAATTTTTGGACAGAAAGTAATTAATTTTGCTTTGAAATTAAAATACAATGGTTTTAGTTGTTATTTGCTTTAAATAATAAAGTACACAAAATATTTTTAAATTTTTTTGATGTTATACTTCTTTTGGCGCTATAGAGAAAAATGGTAAAAGTGAATTTTTACGATGCCACGCACACCAACACCTAAATTTAACACCGTGAAGTTAGTTCTAGGTGGTACGATGCGCGCACACACCGACACCTAAATTCTACACCGTGAAGTTTGTTCTAGGTGGCATGACTATGTTCAAGTTGTATATGTCATTTCGTAAGAACGTCATATTTTTACGTTTTTTATTTAAATAAAATCTTTTTGATTAATTTTAATATTTATCGTTAATCACTACTGCATTTTAGTTATTTTTTTTCCATATGCCACAGAAGTATAACTTCTAACGCGTGTACATAAGTACACACACGTTTTTTTTTAACCTGGGATGTGGCTGGATATGGACTTGCTTATTATAATAACTAGGTCTATCTATGCATCTCTAGCATAACAATAATAATCAGGGGGGGGGAGGAGCAAACATCTTTGGTAACCCTCTTCCTTTAATATACACCGGCTTCCTCCAGTCTATTTACATGTAGTGAAATGGAAACAGGGGGTTTGTTTTTAGGAGGTGCATTTGGCCCCCCCTGCACCCCACTTCCGCTGATAATAATTACATAATTAAATCAGAGCAGTAAATGATTTGTCACTTTTCAAACAGATTTATGTAACACTTCTCTATACTGTGTGCATATACAGATATATTTGTTAGTTTGCAAAAAACATGTGGATATTACAAGCATGCTTGCAGAGGTCTTATTATTTTGTTAGCTTTACTTTAGTTAGCAAGCATACTTGTTATATCCACATCTCTATTAGACACAAATATAACTTTATATAATTAAAATATTAAATAAGAGTCACAAAATGGAGTCTTATCAAACAGTGTTAGTAAAAATTCAAATCACAACTTAATTAACGAATTCATAAAACAAAGAAATGGTTTACCTTTTCCTCTATCCCCTTCATCCCCTAGAGCAGCAGCTCGTTGATCCTTGTATGCGAGAGCCTCCTCCAGAGCTTTCGGCAGCACCACTCCTCCTACAGGCACTGCTGTCTTCACCCGGAACTCTTCAGGGGTGTCAATCTTCATTGTAAGCAGTGATGGCAAGCCAGATGGAGGGCCAGACATCCCAGAAGGATCTTCCTGTTCTCTATCCTCTTCATCTCCTTCATCTCCTTGATCATCCCACCCTGGAGGCCCCTCATGTCCCTGTCTTCCCCAACCAGGTGGCCCCTGCCCATCCCATCCCATCGGTGGCATGTTAGGTGGGGGACCCATGCCTGGTGGACCCATATCCATTCCTTGATTGAAATTCCCTTTCATATTTGGTCCTCCCCGCATCATGTTCGGTGGCATTCTAGGTGGTCCCATTCCAGGAGGACCCATTCCAGGTGGACCCATCGGCGGCCCCATTCCCATCCCCGGAGGACCCATGCCGGGCGGAGGCCCCATTCCTGGTGGCCCCATTCCCATCATACCGGGTGGAGGTCCCATCCCCGGCGGCATGTTAGGTCCGCCCGGTGGACCCATGTTTGGTGGACCACCTTGCATGTTTGGGGGTCCGCCTGGCATGTTTGGCGGCGGTCCGGGCATGCTAGGAGGCCCACCGGGCATCATTGGCGGACCACCGGACATAATAGGAGGACCACCGGACATGTTCGGAGGTCCGCCTGTTGTGCTAACTGGAGGCATAGACCCGGGCGGGCCCATAGGCGGCATCGGCATACTCCCGGGGCCCATGGAGCCTGGCGGCGGCGGTATCGGGGGAAAGCTTGGCATCCCTGGCGGACCCATGGGTCCACTGTTGCTTGTAGGCGGTCCAGTTCCAGGTGGACCGTCCATTGTGAATTATAAGCTTGATTTTATATTCTTAAACAAAATGCTCAGATAAATTTACAACGACACGAAAGTAAACCAATGAAACCAATACTAACAAAGCAACCAACTACTAACTTTTCCGTATATATATAGTAGTGTAGTGTGTACTAACTAGCACTACCAAGCGAAGCGTAGGTTATAATTTTGACATTGACAGTGACAGTGACGTCAGTGACATTAACTTACAAAACTTTTTTTAGCCAGTGTCAGAGTACTGGGCTGCGTTCACGACCTACGCTCGGCTTGCAACCAAACGCTCTAACCCCGTTCACGACCGCAGAGCGTCACAATCCAAAGAGCAATAATTACTAAAGTACAGAGCGCGGCTATGAGCCCACCACCTTGCTGAGAGTTGTAAGCAGATGTGCTATAGTGTATAGCTACGTACATTGATATATAGGTCTTGCGTAGGGATGCCTGCAAACACCCGCGCGCTTATCGACGAAGCGGGTGACACGTGACGACAAAAATGAATATAGGATATTTATACATTGAGAGGAATGTTATATATTAATCTCAAGATATGCTGTTTGTTTTTCCTACGATTTCTCAGTCATTATATAAGTATCTTAAATGCACGAAAGAGATAGTATTCATGTAATTAAGAGTACCTAAGAGCACTTAAAATAATATTATTGCGATGTTATAATAAATGAAATACTATAAAACTTTAACTGAAAATGAAATGCTTATTTACATACTAACCCGTTTTTAGGGTTCCGTAGCCCAACGGCTAATAAACTGGCCAAGTACAAGTCGGACTCGCACTCGTAGGGTTCCGTAACACAATTGAGTATTTTATAACTACATAAAATGTTTGCCGCCAAAAAAATAACTTTGTTTTTCATAGTGTTTGTATGACAAAACAAAGTTATATTTGTGGTTCAGAAAATGTGCTATATCTCCAAAACTACTGACTATATCTCATTCAAAGTAATTTTCGTTTAAAGATTTTTTTGAGATATTCAGCATATATATTCTTTAGACTTTTCACTCTCTTAGTTTAAAAGTTAGAGGGGGGGACACACATTTTACCACTTTAGAAGTGTATAGCTTTCAAACGATTGTATGTGAATGACTTTCATAGACCTATCTATAGACACCCCGCACGTAAAGGTTTGATGTATTTTATTTTTTAGTTTCGGTTCCTTTTATGTAGAGCCCGCCTAAATCTTCTTTTTTTAATTTTCGTATAAAAATCGTAAAGCGGTTCACAGAATACATTTACCTACCAAGTTTCAAATCTATAAGGGTTACGTAGCCGAATGGCAAAAACGGAACCCTTATAGATTCGTCATGTCTGTCTGTTCATCCGTCTGTACTCATACATAAAAAAAATAATTAAAAATCATACAGACGAATTGAGAGCCTCCTCCTTTTTGGAAGTTGGTTGAAAATACGACAAGCCGTTAGGCACTAGGGCGTACCGAAGAAATATACATACATATATAAATACATACACTCTAAAAATATAACCCTCCTTCTTTCGCAGTCGAGTAATAAATATGACATTCAAAGTTTGTAAAAGTTTTAGTTAGGTTATAACTTATAATTATGAGTTAGGGGATGGGGAACCGGGAGGGGAAAGGTAGAGGAGGGGAAGGGTAGGAGAGGGGAAGAGGGAAGGGAGGGGCTTAGCGAGGCGTGGTACGGCGCGGTGTAGGTGGGCTACGTATGTGTCTTATTTGTAATAAAATTAGCCTAAATAATTAAAAATACTACGCGGACGAAGTTGCGAAGTCGCGGGGCACAGCTAGTAATTAATGTAAAGCTAACCACACAAAAATCTCAACATTAACACTTTAGAGCATTGGAATATTTCCTTACTTAGACTTCACTTGAACGTAAAACATGTCGTAAATAATATCGACAGCACGCACATCACTACTCAATGCATCACCGGCGAAGCGGCGGACGGTGTAGTGGGATGCGACTCGCAACCGCACGTCTCACGTGTACTTCACCGCCGCTATCATATAATAGTATATCCGTTTTAAAGTATGAAAAACTGAATTACCTGTGAAATGTTATGTTGCATTTTAGTTTCGTCTGTTTCCTTGTGTCATTTTGACAAGTTGGCACCGCACATTTCACCATTTTCTCGGCAAAAACAAAATAAGATGTTACTAACCGCACTCCGCTCGAACTCAGAATGTCGACTGTTCGCGCTTGCCGGTGGACAGCGACGATCTTCTGACCCATGCTTACTGTTCGAGCTCGAGTAGCCGCGATCTGTACTTTAGTAATTATTCCTCTTTGGTCACAATCACATTCGCTAAACGAGTTAGAAAGAGAGGTTAGAGCGTTTGGTTGCACAGGTTGAACTCCGAGCGTAGGTCGTGAACGGAGCCCTGAATCACTCTACTACGTTATACTCCCATTCTTATTGTTATTCACAGATTACTATAATATAGTAATCTGCAAATAATCTTCAAACCGTAGATGGATAATTAAAAAGATCTGACATTAAATTAACAATAATAATATGAGAAGGATAAAACTATACAATCACTAGTATGAAGGGATATTATCCCTTTAGTTTGAATCTTCGAGCATTTTCCAATGGAGATGTTAACGCAAGGCGTACCCCTCTGCTGGCCATATAGCCATTTTTGGCCATATGAGCGTGCGTAACTACGCTGTATTTTTAATAATGTGTGCGTGTTTCAAGCTAGTGTGCGGGATCGCCAAAGTGAATGATTTGTGTGTGTGCAATGCGTGTTTACCTCGTCCCCCGTAAGTATCGGCAGAAAATAATGTTTGCGGATTACAACGTTAACATCTCCATTGGTAAATGCTCGAAGGTTTGAATGTTAGTTCATCGTAACGTAACGCCACGACGGTTCTCTTTTTGTACAGAATCTACAGCGGAACCACCTATTATATACCAGGGACATTTTTGTTGCGGAAACATAAATGTCATTCCATACATTTTGGACACGGAGAATACGTGATTTTGAATTTGCGTTCGCGTGAATTGAAACAGAAATTGGATTTTGTCTAGGGGCTGAATGTCTAGTTTATTTATTTCTAATATACAGTTATCTGTGCTTTATTTGACATTTGATTGATTGAGCAATCATCGAATTGTCAAATGTCAAATTAATCAAATTTTATTTTCGTGAATGTTCGTGAACGAATACAGAATTTGTTATCAAATTTTCCTGTGATTACATTTGAACTTACGTGTTACTTTCTTATTCTTATTGCGTCATTGTAAATATTTTGATTGCCTATTTCATATTTTGCGTGACCATCAATCGTGAGCATTAAAATATCAGTGGCATCAATATGGCAGACATGAGTGAAAAATACAATACCAAATGCCCTGGTGTTAAACGCCTTATGAGGGAGGCCTTAGAATTGGCCGAGGCGACAGAGGAATACTGCGCTAGACCGCTAGAAGACAATCTTTTCGAGTGGCACTTCACAGTGCAAGGTCCGAAAGGGACCGATTTTGAGGGAGGCATATATCACGGGAGAATACTCCTTCCCAAGGAATATCCGATGCATCCACCTCATATAATTCTACTCACGCCGAACGGTAGGTTCGAAGTTAACAAAAAGATTTGTTTGTCTATATCCGGACATCACCCTGAGACATGGCAACCGTCGTGGTCCATCAGGACGGCGCTGCTGGCCTTAATAGCGTTCATGCCGACTCCCTCCGAAGGCACCATCGGCTCCGTAGACTATTCGCCGGAGGAGCGCAGGGTTCTCGCCAAAAAATCAAAAACCTGGGCATGCTGTACATGTGGCGAAATTGCTTCTTTATTGTCTTCAACTGCTGCAAAACCTATCACAGAAGAGGAGAAAACTGTTTTAAATCAGATCGCTTTCAAAGGGGAAGAAGTTCAGACTCCTAAACCCCCAGAAGAACCTGTGCAAGAACCTGAAGCCCAAGTGTTGGAGTCCACGGAGCCGAGCACGGGCTTTTTGGACCAGTTGACTGAAATTTTGGTTGCACTTCTTGTTGGAGCTATCGGAATATTCATCTACAGACGTTGGAACCATTATGCCGCCTCTGACACGGAGCTGTAGTTATATTTTGTTTATTAATGTTAAGAAAACTATATTTAACATCAATTGATGGTGTATAAGATGTATACAACTCTCTCCTCAGAGATTTTGAGAAATTTGATCTATTGAAAAATATTGTTATCATAATTCATGATATATGGGAGTTTAAAAGGTGATTTAGTTTTCTTTGAACTGATTTCCATCTATGATTTTGAATTGTGCCTTAAAAATTATGAGATAAACTGTAAGGCATTGTCTAAATTGGAACCATCTAGATTACAGTTATGTAAACAATCACCTGTAATTTCTGTCACAACTCTTCTGATTGGTTAGGTCTTTTGATATTTTTCTATTTTACCTAAGAGTAAAAGATCAGCCAATTGTTTATTTTTCTTTCTAGTTTATTGTGTTTCTTTTTTATTATCTGTGATGTCACACTTGTAACACTATAGTGTCCTTGTAATTAGTTAATTTCTCAATATTATGCAAATCTTAAATGTTGTTCTTTGTAAAATATTTAACTAATATTTTTCATATATGATTGGGAAATATATATTGTCTAACAAAAAGTATGTCATATTAAATTGTAGATATAATATTTCTATAAACTGTACATAATCAAATCATTGGCAAGAAGTGAGGCCCTGACTTGCCAAAAATAATAGAATTTTTGTATCATGCAAGCTTCTCACGTCCAATACTTATATAAATATATGTGTATAGATGAACTGACCTAGTTTTACTGAATTTATAATTAATGCATCAACTTGTAATTGTTCATATTATCAATCATTTATTCATAATGAGCTGTTCCTCCATTGTAGTATCAGTTTGTTTTGCATCTAGGGCTAATATTTAATTATGAGTGATGATTATATAATGTATCACCATATTGAAAAAAGTGAAATGTTTGTTTAGTTTTTAATATCAGGCTTTGATCATCTCATTACTATTGACGTCTCATTATTATTGATGAATATCTAAGCATCTAATTGGTGAATCAGACTTAGGCTTGTAGTTCCAACTTGAATTATTTTCATTATATTATCTTCATTAGATAAATAAGATAGTTTAAAAACTAAAACAAACAATTTCCAAGCCCCATGAGTCAGTTTCAGTAGCAAGTTTGAGACATTTATTGACATATCTCTGGAGATACTTAACAGATCTCAATGAAATTACAAGGGTACAACCTCATTGAGAACCTCCTCCAGAAGTTGGTTGATAAAACCAGTACTTGGTTTTATTATTAATGTTATTTTAGATATCTATGCCAGTATCCATGATTCACTAAGATAAAGCTCAGCGAATGTTTAGCAAATTGAATTATAGCTACTATTTCAATCTCAGCCTTAGGAAATGTTTGGAACTGAACGAACGCTAAGTGAAGTCAAAGTCAGCTTTTGCAATTAGGTAGTTTCAAATTCTAAATATTATCCATTAAAACCAGAAAAAAAACTATAATTCTAAATTATTATTGGATAAAAAAACCACCTGTATCATGTCATCTTAGAAGTAAAGTGTTTATAATATTGTAAAGTTTAAACTTTCGCAATTTGATCACATAGATATAAATATTGAAATACGGGACTTATTGCGCTTAAAACATTAATTATTATTTAACTCTACATTTCAACCAAGTTGCAGTTGCATTGATCATGGTCACGAGACAACTAAACTTGGTTGAAACATTGAGTTAAATAAAAATTAAAGTGCGATAAGTCGCTTATTTTAAATTTTTATATGTTTATAATATGTTTTAACACCTATATATATTTTGGTGTTATGTATAGAACAACAGACTAATCTGTTCAGTTGCATAAAATTGTAACTACAACTGTTAAATGTTATTTTGGAAATGCTTTGGAATTATGCTTGCATATACTAGCAACATTGGCGCCAATTCCGATGTTGCCTTAACTAAACCTCAAACAGCACTAAAATAAAGCTATCCTTATCCCACCTCAAAAGTAAAATAGAGATGGCAAGAGAACAGTTTTAGTGCTGCCTAGTTTAGTCAGCGCAACATTAGAATATGGGACTAGGAATACTATCAACTGATCAGATAGTGATACTGCAGTATTTTTAATGGTCACATTCCATGAGCTTACTGATTAAAAAGTTTTTGTATGTTATGTACCACCAAGGCTTGGAAACCGGGTTAAAAATTCAAACCGGTTTGGGCGTAAGTTCATATGAACTTTTCTTTTCGGTTTTCGTTCGTCCTATAAACCGCTATTGAACAATATTGAGCAAAAACCTTTTTAGTAAAGGTTTCGTTGAATAAACCGGTTTAGAACGGCTTTAGCTATGGTCAGCGACCACTTTTCAATTTGCAGCCGTGTATGCACTGGTAGCAAGCAAACAACGATTTAGTAATTGTAAATCACATATTGAAAACAGCGGTCGGTCATAAAAATTATACATATATGTCAAGCAAACTTCGAAAAGTGCGAGAGCACGTTTTTTATCGCCCGTGCCAAATGCAAGTAAGTACGCGTGAGCCTCTCGCAAAATAAACCGGTTTATAGAGGTTTTTAGAGGTTTTCGAACGAAATAATTAAAAAACCGGTCTATACCGTATTTAAACCGCTTAATAAACCGGTTTCTAACCCTGCTTCTAGCGAAATAATTGGTTAAAACCGGTTTAAACCTTTAAGAAACGGATAAGCATAAACCGGTTTCAAGCCTTGTGTACAACTTTAACATTAATAGAATTGTCAGTTTTTTGTTTTAGCGCACCACAACACTAACTATGCGCTGAGTCGACTCAAACTTTTGAAATTTGAGCTGTATATTGATCCTTGTATGTGTGCCGCCATAGTAATTTCATCGGGATCTGATAAGAATCTCCAGAGATATGGAGATAATGTACAGAACCATTTTGAAATAAATAGAATGGTGTAGCTGAATTTCTGTGTGACCCTATTAACTGTTTCAAATAAGAATAGGATTTAGAATGTAACATCTTGAACTGCAATGCTTTTGAAGATTTCCATGGGTTCTTGATAATATGTATCTAGGATCACCCTCGTCTCTAGAGTGTAGTAGTAACACTTAAAGAAACATCATATATTATATATTATTAAAAAATAAAATATTATGTGTCTGTAAGTGTTGTGTAGTCGTAACACTAACAGACACATAATATATATGTTTTTAATTTTTACTTTATATTTTTGGACATTGTTGCAGTAATTACAGATGTCGCCACCAAATCATAATTGGTTGAAATGCAATCCAGTAGTTTCGTCGTATCGATGGGGTCATACTGCAGCTGAATTAGTACAATGCCTGGGGAATTTCTCCAGGTGGCAAGGGATCGAATCTCGTCGATATGCACAATATGCAAATAATAGAATAATCATACAAATCGGTCCACAGACTTGGGGATGTCGGTCTCAAGGTCAAGTCCAGTCCAATTCTTATATGAATCATGAACATAACATTGTTAAACTCACATTTTAATGCTTTGAGTTAATTTGGTTTTGTGCTGTTAACATGTGTGATGGCTTCATCATTTTTGATTGAATTTTGTTACTTCTTGCATATACTTAATTATATAAATGTGTATGAAGTGGTAAACATATTTTATTGACAAAATCTATAGTTTTAATATATAGTATAATATAAATAAATGTAAGAACTTATTATTCTTTTATCTAACTGTAGACATTTCCAATAAACTTTGGAATTAACACAGAATTTAGGAATAAGTTATTTAAATTCATAGTTTATAAAATGTGTATGTATTGCTTTGTGAAATAATTAAATCATTTGCAAACAATTGTAAGAAGTAGTATTATTTATTTTAAGGACGCGTTTCTTTAACGATGTATATACTCGTATAAGCACAGTAAATAACGTACAAGTAATATAAGCTATAGGTCCTACAGCGTCTCTGCCGTAATGACCAGATAACTAAAGTTATCGACATAGCTCAACGGACTAGTATATCATATCTGCCGCAGGACTGATAACCATTGGGGTAGACTTGTCCTATAGTGGAGACCGCGAATCGGCAAACGTAGCGTACGACGTCCTATGACCAGCCCCCGGATCACGAAAATCATTGATTGAACTAAATGACGGGGACGGAGCTATTCAGCCTACATAGCTGCGTCCCCGTCATTTCGTTTTGAGGGCCCGGTGGCGTAATCTGGAGAACGGACGGCTTTGATGCCATGGTACCGAGTTCACCTTACCGTGCACCAATGGATTTTTCTATCGAAAAATGTATGTGTGCTTCTCACAGTGGCCCTCCGGTAAAGGAAAACATCGTTAAGAAACCAACAACCCCCGCATGGTGGTAGGACACTTAGTGTCCGCCTGGCCAGCTACCACCCTCAAGTTAGAAAATCTGTCGCCAAACATGTAATGTGTTCCGGCAGCTATCCTTGAGAGCCAGTCCCATTCTAGGCCTAGCGTGCTTACCATCTTCGACCGCATCATCACTTACCAACAGGTGAGATAGTTGTCAAAACGCTTGCCTATAAGATATAAAAAAAAAAATTCGTGATCACAGCCCCCAGGTGGAGTGACGATATACGCAAAGCGGTGGGCATTGACTGGAAAAGAAGAGCCGAATATCGGGATCCGTGGCGCATCTTGGAAGAGGCCTACGTTCAACAGTAGACTACCACCGGTTAAAGACGGTGAATATAAGCTGATTTTTTGTCACAATTTTGTGATGAATCCGCGAAACTTAGTCATTAGCGCATAGCGGTCAGCCGCCGTCGTTGGCTCATGTTCTTCCGCCATTCGGCCGCTTTCGTTGCGCGTGAATAGTACGAACTTCATACCTAAGGCCTGGGGTGGATGTCTCTACATTGATAGCGATGCGTCCAATAGGCCTACCTTGCTACACGTAGAGTGATCTCTGGTAGGCCTCTGTCACAGTTTACAACTGTGATAGAGGTCGTAGCTTGAATGACCCACAGAACTACATGTCGCCAATCGGCTTGCAAGTATGATGTTCGATGCTAGGTCAGCTTGTACGGTGTAACGGGTTGGAACCCCCCATGTAAAAAAGAAAAAATTCAGAAGAAATTTATCAGATGGCTCTACCATAAGCAATATGGATTTTTTGTTGGATATCCATTTGTATATCCTACGGCTTTCCTGTTAGGAATGGTGGGATATAACACGCTAGAATTAAGGCGTTTAATTTCATTAGCCGAATATGTACTTGGTGTGATGGTAGGCAGAAAGTATAATCCTGCGATGTTGGAGAGGATTAAAATAGCGGTTCCATACAACTATATTAGAGCTCGTCGCCATGATCTGTTTTCGGTCCCGTTGTGTCGCACTGAGTTGGGTCGCCTCGCTCCTCTGCCGCGCGCGCTACGCCTACTTAATGCCGTGGTTCGCCAACACCAACAACTGGACCTATTATGCTGCAAAGAGCCAGAATTTCGTAGAATTGAATTAAATTATATGGAAGCATTTGCATCCGTAAATTTAAATAAATTGTTATAATTGTGTAGTGTATTATTGTAGTTGTAAAACGTGTTTAACTTTAGTCCAATGTATTTATTAAAGATTGTAGTTTGTAATTTTAAAGATGGTAGTTTGTAAGAACTTGGTTGGGCGAATTGGTTGTAACACTGTCAAGCCCACCCAATGTATGATAATTCGAATAAATAAATATATTATCCTGTAGGTTGGAATGTCTACACTAAGTGAATTGAATAGTCGGCTATCCACCTAGCGTGGCGTCTCATCTCACTATCGTCATAGGACAAGTATCTTATCTGTGATATCGTCTTCTATTTTCAGACAAGCAAGATTCCATCTTAGACCGCATCGTCACTTAAAGGTGCAATAGGTCCAAGTGCTTGTCTGTACGGAAGGAGAGAAATAATTTAAGATCGTTTAAAATACGAAAAATACCGACCTTAGTTCAAATAATAATAATCCCGCAGGGGCGGCTTTGTGGCGAGCCGACGGGGTGAGTGGCGACACCGCGTACCCCTATCCCGTGAGGGCTAAATGAGACCCTCTGACCACCGGCTTGCCTTGACCGGCCGGTGGTGGGAATCGCAAGAGCTAAGACTTAAGCTCCAGGGTGGAAGTGTTAAAGGCATAAAGCCGCTAGTAGCGTTTAGTGAAAGTGCAGCACACCTCTCAACACCCTTAGCTATCCACGCCAATGTTGCCCCTCGGCGCCGACATAACGGTCCGCCTTTATGGGGGGCCCATTTAGTGTATAGCGAGTTACCACCCGCCTTAATATTTTGAAATGAGGCATAATTGGCGGTTGTCGTACCTCATCCCATAGACCAGAAAACAGACCATTAAAAATGAATAACAATAGCCTATATTTTGTACCATCTTTCCATAGTTTATCATATCCTCCCATATACAATAAATATATTGTAAAGGGCCTCTTGACATTGGCTTCTGCTCCGTCAATGCTTTCCAAAGGTCCGGGCGTATAACGACCCGAGAGATTACATCGAATAAATATATTGTTACGTGCGGGGTGGTATTAAAATGCCAATCCGATGAGATGAACGTTTATTTCCACTGATCACTAGGTTAGCACAATGTTCCACAGTAGTTGTCCAAATCGTCTTGCACAATTATCAAAAGTCCGTTAACACACTGAGGTCGTTGGTAATCACAATCACTGATTTCACTGTTCACAGTTCACAACACTAGTTCACTGATAACACTTAAAGATCACTTGGTCGCTATCCGCGCTTAGATAGTTACACTGTCGCTTCCAGAGAAAGACTGACTCAAGCCGCGGTTTCAACGTCTTATATAGGACGAGAATATTTCTACAGAACTTTCCAGTATTGACTCGAAACAATAGACAAAAGACGTTCAAAACAAAGCAATAACAATCACAAACAAAAGGGGCGGCTTTCCTTTGAGCATCTGACGTAAACAACTTTACCATACATGCTAATTTGATCTCTAACTACTTATGAATAAGGTTCAATCTTAACTGCAAAACTAGGTACATTGACTAGGGTCTGAATTCCCGGAAGGTTAACTTTTATGACGGTCGGGTCGGGTGTTTATAGCCCCTAATTAGTCTATTCTTTCCCACGGTATTTTTGTTCGAGAAGCTTGGCGAAACATCGCGATTCGACGACGCGATGTAACAATATAATAATAACACACTAAGCTATCCACGTCATTGTTAAAAAATAAATAATAATAATGACTAGAAAACAGACATCAAGCAGCACACATTCATAGCCATAGTAAATTAATGTACCATATTTTTATAGTTTTTCATCTCTCCATCCACAAATTATATTTTTATTTTATTTAATATTGTAAAGGGCCTCTTGACGTTGGCATTGGCTCCGACAATGCCTTCCAAAGGACCAGGCGATTTGCAGCCCGTGATGTGTATTGAATAATAATAACAATCATTTATTTCAGGCAATACAAAACCCATATTTGTTTTAAAACTAAAATTTGAACACTGTATAGGGGTGCCAAGTAAAAATAAAAATACAGCAAAACGAGTCATAGCACTACTAGTGCTGAATCACTTTTTGTTCTGATCCATATACACAGAGATCCAACGCTTAAACACAGGACCCCTAATATCGTCAGAGACAGCCACGAGAATACCTACAGTTGGTGGAGTGGCGCGGGCGATGCCAGAACGAGGCCACCCTAGACTTGATCACAGCAAAGAAGTCTGGTACCCCCGCCTCGGCAAACATACTCGAAGCACTGCAGTACCGCGGAAGTCTCATAAGAGCCCGGAATAAGTCATTTTACTGGACTCTTATCCTCTTCATTGCTTTCTGAGTAAACGTTACCCACATCTGGCAGGTATACATGCATAAGCAATACGCCTTGAATAGTGTGGTCTTTACGTCGTTACTGCACTTGGCGAACCGGCGAGCGAGCATGTTCCCTCTGACGGCGAGGGCCCTCCTCTCCCGCTTCACATCCTCATGGTCCTGCAGCCGCTCCGTCAAAAAATGTTCTAAATATTTAAACTGTTTAACAACCTTAACCGTCGTTCCATTCAAAAATAGGTACCTCAGGTACCTTGTCCGGACCCTGACCAGACGCGAACACCATGATTTCGGTTTTAGCGACATTGTTTTTCAGTCCATGAGCATTGGCATAATGCTCACAGACGGAAAGTAGCCTCCTCAACCCCTTGACAGAGAGCCTGAGAAGCACCATATCGTCCGCATAACTCAGGTTGTTTACACACACGTTTCCTATATGGCAGCCGACGTTGGTGCTCCTCAGCTCCTCGATCAAGCCGTTCACGTAGCAGTTAAAAATGTCCGGAGAGGTTACCCCCCTTGACGTACCCCACATTCTAACCTATAATTGTTAGAAGTTGCGTCGCCTCACTTTACGCTATTCGTTTGATTTCCGTACCAGAATCTCAGCAGATTGACCACTTGGACATGTACTTGCGACGCTACTAGTTTGGCCCAGAGAATATCATAATTGACTAGCTCAAACGCGCGGCTGAGGTCCAGAAAGCACGCATAAACAGTTGCCTTACGCGTTGTGTAGTAGCTAACTGTACGCGATCTTACAGTCAGAGACTACGTATATATGTACTATTAGAAGTGCCCCGCGGCTTCGCCCGCGTTAAAAACTCCTTTTATTTACTTAAAACTTTTCTTTTGTAAAAACGATTCTATCATTAAAGACATCAAATATGAATTAGCCAAATCGGTTCACCCGTTTTCATGTTATTGCGTGACTAAGGCAAATCATATTTATAAAATCCGAAAAACCCAAATTTTCATACTTTGTTACCTACCCCATTTCGAAAAATCCTACAACACGTACTTACTTATTTATTGACAGAAGTACTTATGTGTAAAGTTTCGAATAAAACAGACTATCTCATCTTGTTTCGCCATACAAACTTTGAATCCTCGATTCGCATCCGGAAGGAATTTTTTGAAATTTTTTTCAGAGCGGATACCTACGTCATAATAACTATCTGCATTCTAAATTTCAGCGCAATCCGAAACAATAGGTATATTGATTTTAAGACTTTGTTCGCCTAGATCAGAAAAAGTCTGAAACTCGTATTTACTTATTTATATACAGAAGTACTTGTGTGAAATGTCGAAAAAAATGACAATTCAAAGTTTGAACCGCCACTTCATCCCTTTGAAAAGTGAATTTTGAAAAATCCTTTCTTAGCGGACGTCAAAATAACTATCTGCATGCCAAATTTCAGCGCAATTCGAAACAATATTGATTTCAGACTTTGTTTTTAACCGACTTCAAAAAAAGGAGGAGGTTTCTCAATTCGACCGTATATATATATATTTTTTTTATTTATTTATTTTTTTTTTTTTTTATGTTTGTTCGCGGATAACTTCGTCGTTTATGAACCGATTTCGATTATTCTTTTTTTGTTCGAAAGGAGATATCCCAAGTGTGGTACCATGGTAATTTTATCGAGGTATGATAAGTATCTCCAGAGATATTGAGATAAACATCTCAAAATTGGTACTGAAAATGAATAGCGCGGCATTGAAGTCGGTTGTTTTTTAGTTTTTAAACGATATTATTTATTACCCCACTTGCTCTTTGGGATGAAATTTCGAAAAAACCTGAAACGTGTATTTTATTATTTATTTACTTAGTACTTGTGTGAAGTTTCGCATAGAAAAGACTAGGTATCTAATCTTGTTGCTCCATACAAACTTTGGAACCCTGTTTCATCCCTCTTAGGGGTGGAATTAAAAAAACCTGTAACACGTATTTACTTATTATTTCACTGGAGCACTTGTATGAAGTTTCGAAAAAAAAAACTATCTAATCTTGTTTGACAAACTTTGAACCCCCGTTTCATCCCCTTAAAGGGTGAATTTCGGAAAATCTTTTCTCAGAGGGAACTAACGTCGTAATAACTATTTGGATGCCAAATTTCAGCGCAATCCGAAACAATATTGATTTTCAGACTTTGTTACCCCGTTTTACCCTTTTAGGGGTGGACTTTTTAAAAAGCCTGAAACACGTATTTTCTTATTTTTTTACTGAAGCACTTGTGTGAGGTTTCGAATAGAAAAGACTATCTAATCTTGTTTCTCCATACAAACTTTGAACCCCCATTTCATCCCCTTAAGGGGTGAATTTTGGAAAATCCTTTCTTAGTACACCCTGACGTACTAAGACAAATATACCCTCCAAATTTCAAGTCTCTACGACCAGCGGTTTAGCCTGTGCGTTGTCTGTCAGTCAGTCAGTCAGTCAGTATGTCAGGACAAAGATTCTTATAGTATTAGATAATCATAAGTTCAATACAATGCTTTGTACACTGGCGTTAGGCTGCTTTACTACTAGATGTCCAAGGCAGCTAAGCAGTGAGCAAGGTCAAAGCTAAGCTAGTCCAGTCAACGAGGCTTTTGTAACCCGAGAAATTCTCCCGTCAATGAAAGTTGGCATGTGATAACATTAGGTAATACAGATTACAGATGTACAATAATCCAACTTTTTTTTAACGAGAAGTTAGGTATTTTTACCTAAACATGAAAATCGCTTATAACTCTCTGTGAATATTTCCTCAGACTGAAATATGAAATATATGCGTTCGTATGTACTAGTTAGAATATGTATATAAAAGAATCCAACATTTTTTCGACTTCAGAGTACCCCAAATATAACTTTTAACATTTTGCGCTATAATTTCTACTGAAAAATGGCTCTGCTCATTTTTATTTTTTGATACGTTTTTATATCGTTAAATACATACCTTGGTTTAATAATCCAACATTTTTTCGACTTCAGAGTACCCCAAATTTAAATTTTAAAATTTTGCGCTATAACTTCTACTGAAAAATTGCTCTGCTCATTTTTATTTTTTGATATGTTTTTGTATCGTTAAACACATATCTTTATTCAATAATCCAACATATTTTCCTTTTTAAACATATATTTTTTATTTTTGCTTAATTACGTAATGTGAAAAATTTCTCCGTCCATTTTCATTCCTTTATTAGTCATACGATTTTATATTAAAACAGATTTATCAATAATCCAACAAATTTTCGAACGTTTATTATATTTTTACGAAAATTTGCTTATTTACGCTAGAGCGCAAGGGTTGACCTTGATTTGACCGTAGGCGAGTTTGGTGGCCGCCATTATTATTACAGATATTTTTTTAACTAAATGCAAAACGTATTTAGAGTTATTAGCACATCAAGTAACCACAAACTGTCATTTTTTCTCCTTCGATTTTAAACTTAACTGCCAATATTAATATATAATATTATAAGGTTTAAAATAGTTTTTTGTAACTAGATGTGCTGTTGGCTGTGAAACGGCGTTTAGAAATGGATTTAAAATAAACATTTTATACTGTAAAATACGAGGAAAAAAATTATTAAGTAATATAATGTTTAATAAAACACTTGATTAGGATATAATATCGAAAACAAAAGTTTCGTTCAAAGGTGTAACAATTAGCTTATACTTTTTTTTTCAGTAATTGCGTCTACCAATAAAATTTAGTTATGTTGACTAAAACACTAATATAAACATAAAATACATCCTGGTAAAATTTCACAGCCGTGTGAAATTATATTTAATTCAAAAGATTTGCTATTACTAAGGATCAGCGCACACTAGCGCGACCAAATAAGTGGAATTTACTATTTTTATACAACAAGGCTCCGTTCACGACCTACGCTCGGAGTGCACCCAAACGCTCTAACCCTGTTCACTTGTAATACATATGTTATTGTATTTCATACATATTCTTAGTGGTGCTCAGAGGATAGCCGTGGTCGTATGTCACCTACCGTAACGAAACAATACATTCTGCAAAGTAGCATGCGACCACAGGTATCCACTGAGCACCACTAAGAATATGTACGAAATAAAATAAAATATGTATTACAAGTAAGTATACAACACACAATACATCGACGCCCCCACCGAATAAAGCGGTTTTATGAAAATCGTAATTTTACAGGAGAGCCAAAAACAGAAAAAATTGTTTCACTACTCGTACAAACAACCAATTTTAACAAATGTAATATCGTTATATTTGAAAAAAAAAATAAGTTTCCAAATAAAACATCTCACTATCGTAAAAAACTCCCAGACTCTAGATTAATAAAGAAAAACTATATTACAAGTTTATTCGCTTAAGACCGTGCTTTTTTTTTCTGCGTAATTGTTTACGTCTTTATTCATCTCAAAACGTCAAGAGGGATTTTGTGTAACAAATACCACGGTAATATTATAATACAGTATTGTGACTCGGCGTGTCGTTGAGATCAAAAGCCGCGGCACCCGGCACCTGGCGGCACCGCGCGGTACGTACACGCGCGATAGGGCCGCCTACAGTATTTAAATTGCATCTACCTACTTGACGATCTTTCTAGTTATTTTGTCATTGTAATATTATTTTTTTTCAGAAAAAGAGGCTTTAAATTAAAGTACTATATTATATAATATTTTATTTAATAAAATGAAATTCGTTGTGAAAATAATGACAGTACATATTTTATATTTTCTACCGTAAAGCTCTCCCTCGTTCATTAGACCCAAAGGTTGAACTCAACATCCTCTGTTGTTAAAGTTATTAGTTATCAGTATGGTAAGGTAGACCAAAATGTACTATTTAAACGTTTGGCTCATTTTGATGCATGAGGCTTTTAAAACACAAAAAATAATTAAATATTTCTTTTAAAGTAGATAAGACGATTGGTTGCGCGAGCGCAGCGTGGGCTATTATAGCGCGAGCGAAGCGAGCGCGAAAGTTTTCATGACTTTTTATGACCCTACCAGTTTTATAACTTCATAACCTTTAGTTAAGTCATTAGAGAGGACTCCAAGGCCGTACTCGATATTTTCTATTATTAAAGTCATTAATCATTATGGTGAGGTATACCATGTTGAGAAGTAGACATTTTTAAGACTTTTTATGCCCCTTACAGTTTTATTATCTAACAATCAAGTCACTATCGATGACTCTAATGTCAAATTTAATATCCTCTGTTGTTAAACTTATTTATCAGAATGGTTAGGTATACCTAACCATTCTGATATACCAAGTTGTGTTCTTTAAATGTTTGACTCATTCTGATGGATGAAGCTATTAAAACACAAAAATGTATGTAATATTTCCTACGCAAGTAGATAAGGCGAACGGTTGCGCGACCGCAGCGAGCGCGAAATATTTTTATGACGTTTTGTGACCCTAACAGTTTTATAACTTCATAACCTTTAGATAAGTCATTAGAGAGGATTCCAATATCGAACTCGATATCCTCTATTGTAAAAGTCATTAATCATTATGGTTGGGGTATACCAAGTTGTGCGGTTTAAGTGTTTGCCAAAATTAAAGTGTCCTATGTCCTACTATGCTCTACGGACTATCTTTGTATAAAATTTCAACTGAATCGGCCAAGTCGTTGATCTGATAAGACGTCTCACATTGACAAAATTCATTTAAAAAATCTGGACATCCAGGCTCCAAAACGTGTACTATGTCCTCGTATGTAAAATTGACTATCTTTGCGCAAAGTTGCAGCTGAATCGGTTTAGCTGTTTAGCTGATAAGACGTCACTCATTTTCAAAGTTCAATAAAAAATCTAGATATCCACACTCGATTGTAAAAAAAAAGTTACCATGTTCTTTTGTGCCTTATTGGCTATCTTTATACTAAATTTCAGCTAAATTCGTGAAGCCGTTTGGCCGATAAGTTCCACACACTTATAAAATGCAATAAAAAAATCTCGACACCCAAACTCGACGGCAAAAAAAAATCTCATGTCTTTCTGTGCCCTATAGAATATTTTTTTTATACAAAATTTCAGCTAAATTGGTCAATCGGTTCAGCCGTTTATCCGAGAAGAGGTCTAATATTTACAAAATTCAATTAAAAAAATCTGGTTACCCAGACTCCACAGCCAGAAAAAAGTATCCTATATGCTATTTTGCCCTATGAACTGTCTTTAGCCAATTTCAGCCAAATCGGTCAAGCCAATAAACAAACTTACTTTCGCATTTTATAATATTGGTGTGGATCTCTAAGACTAGCGAATTAGGCTGCATGTTGATATATCAGTCATATAATTAGACAAAGGCGTGAGGAATAATTTGTTTTTTTTTTTTTTTGGAAAACTGTAAAACCCTTGTCTCAAAATTTTACTTGAAGAGTTTGTGTACAAATTTTTAAGCCCATCGTCCCAGAGAATATAAAGTTTTACAGAAAATTAAATAAAAAAATTACAGAAAATGTAACCCCCAATTTCACCCACTTAGGGGTGCAATATAAATAAACATATTTTTTAGTGGATACTTGCACTTCACAAAGAACACACCTTCCAAATATCATGTCTCTAAGAGGTCATCAGTCATTCAGTCGGTCAGAAAAAAGCGTGGGGGATGATTTTTGACAAACTGTGATACTCGTAAATCACTATTTTCATTAAAGAGAATGTGTATCAATTTTTGAGAGAATTGACCGAGAAAATAAAAAGTTTTTTTGGACTTTCAACCCTCCATGACATCCACTTAGGGGTGGAATTTCGAAAAAAAAATCTTGGTACATACTTGCTCTACACAAAAAATACACCCTCCAAATATTTTGTCTCTAGGACCAGTGGTTTAGGCAGTGCGTTGATATATCAGGCAATCATTCAGTCAGTAAGAAAAACGCGTGAGGGATGATTTTTGAAAAACTGTGATACCCGTTACTCACTATTTACCCGACTACGGCAAATCAATAAGGAGGGTTATGTTTTTGACCGGTATGTGGATATGTATGTATGTATGTATGTATGTTTGTATGTATGTTCATCTGTTCCCTCATAACTTCTAAATTACTTATCATAATTTAACAAATGAGGTGTTGTTGGACGCGTCTTATTTGTCCGCTGGTTATAGGCTATATGACGTCACAACAAATTGAATATGGGTCCCCCTAGAGGGGACGAAGTCCAGAACAAAAAAACATCTCACCCACCCCATCGTGTGTGGTATCGTTGAATAGGGATTTTAAAATGAAGATAAGGTTTAGAACATCATATTTTTGTAGGGCGTAGCGTTGGCGAGATATATCCCGCCGAAGTCAAGAAAACTAATTTTTACCCCACGGCGTCGCAAAGAAGCAGTTGGGAGGGTTATGTGTTTGTTTCTCGCTATGTATGTATGTAAGTATGTTAACATGTATACATGTATACATCTATCCAAAAACCCCAAAATGCTTGAAATAAAAAGTAAGTTCAAAAACTAAAACCCGACTACTGAAAAATCACTCTCTAAAAAGTATGAAACAAGAAAATATTCTCATCTGAGATCGCTAAGTTCAAACTAATCAATATGTATCGTGTATTATACAAACAACTAACTTGTAATAAATATTTTATTGTATTTCATAAATATTCTTAGTGGTGCTCAGAGGATAGCCGTGTTCATTTTACACATAAGGTCTATTTTACTTTTTAGGGTTCCGTAGCCGAATGGCAAAAAACGGAACCCTTATAGATTCGTCATGTCTGTCTGTCTGTCTGTCCGTCCGTATGTCACAGCCATTTTATTCCGAAACTGTTAGGACTACAGAATTGAAACTTGGTAGGGAGATGTATTCTGTGAACTGCTTTCCGATTTTTATACAAAAATAAAAAATATAAAAGTTTAAGGGCATCCTGGAATGTAATACATGGAACTGAAACAAAAAAATGTTTTTTTCTTCAAATCTATACGTGTGGGGTGTCGATAGATAGGTCTTCAAAAATGACATTGAGGTTCCTAAAATATTTTTTTCTCAAAGTCAATCATTTGAAAGATAGGCGCGTCTAAACTGGTAAAATGTGTGTCCCCCCCCTCTAACTTTTAAAGTATGGAAGTGAAAAATCTAAAAAAAATATATGCTGTAGATCTCAATAAAAACTAACAACGAAAATTGGTTTGAACGAGATACAGTTAGCAGTTTTAGAGATATGGCGACCGCAAAGATAACTTTGTTTTTCATACAAGCACTATGAAAAACAAAGTTAATTTTGTAGTTGCGAAAAATCATAGTTATGGAATATTTAACTGTGTTACGGAACCCTACGAGTGCGAGTCCGACTTGCACTTGGCCAGTTTTTTATTAGTCCATTTATCGGCGCGTTTACAAAGGATATTTGGTTGGATACATATTGGAATTATTTTTATTATTATGCATGTATGTACTTTGTACCGATTAGATCCGCGAACAAAGAAATTTTTTGCCGCGAATAAGGAGCTTTTACTGTAAATAACTCCGAAACCTGACGCCTTAGAATATTATGTCATGAGACATTTTTTGTTTGTATGTATATTATATGAGTGTCCTCTATCTAAACATATATGCACGGGTACCTTCGTTGTACACCGTGATTCTGAAAAAAAATCAAAGTGGTGGCTGACGAAAGGATATGAAGGGTGCCATGCCATACAAAAATCTGCGATACCCAAATGATTAGAAACCATAAAATGTTAAGTTCACTAGAATGAGAAAATTTTGCAGTTGTGGTAACTCGATGTGCTGACTGTACACTAATTAATAATTTTAAATGAATTAATAATTCAGTGACTCTAACTACATACTTTTGTGCATATAAGGTAAAAAAAATATATTTGTAATTATATATAATGGCGGCCACCAACCTCGCCTACGGTCAAATCAAGGTCAACCCTTGCGCTCTAGCGTAAATTAGCAAAGTTTTGTAAAAATATAATAAACGTTCGAAAATTTGTTGGATTATTGATAAATCTGTTTTAATATAAAATCGTATGACTAATAAAGGAATGAAAATGGACGGAGACATTTTTCACATTACGTAATTAAGCAAAAAATAAATAAAAAATATATGTTTAAAAAGGAAAATATGTTGGATTATTGAATAAAGATATGTGTTTAACGATACAAAAACATATCAAAAAATAAAAATGAGCAGAGCAATTTTTCAGTAGAAGTTATAGCGCAAAATGTTAAAAGTCTCCATACAACAAATATCCTGGTTGACTGGACTAAGCATCGAAACTATGTAGCCGTTTCAACCAAAGATAAGCGGTATAGTTGAGCGGATAGAGATGCTGCCGCGCTTTCATGCTGGTACCTTGCTCATAGCTCGCTACACATAAGCACAGAGATAATATTACTACGTAACATAAGTAAATTGATGTGCTCATAGCTAAACTACTGCTGGCGCCTCCTAGCTCGTCCAGTAGCTTGAATTCCTTCATATAAACACATAGCTTCGTTGAACCTGTTTCCACCAATACCACAGAACAGATGATAATAATACTACCAATACTAAGCTAAACCGCCATCTCCACCAGCGAGAGCGTAGTAGCTGCGATCTCCACGTTATATGAAACAATCTCCGTGATGTATCGCGGCGCTCAACGAACGGAATCACAGACACTATATGTTGAACTGAATTATATTATAAAGCTCTTTGACCTCGCTTGTAATAATTTAAGATCGTAAAAAAAACTAAAAGAACCGAATTCAAATGCCGCGCAATTAAATTTAAGTACCAAGTTTGAAGTGTTTATCTCCATATCTCTGGAGATACTGAACATATCTCGATGAAATTTAAATGAGACCACCTGTGAAGTATACCTTTTCAAACAAAAAAAGAATCTTCTAAATTGGTTCACGCGTCTTCGAGTAATCGGTGAACATATATTTTAATAAATCCGACGAATTGAGAATCTCCTCCTTTTTGTGAAGTCGGTAAAAATGGCGTCTAAAATTATCAAAATCGAGCAATCCTATTGGTTGATGGGTTACACACATCCGTAACTTAGCAACTCTGGAAATTGGCGTAAAGGTAAATTGGTAGTGTGCGTTTCCACCAATATGTCACTCGAGTCAGTTTCAGTGGCAAGTTTTTTAAGTTTATTTTTTTATATCTGATAGGCTAGCGTTTTGACAACTATCTCACCTGTTGGTAAGTGATGATGCGGTCGAAGATGGTAAGCACGCTAGGCCTAGAATGGGATTTGGCTCTCAAGGATGGCTGCCGGAACACATTAGATGTTTGGCGACAGATTTTTCTAACTTGAGGGTGGTAGCTGCCCAGGCGGACACTCGACACTAGTTTGAGATGTTAATCGCCATATCCCTGGATAAACTTATCAGATCTTGACCAATTTTAAATGAACATTGGATTGATGTTTTTTATTTTTTAATGTTATGATTTTTTAATTTAGTATGGTTCATACCATACTAAATTAAAAAATCATTCAAATTGGTTCAAAATTGGCAGAGTAATTGCACTTGATCCTTCTGGGACACATGGTACACAACTCTTGTGATCCTACCGTACGTGATAGATAATTTTTAATTGGCCACACAGCATGTCTATGATACGGTATGAAATTTACGAAAAAGATTAAACGTCTAAACCATAGGGAAAGTATATATATATGTACAGACAACATTAGCGTATGCGAATGAAATAGCTATAGAGATATAACCCGATTAAAACGATAAACACGTGATAAATATGCCAGCTATAAGATAAAATGAACAACGTAATTTGGTCGGGTTATACATGACAGCGGGTGACTTGATCCGAGGGGATCATGCACAGAACACTATTACTCACGAGGGATCATGTCTCCCATTGAAACATTACTATTCGTCCTGTTTTATTTATTTGAGTAACTTTGTGCAGTTTTTAATAAATGTAGATACACGAGTTAACGCATCGCACTAATTCACATAGAGTTAAACCACACTAATCACAATTATGGCTCTTCACCACGCCTAATAGTTAAACAGTCGGATCAAGTCTCCCATTGAAACATATTACTATTCGTCCTGTTTTATTTATTTGAGTAACTTTGTGCAGTTTTTAATAAATGTAGATACACGAATTAACGCATCGCACTAATTCACATAGAGTTAAACCACACTAATCACAATTATGGCTCTTCACCACGCCTAATAGTTAAACAGTCGGATCAAGTCTCCAATAGAAAAATATTACTATTAGTCCTGTCAAGTCTCCTTTCAGGCGGAATCAAGTCTCCCATGTATGGGGACACTTGTTGTAAATCCCAGTTTATGGTTTATGTAATTTATTATTTACAAACAATGGACTACACCCGTATATTACAGTACTCTATGGACTACACCGTATTACTTCTAAGGAAACTTGGACAGTTCATGTACTATATATTTTGGTTATATATATATATGTCCAATCTAGGCAATAAAAGTGATTTTACAGAGCTAAATATAAAGGCAGAGAGAGAATATAAATACTACGTTATAAAGGGGGGACCAAGTGAACCCAGTTTCCCCTACAGATGAATTAAGAACATCCACATCCTCCATTTGGAAGTCGGTTGAAAATGAAGATATAAAACACACAGGGAGATGATGAGGAACCTCAATTACCAAATTAATAACACAGGAGTCTACATTAAATTGTTTATTAATTAATTACAGATAAGTTACAACTAGAAATAACTTACTGCTAGTTTATTATCAAGAATGGAAGTTTCAGGGTGACAATAGCCTTCCACCGGTGTGACAGCCAGATTCCAACTCAGTGCTTGTGTTTATATTATATTTAAATCAATATGACAATGGTAAAATTTGACATGGGTTTGTATTCAATGATTGGTAAAACATTTCAATTGTACATCTCCACGATGGAGAATCATGTCCAAAACTTAAAGACATGCTTTTCCAATTTGTAATGTCATGAATATCTAAAGTATTTAAATCAAATCAGCTACATTCATGGGCATCTCATCAATCTGGGTAGAGTAGTACTGTTCAATATCTCTCAAGATCCTGATGTCATCAGACTTGACAAAGTTGATGGCGACACCCTTGCGTCCGAAACGACCAGATCTGCCGATCCTGTGGATGTACAGCTCACGGTTGTTGGGCAAGTCGTAATTGATAACCAGGGACACTTGCTGTACGTCTATACCTCGGGCCCAAACGTCTGTTGTGATCAATACACGGCTGAAAATAGAATAATCAATATTAATATTGATAAAAGTTTTAAGAATGATAACAAATGGAAGTATTTGTAATATAGACAAGGAGCCTTTTCTTGTGTGGTATTATTGCTTATAGCGATTTTGAGTATGCACTAGAAATATGTATATGTACATACATTTTAAATGAATTACACATTATTATAACAAAAATCAAGGAGGTGGATAACCTATGGTTACTGCCTCATCTAGAAGACTGTGCCACATTTTGCAAGAGATTGAAGTGAACACGCTGAATGACGTGTTCACAATAGATCTGAGCTTACCATAAGATGGAAAAGTTTTATTTCAGTCTTACTATGTCCAAGAGAGTAATACAGTAACATGACCTAATCGCGCCATTTTACTCTCCCCAGGATCTTAGCACAGCAACATAAATATGTTTCACACTACAGCTAGGCTCTCCCACTAAAGTACAAATCAATAATAAACAATTTTATTATAAAACCTCACATTCATTTTAAGTGAATAGATTTAAAATTGGGAAATTAACGTGACTTCGCTATGTCGATATAGCGATCGACATATGTTTCGGCCTCATCCGGAGACCTTCTTCAGGATCTTGAGTGCGGGGCGCTCGACGACAGGTTCTGCCTAGCACTCACATATGTCGATCGCTATATCGACATCGCGTGAGTCGCGTTAAATTCCCAATAATAAACAAATATATTAATACCTCTGTCCTGATCTGAATTCCTTCATGATATTGTCTCTCTCCTTCTGTGGCATGTCTCCGTGCATGGAACTGACTGTAAAGTTGGCTTCCTGCATCTTCTGTGTGAGCCAGTCCACCTTCCTCTTGGTGTTGCAGAAGATCACAGCCTGTGTGATTGTAAGGGTGTCGTACAAGTCGCAGAGTGTGTCAAACTTCCACTCCTCACGCTCCACCGCTACGAAGAACTGCTTGATGCCTTCTAGTGTCAACTCGTCACTGGAAATAGAACATTTTATAATATTGATTTTAAGTTTTTCAAATATCAAAGCAGGGGGAGACAATAACTCGGTAGGTTGTTATTTTAGTTTTAAATGGTGCTTATTAGACATCAATTTATAAATTACTGTTATGTACCAATTGATTATGTTAAAAAAATCATCCTATTTTATAGTATAGGCCACCCCAATACCAGTTTTCGTCCACATCAGACAAATAATTTCACAATGCAGAGGTAACAAGCAAATATAAATCAACTTTTCCATTCAGTTAGTGTTGATAATTATCTGAACTATCTCATATCATCTTTAGCTGTTAGTTGTTGTTAGCAACAAAACTGTCAGTTTTTGTCAGTGTTCATAAAATTGGGACCTTGATCTGAGAAGACATACAAGCTTACCGTTTGACCAGGATACGAATGGGATCTGTCATAAACTTGGAAGTCATCTCAAGGATCTCGTGAGGCAGTGTGGCAGAGATCAGCACCACTTGAGTTGCCGGCGGAAGGTATCTATAGACATCGTAAATCTGTTCCTTAAACCCTTTGTTCAGCATCTCGTCAGCCTCATCAAGTACCAGCATTTTTAGGGATCTGGTTCTCAGCACTCGCCTTCTGATCATGTCTGGAAATTACAAGCAGTGTAAGTAGGTATGTTAATTACAGTTATATATAATAAATATACCTAAAATAAGTGCCATCAGAAACTTTCTTTAATATGATAGGTATCATTAGTGTTTTAAGCATACTTACCAAATACTCTGCCAGGAGTGCCTGATACCACATGCTGGCCATAATCCAATTTCCTTATATCTTCTCCGAGATTTGTGCCTCCAATACATGCATGGCATTGGACATTCATGAAGTCGCCTAGAGCCAGGATTACTTTCTGTATCTGAGTGGCCAATTCACGCGTCGGTGACAGAATCAACACCTGTGTTTCACGCAGAGTCGTGTCCAGGGACTGAAGTATGGAGATGGAAAATGTTGCAGTTTTACCGGTTCCCGACTGAGCTTGTGCTATTACGTCTCTACCCTTCACTATAGGCAGGATACTCCGCTGTTGAATAGCTGAAGGCTTCTCAAAACCTGAAAATGTGAAAGTGTTACAATCGTATGATTCATAAATTGGATAATACATAGATGATTTCTAGGGTGCTATAACAAACCGTATGTGTAAATGCCACGGAGTAGTTCGTCTCGCAAGTTCATGGAATCGAAAGTTGGAATAACTTCCACATCTTCGCTTGTATCGAATTCAACATTCGACAGATCTTCGGATATTATTTTTCGATTGTAGGATACCTCAGACGCTGTCATCTTGATGAAATATTGTATCTAAATGTTGATCGTAGATCCTATTCAAATATAACACGCCAGATACACTACTTATATCAGGCAATTCAATAAATTTACAAAATGAGGTTGACCAAGTGCGGATTCACAAACGCAAACAAATTGATTGACGACTGCGGAGTTGTGGACTGACGTATTTGTTTGACGTTTCTAATATTGACCTCTTTGTCTAACTATATGGGAAAAATAGAGATGTGTGAAAAAACAAAACCGACAAGCAACATGGCCGCCGACCATAAACAATAAGCTACGGTGTAGTCACAGACTATTTACCACTAGTGTTGTTTTAGATCGACTAAAATAAATTAGTCGTTCGATTATAGTACTAAAAACTATTTTTTATCTATAAAATTTTAAAACACAAACGTAAAAAACAAAACGCCATTCATCTAGAAAATGTCCAAAAATGTCGTTCGGCCGGTAATTTCGTGATTTCGTGCCATTAAATAAACACCTAATTATCTTCTAAGAATAAAAGTATTTAAATATATTAAGTAGTCAAATTATATCATTACTGGATCCGAAATATTATTGATATAGTAATTTTACCTAAGTTTATTAACCATAAACGAAACGCAACTAACAACGCATTCGAATCGGACATTCGAAATTTTGAAGTTGTTTTGTGGTCAAAAGACCGATCATTTGATTTTGAACGAATCAAAATGGATGCTGGGTGTGAATGAACTATGTGCTGAAAAACGAAACGAACAGCTTTTTATTGAGTTGTGTCGTGGGCCCGATTATTATCGGGAATCCGGTGTCGCCGTCTTGTTTTGTAGTTCGTCTCAACAGTGCTAATCGTGAAGTGCCAACGAAAACAAAATCGTTCAGATCGCGGTCTCAATTCAGTAGTCACCGTGTCGGTAATGTGTTTAGACGATAGCTTCAGAGGGGCTCGCGACTCGCAGGTGGCCTTAGGATGAGGAGAGTGACGGCCGAGTCGCATGTCTCTAGGGATCCGCGAGTGTTGGAAGTGTCGCCGTGCGTCGCCGCGAGCGCGACATGGCTACAGGCATCCAACTGAGGTCTCGCTCGCGTGCTGAATGACCGCTCAGAGATGAAATGCATATACAGGAAGGAACAAACACAACTCTGACAACATGTACCAAAATGACAGAGGAAGTAGACAGAAGACATGGCGTGAATGGTAACAGCAGTAGTAAGGCTGTGACTGAGGATGCTCCCGGACACGACGCTGCGCTTAACGCGACTGGTGGCCGGCTCAAGTTCTTCAAAGGTGTGTATTGATGAGTCCCATTGCATTCTGATTGTAGCCGGGGTCAGCTCAAGGTCCAATGTTGGCTCTGGTGGCCACGGACCGGTTACAAAAACTAGAAAGTAATTCATGCTCTGATAAGCATACATAAGCATGTTTGAGGGAGCCAATGGCAATTGTCTGAGCACAGCCTCTGTGCTATTGTTGTGGGTTTCATAAGGAGTGGTGGTCACCGTTGCGGAAAATATTCAATCATCTCTTGGTACATTACTGTTATTGTTTCTGTATGTAACATTTGTTTCATTGACATTAACAAACTACTTGGCAGTAAGTTTAATAAACTTTATATACCAATTAAAATAATTATTGCAACAAAATTCTACTTCTTATACATTCTTTGGTTTTTCAACTAAACATTAATTTCTCTCCATGCTATCTGCAGTGTTTTATTAAGGAATATTATTATAAGATTGTATATCATCTTCGATGATTTTGATAGTATCATAAATGTTGTATAGATTGAGTGGAGTCATACAAATAATTACTAAACAAATATTTATATGACAAAATAATGTTAGTCGAGGGATAGTGATATTGATGTAAATTATCATACATTGTACTCATATTCATTTATTGGTAAATTGTCAGATTTACATATTTGAAATAATTTGAAATAATTTATTCATGAAATAGGCATTCGTAGTATAAATTAGCAAGTAGAATCTCTGGTACCTAAACTAGGCTCTCAGGCCCGTGGTATAGGTTACCAGTATCCTCCGTCTTATATACATGAGAAAATAACTTATAGTGCCTATTAGAAAGTTATGGATTGTGTGTGTGTGTATGTATGTATATGTGTGTGTGTGTGTGTGTGTGTGTATGCGAGTGTGTACATTTAGACTATAGCATAGGAGTTAGCAAGGATTCCGTGGTTGTATAATCAATTTTTATGAGATAGTCAAAATGTTTTCTTTTAGTCATGTAAGTATTATGACAGTGGATGTTGGTTCTTTATTTATTTTATTATACAAGTAAGGTCCCATAAAATGCATGAATTTCCTTGCATATGCTGTGTTATATGTTTGTATTTGACATATGTTACGGGATGGTATTTTTACTGTTGTAGGGTTGAATATTGCAAGATTATGCTGGTGTAGTACAGCTTGTTGTACGTAGATATGCCCAACTGTTAGAACCTGACATTCCCTGTGGAGATCAGAAGTAGGGTATCTTCTAGGGCGGTTCCTGCTACATTTCAGTAGACCCCTTTGCGCTCTTTCAAGGGATATCAAGTGTGTCTTGTTTGTGCCTCCCCAAGCAGTAATACAGTAAGTGATTAGAGATTGACACAATGAATAATACAGCATCTTTAGGATGTCCCAATCAGCGCTAAACCGAATGCAAACACTGCAGTAATTTTGCATATATGCTTCGATAATTCATTGATGTGAGTGACATACATATCAATATTCATATTAAATAAAAAGACTACAATGTCAAATATATTTTGTATTAATCGCTGGAAGTATCTTTGAACCTCAAATCTAATACAATATGTGACACTGGTATGAATAAATGCTTGAACAATTAATTACCTTAAATATAGCTAGCTATTAAGAAAAAGAAAAATACAGATTTTGTATTTTATTGATAAATAATATAAAAGTAAACTTTAAACTTTCACGAATTGAACACATAGTTATAAATGTTAAAATATGGCACTTATCGTGCTTAAAACATTAATTTTTATTTAACTTGACGTTTTGACCAATTGGCATTGATTGTGGTCACAAGACCACGTCTGACCATGACTGTTAATTTTCGAGTTAAATAAAAATTAATGATTTAAGAGCAATAAGTCCCGTATTTTAATATTTAAAACTAAATAATTAAACAGTAAATGGTGTTTAAGTGAGGTTTAATTTTTAATTTTAACCTTTCACGAGATGAGACTTGGATAAATCATTATTAAAAAAAAAAGTTCAAGAAATTTTATACATCTTGAATGACATCAATGACAAGCATAATCAGTATTCCAATGTCTGGTACGAATCAAAGTCACATTATGAAGGTACCTTATTGTTTGAAATATGTTTGCATATTGCCATCTAAGAATTTATATAAAAAATCTATGACTCAGGATTTTTGACCAGGCTGACTTCATAATGCATATAAACACTATATAGATAATACTATGTACATAGTATCTCTAGACCCAGCTAGAATGTAGATTATCCAGCCAAGCCTAAGGGTCTAGACTAGACTCTAGCACAAAAAGGTCTACACTATGCACATGCACTAAATTAATAGTACACTTTTATTCAATTTTACATCACGGGTCGTACACACCATTCTTTTGGAAGGCATTAATGGAGCCGTAGCAAGAGCAAGCATCAAGAGGCCATTTTTAATTTTAACTTATGTAATATTATTTGTGGATGAGGAGATATGGAAAACTATATAATAAAAAGATGGTACATTATATTATGATGATTGGATGTGGTAATTGCTGTGGGATTGCTGGTCTATGGGATGAGATACGGCACCACACAATTATTTAGGCGCATAGTGACTTGCTATACACTGAATGGGCCCCCCATAAAGGCGATCCGTTATATTGGCGTCAAGGGGCAACATTGGTGTGGCTTGGGGTGTCAAGAAGTGTAATGAACTTTCACTGAACGCTACTAGCAGCTTTATGCCTTTAAAATGTCCACCCTGGAGCTTAGGTCTTAGCTCTTGGATTCCCACCACTGGCTGGCCGGTCAAAGCAAGCTTTGAAAAAGTTTACATTTATCCACATCATCTTGAACCATTAAAGTAAATTGTTGATATTTAGCAAAGTTATCAATCCTGCTAATATTGTAAATGTCAATGTTATGTAAAGTGTACAAATATCTTAATTTGTACATTTGTGTGTTTGTTAACTACTCCAGTGCCATCTAGATGCTTTTATATAATTCTAAGTTGGTGAGTATAGTTGGATGGATGGATATTTTTTATACTTTCATCCAAAAATGAATGGATTTAGTTAAACTTGGCATACAGCTAATTTTAAACGTGGAATATCACATAGGATACTTTTGAATGTGGGCAAAGTCCCAGGGTGTAGCTAGTATCAAATATAGAATAAATTAAAAGTTACCTACCTCATTTTATGTAAATTTTGTCTATTTCTGTATTTGTGGTAAAATTATATTCTACTAGTTTAGTTCATGATTAACATCATAACATGATTAAATATTTATTATTATGCAAACCCATATTGCAGCTAATATTATTTTAAAGTCTTCAGTTAATTTATGAACAAGTTGCTCTTCAGAGTTGAATTTAAATAAATCAATATCAGTTGCTTACAAAGTAACTAGTCTCTGGAAGTGTTTATTATATTACAGTTATTTAATGACATGCCTACTTAAATAGAGAAAGTTATTTTGAGATTTGTATCTTTTATTGATTAAATTGGACTGTTCCTTCATTATTTGATTGTCTAGACAAGTTTACAAAAAATATTCTAAGACGTGACAGGTCGCCTAAACAATGCATCTCTGTGAATGCAGCCTAACTCAATGAGTGGTGTGAAAGCTTCATAATCATACATTTATCACTACATATTATTAAACAAAATTTCCAGCCGCCTCTGTCTGTCATTAACGTAAAATTTTAGTATTTTTTAGACGGTTAAAAAATAAGATTAATAGTATCCACCTGTTTGGGATAAAGAAATGTAGTTGACAGAACATCAATAGATAGCACATTCTGTAACATAAGTAAACACTTAGCAAGTGTGTGTAATGGGATATCTTAAAACAAACATTGATATGCTATCTTATTCATTATTTAATGGGTAAGCAAATACTTCACAATCCTAACTTAACTTTTGTTCCTCTGTGGGATGTAAACAAGTACACATATGATGTCATCATGCTTTAATTGTGCAATATAGTATATTTACAGATCTTGAAAAGTATGTAAATCAAAAGGTTTGCTTAATTGCAACTCACAACTGAGTTTCAGTCTCTTTGTCATAAGGGCCAGTTTTACCAGTTTCTGATTGCCTATTAGGAATTTATCTATCAGATATATCATCTGAATTATAACTTATATGTCAGATAACCATCACCACCAAACCGAAACCGTGCACCAGTTATTTTGGTTAAGTTTACATCATAGAATATTTTTTAACAAAATCTTCTGACATTGTTATTAAGTAGCACGCGGTTGGTCCATTCCAGATGGGAAGTTTATCCTGGAGCTGGTGCGCGGGTGCGCGCGCGGCGGCGAGCGCGCCGGCTGGGTGTCTGTGCCGCGCAAGACGTTCTGGCCGCCCGCCGCGCCCGCCGCCGCCGCGCCGCCCTGCGCCTCGCTCTCCGTCTCCGACGACAACAGCTCCGTGCAGTCCTCGCCCTGGCAGCGCGACCACTGCTGGAAGCAGGCCGCGCCGCGCCGCCACCTGTCGCGCGAGCTGGCCATGTACTACTGCCGCCCCAGCACGCTCTCCGCCGCCGTCGTGCGCGCCGGCGCGCGCGCCAAGCGGCGCCGCCCGCACGACCCCGCGCCGCCGCCCGCGCCAGCGCCCGCGCCCGACCACGAGGACGACGACCGCGACCGCTACCACCGCGTCAAGCTGAAGAAGCCCTACCAGCAGCGGCGGCCGCGCGTCTACCGCAAGACGCGGCGCGGCCCCCGGCGCGACCTCGACGCCGCGCTGAGTCGACTGCGCGAGCGGCTGCCGGCGCCGCCGCCCGTCAACGCCAAGCTGGCGTCGTGCCGGCAGGAGCACGCGCTCGTGTCGCCGCGCAAGCGCATCCTGCGCGAGCTGGAGCGCGTGTCGCTGGAGGATGGCAAGCGACGCGCGCGCGCCGCCGCCGCGCCCGCGCTCAGCACGCGCTCGTACCCGCCGTCGCCGGGCCCGTCGAGCGCGGCGCCGCGCGCGCCCGAGCCTCGCCGCGACCCGCCCGCCGCCAAGCACGTGAGCAGCTACAGCATCCACTCGCTGCTGAGCATGGATGAGGCGCCGCGCCGGTCGCCGGGCTCGCAGGCGACGCTGCGCCCGGAGTCCACGTCGAGCGCGGCCTCGGGGGACGCGAGCCCGTCGCCGGAGTACCGCAGCCACCGCGCGGCGGCGATGGGCGCGCGCGGCTCGCCCACCCCGCCGCTGTACGCACGCGCGGGCGCGGGCGCGGGGTACGCGCGCGCGTGGCCCGGGTACGGCGTGGCGGCGCGCGACGAGTGGCCGTACTGCCCGTACCCGTACATGGTGTACCGAGCGCCGGCGCCGCTGTGGCTGCAGTACGCGCCGCCGCCCGCGCCCAGCCCCTGGGCGCCGCTGCCGCTGCCGCTGCTCACAGACCACATACCTAAGGATGAACCCACTTCAGGTGATACACGTTACTATTGTACCCCCGACCTATTCTACCTATATTATGTAACAGTAGTCATTTATTGATTTCAAGGAATGCTAACAGGTAGTACATACATGAGTATAAAAATAAAATAATTTTAGACCGACTACCTAGCAAATCTACCAGTGTTTCACAAAGCGTAAGAAACCTCGACACCTAGATGACTCGAGGTAGTGTGCCCACACTAAATTAGTATCACGAGTCTTGTAATATTGTTACTAACATTGTTCTCTGGTTGGTTTCAGATTTGCCGCTGAACCTGTCGAAGCACTGAGCGAGAGGATCAGCGCTGGCGCAATTCTGACGATCACGTGAGACTGAACACACAATCTTCGATGAAACTTGTCAATTTATACTTGACTCTCTGAACGTAGATATTAAAGTTTAGTATTCTATAGCGGTTGTACGTCCGACGCGGTCGCTCGTACACCGGGTACATTCCGAGTCCGCGTGGCGACCTCCAAATTGCCCATCCCACCTAATTCAGAGCGTTCCTCGATCGCGCTCCCCGTTGTTTATTGGATAAAAAAATATTTTGCATTGATGCAAAAAAATATTTTTGTATAAAATTGTAATTTTCTCCCACGTCGCGTCGAGGAAATCTATTTACAAAAGAATGTATATTGCACTGGAGTATATTTTAGTATAGATGTATGTATGCAGAGTCCCGTGTGTATTTTCTTACGAAACGTTTGTACCGCAGAAATATTTTAATATTGGCTATTATTTTAGTGTAAGGTGATAAGACGATCTAATAAAACGAATCAGTTGACAAATCAGTGCCTTGAGATAAAAAGTTTATAAACATTATTGAATTAATAAAAAGTTAAATATTGCGAGAGCACCGTTCTGGCATCGTCCAAATTTTAAAATATTATAGAGGTACTCTTGTATTTTTGTACGGTTACTGTATCGTGAGTTTTTGTACATTATAATTAAATCACCGATCCTCGACCTAATGCAAAATTCCATAATGTTATTGTCCGATCTCATTATTTAATTTAGAAAATAAAACGAGGTAAAGACTACAGTTTTTGGGATCAATAAATTTGGATGTGTGTTTATGTAACGTGTAAAAATGTTGGAGACGTTGTATATATTATGTGAATGATGTATTATTATGTAATGAGTGCGGGAGGAGGTTATATCGGAGCGAACAAAGCTCGGTTTACGTATAAGAGTTTATTACCTTCAAATAATTATTGTAATTGTACAGTATTTTTATAATGAGTATTTTATGTCGGCGCGTGTCGAGAGTGCGAATGTGGAGCGACGGCTCGTAGGCTTTGAGATTAAACTTATAGCGGTAGATATATGTGGGGCGGTCTTCTGACACGACCGATAGGGACGGTCGAAGGCAACGGACTGACTTCTGATGTAATATTATCCTTTACGGAATTGTATAATAGTGTTTGTGATCAGAGGCCTACTGTATCGAGCGTTCTGTCCGACAACAAAGTTGATTTAGTTTATACGTAGCTCTAATATTCCTGCTCAATTTTATTTTTGGGTACATGTAGAACGACATTATTCCGATGTTGCTTTTGGGAGCGATCTGTGTTCGGTGTTTTGAATCTGCCCTTTTATTTTAATTTGTAAGTTTTGTTACGTTTGAGTATACGCAGCTCACCCATATTAAATGTTACTTAGTGGGCTGCGTGTACTTGAAAAGCTTTATTTTTGCTTCATTACTTCTCTCTACATATGTACTAATATGTACATTGATAGAAGAAGTGGTCTAATAATGATGTCTAAACACAAATCATTGCCTTTGAATATCTGCTAGAATATTATATTACAAAACTCCTGAACGAATTCTTTTGCATTGTTCGTTAAGACATTACTCAACTGTTATTATTGCGATTAACTTCATTACATTCTGAAAAAAAAAGAACCTTGTTTACTAATTAATAGTCCACAGCAAATATAGCTTGGACTACATATAGACATCAGCGGTCTAGCTATAGTTAATAGTTTTTGTCGAACAAAAACTTGGAATCAAGTACATTAAAAAGTGCCATTTTGTATTTCGAGTTCTGCCGATTTCCATACGAATAAAATAAGAAATAAAGTATTTATTATAACTTAGGTATCGTATAGGTGGTTTCCCTCAACCAGAGATATTTCAGATCATATTATGTGTAGTCGACAATCACAGACGGTTACGGACCACACTGATGTTCTTTTAATGATCGCGCCATGAACGCGTCTATATTATATTCATTGGTCTGTGGTCCAAGCTTGTCTGTGATAAAATCAATGACCGTTGTTAGCTAGCTAAAAGGAGATTGCATACAATGCACACACGTCTAATAAAGCGTGTACGCAGCTATTCTGTAGCGGTATTGACCGTATCTGCATAAACACACAGTTTTTTTTCATCTGTCAGGCTAGCGCTTGACCTCACTTGGTACGCTGGACACGTGAAGATGCTGGACCTAGTCTGGTCTGACTCTCAATGGCTATGCTGCCGGAACAGTAATCGTAACGTTATGACGGCAGATTTTCTCATTGATGGTGGTAAGCTTATTTTTGGTAGCAAGCCAGGCGGAATACAGATATAATGCTCCTACCATCTGTATCGATACTAACGCGTGTTTACTTCGATAAAATCGCACGAGAGCAAGCGCTACTATAAGTAAATATCCCTCCCATAGTGTAATTCTCCCTTAATGATATCATTCAATTCATTTTCGGCGTTCTACAGGTCGTATGCTCAGATCGTAATGGCCGGGCCCGGACGCTACCAAAGCATAGAGGAGAGGTAATGAAGTGAGATGTGTGTCAACAACTAATAGGATATCATTAAACTGCATCATTTAACAGCTTGATGAAATCATATTGGTCCTTTCCCTTGCCCATTGGCACTACCTACGTACAAATACCTCTCTATTCAGCTCAGTTTTGGTGGCGGCCGACCCTATATAATAAATAGGTATCACCTTGGTTCTATTTCAGCCGCAGAATTCAAACCACTCGACGAAAAACCATCTTGTTAGGCCTAGCGCGCACAGCGGTTGCGGCGCGTTTATTCTACCGCACACATATTCTGTGTAGTATGGAGTGTCATAGAAGTGCGCGCATTGCGGTGAATTTTTTTAGTACACAGTTTATTTTATCGTGCGGTAGATAAACGCATCGCAACGCTGTGCGCGCTTAGCCTAAGTAGCCAATTAGATAGCCTTACTTCTTATTACAAGGTTGATTCTCACGAGTTAGAACGTTTGACAGAAATAAAACCCTGTAAACAAATATCATAAGGGCTGACTAGTTTAAAAGTAAAGTAATATTTAACAACATACATATAGCCTTTCAAACTATTTGACTCCACAGTTATATTTATGCACTGGAATTTATTAAATTAAAGTGTAGTGAAAAAAATAGAAAAACAAAGAACTATACAATGTATACCATCGATATAAAAAGGTTGCGGTACTCACTCTTATGCCACGTAAAAAAATGTAACTAGAAACAACTACATGAAAACACGAATGTCTTATATCGAGCTTGATGTGCATGAAGAACAGAGGAAGGCATTGTTGCTAATTATATTAATGGATTTGCGATAATTGCACATGTAATTCTGTACGTGCTACACAAACGCCAGTTCGATTGTGACTAAAATGAAATTAGGTTCGCAAACCTAATTCATACGGTCCACATTCCCTTATCTCTTTTATATAATATATCGATGATACATACTAATTACACCGCTAACGCCTTGGGCTAAAAGGAAAGCTATGAAATCTATTCTTGTAAAATAATTCCTAATCAATTAAATGTAGTCCTAAATCCAGATCTCTTCCAACAGTAACATCTGACCCGCTGTTTAAAGAGACATATTTTTATATACGATCAATATTATACATACCACAAACTACGAAGTATTGTGATAGATGCGCTTACAAGTGAGACGCGCGTACGCAGGTGTCTTCACTTGGAACATATTTATCGTGCGGAAAAATAGTTATATTATCAATTTATATTAAGATGTAGTTATGTACTCGAATAAATATAACTTTTCCAAATGATGTATGTTTTATTCAGTTACCCTATTTCCTACCTTCTTGATTTAGATTATTCTCTAGCCGCAGTCCTAGGTGATTATAACGTTAACCTTCTAGATAAAAACAAAAAAAGTGATAAATTTACAAACACGGTAAAATCTTACAATTTACGAGCAATAATCACAGACCCAACTAGAATTACTTGCCATTCTCAAACATGTATTGATAATATAATAACTAATATTAAGTTGAGTCAGGAGTATTAAATCTTGGTATTTCAGATCACACGGTACAATTCATAAAAATAAAGACAAACATTAGTTTAGTGAAAAATCTTGGCATATTGAAAAGAGGCAAGTGATAGAATATCGAGACGTATTTTTTAAATACATCTCACAAATAAATTTCAGTGATGTTTATAGCGAGAACGAACCAAACAAAGCTTATAAAATCTTTATAGAATTACTTTCACTGATATTTTACATGTGTATTCCGTTGCACAAAGTCAAAATTACTCATCTATCATCAACAGCCTATCTGGAAAACAAAGGGTATAATAAAATCTAGTAGGCAAAAGAGAAAAATGCATATAAACACTCAACGAATTAGGTGTCTAAAAAGTAAAAAACGCTTTAATAAATATTCTAAGATCTTAAAATATGTAATTAAAAATTATCAAATATCTGATACCTATATAAACAACAGCAATAATGAAGCTAAAGCTATGTGGAGTCTCATTCAAAGAGAATATAATACTACGTTACTCATTAAACAAAACACATCATCTACAAACGACATTCGTTCGTACTACCATAGACAAACTTAAAATAAACAATGAAGAAATAGTTGATCCGATACAAATGTCAGCAAAAATTAATAATTATTGTCTTTATCAAATTATATCCTCAAGGAATATAATTTCAACTGCAGTTGTTGAACATTTATCCCCATCTAGCTGCCACTCCATTTTTCTACGTCGAACTGACAACTCAGAAATAATAAATATAGTTCGAGGCAGGAGGAGTAGGAGTAGGTAGGAGTTCGAGCAAATAAAAAATCTGTAGGTTACGACGAAATCCCAATACACATAATTAAAGATAGCTTAGAATATATAGTTAACCCACTTGTTCATATAGTGAATACCCTAGTGAGTAATGATGCTAGTCGGGATTTTCCCAGATGACCTGAAAAAGCCCTTGCATAAAAAAGGCTCAAAAGACGATATTGCAAATTATAGACCAATAGCACTATTACCATGTTTCTCTAAAATATTTGAGAAAATTATATATAATACACTAATATCTTTTCTTAATCTGAACAAAATACTTAGTACTCATCAGTTTGGCTTTCAAAAACACTTCCTTAGCCATATTTAGGCTGAGTTGCACCATCTTACCTTAACCGTAACTATAACTATTAACCGGTGTTTTTATATGGATTTTGGCAGATTTTTGACGTTTGTCATAGTTAAAGTAAGATGGTGCAACTCAGCCTAAATATGCTCAAACAAGCGTGGGAGCAACTAAACAACAAGAAAGATGGCGTAGCGCTTTTTCTAGATATGTCAAAACCTTTTGACTGCGTTGATCACTCTATACTTTTGGCAAAACTAGAACACGTAGGAATTCGCGGGTTGGCTTCAAAACTCATAAAATCATATTTAGAAAATTGGAGACAGTCAACAATGTTAGAAACTTATAATAAAAACACAAAATGCATAGGAAAGGTTTGTTCAGTTCTGGTTGAGGGGTACCCCAAGGTAGTACTCTTGGGCCTCTGCTATTTTTAATCTATATCAATAAGTTACCTTTAGTCACAACACATCTATGTGTTATGTTTGCAGACGATGCTACTGTATTTATAAACAAACTATATAAATGATTATCTTACAAGTTTGAACACATAAATGAATAACACACACCATGAAAAAACTTGTTGACAGCCTTAAGAAAATTAACCTAAAAGTAAATATAGTCAAAACTAAACTTATGCAGTTTAGGAATTATAGACAAAAACCACTCCATCTGGATATTAATAATGACAGTGTGGCGTAATAAGTAGTCATAGATGGCGCCACTAATGCATAATTGGGTTAACAAATGCAATCCACTAATTTCGTCGTATCGATGGATCGAACCCTGACTTAATTGGCAGAGCACCTGGACGTGTAATCCGGGGGGGCGGGTTCGAGTCCCGTCGGTACGATGAAATTTTGGATTGTGTTTAACAATTTATAAAAATATAAAGTGTGTGACACTTCAAAGAAACATAATGTTTGATTTACGCAGTGCAACATCTCTCGTCGGATTTGAAAACTGTAATGATTTCTTCCGAATGATTAACTTACGTAATAAGAAGTCATAGATTGCGCCACCAATGCATAATTAGGTTAACAAATGCAATCCACTAATTTCGTCGTAGCGATGGATCGAACTGTGGCTTAATTGGCAAAGCACCTGGACGTGTAATGCGGGGGGTGCGGGTTCAAGTCCCGTCGGTACGATGAAATTTTGGATTGTGTTTAACAATTTACAATAATAATACTTTATTTCATAACAGTGCCTTTTTTACTGCAATCAAGATTTACAACCCATCAAATATTAAATTGTTAACGAACCCACAATTTAAAAAACAATTAAAATCTTGGTTGCTTATTAAGTGATTTTATACATTAAATGACTTTTTCAATAATTATATTTACTGTCTACCAAATAATTATTAATTGTCATCATCATCATAATCAGCCGGTATCAGTCCACTGCTGGACATAGGCCTCTCCCAAGTCATGCCACTGAGCCCGATCTTCGGCTCTTTGTTTCCAGTCACTGCCCACCGCTTTGCGAATGTCGTCGCTCCACCTGGTAACAGGGCGTCCTACGCTACGTTTACCGATTCGCGGTCTCCACTCTAGAACCAGTCTACCCCAACGGTTATCGGTCCTACGGCAGATATGACCAGCCCACTGCCACTTCAGCTTGCTAATCCGATGAGCTATGTCGATCACTTTAGTTCTCTGACGAATTACTTCGTTCCAGATACGATCCCTAATCTATTAATATCCCTATAACATATTAATTGTCATACCTACTCATTAAAATGTGTAAATCTTAAACGTTAGTACTAGCTTAATATTAGTAAGTAATATATTTTAGTAACTTAGATTGATATATACTAGCTTAGATTTATATAATATATTGTACGCCCGAAAATGGCAAACTGTTGATACTACCACACGAAACAAATTTACCATCTACTTTTGTACACAGTTTTCAACAATAAATATATTTTGATTTTGATTCTGTATCAATAGGTCTCGTCTCGCAATAATTATTATATGTAATATGGGATTCATGACAAAAAGCGAAGAGCATTTCTAGGCCGGCGCGTCATGAGTCCCAACATAAGCCACCTCCATCTCAAAAGCACTGTCTATCAGCCTGTCTAGTCTAATGTACCAGCTACTAACTACCTCACATTAGGAGACAATGCGAAATAAGGATTTCGTGCTTGATTCTCATTAACATGGCAACATGTTCAAAATGGCTTTAGGTGCATTGAGTAAGTAATGAATAATGGTTAACTGACGATATGTTTTAACTCCGATACGTAGTACTATTATTATTCTGACTCCGAAACTCCCGGATTTGGTAGTAGTAGCTCGGTAGACGTAGAATAGAAGTAACTCTTTATACACCATAAATAACTTATTGTCTAAATTAACAATTAGGTGATACAATCGGCGGTCTTACCGCATAAATCAATCTCTCACATACAACCTATTTGTGGACCTGGTTAAAATACACAGGGTGTTTGGCGATGGCGTATAATTTACTTTATCAAGAAACTGAAACGAATTAATTTCAACAAAGCTATAAAAAAAAAGTTACATAATATATGAGTATATCTCACAATACAATACAATAGCATAAATAAATAGGTACTATAAATAAATTACTATACATCTATATCATATACATATACAACATTTTCAATATACAGGGTACATATCTCAGAGGATTAGCAAGTTTAAGTGTTGTGTGCCGGTTGGATTACCGATGATAGCCAGTTTGAATGTGGACGTTTTGGAAGACTGGATTGGGGAGCTATTTAAAACAAAAATTTATTGATAGTGGATCAACGATTTGAACGCATCTTTGGTCTGACAGTCTCCGACTGCTTTTGATGATGATGATGGATTATCCGTCATCCTAGCTGACTTGTGGCAACCAAAAAGTGGTTAACCACCATCAAGGAGAAAACCTGCCGCCATTACCTTAGGTGCCCGGCAGCACAGCTCCACCATCATCGTCCTATGTCCACCACATCATTATTTTAAACAATAGTTCAAACTATATTGATATATCGGTTGGGATCTACAGAATAGCTAAGCTAATCATATATATTAAGATGTAGTTATGTAGGTAATTTCGTCGTTTCGATGGTATTGCACCGTGGCTTGGTTGGTCGGAGAATCTGGCCACGTTTCCCAAGGGGGCGCGGGTTCGATTCCCGTCGGTACGATGAAATTTTGGATTGTGTGTAACAATTAGTGGACGACAACGGCGATGAATCACCTACGCCGCCGCCTGCACCGCTGACGTCACGAGCTATTCGAGCACAGCAACGCGCGGCGCGCGCTGCGGAGGCGATCAACTTTAGTTCGCGCACGGCAGCCGTCGGAGCCGCGCGCACTCCTTGAGAAAGGGACGCGATTCGTCCTGAAACCGGTCGGAGGCCTTTTCGACTGAGATTACGTGAGTTAAGCCGTATAAATTTATTATAAATTAGTGGAGTGCCGTAAGACGTAAATATTTAAAAAAATATTCAGTTAAATATTTAGTTAAATATTCAAATAAATATTCAGTTAAATATTAAATATTCAGTTAGTTACTCAGTTAAATATTCAGTTCAATATTCAGTTAAATATTCATTTAAAAATTCAGTTAAATATTTAGTTAAATATTCAGTTAGTTAGTTAAATATTCAGTTAGTTATTCAGTTAAATATTCAGTTAAATATTTAGTTAAATATTCAAATAAATATTCAGTTAAATATTTAGTTAAATGTTAAATATTCAGTTAAATGTTCAGTTAAATATTCAGTTAGTTATTCAGTTAAATATTCAGTTAAATATTTAGTTAGTTACTCAGTTAAATATTCAGTTAGTTATTCAGTTGAATATTAAGTTAAATATTTAGTTAAATATTCAAATAAATATGCAGTTAAATATTTAATTAATTATTTAGTTAAATATTCAGTTAAATATTCAAATAAATATTGAGTTAGTTAGTTTCAAAGCTAGTAATTACCCACAAAATTGTAACCTATAGATAGGAAATAAACGTATTGAGTATTGAAATTGATTTTTACTACTTTATGCTTAAAAACCCATAGTAGATCAAGGGCTCTTTGAAAGAATTTGCTACGGGCCCCGCGCTTGCTTAATCCGGCACTGCGTTCTGGTAGACTAAAAGTTTACCTTCAACATTAATTATACCGTAGATTAATCTATGATCAATATGATCATATGTACAGCCAATAAATTGAATTCCTTCTAATGTTTCCCGTTAACTACAATCCGGAGGGTTTTTAATTGCGAGTGAACAGATATCCTTCTAGGTATGCTTGCTACATCGTCGATCTCATCGACACTTAACATAATAATCACCATCAACTGACCTATATAGTCTAACAAAGAAAGATTTGAAATTATTAGGTCAATCTATTGTTATTCTGTGGGCTATAGACTTAAGTTACCACATTTGATTGATTTATACTTCGATTCTGCATCAATCCGGTTTCAATTTCGCTGTCAGTAAATCTAATTTAAAATCTCCATCTCAGAATTCAGTTACGGTATACTCACCCACCTCCGTAACAACCTTAGCGAAGCTAAAGATGACGATGTCGATGTAGTGTTAGCATTACACCATCGATATATACAGGGTGTGGCGCAAACAGTAGTCAAGCCGTCACCTGTGGGTAGAGGAGTTTATGACTGATCGGAAAATCTGTGTTCAGTAAAAGAATCATGGTTTTCGAGTTATTGACCATTGACTAAATTATGACGGTGACGGTGACGGCTTGACTACTGTTTACGCCACACGCTGTATAATATAAGGGAGATAAGGGACCCCGTTCCTCAACGTGGACCGCATGAATTAGGTTCGCGAACCTAATTTCACCTTAGTCACAATCGAACTGGCGTTTGTGTAGCACGTAGGTATAGAATCACATACGTAATTATCGCAGATCCATTTAAATACTTAACTAGCAACAATGCCTTCCTCTGTTCTTTATGCACATCAAGTTCGACAATAGAAATTCAGTTGTGTGGGTGTGTTTTCATGTAGTTGTTTTGTTTCTAGTCGCATTATGTTTACGCATAAGAGTGAGTACCGCATCTCCCTTTTTATATCGATGCATAACACTTTATTTTTCCACTTACCTTTGGTACTGAAGTTAAACTCTCTTCTCGCGTAGGTGTATGATGGATGTGATATTACAGACAGACATAGGCCAGCCCGCACCAGCACACCGTGGGAAACAATAAAATAGTAAAAGGTTCCACGTTCCAGCGGATGTTCTCAACGTCCAGCCGAAAATAAAACATCCCAATATTTCAATTTGTGCTTTATTTATGAAAAAAATTGTAAATTATCCTACAATGAATCTCCGAATGAAATAGACTTACATATCGTTTTATGTATCAAATACATTATTCGCTCGACGCCAGATCAAACCACATAAGAACAATACATTTTAAAATATTATCTACAGAATCCATTCTCGGCGATTCGATTACCAAAAATAGGAGTTCGTGTGTGGGGGTGAGGGCGGTATGTACACGGAGCGGTCAGCCGAGCAGCGCCGCCATGGAGTAGGCGCGCGGCGGCGGGCGCGGTCAGTCCAGGATCACCAGGTGCATGGGTGCGCCCGCGCCCGCCGCCTTCACCGCGCCCGCGCCCGCGCTCGCGCCCGCGCCCGCGCCGCGCAGCGCCCGCCACGGAGCGCGCGCGCCGCGCCGCAGCTCGCTGCACGACACTGACCGCCGCAAGTTCCTACAACACACAATTCATTTAAGCTGCGTTTTCACTAGGGGACATGTTGCGGGAACAAATCGCCCGACATTCACGTAGTTGTCTCTGCAAAAGTTGTAGGACAATGTCGCGCGTGCTGCGCGACCAGTTTTCTCCTCGAAAACTGATCTGATAAAATTATTTTTTGCATAATTTTTTTGCAGATGAATGCTTCCGTGCTCCTATAATTTTTTTTTGTTTTAAAACCCTTTCAAATTTGTCTGGTAGCCGTCTAGATCAGGGCAGTAAAATAGGTAACTTTTCAGGTTTTTGTTTTGGTCAAAAAAAAAAGCAAAGGACCTTATTTACACCAGACCTTGATTTTTTTGTATAAAACATTTTTGTTCTAGAAGGAATTTCCAGGGAGGAAACTGGGAATACATTTGTATGGGAAAATACACCCCGCGTTCGCTCTTAATAAAACTGCAGTCATTATGTTGAAAACGGGTACTTATATACAATTATCCTACTTACTTAAGATCGCTTTCATCTTATAATTTTGAGCGTGAATCACGTTGAAAAAACGAATCATTACTTTACATACCGCGCTATTAATATTTCAGGAGATACTCGTCAAATCTCGTTAAATAGTATCAATGGGAACAATCGGGAAGTATGTATATACCCTCTCAAAAAAACAAGTAAGGCCTACTGTCCACCGACGCGTCAAATGACGAATGCATGCAACCTACAAATGAAGACAGGCGTATTTTGCATATTTGTTGTGTTCACGCTAAAACAACAGGTGTTTGCGTCTCACAAGTCGGTTGTGTAGAGACATACGCGCGCCGCATGACGACAGGCGGACGCGACGTTGCCGCTCCGTGGACACAGATTTGATTGTTTCTACGCAAGATGCAAGCAATCGGCAATTGACGATAGCGTGCGTATGACGTGCTGTTTACGTGGACAGTACGCCATATTTTCCAAATTGCAATTCTGAGGTAATATACATAAAAAATACAATCGTATTGAAAGAACCGCCTGCTTTTTTGAAGACAATTAAATCATCATCATCAGTCATCTTAGATGGTAGACTACACCTATTTTTTTCAAGTATACTTTACTTTCTAAATAAACGTATGAAGAACAATGAGAGGGTACTTACTTGGCGGCGTCTGTGGCTCTGAAGTATAGATCATCGGGTGCGTCCATCCAAGAGATGACGTGGCGACGTCCGCCGCGACCCGATATGTTTGTCGGCTTGCCGTTTACCTGGACAACAACACATCTTACATTCATATACAATCGTAAGGGCAATAACGCACTGGTGGCCACTGATTTCTAGGATATGAAAACAATCGCTTGTTATCGCCCGCACTTAGCCACCAGCGGCCACAGTTGGCCGCGGCGTCCGACGGAATGGATCGCGACCAGCGACCAGAAACTACAAGTTGTTAGTTAGCCTCTCGGTATGTCGCGGTCTACTAACGCACCGAGCGACAGACCGCGGAAGTGGTCGCTGCCGCCTGCTCGTTGCCCGTTGCCGCTCTTATGGAGGGTACCGTTTTGTTGCTCACCAGGTGGCGCACTGAGTAATATTGTATTAATGAGAGCTGTCAAGCTATAAAATGTTATCTTATGAATTTTATAATGAAATCTCTAAATGCATGTCAATTTGGGATAAATCCTTAACTTAAATGACATTGACATTTGGCGGACCTTGTAGCACACTAGCGCCTCTAGCGGAAAATTCTCATTTTTTACACTGTGACACACTTTCTCCAGAATTGGTCGTTATAGCTAATTAAGTTTGCATTTCAAATATGTATTATAGGTTGGTTTTAATTAACTGACCACACAAACGATATTGACACGCGCTGATATGTTCTATATATATTGTTGAAAATCAATTATCTTGATCTAAACATAAATAACCAACCAACCAGCTGCCAACATAATGACTAAATTATGTCATTCATTTATGCAACTTCAGAGTAAGCCAACGCTACACTTGCGAGAAATCAACCGGACAGTTAAAGCCGGATGCTTCTACCAGATATTATTCAAACCAAAGCAAGCCATCACCGATTTTCCTCCTCAGTACGTTCGTTTATTAGCGCATACCTAGCCACAGAATAATGAATAGTACAAGTAACCTAGCGTAAGTGTTTAGAGAAATTACAGAGCATGTGAGACTCAAAATAAAAAAAGGCAGTGCAGTTAAGCGCAAAATAATTAATTTAGTTGATAGGGTTAACAAGAATACGTCTGTAAAGTCGGTTTACGGGCGATAATTTTACATAATAACGTCATACGATCGTGCCTCTCTATCGCTTGTTCCGCGCTCTCGCTTGCACGCTCGGCTCAGGCGGAAAGTGGCAATTTATCGTGCGTGCAGCCGGCGTTCATCGATTGACGTTATCACGTCAAAATGAGGGTTCCAAATCAGTAGTGGTGTTGTTAACCCCTCTAAGATAATGGTAAGGTAATGTGCCGTATACTAACGTGTGCGAAGACATGCGCCGGCAGCGGCTGTCCGGTGGCCTGTGCGCGCGCCATCATGGCGGCGTACTGCTCGCGCGAGGGGCGCTGCATGGGCGCCGGGTGCTTGTTGGGCCGCTTGGCGGGCGGGCCGCCGCGCGCTGCGCCGCCTGTGCCTTCTGTACGACAACGAATGTTTATTTATCTATTGTATAACTAGACTCTGTGCAAAAAGAAAAGAGAACCATCGTAGTAATTGAGGGCGCGTGTGTTGACGGTTCTAATTTACTGTTTTTGTTGCGTTGACAACATAGCTCTGTCATTGCCAATACGACTAAAAATGTTTCGATACCTTGGGTATCAAACAACTCCAAACTATTATCACTATCGGGTGCTACTTTAGTAGGGTCAATTTAATAGATCACATTTGACATCTGTCACTCTTAGCTTCATAGTAAGGTGACTTGCCTAAAAACATCGGTTCAATTGATGAATCGATACGCATCAGCACATACAAGAATGATGTTAGATTGATGTTATTCGAAATAACCAATTTTGCGGCAGCTCTTAATGAGAAATACAATTAGTATTTACATTACTCAGTGTTATTTACTTGTTTATTTTGCGTTAATATGAAATTGATAAGACACATTAATACAAATTATACAAATCGGAAATTGTACATATTTAAACGATTTTATATGTATTTATGGATTAGAATTTAGCTGCATAGAAAATGGCCCAATAAAATAAAAAACATACTCAAATGTACCTATGGATCTAACGCTTAGTAGTTTATCGTTAGTTTTTTAACCCAAATTATTATTGATTTAAGTTCCTATTTTTTATTTATTTTTGTATTTTTTTAGTCAAAGAATAATATTATGTGCTAATTACAATCACAGTGTAGTTATTTTTATAGTTAAACATACTTCACAAGTAATTGCATTCGAGTCAACCTATCGACTGATCTATCTTTTGATTTTTTGGGTAGCATCCCTAGTGTTTATAAAGTATAGATCTTCTACGATAACATGGGCCCCTCCAAATTACTGTTTTAATGTGTGTAGTCACATCCTTACGAAAGAGTTTGTATGTAGTTGTAATTATTTTGTACTACGTTATAAGAGTAGGCACTTCCCTACATGGTTGATACCTGAATTATGAACGTTCTTTGTAGCCAACCTAACTAAACGGAAAGTATCGCTTATAAATTTCATAGAAACTTTTTTGCAGTGTTGGTTGGTACAAAGTACGTTCATAATTAGGAGTTATTTAATTATGTATGCAATGTCGCGGAACCGGCAGTACCAGTACCGTAACGTTTTTGAATTTTGGAGGGGCGGGTCATGTTATTGTAGAAGATCTCTAAAAGTGTTCACTGACGTAACAAAAATTGTTTATTATGTTTAAAATGAATTATTTGTCAAAGTAAATCGTAAAAAAGCTTTCTTTTGTAATTATTAGAATAAATATGTATTTGTAACTGAAAAGTAATTATTCAGTTCTGACTTTGAAATAATTAATAATGTTATGTGCCCTTCATTACAAGGTTACGATGTTAAATTTTGATGAAGTGTCAAATGTGATCTATTAAATTGACTCTACTATAGGTAGGTATAGCTGTAATTTTGTAGGGGTGTGTGTATATCAATTACGCCGACAATGTGGTAATATAAAATTTTGATTTTTTTTTCAGGATAGCTCCTCTACATGTGAAGTGGGGATGATTTTTTTTCGTCGTCTACCCCATCGTCTCGGGTATTTAATATCTTATTGAATAAGTCTTTTAAAATTTTCTTTTTAACTTAGGCTTTTAAGCTTTTAAACTTTGATTTAATGCTTCATTTAAACGAAATATTAAACTTTAAAGTGCAAATGTTTGTTGCACTAGGGCGTTCCCCGCTCTAAAAGCTAAACTGCTAGCTTGAAAAATCTGGAAAAATTCATGATGATAGATGAAAAAATCATGAACTAAGCAAAATTATAGCGGTTAAGATAACATTATTAGTTAAGGTGGTTCGATTTCCATACATAAGTATATTTACAAATACGAGTAAATGGATCGAAAAATTGCAAGGAAATCACATCATTAGCCTTTATACAACTCTTAACATACGCGAAATCATATTTTACTACATAATTTGATTAAATATTATGAAAACTAAGTTCGAGATTTTAATTCGTTTTTGTCAATATGTGAGTGAAGTGTTTAGTTATGACACTACATACACTAAGCTCATTAGTGTGTATTATCGCGATTGTGGGACGTTGCCAAATCGTGCGCTCGCTGAAAACGCGACGTTGCCAGACCGCTGACATGCGAGTCGCCGCTTTTTCAGAACTTTCAAGTTTTCATTAATTGTAGTTTGTGGTCTTCAAATATTTCGTCGGTTTATCGGTTAGGTTAGGCTCTAACAAACTCAAAAGTAAATAAAAATCTGTTTATGTCGCGTGCTGCACATGTGTTTAGTTTCGATTCGTTTATTAAACCGACTTCAAAAAAAGGAGGTTTCTTTTTTTTTATATCTTTCTTATAGGCTAGCGTTTGACCACTATCTCACCTGTTGGTAAGTGATGATGCGGACGAAGATGGTAAGCACGCTAGGCCTAGAATGGGAATCTAAATTTAACCGTATATATATATATATATATATATATATATACATATTTTAGGTTTGTTCACGGATAACTTCGTGGTTTTTGAACCGATTTTGATTCGTTTTTTGTTGGAAATAAGATGTGATGGATGATAAGTATCTCCAGAGATATGGAGATAAACACCTCAAACTTGGTAGTGAAAATTAATAGCGCGGCATTTGAAGTTGGTTCTTTTAGTTGGGATCACCTGGGAAGAGCCTTAGAAACAAAAAAGAATTTTCCACATCGGTTCAAACATCTTCGAGCAATCGGTTAACGTACATTTAAAATAAATAACCGGCCAAGTGCGTGTCTGGCCACGCGCAGTGTAGGGTTCCGTAGTAGCCCGTTATTCAATGCAAGTCTTTACCCGTAAAAACAAGCAACTAGGTACTTCGTCTTTGTCACTTTAAAGGATTTATTCTAAGGATTTTGTATACAAAATTATCCAACACCCAAGTTCAACGACTATTACTGCTGAAGTAATAAAGTTAACCGATATAATTTTCCGTTAAGTTCATGAAATGCACTATTATCACAATTTTTTCTAGATTTTTCAAGACAGCAGTTTAGCTTTTAGAGGGGGGGGAGGGGGGGGGTTGAAGTGAGCCTTTTGGGTAGTGTACAAGACCTTGGAAATATCCTCGTACATTTCCTCCACTTCATCGTCCGAGAGTGCTGAAGTCGGTGTGTATATTTGGATAACATGAAGCTACCTCTCGGCGAGTTTGATCACAAGATACGAGGGTCATTCAACAAGTACTTAGCCTCATCGCCCAATGGCACTGCGATTACAAAAAAATTTTACCATAGTACAGTGCAATGATTTTCAAGCCTATTGTCAAAGTTTTAAACAATGACCTCTATTAGTTTTGTTTTAATAGCCTTTGAAAGCGAACGTGTCGGTCAGTTTAACAAAAATGGAAAAAGAGCAGTATCGTTCGGTGGTTCAATTTTTATTTTTGGAAGGGAAAACTCGCAGTGACATTAAAAATCGCTTAGATGCTGTGTACAGTGACTCTTCTCCTTCGATGGCAACCGTCAAGAATTGGTTTAACAAGTTTGCTCGTGGCCGCAAGTCGGTTTTTGATGAGCCCCGCCCAGGTGCCCCGAAAACGGCTACTACCGAGGAAAACATTAAAAAAATCCACGATCTCGTGTTGGCAGACCGCCGATTGAAGGTTCGCGAGATAGCTGACACTGTGGGCATTGCAGAAAGAACGGTACATCACATATTCTCCACGAAGAACTGTGCATGAGAAAGCTGTCAGCGCGATGGGTGCCGCGTTTGCTCACACTGGACAACAACCACGACAACGCGCCGGCTCACACCTCTGCCGTCGCCATGGCCAAATTATATATATATAATATACTTGTTGAATGACCCTCGTAGCTCTATTCGGACCGTTCTATTATCATTAACGGACAGGACTATTTAGCGAATAGCCTTGATCAACATCTCTAGAGGCTCTCGCTAGACGTTTGGTTAAGGTATAGACACAGCAGGCAGTCATCCTGGACACGGCACATATTGTCAGGCAGAACTCCTCACACTGCAGCTCTAACTACCAGTATCTTGTGCCCTGCGCCCCTGTTTAGGTTTTTAATAATATCTATTTATTATTTTTATATAAATATGTTGTAAATGAAAATAAAATATTGTACACGAATAAAAGAGGAAAGTATACGTATGTAAGTAAATTAATATACTTTATATATGACCTACTCTTTCTTTTATTTTGTTTGTAACTTATAATCAGCTAATGCCTTCTACTCGCTGTCGTAGTCACATGACAAGAGTAGCTTGATTTATTATCCGACTCATCCATATCCTAACATAGGCTACATTTTATCGCAAATAGTAGTTCAGCCAGTTCCTGTGGGATTATGGGTAAAGCCGCAAAGCACAACTAGTGTTGGTTGCTTCACTTTGGGATTTACAAACGAATCCAGCAACAAAATATCCGTTGAACATCGTGGACTCAAAATCACCCAATAGCGTTAGTAACAGTACTACCAGTTCACATCAAAAAGTAGTGCAAATCTATATCATATTTGGTATTTTGTTATTAGCGAGAGTAATGTAGACAGTAAATTATATAAGAAGAAATAAAAATGTAATGTTCGGAATGGAAAACGAAAAAAAGTTAGATTATATGAAAGGGTTCGAACCCGGTCCCCGTTGCGCTCTAACCCATAGCCCTCATCAATCGGCTACTTTACTCATTTACAAACTGACAAAATTTGCAAATGCTTTCGTAAACGTCAAATACACTATTAAATAATCTGTGATAGAAAAATACTTTCGCGTGTGTGCGTGATCAGTCCTGACGCCACGCTTGTTTACAAATAAAAGTATATAGAGAGTCTATATATACTTCAAACTTAGCTGAATAAATTAAAATGTATACGCTTTACTCGCAAAATCAATATTTTTTATTTACTATTTCAGTCATAAAAAATTAAATTCATCAAATAAGAGTATCAGCGCCATCTATTGGCTCTGTTGTGGTTAGCTGACGACGAGCAACCACCTTAAGTAACTCCTAATATGTTTACCATTCATTATATTTAGAATAAAGAACAACATAATCGTTCTATATTGTGATAACAGGCTTCTACCCATTGACTTTGAATAAAATTGAATTGACTGACATTGTATAACTTTATAAAATTGCTTCATATTAAATACTATTATTAGTTTAACGTACCTGCACCAGCTATTTCCAGAAAGCATAGGATATTAAACAAATGTTAATATTGGTTAAAACAAGAAATGGTATGGTACATATAAACGCTACAAATTCTAGCAATCAGCCGAAGTAAGCTACCGTATATAAGACAGTTCGTAGCATTCAAAGGTTGTCTGGACGAGATCTATTTAACGATAAGACTACTGATTGTAATTTAAGTCAAGCATTACTTTATGTATTGTTGTTTTATTGTATGTACAATCAGCACACAACACTTGGAGAGTCAGACCATTCTAGGCCTAGCGTGTTCAACATCTTAACCACATAACCGCTTGCCACCAGGCGAGATAGTGGTCAAATGCTAGCCGGTAATATTTAAAATAAAACTGGCCAAGTGCGAGTCAGCATCGCGTCTCTTATCGCACACTTAGGGAGGGTTCCGTACAATACGAAACATAACAGAGTTTCAACCTCATATATTTGATTCATTGATATTACCAAGAATATTTGGTTTGGTCGCGATCTAGAAAGACGGGGCTCGTTTACTAGCGCCATCTATGTAATTTTGCCGAAACTAAATAAAACGTTTAAAAACACGTTTTTTGTATGGGCACCCCCTTTAATTTTTAACTTTATTTTGTTTTTAGTATTTGTTGTTCTAGCGGCAACAGAAATACACCATCTGTGAAAATTTCAACTGTCTAACTATCACGGTTAATGAGCTATAGCCTGGTGACAGACGGACGGACAGACAGACAGACAGACAGATGGACAGCGGAGTCTTAGTAATAGGGTCCCGTTTTACCCTTTGGGTACGGAACCCTAAAAAAAAGTGCTACAACGTGTTTTTAATCAAATAAGAAAGTGATATGTGCGTTATGCGTTACCATATAATAAATGCCGCCATGGCCCTTCGCTACATCAGCGATGAGTGGTATTTAGTGGTGGTGGAATAACGAGAGTGTTGTAGTGGAACAGTGATATGACATAAGGTAAGGTGTAACCTTTTTTAACGTAATTCGTAACGTAAGCGCGGACGGACGCCAAGAAATTTGTGTTGTTTTCCTTGTATGTTTGCCTACTAAATATGATAATATTGTATAGTGTTGGTGTAACCTGTGATCCTTAGTTAAAAAGATAGGAACCCCTAGTCGTATGTGAGCCGAGTACCACGTAACAGGTGAGACTACTAAAATCTCACTTTTTACAACCTAACTTTTATACGCTGCGAATCGCGGTATGATGATTACATCTTGCCAGGCAGTCTGAAGACCAAATCGCTTCAACTGCCCTTCGAATCTTCTAATTTCATCCCAGACCGACCTGGTCATTTGGAGATGTGCCATCTTTGGTGGGTGTAAGGTGTAAGTATACGTACTGTCGAGTCCGTTGACGTCATCGTACGCGCGTCGTTTGAGCGGCGGCGCGGGGTGCGGCGCGGGCGCGGTCTCGGCGCGGCGCGCTTCTTGCTCCGCGCGGGACAACACTCGCTCGTACATCAGGCTGCCGTCTGTATCACAACACAACACACCTGTTAGTGCACCGCACTGCATCGACACAATATATCTCTATCTACTTACGAATCTATCTACTTACACCGGGCCCGGTGGCGTAATCGGGAGAACGGTCGGCTTTGATGCCAGAGGTACCGAGTTCAAACCCCGCCGTGCACCAATGGATTTTTCTATCGAAAAATATTTGTGCGCTTTTCACAGTGTCCCTCCGGTGAAGGAAAAACATCGCTAAGAAACCAACAACCCCCGCATGGTGGTAGGACACTATCTGTCCGCCTGGCCAGCTACCACCCTCAAGTTAGAAAATCAGTCGCCAAAACATCTAATGTGTTCCGGTAGCTATCCTTGAGAGCCAGATACTTGATCAAGAATCTAAAGATAACCTACAAAATCAAAGCCAAATTCTGTCCAAAGTGTATACTGACTAATAAACAGAGACAAAAGTTATAAAACCGTTTTATGATCAACATCTTTACGACCATAATACCTTAAAATAAAGTCGCAATTCTGTAAAACATCATCTTATACTTACGGCTATTCGTCACAAAAGTATTTGTGTTCGACGAACAAAATAAGAGCTCACCGCCCGGTGTGAGCTCTTATTCGTCGGGACATTCTTTTTGCGTCGACCTTAATCTTAAGTCGATCTTTTTCTTGATCGAAGGCCAGATACCATTCTAGGCCTAGCGTGCTTACCATCTTCGACCGCACCATCACTTACCAACAGGTGAGATAGCGGTCAAACGCTAGCCTATAAGATAAAAAAAACTTTGATCTGAAAATGACTACCGCGACATTTGGTTATGGGGTCTTTTTGGTTTTCTAAACGATTTAAATTACAATAAAGTTTGATTTGACGTATGAATATGATCCAACAATGTGAGTTTAGCCACTAATGTGGACGCGATACGAGAAAAGATTTTTCGACAGCTCGGGGAAGTGATGTGATCGGCCGTAGGCATACGGGAACGGGTCCCGAGTTTAACTTCACTCATATGAATGTGGTACAAGCAGTGGATGCAATTTGGTTATCACTATTAACTGGAGCAACTTAGTAGTAGTATAGTATAATCTGCCAAGGCGCTTTCGTTGGGGAAGGTGATATGATTGGCCGTAGGCATATGGTAACGCGGCGTGAGTTTAACTTCACACATGTGAACAAGGTACAAGCAGTGGATTGGACCACATTGCTACTTTATCACTAGTATCCGGAGCAACTTAATATGTACATAGTAATATATAGTATAATCAGACCAGGCGCTTTCGGCGGCTTGGGGAAGGCGACGTGGCTGGGCACGGGCATGCGGTCTCTTGGCGTGAGCAGCAGCCAGTCGTGCGCGCGCGGCACTAGCGGGCAGCCGCGCGCCGCCGCCAGCCGCGCCGCCACGCCGCCCACGGGGCCCCGCACGCGTGGGTTGCCGCCGCCCGCCGCGCCGCCCGCGCGGATCTCCGCGCTGCCCATGCCTGCCATCGCTACTGAACCTGCGGACGAACAACACTCATTTATTCTATTGTGATTTTATCTATACATATTTTTATATTTATTTATAATTAATAAGTAGGATACGTTTTAGATAAATACATCGATTAAGGTATGATGGGACTGGCGTTCTAATTGTTGAAAAAGTCTGTAAAATAAATAAAAATTACAACAAAAAATTCTAAGCTAATTTTAGCAATTTAAACACATACGTTATATGGCATATAGGACTTATCAAGCTAACTTGTATTTTATTTTCGACATCGTTTTATGATCAATGCAAGTTGGTCGAAAACTTAGTAATAATATTGTTTTGAGCGCGGTTGGTCCCATATTAAAACTATACTAATTATACTCACACTTTGATTGCGGCACTTATTCGCATATTTTTTTAATTTTTTAAATTATTTTTTTTAATTTTTTTTCGTAGCTGTGGCATCAAATCAAAACTAAAATCCAACAGCAGAAGGTCACACGCACCCCTTGTGAAAAGATTAATTTAAAAAAAATGTACAATATTTTTTTTTTAATTTTACTTCCGATACCAAAAATAAAAAAACGCACGGTGTGTGTTTTCAGCAGCGAACGAGTTAACTAAACAAATTGTACATAAACATATTTTTGAACTTCTCCATCCAAACTTCTTATTATAACATTTATATCTATTATATCTATGTGAGCAACATCGACCGCCCAATGTCACATACTCACACTCGTCATTGATCTATTACAGATAAAATCGAACAAAAAGGCTAGCATGTAGAAGACGCGTCACGTCATCGTCACGGGATTTCATAAGAATAAAACACTAGCCTGAACAGTACGTGATACTCAAACTTAGTTAGTTTAACTAGTTATATATGAAGACGTTTTACATGAAGACGGTGCACTACCGCCCCGAAAGAGACCGACCTTGAATAGAGTTTGTCCCTTTCTTTTGTATGGTCCACATACAGAATTATTCATACCGATGGATCAAACGAAGCAGGGTGGTAGAGGGCCACACTGCGCATCTATTGAACCCCCATGTATGTTCTACCATTTTGGATAGTTTATGAGATATGAATTTTTTTTAAATGTTTTTGCCTTTCGCCGCTTTGGGTCACACAAAATTTTTTTTCTGCTCAACTCTTTACGCTAGGGCGCTATTTTTTGCGATATTGTAAAAGACACGTAAAAAGTTAATTAATAGTAGCGATATTCAGTCTCATTTTATATCAAATCTATTTTTTAGCCTGCTGCATATAGATGCAACTTATACCTACTTATTGGATCTTAACATCTATGAAAGAATGGGCAACATTTTAAAAAATAATGTGAACTAATTTTGACTTCATCGCACCTTTTGAATATGAACCGCATAGTATAGGTAAATAACATTTGCAGAGGTTGTAGCTAGATAAATACTGTGTTTTTTTTTTTGTATTGGCCTCGCAAACTTTATGCAGTTGCATTAGTCCATGAGATTTTTGTAACTTTTTCTGTTATAATAAAAGTATTTACTTTTCGAGTAAAATATTAATAATACCATTTGTTAGGTCTGTTATATACCTACGATTACAAAAAAAATTATCGCCCTAGAGTAAAGGGCTGAGCAGAAAATTTTTTTTGTGAACCAACGAGGCAAAAGGCAAACACATTTAAAAAATGTCATATCTCATAAGCTATCCAAAATGGTAGAACATACATAGGGGTTCAACAGATGCGCAGTGAGGTCCTCTACCACCCTGCTTCTTCGTTTGATCCATCGATACTGAATCACCTTGTATAGTATAGTAAATATATGGCATATGTAGCAGGTTGTTATTTATTTATTTATGATATAGGTAGCAAATAAGCAGACGGCCTGATGGGGAGTGGTCACCGTCGCCTATGAACACTTGCAAGGTGTCACTCATGCGCTGCCAACCTGTCAAGATTCTTTTAACGTTGTTAGACAGGTACACACTCCCATCTAGATTCCTTTCGTTGGGGCCGTTTTAATGTACATAGCAATAACAACTTTATGTTTAGAGCATACGGATTAAATTGAATTTGTAAAAATATCTGCTGTGCACGATCTATATATTGTAAATCGACGAGTTAGTTATACAGAGCACAAAAGGGCGAGGCACGCCTCTTAACGACGTGATGACATAGATAAAGACCGAGAGAGACTCACACTCGTGTTTGACCTGCTGCAGGTTGATGGGCGAGAAGGGCGAGCGCGCGAAGTGTCTGGGGCGGCGCAGCGCGCGCGCCAGGCGGCGGGCGAGGCGCGTGAAGGGCGACGCGCGCAGGTAGAAGGCGGCGCGCGTCTTCATGACGGGCCGCGCGCCCTCGCCGCTGCCGTGCGCGGTCGCCACGTGCCGCGCCAGGTGCGCGCGCAGCTTGAACTCCTGCAACACAACAACACTATGTCATGCACTGGTTTTTGTTTATGCCAGGCCTTTGAAAACTTGACATACTCTCTCGGCGCCTATGTAGATACACAGAAGTCACAGTTGTTTGGCGAGGTACGCGGGTCGAGAGTAAAGCCGGCTTTTGACCATGGGATGTAATATATATTGAGTAATCTTGAGTTATATATTACATCCCGCGATTGCTGTTCACACTGTAAGATATATGTTTTCAAACATTTCAGCTTAGGTAACCATTGTGTCATCACATACTTTTTCGAAACGGTTGAATTCTGAAATGGATAATATGGAGATTGTTTTACTGGATTCTTTTCGACTTATTCTGGCTCCCTGATTGGTATTAATTTAGTGAAGTGTGAAAACCACTAGAGGTGCTGTACTGTTTTTCATACAAAATTTTTTCGATATACGATATAGAGTTTGGTATGAAAACTCGTACTTAAGGTACTGGATATGTAAAGGTTACCTTAGCACAGTTGAGCGCGGTACAGCGATGTGGACGATGCGAGACAGAGAGCGCGGTGTCCTCTCCCTCGCCGCGCGGACCTTTCGTCGTCTCCACTTCTGTCTCACCGAACACGCCGGCCGTCTGCAATGTTATTAATGTCTCAGACAACGATGATAGATTCGTTGTTGTAAATATCCAGTAGTACATACATACATACAATCACGCCTTTTTCCCGTTGGGGTACGCAGAGACTACGTCTTTCCACATGACATAACTCTTTCGCTTCTTCCACTTTCATGAGCGCCTTCATACATGCTCGCCGGTTATAGATACTTTTGACTTGGCCTTTCTTTAAAACCTAGTAGTATATAGGCTATAGTGCATGGCCATAGGCTTGCTGTTCTGATACGATATATAAGGCTACCGGCCCAAGATTCATATCACAACAGCAAGTTATAGAACGATATCACAAATCTAAAAAAATCTCTCAAACCTATAATGAAACTTATTCCGCCATTTCGGTCATAACCTGGCTATTTGCGGTATCATCATTGGTGCTTGATTAGTGTTTATTCTTCAAAGGGATGATATTATTATTAAGCGACTGTCAAGCATCCATGTATCCATTATTAAGTACTGCCTATCGCTGTGCAAAATTTCAGCTAAATCGGTCCAGCCGTTTGACCGTGAAGAAGTCCCAATGTCCCAAACAAACAAATATACAAATTGACTTTCGCATTTTCGCATGGTGAACAGGCTAGGCCTAGAATGGAATGACTCTCGAAAGCTTTGCAGCCGGAACACTGTAAGGTTATGGTGGCAGATTTTTTCCTTGATGGTAGTAAGCTACTTTTTGGTAGCAAGTGAGGCAGAACATCGATTTAATGATCCCACTACCTGCGTACGAAATGAACACCCATGACACATAAATGCACATAAAAACTTAGGAAAATCTATAGCTAGGATTATAACCAGCGACCGTCGGCCGTCCAATATTACGATCATATCAATTTCACCCGTGCGAAGCCAGGGCGGGCTGCTAATACTGAATAATTAGGCAATAGCCCAATGGATAGGATGTCAGACTGGCGATCGAGTGGTCGTGAGTTCGATCGTCACCCATTGCACTATTGACGTGAACCCACTCCAGACACAAGCATATTTAGCTTAGTTGGAGGGATTAACAATAATACTACTAGTAATGTGCAATACACATTGCTAGTAAGCTTTAAAAAAAATGCTTTGGTTTGAGATTTTTTAATTATGAGTAGCACTTACTTTGAGTCCTCCATATTTCTTCCAGTAGGCCCAGCAGGTGCCACACAATCTGTGCTGTAAATGCGGCGGCCCCCATGAATACCACTGGATTGAGTTTGTCACTGGAATACACAATTTACAAGTTCCTAAATACTAAGTCATCATCCTACTTATATTATGTATGCGTAAGTATTAGTTTTAGTAGTATTTAGTATTAGTATGGATATGAAGATGGATGGATGTTTGTTACTCCTTTACGCAAAAACTACTGAACTGATTTTGATAAAACTTTACAATGTTATAGCTTCTGCATCAGAATTACACATAGGTATGATAGGTAGGTATTACACAATGGTATATTTATAGATGTTGTGTAAATTGCCCGAAGCATAACCGAACTATAATTGTCAAGTTAGTCGTCAAAAATCCTGCCGTCTGAGAACTATTTCACGTGCGGTGCAAAAACCGTTACAGTTACACCAAAATAATGTCCAGTGGAATTGTTCTAAAAAAAGGTCCGCGATATCATGTATCTTTTATTTGGAAGACAGTATAATCAAAATTATATTTTACTAGCTGTGCCCCACGGTTTCGTCCGTGTTGAAATGTATCCTATAGCCTAATCCAAAATACTGGCTCTGTAAATCCCTCTGTAAAATTTCACCTAATTCGGTCCAGGCTTTTGACCGAAAAGAAGTTCCAAACAAACAAAATAATAAACAAACTGACTTTCGCATTTAAAAAAAAAATATTTTTAAAGATTACTCGCAATGTGGGTTGCACATTACTAGTATTCTAGTTAACCCCTCCAATTAAGCTAAATATGTTTGTGTCTGGAGTGGGTTCACGTCAATAGTGCAATGGGTGGGGTGGGGATCGAACTCACGACCTCTCGATCGCCAGTCCGACACCTTATCCATTGGGCTATTGCCGCCTATTTATAATATTGGTGTTTGTTATCATTACACAGCATAAAACCAAGTCGCTTCCCGGCGGGAAGCGTAGGTACATAAGGAGCGACAGAGGACGGGAAGTTCCCGCCCTCTGTCGCTCCTTATGTACGCTTAGATCTTTTAAACTACGCAACGGATTGTAATGCGTGTTTCATCAATATACAGTGATTAAAAAAAATTCTAATTTCATTCAAATTAAATAAATTGGTGCCTGAAGACGGCCGTCGACGTAGAGGAAGGCCCAAAACGAGACGAATTTGTTTTCACAATGACTGGACACAAACGGCGTTAGATAGAGATAGGTGGAAGAAAATGGGGGAGACCTTTGCCCAGCAGTGGGATCAAATAGGTTAGTTAAAAAAAACAAATTAAACGCGGGCAAAGCTGCGGGGTGCAACTAGTTATTTAAAAAAAGAAAGTGTATTTACCTTGACAAGAGGCGCAGAGCATGGCGGCGGCCATAGCGGAGGTGCCGTTGGTGCCGCCGTTGAGCACGGCGGGTGCTTTGCCCCCGCTGTTGTTGTTGCTTGTGATCAGCGCCGGGTTGGGTTTGTTGCTGCAATTGCATACTGTTGTTACACATCTTTGTGCTATTCAACCAACTGCCATAAAAGGAGGAGGTTCTCAATTCATCTGCATGTTTCCACGTGATAACGTCTTGTAAATCGATGAACGCCGGCTGCACGCATGAAAAAACCTGGCCAAGTGCAAGTCGGACTCGCACTCGTAGGGTTCCGTAACACAGTTAAGTATTCCATAATTATGATTTTTCTCAACTACAAAATTAACTTTGTTTTTCATAGTGTTTGTATGAAAATCAAAGTTATCTTTGCGGTCGCCATATCTCTAAAACTGCTGACTGTATCTCGTTCAAACCAATTTTCTTTGTTTATTTGTTATTGAGATCTACAGCATATATTTTTTTTTAGATTTTTCACTCCCATACTTTAAAAGTTAGAGGGGGGGGAGACACACATTTTACCACTTTAGACGCGCCTATCTTTCAAATGATTGACTTTGAGAAAAAATGATATTAGGAACCTCTATGTCATTTTTGAAGACCTATCCATAGACATCCACACGTATAAGATTGAAGAAATTTTTTTTTGTGTTTCAGTTCCATGTATGGGATATGCCCCCCCTTAAACTTTTATATTTTTTAATTTTATATAAAAATCGAAAAGCGGCTCACAGAATACATCTACCTACCAAGTTTCAATTCTGTAGTCCTAACAGTTTCGGAATAAAATGGCTGTGACATACGGACGGACAGACAGACAGACAGACAGAAAGACAGACAGACATGACGAATTTATAAGGGTTCCGTTTTTGCCATTCGGCTACGGAACCCTAAAAATTGTCATGTTCCGCGTGCAAGCGAGAGCGCGGAACAAGTGATAGAGAGGCACGATCGTATGATGTTAACACGTTTTTATATATTTATTTATATTTTTACGGACGATAAATTATATCGTCCGTAAACTGACTTTACAGACAACCAATTTTTTTGAAATGAAAACTTCTTTAGCGGCATTGTGACCTTTTTGTTATGGGTAAAACATCTTAAACTCGCGTCAGGACACGTGACCGGACCGAAAATTCGTAAGACTGCGGGAGAGTAGACCTAATGCACAACGTTAATGTTCAAGTTTTCACTTCTGCCGGCACTCCCGGAGTGCAACCCGTTGTTTTATTTTTTGTGTGTTTGTTACCCGATTTTTCCGCCAATTGTAAACAGATTTAAATGATTCGTTTATTCACAGGCAGGGTTCATCTCCAAGGTGGTCTCCCATTTACATTTTATCAAGATCTGATAAGTATCTCCAAAGATATCGACGAAAAACTTGCTACTTACACTGACTCGCGCGGCATGGAAGTTGGTTATTTTAGTTTTTAAAACCATCTTTTACTTACTTAAAACAATGTGCATAAAACCAATTCAGAAATCCTATTCAGCGCTAGATTCATTTAAATGTAGTGATTGCATAATGAATATGTTAAGGGCATGCTAAGCGGCCATAATGAAATGGGCACATTCATAAAGTATTGATTTTGTCTATTTATATCTACGACCGTGAGAAGCAAACATACTTACTACGAATCAGAAATTCTATTGAGATTGAGAAATGGCTCTAATTATAGACCTTACGAGCACAAGTAAAAGCTTTCAAATGAAAAGTTTGTTCAGAAACAAATTTTGTTTGAGTGTTTCTATGAAATGAGTAAAATAGATTTATTTGCTAATTAATTCAACCGTGATATAGGAATGTTTTTATTTTATTATACAGGGTATTATTATTTCTTTGAGACTTAACGGTAGGTTAGAGCAGATTTGACGGTTTTTCTCATCTGTAATACGTAGACATCATCGCTTACCATAAGGCGATTGTCGTCGATTATACAAAAAAAAATCTTTGAATGAACTAAATTAGTTTTCCCTGAAATAGCGTATTATATTTTTTATTTTTTTTTAATTATTTTTTAATTCAAACATTATTTAGTACCTATTTATCATTGAATAAAAAACGAATATGTCATTATTTGGTAGTCCTAACAATCACTTTCTAATTTCTTAATTTGTTGTTATGAGTAAGAAGTTATTAGGGTTTAACATAAAACACTTTAAACATTTTAACAAAATCAATAAATTATCTTTTCTCCCATTTTACTTGTAATTTTAGCTGAATTATTAATAATATAATACTATCAAGTTCTGTATTATTTGTGTGTTATCAGTTGTGTAAATTCTAAAGGCGATGACGATGAAACTAACATTATTTTCTAACAAATCTAACTAAACTTGAATATTTGCCTTAACTATTAACAAGCAGTCTGAGTAAGCAACATGCTATGGACTAGAACAACAGATATGATATTTCGACCGTCGATCAGTCAGACTTCGACAGTCGTCTCGTGACCACGATCAATGCAACTTGGTCGAAACGTTAAATAAAAATGTATGTTTTAGGCACGATAAGCCCCGCATTTTAATATTTATAACTATGATATTTCGAAGCCAAAGACGTGCAGCTATCAATAAAGCCGCGTTCACAGATAGGCGTCGCTTACAACAAAAGTTCGACCCAGAGTAGCATGGCATGGTTACTTGTACTATTATTTATTCTATGGATTCTGTGGTATGGTAAAGTAGAGCACGAAATGTGTCAGGGCAGTCACTTCCATTCCTGCGTCGCAGGTTTTGAGTGCGTTTCACCGAGAATGCAACTCAATATGTGCGTGGCTTTATAATAAATATAGTAGACGCTCTAATATAAATGTGGAGCTTTAGCAGCAGTTATCAACTTTGTATTTTTCATGCAACTTGTGACCTGCCTAATGAATATGAGGATTGTTCGCAAGATGTGTGCATGTGCAAGAAAATATTTATGTATGTTGTAGTGGTAGAACTTCTGCTAGTTCGCCTGGGGCGGTACCACCACTTTGCCAATTATTTTCAGCCGTGAAATACGAATTTTTTTCGGTTAAAATGGTAAGGTGTCCAGCGAAAGTACAGTGCATGTGAGACTTAACATCTTTATGTCTCAAGGTAAGAGGCGCAGTGCAGTGACATGCAAAATTCTGGCAGTTCAGAATATGTATCTGTAATAGGTAGACGTCATCGCTTACCATCAGGCGAGCGTCGTGCTTGTCCTGTTACCTTTTACTTTAAAAAAATAGTTTAAAACATACAGCATAGATCTTTCTAAAGCTCCAAAGCTTCAGTAAATCATTTACAGGCGCAGTGCAGTGACATGCAAAATTCTGGCAGTTCAGAATATGTATCTGTAATAGGTAGACGTCATCGCTTACCATCAGGCGAGCGTCGTGCTTGTCCTGTTACCTTTTACTTTAAAAAAATAGTTTAAAACATACAGCATAGATCTTTCTAAAGCTCCAAAGCTTCAGTAAATCATTTACATCAATACTAGGGGCATGATCATTTAGACTTTTCCTTTAATAGAGTGGTATGGAAAGACACATTGGCTAAATACTCAAATCTAAAAAAGCTCAAACAAGTAGCAGCTACACGAAATGAGACAATAATACATCGAAGTAATGTATTGTTCGGTACAAACACTCACTAGTTGGGAATGTACACTTGTTTCAGCTTGGACTCGGCCTCGACCGCCTTCACGCGTTTTTGTTGCACGTAGCGATCTGTCGTCTTCCACATGTAGTAGTATTCCACGAGGTTCTTTAGCGTCTTCCATGGCAACTGCGGACACACAAATATATTATTTAATACACAAGGCAAGGAAACTGAATAACCACCAATATTATAAATGCGAAAGTCAGTTTGTATATTTGTTGGTTTGGGACTTCACAGTCAAACAGCTGGACCGATTTAGCTGAAACCTTTTTCTACAATTTCTTAGTCATTTTTAGAAAGGGCATCTTGTTACGCGGACCTATAATCTATTTTAAATGAGTAAAGCACTAGTTGCAGATAATATTAGTAATATTTACATATCAATAGGGTGTAAAAATACGTCTTGCCGCTAAGTCCAGTATACAATACTTACCAAGTCTTTGCTATACTTGTCAAGCCTCTTCAAAAAGGATAACCTCTGATGCGGACCATTCGTCTATCATGCAACGAAAGAGAACTGAGTCTACGAGGTAATACCTTCTTCTATATAAACGGATGGAGAGGTATATGGTTGTATACTTACAAAGTCCTGCCGTATATCCGCAAAGTCCTTGCCATATTTGTCGAGGGCCTCTTCAAAGAGGTTGGCCTCTGAGGCGGACCATTCTTCCATCTCGTCGCGGCAGAGCACTGGCCCTGAGGCGGGTACGAGAGATGACAGCGCGGATTCTATGCTGTACCCGGATTTGTGTAGCGTATCCATGGCGTGGAACTGGAATATGTCATCATGAGGGTTATGAAAATGCAATAAAAATACACATGGAATGCCAGATTTTTGTTTCTTTTCGCTGTACTAAGCTTCAACCCTGAGTCATTTAGATTTTAATTTTTAAACGCTCTTTAATAATTTTACTAGTTAATTTGCCCTTTTATGGAGTATCGTATTTTTTTTTAATATCAAATAGGCTATATTGTGACCACTATCTCGCCTGGTCGTAAGCGATGATACGGTCGAAGATGGTGAACATGCTAGATCTGGAATACTCTGACTCTTAAGGGCTGTGTTCTGCCGGAACACCGTAAGGTCATAACCTTAAAATCAAGGCGAAAATCTCCCGCCATAGCGGCAGATTTTCGCCTTGACGGTTACAAGCTACTTTTTGGTAGGAAGTCGGAATATCGATATAATATGCTCCTACCACCAGTGGATGAACACCCGTGCTGGGATTTGAACCGGCGACCTATTATCTATCGATCCTTTACGGCAACGGTGCTTTCAAAATCATGTTGTTTAGACGCAAGCTTCATACCTTACTTTTCATAGCTTCGTACCCATCCTATGTCACAGAGACCATATAATTATAACGAATCCTCATATATCAAATCGGATGAGAAGTTTAAGCGCTAAGGTCTAGCATACGGAAATATAAATTTATGTACATACATAAACTGCTTAATACATAATCCTAGCTTTTAATTCTGCTGTAGTTTGGTTATAAAACACATTATGAAATATTTATGCCAGAAAACGAGCTGTCTTGCATTTTCTTGTGGTTTATATTGCATGTACGAATTTTGTGCATTAAGTTATTTGTATAAATCACACTATACCCTATTGAACTATTCTAATGTAGATTACTTATATTAATCTATCTCATTTCAGACGGTAAGTGTATAATGAGCGCATCGTTAACACACAATAATGTAGAAGCAAGTCTAATTTCAAACTTTAGTATGAATCGACAGGCCGATTATTAGGAGACATTTACGATGTACAAGGTAAAAACATTTCATGTTTCCTCATACAAGTAGTAACGACTGTTATCATGCCTAATTTCTGATATAGGAATTTTTTTAGAATTTTTCCTGTTCAAGTGAATAAAAACAATTTAATTTTTAAAGCAATTGTTTTTTTAGCTTTTATTTTAAATCTAGCGTTTGACCACTATCTCACCTGTTGGTAAGTGATGATGCGGTCGAATATGGTAAGCACGCTAGGCCTAGAAACGGAAGCTAGGATAGCTTAGAAGATAGCTGCCGGAACACATTAGATGTTTGGCGACAGATTTTTTAAATTGAGGGTAGTAGCTGGCCAGACGGACACTAGATAGTGTCCTACGACCATGTGGGGGTTGTTGGTGTCTTAACGATGTTTTTCCTTCACCAGAGGGCCACTGTGAAAAGCGCACATACTTGTTTCGCTAGAAAAATCCAGTGGTGCACGGCGGGGATTGAACTCGGTACCACTGGCATCAAAGCCAACCGTTCTCCCACTTACACCACCAGGCCCTCAAATTGCTTTCTTGCAATGTGGGTTGCACATTACTAGAATAGTCTTGTGAACCCCTCCAACTATGCTAAGCAAATAAGCTTGTGTCTGGAGTGGGTTCACGTCAATAGTGCAATGGGTGGGTGGGGATCTAACTCACAACCTCTCGATCGCCAGGACGATACCTTAGCCATTGGGTCATAATTGTTATATTGGAGATGTATTACCGTTCTGTTAGATATCCTTCCGAAATATCCTTTTCCTGAAAGCTTGAAGTATACCGTAAAGCTTCAAACTAGGTTAGCTTGTGAAATGTGTATGAGTCATACCATATAAAAGTAAACGTTTGAATTTGGTAGGCACAGTGCAGTATTTTTACTGCCAGGTAGGTACTGTAAACAGAGATAATAATTGGCTAGTTTCGGCTTTGTAGAGCGCCTTTTCAAAGTGCATTGTTTACCGCTGAGTACGAAACATAAATGGAAAGTTAAACGTCATCATTCACATAAATAAAGGAAAACGTCTTCAATTTTCCTTTATCCTCAAGAATTCAAATTTAAAAAAAAACAGAGTTCATCAACAAGTATAACAAAATAAAGAAGCGTATACATGCAAAAGCTTCTTTTAATTTTATTTTTTTTCGTTCTTTAAAACTAGACCGATTTCTAATGCTGGGCTCTTAATATTATGCTAAATACCTCCTTTATCCCATCATCAAATAAAAATGGTGTCACTTAGCAGATTCAAAAACATGATGATCACGACTTATCACGTATTCTGTAAATAATTTCAAGGGTAGCAACAGCCACCGATTGTGGCGGTGAAAGCAAAGTTTTTGCCGCGCCCTCACAAATACGGTAATCTTGATGTGGGAGGCCATTTAGGTAGTTACAATAATCGTTAAACCTTTGTGGAGATTGTCATATATCGGTGCTCGCATGCTGTATAACGCATAATCAGTTGCCTAGCTATTACTGTACAGATATATCACATGCAGTAGTAAGTACCAACACGATGTAGCCTCGACATCGGGACCCCGCTGCTCAATGTGGACCGTACGAATTAGGTTCGCGAACCTAATTTCACCTTAGTTACAATCGAACTGGCGGTTGTGTAGTACGTACAGAATAACATGTGCAATTATCAAAGATCCATTTAAATAATTAGCAACAATGCCTTCGTCTGTTCTTCATGCACATCAAGCTCGACATTAGAAATTTGTGTTTTCATGTAGTTGTTTCTAGTTCCATTATGTTTACGTGGTACGCGGGAACTCACTCTTAGAGTTACCGCATCTACCTTTTTATATCGATGAGCCTCGCCATTAAATCGCCAAAAAATTATTACTCTGTAAGTAAATCCGTGTGAACTGATGATGCCCCTTAGAATCTTATCTTTAAAGAATGTATCAAGTAATGTATAAATAATGTATATAGAAGATCGTTTAAAAACTAACTAAAGGAACCCGTCTTCAAACGCCGCGCTGTTAATTTTCAGTACCAAGTTTGAGGTTTATCTCCATATCTCTGGAGATACTGAACTTATCTCGGTGAAATTTAAATGGGACCACCTGTGACGTATACCCTTTCAAACAAAAAAATAATTTTCCTATTCGGTTCACGCGTCTTTGATTAATCGGTGAACATACAAATACATACAGTCGAACATAGAACCTCCTCCTTTTTGAAGTCGGTTAATAAGTAAAGGCATCTCACCAGTGTGATGTCACGGCTGGCGGCGGCGGCGGACATGTGTAGCGAGGGTTGTTTCACACTGGAGGAGCAGTCGAGCGCGCGCGCGAACGTGCCCACCGAGCGTGACACTACGAGGAACTGGTCGATCTGTCGGTCCGTCAGACCGTGCTCCGGCGTCCACACCAGCGTCTCCAACTCTTCGCAGTTCCTCGGGTCATCCTCGCCTACGACACAAAAACCTCACTTACACTTTACCCACTTTTCAAACACTTTAAACCACTTTTTATTTCAACATACCTTCTTTTAATAAATTAGTTACATCAGTCTGATATCTACTTCCAACTCTGATTTCTCCCTTATCTGCTAATAAAGTCTTTTGTGAAGGATCAAATACTAAACAATAAAAAAATGCGTCCTGAAACAAAGAGAAAACACGGTGTTAGTGTTGTAAATAAGAAATATTTTGGAGATGGAAATTAGGATACAGTAGTTATTATCTATGGAAATTTAATCAAACAAGCTAATAAAAATTAACTATCCATTAGAACCCATACAAATGTTTAGTCTACAGACTATTACATTGTTATTCAAGATCGCTGAAGTCATCACAGGTGTAAAAGAAAATGCTTAAACATACACAAAGAAGTGTTGATCTACAATGAAAAATCGAGGACCATTACATACAAACAAACTGATGTTTGATGTAGCCATTTCTGAACGGATAGTAAGTAGATGAAGATTGGAACGAATTATGTATAATCCAGAGCACGATATCTCTAGATTATCTACTGCTAAGTCATGCACCCGTATCACGAAAACCATTGAATGAACGAAATCAACTAAATGACGGGGACGGAGCTATACAGCCTACATAGCTGCGTCCCCGTCATTTCGTTCATTCCTTCATTTCAATGGGTTTCGTGATCAGCCTGATGGTCACTTACCATCAAGTGATATGACGATTAAAATAACTGCTTATCGGCAAACTTTAATGTTCAGCTGCATAAGAGAACTGATTACAAGTGTTGGAGGAAACAGGAAATGACATCAGATTAGGGTGCGACATATACTAATGGATATTGTTATAACCGATCGACCTTGCTATGTCATGTATCTAATGTTTTATGCAGACAACAGTTATTTTATTACCGTTGTATTAGTACGTTATATACTATTGATAAGCATATTATCAATATCAGAGGACCATCTGTATCTCGACAGAAGTGATCTTCAGTGACAATTTGATGCCTTAAGATGCTTCAACGATTTACGTAATTTATATTTAGTAAAACAACACCAAAGTTTGCTTCACATGTTATGGAATGTGGCGTTGAATAAGAAGAATAGAAATATACTACTATGGTTAGGTAATGGCTATGAGAAATAATATATTATAATTATTGTATTCCCTCGTCAATTGGAATTTAAGCATCCAAAAGTAACTGTCTAAAAATTAATCGGCAAAAAAATACCACACATTTGAATAGCCGAATAAAGACACTAGTTTTGTAGAGAAGCGTGTTTTCTGAGTAAGTGCTATAGATCGTTCAAATAGTTGAAGCATGTATGTGACTAGAAAGTACCAACTAGGCAAAAGCTGTCGACGAAAACGTAAACTCAAGAGAGTTGTTTCATTCGTAGAAGACTTTTGACTGTTTCTTTTTTCATTTAAAGTCTACCCCGCCACTAGGAAACCCTCTATCTCGAGGGACTTTACAAACATTCAAATCACGGACAGAATTACACCCAGACTCGGAACAATATCTTGTGGATCACACATAGAATTGTCCCGTGTGTAATAGAACCCACGACGTTCGGTTTCGTGGACAGGCTCATTAACCACTAGACCAACTCAGGTCTGTGTCGACTGTCAGTCACTTTTTGGTTTGTCTTGTGGCCGGTACATACTCACATCCTTATTGAGATAGCTGAGCAGCGACTCTGTCTCGTTGAGTAGCGTGACAGAGCACTTGCCGCGTATGTGTGTGGCCGGCAACGTTTCCACGTGCCGCGAAAGGAACAGCTCGCGATGCTTGGCTTGGTGCCGCTGCTTCGGCGCCAGCCCGTCCGTGCCCGGCAGCTCCGTAGATTCCTCCTCCATCGCCACTGGAAACATACCGCCAACACACCTTAATAAACTCAGAATATTTTATTTAACCTGTAGTGTCCTAATGCAGGGCAAAGATTCTTCCCCAATTGTTCTTCAAATCTTTTGCAAGTTCAAGCCAAATTCTTTCAAAGGCTTCAAGATTGTCCCGCCATAGTTTTGAAGTTCATTTTCGACCTATTACAGTCATGAATTAACCTTAATGCATTCAACACACAATTAGCACTATGGACTTGTTTTATCATGTTTATTGGAGGAATGCATTAGATTTGATTCAAGATCAAATGGACGAGAAATTTCAGGACGACAGGAATATCTTCGAATCCAAAAACGGAATGTTTACGACTATTGAAAAACCTCAAAGACGTGGCCCTCAACGGGCTTTTAGTGAGGACGACTTGTTAGCAGTTCTCATTGGGTTACAGCTTTTGATGTGAAAGTTACTTATAATTCGAGGCTATTTTCATCGTTAAATAACCATAGATCAGTTTAACGGTGAAACCACATTAATAATATTAAAAGTTGCGTAGTCACCAACTTTACAATAGAGTTCGAGCTCATTGAATCTTTGTATGGGGCACGTGGCAGCTGTTCCCGCAGGTACGTTACGTATATTAAATACTGGTTTGAAGCAGAAATAACCACACACAAAAACATTAAGCGTGCTTCGACACTTACGAAAAATGGGTAAGAGGAACTGGAATAATTAATACTAGGTATTTAATTTACATGTTAGCGCTATCCAAGGTCACGGCTCGCGTAGTTTTTGTAAGTCAATGTCACGAGTGTGACTAAACAATGCTATTGTCAAGGAGGATTACCAGCGTCCTTTCTGTCAAGGGTATATTCATATTTAAAGTACGGTAGAGGAAAATATTTCATATCAAAACACATAACTTTAATCGCGCTGAACCAATTAAATTATGTATTGTGATGCTTTTTCCTGTAATGAGGACTCTGAGCGCGATAAGGGCAAATGACTAGGTGATGTGGTCATTCTTCAAACTGCAATTACTGGTGAGTAGCGAACATAAAAGTGTAATGATACGGATATGAGAAATTAAATTAACCATTAGAATCGGTCTCTGGGTGGCGGCTCAGCGAGTTCAAACGAGCACACGAGACCTATTTACAAATACCTATCGTACCTACAGTGCAATAGTAATCAACGATACAGTTTCGCAAGACATCTCTATGGTTATAAATGTAGAGTTCATAGTTGAATTACGCTGGTCTCATGAAGTGCAGCAGTCGAACTCGAGCGAGAAAATTTGGAAACATGGTCACCCTGCGTGGAGTGATCAATCCCCCACTAGAGGGAAATTAAATACTAGCCATGAATCCTGTACAATTTTTCGCAGTTCAGAGGTTAAGAAGTAAAGATACGACTTGTCTTATGGGTCGTAAAGTTTGAACGGTATTTAATTGAACAGCGAGGGTCCTGAGAGGCTGTACGTTCAGAGCGGAGCGGCGCGTCGGGCCGGGCAGGTGTTGCGAAACATGTCCACGTCAGCCTCATGATTTTTACGCGGCGATGTGCCGCTCGCCATTACGACACGCGCCGCACACATACACACGTACTCACGTATCACAACATGTCGGCTGTTCCGTTTTATCCATATCTGAATACGGCTACTAAATGCACATACTCATTCAATAAGAACCCACTTTCGATTGGCCATTCCGAGACGGGGGCAATTCAATTAAATTTCTTAATACGTGTACGACAAAATTTACACCTGTCGGATTTAAGAAGATAAGGATTCGTTTTATAGATTTTATGTATCGTGCCATTTGCTTAAAATAATTCGAAAATGGTAATTAACTTTTGAACTGAACTCCGACACCTTAACAATCCATAACAATCACACACTATCCACAACAAAACTTATCGCCTCTAAAATTGTAGTTAATTTTCTTTGAGAATTGGGTTATAATAACTTCCTCAGCCTTGAAAGTACTATTTCTACGGATTTCAATACAGTTTGGCACTCAGGTATACAAACAACAAAACTTGTATGACCTCTATTTGCCAGTGTTATAACGTCATCCGGTATTAAATGGCCAGTGATTTTATTTGTATAGCATTGGAGTCGGAAGGGTCGGTGGCGGCGAATAGGTAAACACAAGGGACGCGTCTCCGAGGGCTGACAAAGGCGCGACTCCCGCAGGGCGAAGGCCTGCCTTTCGTGTCGCCTCACGCGCCAAACACGTCTCACATCTCGCCATGCCACGACATCTAAACAATAACTATCCACAACAAAACTTTTGTAAAACCTCAAGTTAAGATTAATCGGGTCGTGATAGTTCGAAAGTAAAGGCAAGTGACGCATTTGCCAGAAGGGAGCAAAGTGGGGGCCGTTACGTTACGCTTTACTTGTTATTACCACGCCCTGATTTCGATAATACTAATGGAATGATAAAAATAATAATACTATGGCCTACGACGTGGCAAAGGCAGATGTCATGATATCTTTATTAAAAATACTTTCTTTAGATAATGTCATTGTAAACACTGGGCAGATGGATAACAATGTTTAATTTATTAGTAGCATTGTAAGATTAAGGATGATGTGAACAAAAAGGGGAAAAGATATTAAAACAAGCCGGGGAATTTAATTCCATTGGCAATATTGAAATGAGAGGAGGCGAAGAGACAAAAACTGAAAATGCGATTGTTGAGTTCCCCGCCCCGTAAGCTCCCAAGTTAGTGTCTCGTGTTGTGAATACTTCGCATAGGACATCGATACTTTATACGGAGATGAGCACTTTACTTATGATTATTTACTCGTACTGTGATAACACTCGCAAAACACAATTTAAAGGTAATTTGGACATGAGTACGACTTGATCTATTTGTGATTCAATGTATTAAACGAAACCAAATTTAGGTCAAAGATATTTACATCAATAATTAATGTCCAACATGTCCAAATCTACGAAATAGAGCGGGCACCTTGCCAGAACTTCATTGATTCAGCTCTTAGATAAGCTAGTTAGAATTGTATGAAGCTGTGTTAGACCACGTTACAATAAAAAGTCACTACTTTTGGAGCTACATATCTGCTACCGATCTCTTCAGCTGTATGATCTTTTTAGTGGAGAATCCTGAATTTCCGCATGGATACTGGTAGTTTATCGGATTTGTCACTTCACATGAGAGCGGTGGTGATTTATCGATATGAAAGAGCCTGTGATAGCATCACTAGAAGTCGCGGCGGCGACGAGGGCGCGCCATTTACCGCGACGCTCGGGCCCGGGGGCGGCCGCCGAATTGCGGGGGATTTACTTTATGATAATTATTTCGATTGCCATCGCGAAAGAAGCCCGCACTTCACCGATATCGAGTCGAGACCCGCCGTAAAAATCACAGCTCTTACACTTTTTAACGTCGACGGGCAATTTGCACCGCGATTGGCTGAAATTAGAAAGCAATCTAGTGATTCCAATTAAGTGCCTCTTAGGGGGTTGTTTCGATTAAAAAGAGCTTCTTTATTATCTTAATGAAGCTAGTTCAGCGCTCGGTGAGATGGCATAAAAACTTTATCCTTACTTAACGGAAAACATCGTGAAGAGAGATCATGGTGTCAGTAGTTAGCAAAATTAGTCGTAACAAAGTGGCGTCGTCGTTCACCTAGTAAACTATGTCATAACTTGGCACAGAAATTCAGCAGCTTTTTGTTTTTATACTTCAATAATATACGAATAGACAGTCTCAGTCCAGCTATGTGCATTAAAGATTTCGATGTCAATGTCTATTACTTAGCTTTTTTGAACTTAATGAGTCACAGTTATTCAAAGCTTTGTCTCTATTGATGAAGTCATTTAATAATTAACAGATACTAAAGTGATATATGTTAAGTAAGATAATAATTAAAATAATTATTAGTACTAAAGCATTATTATCAATAACGTTATCTTAGGGCCAGTATCACCGGTTTTTGATACGGCCCCTGATGGCCTATTTCGAACCTATCTACTAAACTAACTAAAATAAAAAATAAAAACTAAACTTCAAATAATTATCTGAAACCTTATCTGGAACCAGTAATACTGGCCCTTAGGGCCAATTTCATCGGTTCCTAATAAGCATATTAGGAACTTTCTGACAGATTTTTGACAGCTTTTATAGAATAGAATAGAATAACTCTTTATTAAACACCATTCAGAAATCATTAAAAAAAACTTATGTAAACATTCACAAATAAGTGTTACAAAAGGCGGTGTTATCGCTGAGAACGATCTCTCCCAGACAACCTTTGGGTAATGAGGATTTGATTAATGAAAATGGCGGGGTAAATATGGTATAATATATTTTATATGGCGTCATATGTCAGATAACTATCTGAAACTTTATCAGTAACCGGTGAAACTGGCCCTTAATCTCCTAAGTTAATATTTACCATACTTTTTCACACAAGTAGCTAGCGACCTACAACAACGACGTTAAGTTCACAACTCGACATGAGAAGTAGCAACAGAACATAAAGCTGAGCATTTAGCGATGTCAGAACATTCCTAGAACCAAATGGAATGCGGAATGACGACACAGCATGCGAGGTGAATGAATACTAAACAGTTATAATATTTATATAGTAAATCAGACCTTAAACTAACGTTTTATATGTAACAAGCTGATACCTATCCTCGATTTCGTTCACGTACACGAAGAATTTAGTAGCCTATGTTCATCCTCATGCTATTAAGTATCTCCATGTTACATTTCAGTAAGATCGGATTGTCCGTTTAGGAGTGATTAGGTAACAAACAGACAGACAAGTCAGGTAACAAACAGAGATTTTCATAATATTAGTCTGGATAAGTATCAAGTAGTAAAGCGGCCTTCTTACAACTTTGAAAGACGGGTTGAGATAGCAGCGCTATGTGGATTGATAAAAGCCAGCTGTCCTGCGCCTCCTCCCATCAAGTCATCATCCATTTCCAAACAAGCAAGATTCCATCTTGACCGCTATCTCGCCTGGTGGTAAGCGATGATGTAGTCGAAGATGGTGAACACACTAGGCCTAGTAGAATACTCTGACTCTCAATGGCTGTGTGCTGCCGGAACACCGTTAGGTTATGACGGTAGCTTTCTTGTTAATGGTGGTAAGTTAGTTTTCGGTAGTAAGTTAGGCGGAACATCGATAGAATATGCCCTTACCACCTGTGGTAGTTAAAACTGCATATTTTATTAACACGCCGACACAAAACGAGGGTATTATACATTTGACGTATCAGTATCAATACATCTGTGATGTGTATGTCAGTAGTATGAGTACGTAGTATTACTACGTGTTCTGTGATATGAGGCATCGTAGTGTCTAACGGGATGAAAGGTTTTTAATTTTGTTTGAATCGTGAGTATTCTTATCTTTGATTCATATAAATTGTTTAGCTGTTTTAAGACTATGAACTCTTTTCTATCTCACGACGTTATGAGAGCATAGGTCTGATCAATTCTAAATTCTGTACCCCCAACTTCAATGATATTGTACGAACATTGTCGATAATATCACGGAATCTGAATAGAATACTCTACTCCTCGCCAACGTAACAACCACCAATCTATGTATATATTTTTTTGTAAAGTCGGTTTAAAATAGTTGACGTTGAAGAAGAAAAGCTCTGGCGAACCAATGCAAACTCCTTTTCGATTGGGCCAAAAATGAGGTAACTAATGTGGTAATAAGTACCTTTAATGAACAAATTGTATTTTACTTCTATATATCAGCGTATGAGTATATTTTGTATTCAGTTAAGTTCCCGTTTAATGTTTTTACGATAATGTAATCACTGGCGTTTAAGTAGTGAAAAAGAAGAAGTCTTCAGGAACATTACTTTGAATACGTCCACCGAAATACATTTTTGAAATGAGATAAGACATCTAGAGTGTGTATTATAACATATTTAATTTAACACAAGTGCATATTGCTTAGAAGAAATGGATTCATCCAAGTTTTGTTCTACCCACAGTACAAACATAACATACATAAAATCACGCCTTTTACCCGTTCCGGGGTAGGCAGAGACTACTTCTTTCCACATGTTACGATCCTGAAATACCTCTTTTGCTTTTTCCACTTTCATGCTCGGCTTCATACATGGTCGCCGGTTATAGGTAATTTTGGATTATTGGATGGTCATAGGACTTGACCTTTCATTAAAACATCTCCGTTCTGGTCGTGATATGTTCGCCTAGGTCAGCGTTTACCGGCTGGCCTACTCACACTCGTCTCATAAATCTACCGATATTATGCCTACTAAAAGATCATTATAATATGTTTAGGTCGATAGACGTAGGTAGGCTTTGCCGAAATGATAATTTCAGGTGGGTCGCAGTGTTTACCAACATTATCAGAACAGGCCTTATCTTATCTCGCATCCTTGCTGGCAGTTTGAGTGAAATATTGAAGACCAAGGTGCTCTTTGTAAACCATAAATTTACAATGGAGTTATTTGATGGTAAGATATTATGGATTACCAGTGGCGGCATAACTTTATTTCGGAGACTCTTTATAATACCTCAAAGGCGGCAGGAGCAGCCGCAGACGCGGCAGAGGTCCTCAAACGAAGGAATGCAGGCATCAGAGACAATAACGCGTTTGTTCTGTTTGGGATGTCGACACCATGGGCCTGTGGGGTCCCCAAGCTCGTAGTTTTATTAAGCTCTCCAGATGCCTGATAGATGACTCCCACGACCAACGCCGAGCTGGCGCTTACTTCGGGCAACGAATTAATCTTGCAATTTAAAGTGGTTATATCGCCAGCTTTTGTCGCCCTACCAGCAGACAGCGACGTTAATTCGGTTTTTTATAGTCTATATAACAATTTTAGTCCTATTTTTTGGTGTCTCCTAATCTTAGGATCTTTCCGGTGTGTACAGAAAACTCGGAGCACCCTCTCCACATTGTTTCGAGTGGACAGGGCTCATTCGGCAATTTAATAACCTGGGATTATGGATGTACATGCGTTACTACGCAACTAATTAAAGCGTAGGCAAAGAGAAAATGGCAATCTGTGGAGTCGTCCCTCCCCCCGTTAGTGGGGGGGTGTCGGTTACGTATGCCCCCTTGGGGAGGTCGGGTGTATGGTTTTTCTGCTCGGGCATCCTTTGCTTACTTATTGATCCAGTCAAATGTGTGGAGGTGGCGCGGTGGGTGGTGGCCCGGCCCCGCGCCCCCTCGAAGGGGGTACGTCCAAATAAATCTGCCCGCCCGCGAAACACCGCAGTGACAACAGCGGCGGCCGGTAAGATGCGCCCGCAATCGCAATAGATACATCCCAGACTCGGCGAGAACTAGCGTATGCCGAGCCGACCGTCGATATCCCGACCCAGGCCTGCCACGATCGCTCGCAAAAAAAATGGCGTGTGCCACTTTCATTGGAATGATTTCCATCGGAAAGCAAGAGCGGCGGGCACGACCTTAGAAACAGGCATGCGCGCAATCGATGAAGGCACCTAAGCCGCGACGCTTCTTTTCATAGAGGTCAATGACGCTTTGCTGAACTAAACAATATACATCCTCTTGTACTCATTTACAAAATTTGAATACGTTATTTATCTTAAGATGATATTTTAAAAAAAATAATAGTTACATATCTTGATATATTATGTATATAACGGCGATTTCGCTTTCGCCACTTTTTCTGTCATATTATGTTAACTACTCGTATCCATAGCTTACATCGAATAAAAAACTTTCTCCTGTTAACATTTCCCTTGAATATACAACATGAATATATTCAGCAACTTGTAATAAAAAAAAAAAAAAATCGATTGTTTGCAAATGGAACCACCATTAAGCATCGGTAATAGAAAGATCGCTGCGAATAAACTGAAGTGCCTCGGTCTTCAGCGCTTCACATTATAATTTACTTGTAATCTTATCATATTGCGTTTTCAAAAAATGCGTTTGCGTAACAAACAAAAACAAAAATATTCAGCAATACTGTACTGTACTGTATTGTAAGTAGTTATTGCAAATTGAATTTTATACAGCTTATTATAGTATTATTCGGGCTGATCAAAAATGCAATGTGTGTTATTTATTTCATTATTATTATTTTTTTTGCTTACAGTTTGTTTGTACACTGACAACCGGCAGGTGAAGCAGGACTTTTTTGTTCTATTAGCTAATAGACTAAGCATTATAGCAATAGGTACCTATATATTTATATAGTTTTAAGTAATATATTATTCTTATATGTCTGTATCCAGTGATAGCAATGATTCTGATACTTTTTTATCAATTTCTTCTTCTAAAAGTAGTAACAATGATAGTTTTGTAAGCCTTCCCAGTCTCTCTGAAAACCTAGATCATCTATTTTCTAATGTAACAAAAAATTTAAATGTAATCCATATAAATGCCCAGAGCATTCCGGCACACTTTCCAGATATGCTGGCGTCGTTCGACAGTAAAAATCTTCATGCTATATTAGTCTCCGAATCTTGGCTTAAACCTTGTCTTCCTTCCATTCTTTATCCTTTACCTGGCTTTCGTCTCATTCGGAATGATCGAACCGGGCGTGGTGGCGGTGGCGTAGCCATCTATTTGCGTGCACATATCTCCTTTTCTGTAATTAGTGTATCGGCACAACCACCCCCCGCTAACGCCGGTGAGCATCTATTCATTGAAGTTCTTCTATCACACACTAAAATTCTTCTCGGAGTCTACTATAGCCCTTCTTTACACGTTAACTATTTCTCATCCTTTGAAAATATATATTAGAAAATCTATTACCCTCCTATGCTCACTCAATAATTATGGGTGATTTTAATACCTGCTTGTTAAAAAATGATTTTCGTTCATCTCGTCTCATGTCTATCATTAATTCTTGTAATTTGTTCTCTCTTCCTTTTAGCTCTACGCATCACTTTCCTAATTCTGTCCCATCACTGTTAGATCTAATTATTGTATCTTCTTTATCGCATGTTGAGAAGCACGGTCAGCTGTCAGCTGATGCTTTTTCGTATCATGACCTAATCTATCTCTACTACAAAGTACGACCTCCTAAGCCCAAGCCAACTATTACTCTTCAGCGCAACTTTAGTGGCATGAACCAGGAAATTGACTGGTCTGACGTCGTAGAGGCTGAGTCCGTTGATAATCAAGTAGCAATTTTTAATTCTATTATCACTCAACTTTACGACAAGCATGCACCATTACGGCGAATCAAAATTAAACAACTACCTGCACCATGGCTCTGCGATGATATTAAAATCCTAATGCATAAAAAGTCTGTTGCTAAATCTAGCTATAAGAACAATCCTAGTAAAGCCAACAAAGATAGGTATGCCAGGTCTCGGAATCGCTGCAATAGAGTGTGCAGGGATGCACAACGCCGCCATATTCACAAATCTGTTGATAATAATGATTCTGCTAAAGTGTGGAAATTTCTAAGGTCTCTTGGAGTCGGTAAATCTCGTCAAAATAGTACTTTACCTCATAGCCTAGACATTAATTCTCTCAATCAGCATTTCACTTCGCCGCCGACTATTATGGACAGCAATAAAACTGCAACTTTGCATCATCTTTCTACTCTTTTGACTCCTGACCACCCGCAATTTTTCTTTAGTGAATTTACCGCTTGTGATGTTAAGAAGAGCATTCTTGCTATACCTTCTAACGCAGTCGGATTTGACGGTATTAGTAGGAACATGCTAATCCCTTTGATCGATGTCATCCTCCCTACCCTTTGATATATCCTTAATTTTTCCATATCCAGTAGCACCTTTCCTTTAATATGGAAGGAAGCTCAAATTATACCCCTACCTAAAAAACCTAACCCAAAGACCTTTTCTGAATACCGTCCGATATCCATTCTCCCATTCCTCTCTAAAGTACTTGAACGCTTCATCCATCATCAACTACATTCCTTTCTTGTCTCTAATCAACTCCTCAATCCTTTTCAATCCAGCTTCCGTCCAGGTCATAGCACAGTCACTGCCCTCGTCAAAATTACTGATGATATCCGTTTAGCTATGGAAAATGGGCAGTTAACTGTGCTGACGCTACTCGATTTTAGCAACGCCTTCAATACAGTTGACTTCGACATTCTTCTTGCAATTCTGCGCTCTATTAACATATCTCCATCGGTGATTGACTGGTTTTATAGTTACCTGTCTGGTCGTCGTCAGCGCGTCCGTGTTGAAGAGATTCTCTCTTCATGGTGCGACGCGACTGTCGGCGTACCGCAGGGCGGTGTTTTATCTCCTCTCCTATTTGCCATTTTTATTAACTCTATATCTCAACATATCTCTTCTTCCTACCACCTCTATGCAGACGATCTCCAAATTTACTATCACGCGCCCCTGAATCAAATAGCAACTGCCGTAGAACGTGTAAATGCCGACTTACGCTGTATATCTGAGTGGGGCGAATCCCATGGTCTGAAAATTAACCCGGATAAAACGCAAGTCCTTATAGTGGGCAGTTCTAGAGCTGTATCAAAAACCAATCGAAGCATACTAAAGCATGTCGTTTTTAATGGGGTGACCATCCCTTACAGTGAAACTGTCAAGAACCTGGGAGTATTATTCGATCAACACATGTCTTGGGGTCCTCAGTTGACTGCTGTCAGTAACAAAATGTTTGCAACCGCGGGTGCACTGCGAAGATTACGAAATTTCTTGCCTACTGCCACTAAAGCTGCGCTTGCACAGTATCTTCTAATTCCTATTCTTGATTACGCCGACGCCGCCTATCTGGACATCACTGAGGAACAGCTAAACAAGCTCGAACGACTCCAAAACTTTGCGGTTAGGTTCATATTTGGCCTACGCAAATATGACCACGTCTCCGAATTCCGTTCAAAGCATAAATGGCTACCCATCCGCCTTCGTCGCAATGCTCATATCCTTACCCTCCTGTTTAATATTTTGTTTAATCCTACTTCTCCTCCCTACCTTAAAGACCTCTTCCAATTCCTACACACTTCGAATTCTCTCTCTTTACGGTCTTTAGAGACTAATACATTGTTGATGCCCAGTCATCATAGCTCGTTCTACGATAAATCGTTCGCAGTACAAGCTGTAAGGCTCTGGAATGCGCTTCCAGTTGAAGTAAGACGTTGCCAGACCATTACTACATTCAAAGAACGTGTCAAAGCTCACTATCTCTCGTAAGATTAAATTGCTACCTACTGTAATTTTTGTTTTCTCTCCTTGTTATATTTATTTATATAGTATATGTATTGTTTATTGATAATTATATTATTTATGTATTATATGTATCTGCGGTGTAGTGTTTATGTATTTACTTATTTATTTTAGTTTAAGTATTTAACACCATATTTACCCCGCCATGTTCATTAATCAAATCCTAATTACCCAAAGGTTGTCTGGAAGAGATCGCTCTCAGCGATAAGACCGCCTTTTGTAACACTAATTTGTGAATGTTTACATAAGTTTTTTTTAATGTTTTCTGAATGGTGTTCAATGAAGAGTTATTGTATTCTATTCAATACAAAATGTTCATCTACAAGTTAATCAAGTCTACTGCTGGTCTACTACTGCTCCTTTGCGATGGAGACTAGCAATTTTAGCTTAAGTTGCCAAGTTTTAACTTTTTAAGAGCCGTTAACTTAGAGTAGCAATAAATCTTGCATAGAATATTTTCGCCTGCTGTTGTCAATGTGTTTTGTAAAGTGCGATTGTCTGAATGTTATGCAGAGCCCTGCATTGAAATATTTTTATAACAATTGGAAACATCGGTAAAAAACCCCCAGCTTAGTAAACCGGCAGAGATAAAGGTGTTGAATAGCCAACTTGTATATTATAGGACACCCTCTATTATCCGCCTGGCCATCTACCACCCTCAATTTGGAAAATTTGTCACCAAAACAACTAGGTCCGGCAGCATTTCTTAAGAGCCAGTTCCCCCATTTTAAGCCCAGCAAGCTCATCGTCACTTACCTTGCTACCGAAAAGTTAAGCTAAGTTTAAGCTTACTACTATCAAGGAGAAAATGTACCGCCATAACCTTATAGTGTTCCGGTAGCACAAAGCCATTGAGAGTCAGAGTTCAGACCACTAGGCCTAGCAATAGTATGTTTACCATCTTCGATCACATCATCGCTTACCACCAGTCAAGATAGTGGTCAAACGCTAGCTTATCAGATATTAAATAACATTAAATGCAAAAATATTAAAATCTACGAGGAAGAGAAACAGTTATTAATATATTACACTACGTTAAATAAAATGCGCAAGCGCCATGAAATTCACGGCGTTTACGATGTTTTTTGGTCGCGAGAAAACTTCATAAGCGGTCTAGCGCTGCATGTTTAACAGTTTGGTTAGACGACATTACTGACTTTTTTGACGTAAGTGCTGCAGGGAACTTTATTTTCTAACTCTACAGTATTTGAACAAATGTTTTATGTGCACTTTCTTGTCTATCGGTAGAATTAACAAGTCAATGTAAACCATCAAGTAGGGACGTGTGGTTTTAGTTTAGTTAGTCATATATTACAGTTAGACACTCTATTAGTAGACTTTTGCACCCATCATGATGGATCATCCTGAATCCTATCCTATCCGTTGTTCTTTCAATAGTCGCGACAAAACTTTGTTACCATAGCCCTTTTCCTTGAACAAAAGCTCAGTGAAGCTGATGCGAGCAATGATACATTTTATGTTTTGTGATTGTGATTCAGATCGTAAAGTTTCGTGGACTCGCGTATACTTTGTAGGAATATACATTTTCGTTTTCAGTGACCTTAAAAATATTTGGGCCGGCAGACACGTCTCGCCAAAAACTCCTTTCGCTTTCTTTGTCCGGTTTCAATGTCTTCCCCAGTTCTACCTGGAGGTGCGGTTACGCTACCCAGCGGAGCGAGGAAATTCTTCATTGTTGTTAAAAGTAGGAACGCTATTTTTACTTCTCGATTAATGTGACTCGAAGCAGTTTGATTTTCTTAGCTGCCTTTATAAATAGTTGACGGATTCGAAGTGCATGATACCTATAGCTCGTGAGTGCAGTTTTCTTAACAAATTATCAGAGGCAAATAGATCTCGCGGAACCAGATTTATTATCCCATTAGGAATTATAAAAAAGAAACCCATAAAACATCACTTGGATGTCTGTCTAGTCTAGGATTGCATACAATGATGGACAAATCTTACTGTCCGGAAATCTTTTACAAAGTTTTTATTAAACTTGCAATACGTGTGTGAGTGTTGTGTGTTGTATTTATGTGTTGGGTCAAATGTTTCAGGAGATGACATTTGTTCGTACAGTTCCGATGACAATGCATTCTTGTAAATTATACATCCAGGATAAGCTCCAGACGTGGAAACTCCTCAACGGTCAACAGCAAAAAACACGAAAATTTTGTAATCGCATTACAGTATCCCATTCTTTGTCTAATTTATTTTATTATTATGTTTTTAATATCATCTAAGCTAGCATTTAACCCTATGTTATCTGTTGGTAAAATGGTGATGCGAACGAGGATAAAAAATACATAATATTTATCAACTATGTGTGTTTAGTGTTATTATACTTTCTAGTCAAAACTCTCTTTACGTAAAAAAGTGAGTACCTATCACCTCATGAGATGAATTCGACAGAACATTTAATATTCTAGGTCTATCGTTTTCACCATTCTCAACCACACCATTGCTTACCACCAGGCGAGATAGTCGTCACACGCTAGCCTATAAGATATAAAACAAAAAAAAATGTGTTGTTGGTGCCAATAACTCAGAAATTGGAGCTAATTTTAATGGGGACGGTTGTTGATAAGATTACTTGCTACAGCAAAAGTAGAGTAGGTTTACAAACAAGATCAGGTTAGGAAGTCTGTGCCAGTGAACTGAGAATGCAAATTGCACAACATTGTACTCCGCTCGTCGAGAGCCACGACCATTCCGACGGTGTAGTGCGCTTGTAACAACTAGACGTGGTCGTAATACGATGGCGTAAAACTACGCAACGCCTCAATGATGTTGCATTTGATAGATATTGTAAATAAACTTCATTTCAACTGTCACAGCAGATTTTCCTGAAAGCAAAACTGATATGCAATCGTGAACTTATGGCATTGATTACAATGTTGCATCTTTATGATGTTTCATTGTCGAAAGTAACTTCGGTGTGAATGAATATGTTATGTCAGCATACGATTTTTTATGGATAGATTAATGACAGACTTTACGGGGGGAAGCTCAACGATACGATGACATAATTCAAGTAGATCGGAACAGCTACATCAGCACCTATGTCGCGGCGGACATCAGGCCGAGTACGAGTTACAGGTTGCGGGTCGGTAGAGTGGCGAGTGGCAAGTGGTAAGCGTAATGAGAGGGTCGGCGTGTCCTGTGGCGCCGCGCGGTGCGCCCGCTCGCCGGGGGGGCGGGAGGGCGCGGAAGGAATGCGTCGTTTTCGCATCGGGAGAAACGAATGCGTTTAAGCGTCGCGGGTATACAATGGCGGCGTGACGAGATCCGGTTCGCGGGCGGCACGGGGGCAGGGGACGGGGTCTCTAATCGATAGCCGGCGAGCGACGGCCGGGCGACTGTGGCGCATAGGTGACAGCTCGGGCCCAATCAAATTACCGGCCGTGGAGGAGTGCTGCAGCGGCTCGCACGCCGGAGAAACAAGCCACCGCCCGCGCGGCCCCGCGGCCCGCCGCCGAATCTGCCACGGCGTGCTCCTATTGTCCGGCTCGTCGAGTACTCAGAATCATACACGCCTATGCAACACATTGACGAATAGTCGTTACTTATCACGCCGCCCGATACGCGAAACCCACCTCCCTATCATCTCCTCCCCCCTACTACCTCCCTCTTATGCCGATGCAATTTGTATGTTGGTTAGGATTTAGTAGGTACCATATATAGTTATATGGCTATATAATTTTAACGAGCTTTATTTAGATTCAATTACACGTGCGAATGCGCCAAAGCTTTATTGTAAATTGTGTTCTTAGATTGGGAGGATTGGTCAACATTAATCCTCTACATTTATTGACAGGTCATCATCATCATTATCATAATCAGCCGGTGTCATTTCACTGCTGGACGTAGGCCTGTCCCAAGATACGCCACTGAGCCCGATCTTCGGCTCTTCTTTTCCAGTCACTGCCCACCGCTTTGCGTATATCGTCACTCCACCTGGTCACAGGACGTCCTATGCTACGTTTTCCGATTCGCGGTCTCCACTAAGTCTACCCCAACGGTTATCAGTCCTGCGGCAGATATGACCAGCCCTAGGCCACTTAAGTATGCTAATCCTTTGAGGTATGTCGATCATTTTAGTTCTCTGGCAAATTACTTCGTTTCGGATTCGATCCCGCAGAGAAACCCACCCCGTACCCAACTCTCTATAGGTCGCAGAGCGATTTTAAATTGGTGGACAAGTCAAACTGTGAGTGTCCACGTCACGGCTCCGTATGTCATCACAGGTAGGACGCACTGGTTAAAGACTTTTGTCTTTAGACTCCGTGGTATAGACGACGAGAAGACTCGACGGAGTATTCCGATTAAGTAGTACAATTGAAAACGATGTAGGTACCTGGCTCTCGTTGTCTCTGATAATAATATGCCAGACTTCATTATCGAGAAATCTAAAGTAGCCGTTATCGTTTAGAATAATGAATAAATTCCAGTGATCGTGAAGCTTTCGTGCCAAGTGCCAACGATAAAATAGCGTGTGAAAGATCCAACAGCTATGAAGAGTAAACTCTACATACATTCGCACACACAAAGCCAAATAAAAATAATTAACATACAAAATATTTTTTTTAATAATACGGTTACTAGCATTTGATAATACAATATTTTATCCAACAAAATGTAGGAAGTTTCAAATTTCTTTGTTTATTATTCATCATCATCATAATCAGCAAATTTCCGTCCACAGCTGGACATAGGACTCTCCTATGGCAGGCCACTGAGCTCGATCTTCAGCTATTCGTTTCTAACCGCAGCCAGCAAGCTTGCGTAAGTATATCATCGCTCCATCAAGCTGGAGCATAGTTATTCATAGTTTATTCTTGTTTACTATAATATCCCTTTATCGAATAAAAGTGAAAAAGGTTTGTGCTGGTTTGATTTGAATATACACAATTGCTCACCGTTACAAAATTAAGATTTTTTATCATGTGTGTGATAAAAACATTAATTTTTAGTATGTTCAATAGTAAAGTTAGTTGGTGTTTCGTATATCAAACGATATTAATATATGTATAAACGCTGCCATATCAATGTATTAACTTTTTATGAGACTAGATCTCTATACCCTCAGGGTAACTACTAGTAATCCAGAGTTTGGCATGCCGCAGTGTCTGTTACAGGCAGATACAATCTCTTAGTACCAGGCGAGTGTCTGACTTGTCCTATTACTATTACCCAATAAATATCAAGAAAAAACCTACCTGCATAATTTTATTAACTAAGTCAATACGGAAATCGAAAAAAACTAAATGACAACATGCGATAGGCGAGACTTATTCATAAAATTTTACACCAAACAAAGCTAATGTGCGGTAGAGATACATATTGAAGAGCTAGATAAAAGCAAGTTTATCAACCAGTGACGCTAAATGTGTCAGCGGATGTGGAATAAACGAGACATCTACGAGTTTCACGGCAGAGGATTGGTATACGCGCATCTAATTATAGGTTATTCCACCCGCGTACCGCACAACAGATCCACGTTGTACCATTAACGACCTGTGCACGAATGTCTACCCTCTACCTATACTATAACGCCTCACAGCACGCGCAGACGGCGCATTCAGACAAATGTGATGTAACGCGCTCGGCATATTATTATTCTACAAGCCACTACGGGAACATAATCAAAAGTATCATAACGAAAATACCGATCGACAGAATGGTATCACAAAACTTGACATTGAAAATGAGTATTACAACAAAAACAATCCGTAAAATAATAACGACGCCGTAAAGAAGGCTCAGATCGATTGTACTCAGGTCTGTGTCGTTGATGCTTATTTCGATGGAAGTTTGAAATTAATGTCGCTTTTATAGGAAGGTAATGAAATGGCCACCGCAATTTAATCGATGACATCATAGCCTCGATGCGTGCCGCGATGGGAAATAAAAGCACAATTCAATCAACGGCCTTTACTCGAGGACACACTATCAAAAGCGGTAGATGTATGATAAACATCTTAGCTGGATATACAAATATTGTTCATGGTTTCGTTTCGACGTTTCAGAGCAAGTAGTAAAAGACAAAGGACGGCCTTTCTAAACTAGCGCACTCTCACATGGTTTCATTACCAGTAAATCCGATCGTGCTATTATTATCATCCTCCACTTAAATATTGTCCTGCGTAACTGTAAACAGGACACTCGCAACGAACATAATATTGATTAAGATCATTAATTAAAATAATATGATGGAGACAAAAAAAATTGCTAGGCGAATAAAGAATACCAGCATTATCCTGCCCTTTTCGTCGTCCACAATTAGGCGAAGGCCTCGTACTCCTTCATATCTTCAATCAATGTAACATTCTACCTGTCTTGATGGGAAAGTGGTTGTGAGTGTGAGCATATTCCTAATTTTTTTTTTTTTTTTTTTTTTTTTTTTTTTTTTTATACTGAACTGGGTATCACTTGATCACTATCTCACCTGATGTTAAGTGATGATGCGATCGATGATGGAGCGTGCTTACCCAGTAGATACCTATTCACTCGCGATTTGAAGACCCCCATATTGTACTTAACCGGAAACACAGACTCAGGCAGAGTATTCCATTCTTTGGCGGTTCGTATGATGAACGAAGAAGCAAATCGCTTCGTTCGGGTAGATGGATGGATAATATGATCTAACAATCTAATCTAACAATTATCTGCCTCTTATAATCCCACGCGTTATTCCTTGTAGTTAACCTTGAGTAACTCTGGACTCAAGCAGATAAATGTGGTGAAATGTGTAGCATACAAACCATGACCTACCTGTGCTATGAATTAGATTGTCAAAGCACTTTTATCAAGTTCAGGAACATAGCACAGATAAGCAAACCGTGAATGTATATGTGTGTGAAAAGTTCGACTTACCTATCGCAGGGTCGAGAACTGCTTGTGCCGCCTGTTCTTCGCCAACCGGCGTTTTTAGGCATATTTTTTTGAGTTTCATTGCAACCGGTGAGTCTTCTGACTGGGCCACTGAAACAAAAATGAATTATTAATGTTTTTGCAACAGAAATTGCAACAACTTTCTTTCGAGGCTCTGTAGTCGCTGACGATACGCGCAGTCAAAACTACAAATAAAATCGCTGTGTCGCAACTCGCGTGTGTACATTTATTTGTTCCAGGGAATGCAGTTAATCCAGGCTGCTTTTTCGATGTCATGGCGATGGTGCGTTAATAGTAATCAATCTTTATTGCTGAATTATTTTCTGACATATTTGAGTACATGCGTAAAAAATAACAATACACGTGAGAACATTTTTATATAAGTCAGTATGTTGTCCTGTGACCAGGTGGAGCGACGACATACGAAGCGGTGGGCAGTGACTGGAAGAGAAGAGCCGAAGATCGGGCTCAGTGGCGCATCTTGGGAGAGGCCTACGTCCAGCAGTGGACTGACACGGGCTGATGATGACAGTATGTTGTGAAAGTGAGGATATTCAGGCTTGTAACCAGTGACGAACATGCCGGCAAGGCACAAGTTTTTACAAGGTACAGATTAATGAGAGAGCCTTCAGCCTTCTGAGGTAGAAATCTAAAGTTGCTCCAGAAAGGTGACATTTTGAGAGAGTCAAAGTTACTAATAGTTTTTAAACAAATGTTTAGGGGCGAAAGCAACACTTTGTCTTTGTCATCGACCATCCTTTGACCTCTTATTATACATATAGTTTGATATCTGAATCGTTCGTACCATCATCATCTTAAGCCTCATTTGTTCCAACTTGCTGGGCCATAGTCTTCCTATCGTTTATTCTACTATGGCGGTCATGGTATATCTCGTAGGTGTATCTCATAGGTATTATCTCGAGCAATGTATGTATGTATAGTCGGCAACATTATCGCAGGCGAGATAGTAGTCTAAACGCTAGCCTATCAGATACAAAAAGAAAACAATTCTCATACTTCTAATTTGTAAATACAATATTTTAAATGAATAAGGGAGTTGGTGATATACGAGTACAAAGGATGCATTTAATGTAATCATTTTCGTAATATAGCGTTTCGTTTCCCTGGCGGTAATGGCGCGCGATCAATCTTCGCCTAGCTGTATGTAGCTTTTACACAGAATTGACCTTATAAAATGCAGTTAAACGAGAAATAACAAATGGTTAATATTTTACTGTTCCCCCGTAGGGTCCACTGAAACACTGCTTGATAGACATCGCAGCCTGGTCCGGTGGGTCTAAGGTCTTACTATCATTATTGAATGAATGACATGTTGCACAGGAGTTTTTTTTATTAGTGTGACGCGATCTCTAGATGGTGCTAATAGGAGAGCACTGGTGGCTTGCTTCGGCAGTGGCTCATACCGTCTCGAACGAAGATGTGGCATCCGCCAATCGGTTCGGCTCTTCGGCGAGTTCCCGCATGATGTACATGTAGCCAATTCGGAGGATGGTTTGTGATACTAGATACACATACTATTATTAGGTGATATAGTGTGATAATTTTGTTATTCCGGACTGACAAGCAGACCGGAATAACAAAATTTAGATAAGCGCTAAGAAAGAACTTTTTGTCAACTATGGGAAAGTTGAATAAGGAGCAATAGTTTCGGTTTAAATTTAATTTTATGGTTACTTTCGCATGTCTTTTAAATTACATAATAAATGCGACTCGCCATAATGACGAATATCCTATAATTATTGTGGAATAAACATTCATTACATTTCATATAATGAGGGTTAAATACACTAACCAGCCAACATTTAAATCGTGAGTTGTGGCATAATATTCGATGCCAGCCAGTACGGCAGACAGATCGGGATGGGATAGTTGCACTATGTGGTTTGCATAAATACGAGTCTCATCTCACAACTGTCTTTAACTTAGAAATAATCCATGATTCCAAATTAGACCCCATCATCATTTATCATAAGGTGATAGAACACCTAATGATAATTAAGATTCTATCCCTAACAAGCCAGGTAATTGATGATGATGACAGATTATAAGCGCAAGATCCACAAAATTTGCGTCAATTGCAAAAATACATTGCGGCTAGTGCGTTCAAGTGTGACAGACAGCACAGAACTATAAAAAGCGCGCGAGGTGTAAACAAATTATTTCTTATTCACTGTCGCGGCCATTGAAATTCGAAAATATAATGTTTTTTTAGAAAGGACCGTATGGGTTGGTACCCCTTCTGTTGTAGCTCAACGATAAAATTTTCTTAATGTTCTTCCTTTCTTCGTCCTTTGTCCATCCATAACTTTTGATCATAATTTCAGCTCATTCACTGAATTTAAAAAAAATGTAGTCAGCAAGAAAATAGGCAATTTACCGCTCAAAACACTCCATTAGACAAACTGAGGTTTTATTACTACAAAAGCCAATAATTAAAAAAAACTGAGGATTTTTGGATCGGATTGGATATATATGGATAGATTGGATGGATATATTATTATGTATATTTAGGGAGATGGGAAACTCATTGATTTTTTCGCTGAAAACACTATGTGACCATCTGAGCTGAAAAGAGTAGTATGTAAAAATAAAAAATAAATTACCAAAGTGTGATTATTATTTCCAGCGTTATGTTCGGTACTAGCCAACTTGGAAGATGGGTTTGGTGGGGTAATTGCGGTATGTGGATCGTCTCGTCTCATTGCTGTCCTCCATTTCTAAACAAGCACGATTCCATTCCATCTTCCACCATACATCGCCACTTAACATCAGGTAGTAGGCACTGTAGTAGTCAAATGCTATTCTGTCCGGAATAAAAATATGCAAATAGATTAAAACACATATTGATGTTACTAGCTGCGCCCTGGAGCTTTGCCCGCGTTAAGTGTTAGTGTATCCTATGTGATAATCCAGTTTTAAAATTATCCGTATGACAAAACCAACTAAATATAAAAGAATCTAGATGGCGCTGAATTATGTTGCACAGTTCTCCTTGTAAATATTGCCTAAATGTGTGCACAAACGTCATTTACCGCGATGTTAGAACCAAATAAATAAATAAATAAATAATAAATAAAATGTTTATTGCCATAAATAGGTACAGTACAAGTTTCGCAATGGGCCCCAAACTAGGCTAAGCCTGTATCTTCGGAGCCCAGAACATTATTAGAGTACTACAAAATTAGGTATTCTGTACGTGAACCACTCAGATATACATAGATTGGAGTACATTTACACTTACTACAAATTCATAAATTATACATTTAAAACAACAAACGTAAAAACAACGTATAAAGAATATTATACTTAATAATTTCAAATAGAACTAAGTTATTGTTATTATTTCTTATTGTCTATTGGTATATTGAATTTACTAGCAGCCCGCCCCGGCTTCGCACGGGTAGAACATATATGCCTACAAAATTTGCATCAGTTTGTTGCATCGAATATAAAATATGAACATATTTAACAATAATCGTCATATTTCATCCAACTTACACAAAGCCTTAACGAATTATGCACCTAAACCTTCCTCATAAACACTCTGGCTATTGGTGAAAACCGCATGATAATTCGTTCAGTAGCTATTGAGATTATTGCGAACAGACAGACAGACGCAGTGATGGAATTTGTTTTATAATACTTACGTAGTGATATTGGACGGCCCTTTAGCGTAAAGGATAGTTACCCTGATTCTGACCCGACGGTCGTTGGTTCTAATCCTAGCTACCTACCAATGAAAGTTTTATGTGCATTCATGAATCATGAGTTTTCGTACAGTGGTAGTGGGATCATTAAATCTACCAAAAAGTAGCTTACCACCAAGGAGCCCGGGCCCGGTGGCGTCATCGGGAGAACGGTCGGCTTTGATGCCGTAGTACCGAGTTCAAACCTAACCGCGCACCAATGGATTTTTCCATCGAAAAATTTATGTGCGCTTCTCACAGTGGCCCTCCGGTGAAGGAAAACATCGTTAAGAAGCCAACAGCCCCCGCATGGCGGTAGGACACTATCTAGTGTCTGCCTGGCCAGCTACCACCCTCAAGTTAGAAAATCTGTCGCCAAAAACATCTAATGTGTTCCGGCAGCTATCCTTGAGAGCCAGTTACCCAGTCTAGGCCTATCGTGCTTACCATCTTTGACCGCATCATCACTTACCAACAGGTGAGATAGTAGTCAAACGCTAGCCCATAAGATATTAAAAAAAAAAAAGGTGAACATCTGCCGCCCGTAACCTTACGCGTTCCCCGACGCAAAATGTAGGGGTAACATACGTTTAACGTGTGTATCTGTGTGTCTGCCTGTAGCATCTTAGCACCTAACCGGATGAACCGATATTGTTTTTATTATTGATAGTTTTTTTTGTTTTATAGATGTCTTCATCGAGAGTTTTCTTAGCTTTGATTCATGAAAATTCGTACAATCGTTATAAAACTATGAGCTTTTTTCTAGTTAATTGCGCTATGAAATCAACTTTCATAGGTCTGATCAATTCGAAAATCTTCTTCTTTAACGAAATTAATAAGCATAAAAAGGTTAATAATTTTTATCATTATAGAAGGTTGTACTGTTTTAATCTATGACTCGTTTTGATGCATGTGGCTATTAAAATACAAAAAATGCTGAATCGTTTTCTACAAAGTAGATATAACAAATCTTGTGCGAGCAAAGTATGCGTTATCACTGCGCGAGCGAAGCGAGCGCGAAAATTTTTTACGACTTTTATGACCCAGACCGTTTTTATGACGTAATAAGTCAACACTGATGACACAAAGGTTAAACTTGATATCCAATTATTTTAATGTTATTAATCATTATGATTATTGAAGGTTGTACTGTTTCAATTTATAAACTCGTTTTGATGCATGTGGTTGGCTATTAAAAATTACAAAAAATGTTGAAATATTACCTACAAAGTTAATAAAAGAAGTGCTAGCGCGAGCGCGAAAAATTTTTATAACTTTTTATGACCCAGAAAGTTGTTATGGCCTACTAAGTCAACATCGATGACCCTAAGGTTAAACTTGATACTTATTTTAAAGTTAATAATCATTATGATTATTATGGTTAATAATCTTTATCGTTATTGAAGGCTGTACTGTTTTAATCTATGACTCGTTTTGATGCATGTGGCTATTAAAATACAAAAAATGCTGAAATATTACCTACAAAGTAGACAAAACAAATGATTGCGCGAGGGCAGTGAGTGCTATCAATGCGCGAGCGAAGCGAGCGCGAAAATTTTTTACGGCTTTTAATGACAGTTTTAGTTTTGATGACCTACTAAGTCAACACCTATGACCCTATGGTTAAATGTGGCTGTTAACACGAATGTTTCTGAAATACTTCCCACAAAGCAGATAAAACACGTTGGGCAAGCAAAGCTATCGCGTAAATTTTGATGGCTTATAATGATCCTGACAGTTTTATGGCCTTATTAGGACACATCTTAAGTTTAGTCATTATAGATGGACCTAAGGTCAAACTTTTATGATTATGCAAACTCTATGTAAAGTTAACAAAAAATAAAGGCACCCACACTTAATTGCCGAAAAAAGTATTCCTTGCCCTTTTATGCCCTATTATATACTATACTATTATTCTTTGTACAACATTTCATCTGAATCGGTCAAGCCGTCTGGCCGAAAAGAGGCCACACATTCACAAAATTCCATAATAAAAATCTAGACACCCGAAATTTCCAACCAAAAAAAAGTATTCGTTATCCTTCCATGTCTTATTGACTGTCTGTGTACAAAATTTCAGCTAAAAAGGTTAACCCGTTTGACCGAGAGTAGGCCACACATTTGCAAAACTGGGCACCTAGACTCGACAGCCGGAAAAAAAGTATCCGATATCCTATTCTTTCCTATGAACTGTCTTTATACAACATTTCAGGCAAATCGGTCAAGCCGTTTATTCGATAAGAGATCTTATATTTACAAAATTCAATTTAATATATCTGGACCCCCTGACTCGACAGCCAGAAAAAAAGTATCCTATATCCTATTCTGCCCTATGACATGTATTCATACAACATTTCAGGCAAATCGGTCTAGCCGTTTATTCGAGAAGAAGTCTTATATTTACAAAATTCAGTTAAAAATATTTGGACCCCCTTACTCGACAGCCAGAAAAAAAGTGTCTTATATATGATTCTACCCTATGTACTGTCTATATACAATATTTCAGGCAAATCGGTCAAGCCGTTTATTCGAGAAGAGGTTTTATATTTACAAAATTCAATATAAAGTATCTGGACCCCCTGACTCGACAGCCAGAAAAAAAGTATACTTAATCCTATTCTGCTCTAAGACATGCATTCATACTAAATTTCAGGCAAATCGGTTAAGCCGTTTATTCGATAAGAGATCTTATATTTACAAAATTCAATTTAATATATCTGGGCCCCCTGACTCGACAGCCAGAAAAAAAGTATTCTATATCCTATTCTGCCCTATGACATGTATTCATACAACATTTCAGGCAAATCGGTCTAGCCGTTTATTCGAGAAGAAGTCTTATATTTACAAAATTCAGTTAAAAATATTTGGACCCCCTGACTCGACAGCCAGAAAAAAAGTGTCTTATATATTATTCTACCCTATGTACTGTCTATATACAATATTTCAGGCAAATCGGTCAAGCCGTTTATTCGAGAAGAGGTTTTATATTTACAAAATTCAATTTAAAATATCTGGACCCCCTGACTCGACAGCCAGAAAAAAAGTATCCTTAATCCTATTCTGCTTTAAGACATGCATTCATACTAAATTTCAGGCAAATCGGTTAAGCCGTTTATTTTAGAAGAAGTCTTATATTTACAAAATTCAATTAAAAATATTTGGACCCCCTGACTCAACAGCCAAAAAAAAAAAGATTCTATATCCTGTCTACCCTGTGAACTGTCTGTATACAACATTGCAGGCAAATTGGTCAAGCCGTTTATTCGAGAAAAGGTTTTATATTTACAAAATTCAATTTAAAATATCCGGACCCCTGACTCGACAGCCAAAAAAACAGGGTCCTATATCTTATTCTACCCTATGAACTGTCTATATACAGCATTTCGGGCAAATTGGTCAAGCCGTTTATTCGAGAAGAGGTTTTATATTTACAAAATTCAATATAAAATATCTGGACCCCCTGACTCGACAGCCAGAAAAAAAGTATACTTAATCCTATTCTGCTCTAAGACATGCATTCATACTAAATTTCAGGCAAATCGGTTAAGCCGTTTATTCGATAAGAGATCTTATATTTACAAAATTCAATTTAATATATCTGGGCCCCCTGACTCGACAGCCAGAAAAAAAGTATTCTATATCCTATTCTTCCCTATGAGCTGTCTATATACAACATTGCAGGCAAATCGGTCAAGCCGTTTATTCGAGAAGAAGTTTTATATTTACAAAATTCAGTTTAAAATATCTGGACCCCCTGACTCGACAGCCAGAAAAAAAGTTTCTCAAATCCTATTCTGCTCTAAGACATGTATTCATACAAAATTTCAGGCAAATCGGTTAAGCCGTTTATTTGAGAAGAAGTCTTATATTTACAAAATTCAATTAAAAATATTTGGACCCCCTGACTTGACAGCCAAAAAAAAAGTATTTTATATCCTATTCTACCGTATGACATGTATTCATACAGAATTTCAGGCAAATCGGTCAAGCCATTTATTCGAGAAGAAGTCTCATATTTACAAAATTCAATTAAAAATATCTGGACCCCCTGACTCGATAGCCAATAAAAAAGTATCCTACATCCTATTCTGCCCTATGTACTATCTTTGTACAAAATTTCAACCAAATCCGTCAAGCCGTTTGACCGTGAAGAAGTCCCAAACAAACAAACAAACAAACAAATAAACAAACTGACTTTCGCATTTATAATATTGGTGTTGATAATCAAAACCCAAGTTATGAGGATTCAAAAACACGACGCCTCAATAAAAAAGGTAGGTAGTGCTCTGGCGCTTCGATTGACTAGTATTGGCGGGGGCACTACCGTGCCCCTAGATAAGACTCTCCTAATATAAAGATAAGATTGTTTACGCAGCTACAATAGATCATGACATAATATATCTGCCCTTATGGTCCCTATCACAGAAATCCACAGTGTTTATGTATGTATCATGCGGTATCCATCAGGGAGTAATCTATGGTAGCTACCCAACGATATGTGGAGGAGTGTTGCGGTATTATAATAAATCTGTCAAGTAGGAGTCGGACTCGCACACGAAAGGTTCAGTACCACCGTATAATATTTAATAAGAGCGACAAAAAATGCCGAAAAAACGTTTTCATCCCATCTATTCGAAAAATTGTGATTGATTCCTCGATAAATGCGCACAGTATTGATCTTTTCTTTTTAAGCCTTTTAAGAGATTTTTTTTAATTGCAGGCTAATTAATGTTCTTGTTGGTGACCTATATCTAAGGAGGTTTAATAATAACATTGGAAGGGAAATGTTACTGTCCTATCAAATAGAGAGCGCGCCGCGCTGATAAAGTAATAAAAAATCCCGCAAGGCCAAATAAATATACAGGGGAAGGAAAAATAAAAACTAAGTGCAGGAAGTGGCACAATACAGATCTTGTGGTGACATCGACGTCCTAGCAAACGTCGATGTGTGGTGACCAAGAAGAAATAAAAAAAGCGCGCGAATTATTAAAAAGATCTAGTCGTCATCACCACAGACTAAAGGTATACACGGCAGCGCCTTTGATCGACGCGGCGACAGCGATTCGCTGGCGATGCCAAAGTTAAAGTGTGACTGTAAATATTTCTGCCATGTGTACCTAGCTTATAATATGTACTCCATAGTAATTACATCACATTTAACAAATTTAGTAACTTTTAGTAGTCTGATTAGTATTTTAGACCCTAGTTAATTGTAATGTAAACAACAACTGCACAGTGCATTGTACATTACTTTTAATTTAAAAAAATCGGTGGAGCCGCTTAAGTGAGAAGAGGTAGGTATCAAATAAACACTTTTTAATAAAAATATAAAAACTTCTTCACAACAACCAAAACTTCCACATTTATAATACTGTCTGTAGTGCTCAGCGGCTGCGACCGCGTTATAAAGTTTTCAATGTCTACACAATTGGCTATCTGTGTGCAAAATTTTAGCAAAATCAATCAAGCCGTTTCACTGCCAGGCGTAAAGCGAGCAACGAAACTTGAATACTATCAAATTTTAAATGGTCCACAATTCACACTTGTCTTTGATACGCGACCTTAGTGATTCGACGAATTTTGATCGTTTATTAGCGTGATTAACATCTGTGTAACAACAAACAAATATATAAACAAACTGACTTTCGTATTTATAATATTGGTGTAAATTTGCGCCCGGGACTTCGTCCGCGTTATAATGTATCCGATATCCTATTTAAGAGCAATCGCAGGGTGCCCTTTTCCATACAAACGTATCCCCCCCGTTTCCTTCCTGAAAAATGCTTCTAGAGCAACATTTTGTTTCTACAAAATATCAAGGTCTGCTGTAGCTACGCCCCTATCATTTGCTTTTTTGGACCAACCAACTGCAAATAGAAATATGACCCTTCAAAAATTTTAAAGAGGAGAATAAAAGGCTAATATTTCTTTTTAGAATTAGGTGGTCAAAAAAGCAAATGATAGGGGCGTAGCTACAGCAGACCTTTATATTTTATTGAAACACATTTTGCTCTAGAAGCATTCTCTAGGGAGAAAACTGGAGAATACATTTGTATGGAAAAGTGCACCCCGCGTTCCCTCTTAACCATGCTGGTTATTTTTGCGCCCGTTACCTACTCACCTACCCTGCGCAAAATTTCAGCCAAATCAATCCAAGCCGTTTAGTCGTGTAAAGATTAAACTCACACTTTCGCCTTAACAATATTGGTGGTCATTAAGTGTGTATGCTCGGAGTTTCAAAGGGCAGATTTTTTTATTTTTTTTTAAACATTTTATAGGCTAGCGTTCGACCACTATCTCACCTGTTGGTGAGTGATAATACGGTCGGCTCTCATAATTTTTATGATGTTAATGTTAAGCTTCTGTTTGCGTCGTGTTTCTGTTTAGGTACCTCTTTGTGGTACCCTGATGAACCGTTTCAATGTAGTTATATACCACTAGGAACCGTGGTTTTGTGTAGTGTTTTTTTTATATCTTATAGGCTAGCGTTTTGACCACTATCTCACCGGTTGGTAAGTGATGATGCGGTCGAAGATGGTAAACACGCTAGGCCTAGAATGGGAACTGGCTCTCAAAGATAGCTGCCGGAACACATTAGATGTTTGGCGAGAGATTTTTTAACTTGAGGGTGGTCAGGCGGACACTAGATAGTGTCCTACTATGCAAATTCATAGAATTAGATATTAAATAATCCGACAGAGAACTAGGCTAACCGACATAGCTTAGAGGATTAGCAACCACGTGAGCGGGTCATATTAGTCATATATGGCGCAGAAACGATAATGGATGGGGTTATAGTGTTCTAGAGCGGAGACCACGACTTGACATGGGCACTGCGCATTGAATGACGCCCTCCAGCTAGGTGGCCTGACGATATTAGGCTTGGCTAGCACGGTGGCTGGTAGCGGTTGGAAAAGAATAGCTGAAGGTCGAGCTCAGTGGCGTTCTACAGGAGAGGCCTAGTTCAGCTAGCAGTAGACTAATATAGGCCGATAATGATAAAGTATGTATGTACGGTATGTACTAGCCAAAGATATCAGATTTCAAATCATCTCGTTCACCGAAGTTTGCTTCCATCTTACCAATAGTGTTCCCGGATGTGCTAAAACTGTGTCAACGTATAAACAAAGAAAGGTCAGATGCTAAATTCATGTCGCGATACGTAAGAGCAAGTCAAACCGCGATAGATATATGTATCGACAATCTAGTATTGATTTATTGAACTGTCCAGAAATTTAGACATGACATATCGAATAATTGTAACATTTGTTCAGTTAATTAATTATAATTTAACTTAAACATAAATAAAAATGTCAATTTAAGTACACGTGTTGAATGTGCTAAAAGAAGGTCGCTGGTTTGAATCTCGAATATATAGCACGCAAAAATATGGTAAAAGCGATCCCTTCTAGATAACCTTCTAATGAAGAAACATTTGACACGATACGGTAGTATATATGTCATTTCAGCAACAAAATAATATGAAATAGATAATCAACAAATCATCAATGGACGAATTACTTTACGGACGAAGTACTTTCTAAACTATAACAGAATAATAGATGGTTACACACAACTTAATACTTCTAGGCAACTTTGTTTGGTACACAGGTATTCAAATTTTATCAATCAAAAATTGAACGAATCAAAGATTGTTAATTGCAAAAATTAATGCCACGATTCCACCTTCAGCCCTCCGACTACCAGACTTAGTGATATGAACCATAGCTAAACATTCTGTCAAGAAAGTACTGGAAAACGATTATTAAAAAAACTCCTAAACGGGGAGTGTCGAAATTATTTTTGTCGTACTGCCACTATACTCAAGCTACTTGTACTATTATTTGTTCTGTGCTCAAGCGGAGTTTGGCGTCACTTTTGGTTTACATTGGGTCATTTTGATAATGATCGGGTTATTTGTTAGCGTAAGTGTAGTATTTTGGAAGAGGCCTACTTTTAAGGCGATAAAATAAAACTTAATGGACTTTGTGTTTTATTAACCAATCAATGTGCCCGGTACTTTCTTGACGTAGACATGGTAAACGTTCTGTCTATCTGCGCGCTTTTGTTTGCCCGGCTGTTTATCTTCTGGGCAAGCGAGATATCACATTTTCGATCACATCGTCAATTTACATCAGGTTACATAGTGGCAGAACTTACCGCGTATAAGTTCTATAGGTGGCTTGGTTATGGAGTACTAGCTGAAATAGCTGAGCCCTACAGCTTCGCTCGCGTGGACATTGATTTGTAGCAAGTAGAGAACAATATCAGATTCATATCATACTCACTTACTTTCGCATCTATATATATCATATACAACAAGTAACAAAATTAAAATTTTGAATAAAAACAGAAACACTCACGACAATGTCCTTTAGAAAATTAACGTCATAACATTTATCTAAGTACCACCACTGATTAATTACGAACCGTTTAAAGACAAAATCGAACTGATTTTGGAGAAAAATGGCAACATGGATTTGCACATACAAATGTTTACTGCAGCGCCCTCTGATGAGTTGACACCGTTACACTTATTTAAAAATATCCACCTTCAAACACGAACCCATAACTGAAAACTGCATCAAAATCGGACTAGTTTTGAAGGAAAATGGCAACATCGATTTGCACCAACGAATGATTACTGCAGCGCCCCCTGGTGAGTTGTCACCGTAACACCTATCTAAAAACATGCACCAATTACACCCGAACCCATAACTGAAAACTGCATCAAAATCGGATTAGTAGTTTTGGAGAAAAAAGGCAACATGGATTTGCACACACAAACAAACAAACAAACAAACAAACATCCTCTCACCCCAAACGCATATACAGTCTCCGTTCCGTCGTGGGTAAAAATGAACCACCGAAATGTAAAGTAAGCGCATAACTTCCGATCGACTGCTTCAATTTGGATATTTTTTTTAAATTAAATGTACTTGTTTGAAAAATGTTTAATTTTGTGCCAGAGAGGTCATTTCGTAGTTCGCAATGTTCGGATTATAGCGACGTTTGGAATAGCTAGGTACGGAATATCAAGGCTCTACTGTAAATACAAACCTCTCTTCAAATGTAAACGCAGGCAAACAACTGCAGTAAACACAAATCCAGACGACCACGGGTAGCTTTTTATTTGCTTACATAGATTGAAGTTTACTAGTGATAGTAGTGGTTGTAATTCAGTATTTGCTTGTTTGTAACATGTTTACATTTATTTTAAGACATAAGGATGTACGATCATATCAATAAGTTTAGGATGAGCAAACACTGATTCAAATGATCGTACAAAATTCTTACTCGTAATGTCTACCATACGAGTAAATTTCCGTAAATATGTTACACAGCTGGTAATCCTGGCTGCTAAAACAGCTGAATGTAAAAGCATTAAATTTAGATTAAAACAACATTTTTGAGGGCCCGGTGGCGTAATCGGGAGAACCGTCGGCTTTGACAGAGGTACCGAGGTTACCGAGTTCAATCCCTGCTGTGCACCAAGGATTTATCTGTCGAAAAATTTATGTGCGCTTTACACAGTGGCCCGGTGAAGGAAAAGTTAAGAAACCTAGTGTGTACCGGCAGCTATCCTTGAGAGTCAGTTCCCATTTTAGGCTTAGCGTGCTTACCATCATCGACCGCACCTCATCACTTACCAACAGGTGAGATAGTGGTCAAAACGCTTGCCTATAAGATATTTTTAAAAAAACACTACACATAACCACGGTTCCTGGTGGTATATAACTACATTGAAACGGTTCATCAGGGTACCACAAAGAGATACCTATACACAAACACGACGCAAACAGAAGCTTCAACATTAACATCATAAAAATCATGAGAGCCCCGTTGGTGTAAAGACGTAAAGGGTAGATGGCTTTCTAAGCGAGAGGTCGCCAGTTCAAATCCTAGTACGTCTATTCGCCTACAGATGGTAGGAGCATATTGTTACATGTTTCGCCTGACTTGCTACCAAAAAGTCGCTTACCACCATCAAGGAGAAACTGCCGCCATAACTTTACGGTGTTCCGGCAGCACACAGCTCTTGAAAATGAAAGAATTATAGATTTAGCGTGTTCACTACCTTCGACTACATCATAACATACCACCAGGCGAGATAGTAGTCAAACGCTAGCCTATAAGATAATTTAGTAATTTAAGATCGTTTGAAAAACTAAAAGAACTGACTTCAAACGTCGCGCTAGTCAAAGTAGCCTGTCGTCGAGGTATATAAATGCATCGTAATACAAATGTTGATATATAAATAAACTGGCCAAGTGCAAGTCGGACTTGCACTCGTAGGGTTCCGATTCCGTACCACTCACGATCTTACAGCAGAGATGTTGTGTTTGAGAATGGTCTTAATGAACAGATTATAGAAAAAATCGGTTGAGTTTCTTAATTTAATAAGTGTTATCGACATTAATTGTCCACATTGCTTTATAGAGAAAGGGAGACGATACTGCTATACAAACCTACATAGATGCATCTACGTTAATCAGTACCAAGTCTGTCGGGGCGGAAATTCTAGAAAAAGGCACACGAAATGCTAACCACAGTAACTGACAGAAACCGACCTATGACAACGTTTGATAGTGGCACAGGTAGGTGATGTATATATAATAGGGGCTAAACGGGTTTCACGATTGAGAATGAGTGTTAAATAGTTGGGGTTTTTTCGTTGTATTATGACATAAAATGATTATACAAACAATTCTTAGCTTATTCAACGGTTTGTAAAATTATTAATTAGTATTAAACAAGCCTTCTTGCGATATTTTTTTTAAAGCTTACTAGTAATTCATCGACATCCTAACCTAACCCTAGACGCCGATTGAAGGGCGAGCACTTTTAGCTAAATCGTCGGACTTATAAGTCTTATATAAATCCACGCCTACAAACGCGATGTTAGTTTCAACCAGTACGTTGACCGGTAAACATCCCCGCGCTCAGATGCTTAAAATTCTTAAAAAGTTGTTGTGATGGCTAATTGCAGTGTAAGATGATGTGGAAAAACCACTATAACGGTTCACCGCTAAGTTATTACATGTATCTTAAACTTCAAAAAAAAAATTAGGCAAAGCTCAGCTCATATTTGCTGGTTGTAAGTTGTGTTTCATCTCTATCTCTTTTTGTCACGAGTGATGTTATAGTTATATCCCGTTTTTTAGGGTTCCGTACCTCATAAGGTAAAAAAGGAACCCTTATAAGATCACTTTCTAGTCCGTCTGTCTGTCCGTGTGTCACCACCGATTTTCTCAGGAACAGGTGGACCTAGCAAGTTGTAATTTATACCAGATACTGAGGTCTCCCTATTAGGTGTATAAAAATCAAGGTTCTGATTCAACACGATAATAAGATTGGGCAAATTTAGATTTTAGCGAAAAATTGTAAGTAGGTACCAAAATGTACCTTAATTTTCATATTTTTTTATTTTTCGGAATTATTCTTTTACTCGTGCTGTAAGACCTTGCTTTTATCGAAAATTATCAATTCTAGGTCAACCGGTAGTACTCTAGGATCGAAAACCTATGTCCAGGTAGCTCTCGTTATAAACGCAATAAACGGTGACGTAGCCAAGCTCTACATGATCATATGCGTAGCAAAGGAATGCTACGCACCCTAAGAAATGAAACCTCGTAGTGGCGTGGCGTAGCATTGGATGTTAGTATTTGTCTTTGTTTTACAAGAAGGCGACATTTGATCACCAACTCACCAGATGAAAAGTGACAATGTCATCAAAGATAGAATTGTGGTGTTGTAAAAGAAGATTTTAGATAGGCGAGGCACTTTTAAACAAAGTTTTGAGCGATCCACATAAAGCAACGGTTTGGTTACATTATCATCTTTTATGATGACATCATTCAAGATAACTTGCCCAGGTAGTCTTTAGAATGACGAGCCCAAAACATGCAGTATGCTTATTAAAGTCACTATATTTGTTACAGTCATTGGCGACAATAAAAGATCGGCGGTTTGGTGTCATCATAGTAGAATTAAAATATTATGAGGTTAATTAAACATGTATTCGATTAGCATCACATTTCTAACTGGTTTTTAAACTGGCTTCGTTTTACACACGAGCACCTACAGTATGTAAATTACTTCGTAAGCTTATAATGACCTTAGTCAAGTCTTCCGTATCTAGGCATACTAAATTCAAATATCCTATGAGATATTTTTATAGAAGAAAAAATCGTCTCGTAGTTATCAGTGCCGTAAAGTTCAGCAGTTTTGGGATTTTTGGCGTTTATTGTACGTACACTAGTGGAGCGGTGCAGTATGGACAGTGCAGCGAGTGGTAAGCATACGCAACTGGCATTTTAGAGGTCGGCGCGACGTCGCTAGTGTGTCGCCGCGCGGTTACGGTGTGGGCAGGTGCAAGCAGGCTGCACGCTGCGGCGCGGAGGCTGCGCCCACCCTCGGGCCCGTCACCCTCACATCTACCACCCCGCCTCGCCCACCGCGCCCGCCATCTTAACAAATCGATAGGATATGACTGTTCTCCACTTCGCGGGTGCGACTTTTGGGCGCGGACAAAATGACCCCTCTTGATTGCGTAACGCGAACCGGACTCGAACAATAGAGATACGCGACATTACCACAAACCTAGATTCGTAAACGAATCGCTGTCTCATGAAACTGGAGCATTCGCCTCGATTACATGGGTACTAAATGTTAGCTCAAAATATATGTTAGTATCACTAACATATTGAATTCTATAGGGTATAAGTAGTAACTTGACCATTGGCGATCTCAGAGAAGCAACAAAATATACCACGATATTGTCTTGTTGTATTTTAACGCATTCAACAAGAGTACTCTCTGAATAAAAAACTTGTTACTTCAACCATATTACAAAGCAGTAAGGTTCAATTCGATAACAACTCGGCAGATCTTTTACTAGATCCGATGATTCGCCATAATGTCCCGACTACTGGTGGTTTAACGAGCATTCAATAACCAACTTATTTTAGTATCTTACACTTTTAAAAAAGTTTAAGAAGAACTTGTATGCATTGTGCTTTTAGATCCATTTATAAGTGTGATACAATAAATGATAGGTATGGTAAACATCAACATAATCATCATCAGCCTATATCCATCCACTGCAGGACATAAGCCTCCCCTATAGCACGCTATTGAGATCTTTAGCACTTTGTTTGCAACGACTGCCAGCCAGCATGCGTATATCATCGCTCCATCTAGCTGGAGTGTGGCTTAACACTACGTCTATATAGTAACCATAGAATATGTATACAAGAAATTAATAACGGGCAAGCCGAGAGTGGTGAATGCTAAGTAAAATCGGGCATCCTCCATTCAGCAGTTTCGCTCACTCGAAATTGTCCCATTATCCTAAAACACGGTTCGGCTGGCTGCGCCTTTTTCATCAGCAAACAGAATTAATTCAATGAGAAGGTAATCCCAACCGTCCTATAACCCAAGCGGCAACGGGAGTAAACCGCGGCCCGCGCTCTCGCCATCTCTACTGAAATATTCACGACCTCTAATGACACCATGTCGACTCACTATAACAGGGTTCCATCTGGTCAACATAGCCGTCTTCAGATACAACCTTTTCGCAGTGAAAAGAAGGTTATTGTAAAAATAATAATGGGATATATTCTAACTTCTTTTTTCAAGTTGTGTGATCGAAATGGTATATGAATAGGGGGAAACTATGAAACAAAACTTGACAATATGTACAAATAGATTACGCATACAAACATCAATTCGACGTATTTTATAACAAGCAGTAAAGAAATGTTTAATGTTGCGAAGGCTCGTTGGCGTAAAGGATAGATAGCTTGCTTTCCAACCGGAAGATCGCTGGTTCAAATCCTCACCGTGCACCAATGGATGTCTTTGCGCAGTCATAGGTGCGCGTAAACAGGTAGTATGTGCATTTAAATATTGATGTTCCGCCTGACTTGCTACTATACAGTAGCATACCACCATCAAAGAGAAAATCTGACGCCACAACCTTACGGTGTTAGGATAGCACAGGTACATTATATCGATGTTCCGCCTGACTTGCTACCATCAAGTAGCTTACCACCATCAAGGAGAAAATCTGACGCCACAACCTTACGGTGTTCCGACAGCACACAGCCCTTGATAGTCACACCTTTCTAGGCCTGACATGTTCACCATCTCCGATCACATCATCGCTTACCACCAGACGAGATAGTGATTAAACACCTAACCAATCAGATATAAAAAATATATGTTATATATGCAATTATCCCATAGCATAGCAGTGTTGGCAACAAAACTGCTTCCAAGTAATCATGTAAACGGTTCTAATGATAATGCATCTCTGCCATGACTTCCGAGAACCCAGCAGTTTTCTACTTGACGACCTGCATCTGTTTAAAGAGGCTACGTTAGAAAATATCTCAGCTAAGTTGCGAACTTAATTGGTAACGGAATATGAAAATGGTCTCTACACTAGCTAATTTCAAACAGCTATGAGAAGCGCACAATTTCTGGTCATAAAAATATAAATAAGTACAGCAAATGTCAGAACTCATAAGTTTGGATACTTTCAATAAAATCGATGACCACGTAAATGAGGAGCAAAATAAATGAAGAGCAAAACTTTACGAGATGAATCGATATTAAAACACTAGAGCTTTTAGTGAAATACCGTGCTCCAGACGAGCTGAGGATCGCCGGGCGCCGCCGACCAAACAAACTAGTTTGGAGTGTGCGTTCATTCAAGAGTGTAGTGTGAATTCGACATCCACTCGACTATGTGGAGCGGTTATTGGCTGGCAGCACCTGCAGAGCCTCAAGCGCACGACCTTGGCGTCATCGTCGTCATACGCAATACCTACTTCAACGGTCACCGTTCGACGCTATTAGCTATCAGCGGAATAATTAAACCCGAGGTCCTTAATAAACTTTGTACAAAATCAATCTTCGTTTCAAAAATTTGTCAGGTTAATATGACATAATGTATTATGGTATTTGATGGGTATTATCCGTTATATTGTCGAAGAGAAACTCGGCATCGCCGGATACGAGCAGGCATGCAATTAATTCGTAGGTTTACCTCACGCAAAGGTCATAAAAGCGGTAATAATTATATTTTCACCTTCCAGCTAACGATGTCACCGCGCCATAGTGTCTTTATGCCGTATGACCGTAACCAGGCAGTCGAGCGGCGAAACGGATGCTCGCTTCACCTGCTCGCTTCCGCTGGATAATTGCAAGAATTGAAGCTGCTCTAGATTTTTACGAATATTCTTCATTATTATATACCCTTTATCTCGGGCTACGACGTTACGTCTGCAACAATAGCGTCAATTGCCAAGCCTCACAAAGGTTACGCCTGCAAGAATTTTCACGTCAATTAGTGCTATGTAAGTTGCAAAGTGTCGTTCTGTAATAGGTTTGTTAGGTGTCATAGATATTGGAACTATTTCATGGCCTCAAAAACGCCGTTCGGATTAGTTTGGAGTAAGATACGGGATGTTGAAACAATGCGAGTGTCTTGTACAAGTGCGGATCGGTCGGTTGAGCAGGGTTCTTTGACCCTTGCCCCCCTCCCTGCGCGGTGCTTCACGGTCTCACTTTCGATGCGCCCGAGGCCTCCGCGAGACCACGTGCCCGTGCGCAGCCGCCGCCGTTGGTGACGTCACTGCCTTCAGGACCACGCGCACTGCTGCGACGCGGCGGACCGTCAACATGTTTGAGCTTTCCATAAGGGCGTTCATGAGAACTGTGTTAACTATGCACCCTTTACGATACTGGTGGACATTGCTCTACATATCTGGCTCTACGTCTACGGAATAATGGGCCATTTGACATAAAGAAAGTTATATCAAGATCTGCAGAGACCACAAACTAATGTCAAGTACTAGCAGCGAATTGCACATAAGATAGTATTTATCAACATTATACTTGCGTAGTAAAATATAGCACGGTACGTTATATGTATATGATGCTTTTTGTTAAAGAGTGTATTGGTGAAGTCGTCGTGAACTCCATAATGAATGAGTACAACATAACCAACATCTAGACCTAACGTGTGGAAGAAAGTGCGAAATATCACGTATTGGTGCAAATGTAAGGCAAACGAACCCGTAAATGTACTCGTAGTGCTTACGTCAATCACGACAGAATTTGATGTACGATGTCTGGCATTTCTAGCGAGTTCGAAAAAGTTCTATTATTGTATTTTGGCAGACATTTTATAAATCCATGTTCTACAATAACTTATATAGATTTTTATGCAGTTCTAATTTATTGGGGTTTCCGGTTGCTTTAATAATTAAAATGTAATTGCCTATGTATCAATCTAAACTCCAACATTTTCCCGTTCCGTTATATGATTGAATCTCACACTCTGTGGTCAATCAAGTCGACCCAACCAGTATGCTACAGTTTCTGTACTATGCTACAGAGGTGTTGTTCGCCACTTGCGATAACTTCAACTTCAAGGCATCAGTTGTCGTAGGTCAGGAACAGTTCATGATGCTTGTGTCGGTGACCACTGATCAAGGCAAACTTTACCAAGTGTGCGCCCACGTAACAATAGTACAAATACTGAGTCAATTATTGTAGTGGTTGGACTTCTGCTAGTCCGCCTGGGGCGGTACCACCACTTTGCCAATTAATTTTCAGCCGTGAAACAGGAATGTTTTTCGGTTGACATGGCAAGGTGTCCAGTGAAATTACATGGCATGTGAGACTCAACAGCTTTATGTCTCAAGGTAACAGACGCAGTGCATGCAAAATTCTGGAAGCCATTTTCATTCATTCATGCCGCTGTATCTGTTATAGGTAGACGTCATCGCTTACCAACGTGCGAGCGTCGTGCTTGTCCTGTTACCTTATATCATACATTTTTTATTTTTTTTTAATATATCTTATAGGCTAGCGTTTTGACCACTATCTCACCTGTTAGTAAGTGATGATGCGGTCGAAGATGGTAAGCACGCTAGGCCTAGAATGGGAACTGGCTCTCAAGGATAGCTGCCGGAACACATTAGATGTTTGGCGACAGATTTAGAAAACTTGAGGGTGGTAGCTGGCCAGTCGGACACTCGATAGTGTCCTACCACCATGCGGGGGTTGTTGGTTTCTTAACGATGTTTTCCTTCACCGGAGGGTCACTGTGAGAAGCGCACATAAATTTTTCGATAGAAAAATCCATTGGTGCACGGCGGGGTTTGAACTCGGTACCACGGCATCAAAGCCCGACCGTTCTCCCGATTACGCCACCGGGCCCTCATATATATTGAAATATTGGGAAATATGCAGTCACGTTATATCTATTTTATTTGTACCTGTAATCTCTATAGCTTATTAGGCGAATCTAATATTGAAAATGAGTTTGAATTGAAACTGGATACCGCAAAGGTATTCGAAACGTTATTCTGGAAAAGTAAGCTCACCATACCCGAAAAATACTATGAATGTCGAAGACAATTTGTCGGTACCCTTTCACGTGCAAACGGCTAGACCAATTCAGATGACAATTTGCGCTGAGAAATAAGAATAAGATATAATGTTACATACGCAACACAAAATAATTAAATAGTAATATTTTAATCGTAGGACGCACTGTGTCCATTTGGATCGACGGACATTCGCGAAACGGTGGGCAGTGACTCGAAAAGAAGAGCCGGAGATAGGGCTCAGTGGCGTGTCTTCGGCAAAGATTAAGCCGAACAGTGGATCTATCTATATATATATATATGAACTATCGGCTGATGATGATGATTATGATAATGAATACTTTAATGAGATTTAATAAACAAACAGAAAAAGTAGTGGTCGCTAGGTAGTATAGGTCAATTTGCAAAAAGCGTAATGAATTAATAATTTAATTTATTAATTTTATAGAAATAGCAAAAAAATACACTACACTAATGTGCACGTCAACATCTACATTTCGATAAAAACTGAAGCACACTTACGCACGTATGCGCAACATACGTCGGTTTACCAATTGGAGGTATAATATCATAATGATAATGAATCAATGAACGTATACGTATGCCTGAAGAGAGTCAAAATCATGGGAAAATATATCGCCTTAGCCAATGAGGACAATGAGAATTGTCTGTAAACCTTTAAATATTAGCACTTTGCTACTTTTTGACGCTTTGTGGCTGAGGCGGACTGAATCTGTATTTTTAAACGACTTCAAAAAAGGACGTTTCTCAAATCGACCGTATATAAATATTGTGTTTCCGCGGATAACTACGTCGTTTATGAACTGATTTTGATGATTAATCCTGTTTTTAATCGGTAGGGTACATTTCCAAGGTGGTCCCATTGTAATTTCATCGAGATCTGATAAATATCTTCTGAGATATGACGATAAACGCCAACTTGCTACTGCTAAGTTAAAATCTATCTATGTTATTATTGCTCATCAAGTTAAGATTTAGAGTTAAATTTACTACAGTTAAATTACAGGGCATATGGGCAGAGGTGAGTTTCATTTTCGGATAGCAATGACGCGCAAATTTTGAAGAAAACCAGTGTATTGCGCGGATTTACATGTGTCACAGGCCACAGCGTTTGTTGACGGCAAAAGGCGCGGCGTGGCTATAATATGAAGAAATTGGATTTAATCAGCAATATTAATTAAGAGATTAATAGTAAAAGGAACAGAATACAATATAATACAATACAATACAAAACTCTTTATTGATTACCAGACAACATATTTACAAAATGTACGACTTATCTAGTATACAGTAATATAGTAAGGCAATACAATCGGCGGTCTTATCGCATAGAGCTATTTCTACCAGACAACCTTGGCAAGGAAAAAGAAGAATTTAACCAGAAACTTGGCGGTAGCGTACAATAGAACCTAAATGATTAGAGATATTATAATTTAAGTTATACTATAAACGTACAAAAATAAATACTAGAATACTATTTTACTACTATAGTTTATTATAAAATACATAAATACTATAGATAAATACATTACATATTTATAAGCATACATAAATATACATATATATATATATGTATATACAATATAAACACATACACATTCAACATATAACAAAATGCATAAATACAGGTACAGTAACGTTGCAGTTTTATCATGTATGGGACAAGTAATGGACTTTCACCATAGATTTAAAGATAGGCAGTGATTTGGCATGTCTAATCTCCACAGGCAACGCGTTCCATAAATGGACCGCTTGAACAGTGAAAGATTTTTCGTAATCATGTGAGGAATGGATAGGAGTTAATAATTGGAGAGTTTTTGTGGATCGTAAGGAAAGCGCATTAGAAAGGTGAAGAAACGTAAAACGTTCCTTAAGATACGAAGGGGTAGACGGGATAAATAGGATAGTGTATAGGAGAGAAAGGACATGACTATTCCGGCGAAGTCGAATAGGTATAGTCGAATAGCGATGGGAGGAAAGATCCCTCTTAATAATGATAGGGATGACAGATTGTTACTTCATTATTCGTTATAATCATTGTGTAATTATTTTGATATCTTATAAATATTTAAAAGGGAATACTGACGTAATGACTGACTGACATACTCGTATCAACGCACAGCTCCAACTACAAGGATTAGAAACTTGAAATTTTGCACCATGCTTACTTTTATAGCGTAAGTGATCACTAAGGATTTTTGGCTATTCGCCCTTTAAGGGGATAAAGGGGGGGAGGGGGGGGGGAGGGGATAAGTTTATATGAAACTCCGTCAGTTTTGAAGCTAAATAGATAAAAATTGGTAATTAGATGTATTGATTAGCAGTAATGTTTTTTTCATTTGCATTGCAAACTAAGAAGAAGCGCTTATATTTTTCAATTATTTTTGAACTTCTAAAAAATGAGCAGAGCTTATTAATTGTTGATTTGGTAGTGGGGTCTCGTGACGTGAATTACAATGTTTAACCCCCGACGCAAAAAGAGGAGTGTTACAAGTTGTAAGTTTAACGTGTCTGTCTGTGTATTTCGGTATTCTTTTACTTCAATGATTAATGATATTGCAAGTACATGTTAACCTTGACCTGATTCTAGTGCATCTCCTGGAATCTGCCTTACAGCAGAGATGTCGGTTTAGGCTCATGGGAATTGGAAGAATGATCACAGATGAAACATAGATCAGTCAGGGGTGGTGTTACATTTTTGCTTCGTCATCGTCGGCGAGTGAGTATCTACTGGTGTTAATGAGAACCAGTGTGGTCTTAGATGACTCCATCGCAACCCAGACCCAGACAGTGGCTGTAAACAGATCATTGGGATTTGCATACATACAATCAAGCCTTTTTTCCGTGAATAGAAGTAGTCTCTGCCTACTGGGGTAGGCTACTTCTTTCCACATGCTACGATTTGACATACCTCTTTCACTTCTTCTACTTTCATGAGCGCCGTCATACATGCTCGCCGGTTATAGGTACTTTTGGCTTGGCCTTTCTTTAAAACTTGGGATTTGAGAGGTTTACTATATATATATATATATATGTATACATCGTCATATACATATATTATATTCTTGGTACGGCGAAGAATGAGATGTTTTTGGGTGTTCAAGGCAGAGGTCAGCGAAACTAAAGGAGTATGGAAGCTACAGATCTTAACGACTGACTGAGAGAAAATAAAGGGCCGGTAACGTAGTGTAGCAGTTGGAATCCGCCACGGATTTGAACTCCTTGCCTGAGTCTGTATTTCCGCAAAGGTACCATCTGGGGGTCTTCAAGTCGCAAGCAAGTGAATAGGTATCTTCTAGCAAAGCCTCGTATTATTATTTATTCTTTGGCCAAGCGTGCTATATTGTCGACCACATCGTCACTTAACATGAGGTGATATATTTGTGAAACGCTTGACTACAATGAATAGAAAAAAAGCTCTTAGAGCCAAGACATGTAGAGCTAGACAATATCGCTTACTGCATAGATTGAAGGTCACTGCTAAGTTGGTAACCTTACCGTTACTTGTTTCCATTTCTATAAAATAATAACAATACCATTTTCTTCGCCGCGAGGCAATAATAATATGTACTCAATTTCCAATATAGTGCGTCGCGTCACCGCGTCGTCGATATTATTATTTATTACATTACAGCTAAATTTATATTACAGTTTTTCCTTATCAACAGAAATAGAAATGAAATAATAAATTTAATACAGTTGAGAGATCAATAGATAAAATACTACACACATAAGATTTTTATTTAATTAGGTAAGTAGTGTACGTTATACGGACCAAAACTTATCTGTATAGTTGATTGTTGTAGACCAGCGCTGTCCAAACAACGGCCCGCGGGCCGCATGCGGCATGTTCCTTAATCATGGATAGAGCCAAATCTTACACGGTATCCAGTCATGATTACAAGGCACATAATTTAATCTAGAAAATACTAGAAATGGTATCCCTCGTGTTGGTCAACGGCGCGTGGCGACAATTAAAACCGGGATAAGTGTTGCGTGTACCTGCGAGATGAGAGCGCCACGGTCGATACGGGGGGTTAGCTGTGAGGGCGCGGGGCAGGCATCCAATTAAGGAGTTTAGAATACAAGTCACGGAGTATTGATGTCTCTCCGTTTTTATTGCGCAAAAAAGTGCATATGCCCCGGTGTAAAAGCGAAGTCGCTTAACAACCAGCCTAGTCTAATTGAGGATGTGTTATTATACTGCTCATAAACATTAATGATTTGCTTCAAAACGATCTAGAATAGACGCGGGTTGTAAGCATATACCTTAACCTTACCTTAAACGGTCGCACACCGAAATTAGTTTTTTTTAATATGCTCAAGTCGAGAGGACATTTCTCAAAACTGGGTGTATCTTTTGTGGGATTTTAACGTTTGCGGGATAAGATGTGTGGGCGTCGAGGCGGCAGACATCGTGCGGAGTGTGAGACGGGGTGGGGCGAGCCAACTCTTCATTCCCATTTAGCTACTGAATTGTACGGCGGGAGGAGGCCATGATTATGTTTACTAACCCCGGCCGCCTCGCCCCCGCGCTACGGACTACGCGGTCCGAATTAACACACGATCTTTGTCCCGAAGCTGGGCTCTTTACACTGCCACCCCACCAGCACCGACGATCGGTGTTGCCATGTGAGATTCGTATTTAGATTTCGGTATGCAGGTACGGTCTCAACTCTGAATTTGTTTATGTTGGAAGTAGGAAATGAACCGAGCTGAATATTTGATCTTATCATGTTATCCTGTAAACACGGGTGGGTGGGATACGTGTATTGATTTTGACTAGACTAGAGATATTGAATGGCGTCTCGAGTTTATTTTGGGAAGTGTATACACGTTAGTCAGATACACGTTGACCTAGTGATACCGAACAAGTATAACCGCTACCTTAAATAATTCCATAAAAACTTGCTCAGCCGCCAACCCTTTACTACTAGAGAACTCGACGTCAAGGTCCAGTATAATCATCGACGTCGCTGCGTATAATTTATCTGCCAGCTTGAGATTTATAAATTTCTCTCCTTATCTTAACTCAATGCAAAATAGTGCATAGGTATTTGTGAAAACTTCTTTAGCGAATATTTGGAGAAAAGCTAAATTATTTCCATTCCATTTTCCTGCTGTCTTATAGTAGAACAAAACAGTTACACCTGACCTAGAGCTGACACAGTGATCCTGAATCCTGAGCTAGACTCCCCGCAAGCGGCGATCGTCTAAAAACTCGTTCATTCCACGCCAACCCCTGACCACGAGCGCGGCGGTGCGGTGTGGTATGTAACTGTGTGTATTAACAAACAATGTTCATTTTATTAGCTTTTAGCTTTGTAAACCAGACTGACCTAATGATAATTAAGAAGTAATGCGACAGTTATTGTATTTAAACGATGTACTACAGTCACGGAAATATAATATTATTATATTACCGTGCTATAGTTATCAATTGTCTGGATAACCAACACGGTTAGCAAATCATCCCAATTGTAAACTTAATGTAGGTACAAAATCTCATAAACAATGCAGGGTATTTTAAAATCTACTGTCACTTATATATATTTTATTCACGCTTAATGTACCTACTTTGATAACCAGATTGTTTGAGAGATATATGAATCAATTGAACAGTAAACTCTTGAACTAGACCCTCCCTCAGTTAAACGTTGACCCAGTAAACTTAGTATAGCCTCACTTGGTTTCGAGTTACGACCCCAGTCTGGTTAATACGTAAGCTCTGTAGATAAATTTTATAGGAGGAACTCTGCCATTGAAGCTCACTATCACGAGCAACTTTTTTAAACATATTTTTATAGCACAGTGTGACCTTAACCCGCACTTTACGCACGCTTTTCCGTGACTTAAATAGTCGATTATTGCACGACGTTGAGCACCCGAGCGCAGCGAGGGTGCCAACTGCACGCCGTGCAATAATCTTCTATTTGACGGAAAAGCGTAGCACGCGTAAAGTGCGGGTTTATGTCATACTGACAGCTATCAAATAATATACGATACTCGTGACTTAAGTTGTCTATTATTGCACGGCGTGAAGTTTACTATTATTTTATTTATAGTAATTTACTATATATTATATATATATATACTATTATAGCCATTGCTCATACGTCACATCTTTCTACAAACTCAGTACGCTTAGTAGCATTACGACTTATGGGTGAAATGCAGAATAGATGTACCGTAACGAAATCGTTATTAAACTGAGATTGTAACGAAACTGATAATGAAAGGGTGAGATCACAGTTAGTATACTAAATAGTCATGTAATATTTCATATAATAATCACATATACAATATCAAACAAAAATTTTTTTTAAATATATATCAAAAACTCATGTTGTGGACGAAACCTTAGTGCAACGAAACAAAATCATAACATAACAAAAATATTTCCTACCAAAATCGCTATTGATTTGACAATAACTTGTATCCCAGCGGTAATTATATGTCTTACGCAAGATAAATCAACAAATAACTTATGAATTATACTCACCGGAAATAGGAAAATCGCGTTAGTAACCCTGATACTGATATTTAACAAAATGCGTGGCTGATACCACCCACGAACTGCGAAGCAAAAAATACAGCCATCTTACTGTCAATATTTTGACATAGCTTGAGAAAGTGTTGCCATTTTATAAAAATGCAATCTAATGTTAGAATTGTTGTTGTATTTGTGACCAAAATGGCGTTACTATCCCTGAGTTACGAAATTAACAAAAATGGAGACAAACATTAAGTACGCTAAATCTTATATCTAGATCGTTTCCTTTTTGCACAGCCTATTTCAATTTATTAATTTAGATAAGAAGTGGTGATTTTAACCAAAAATAAGGTCAAATTAAACTCAGAAAAATTTGTTTACTGATATACAAAATTGACAAATAGTGGAGAGACATTTCAAATTTGTATGAAAGTTATTTAGTATTATATTGAAAAAAATATATAATTCTTGCCTGATTGCATGCATCAAAGAAATAAAAAAGGGGCTTTTGGACAATAAATACACTACTCAGTATTATGAAAATAATTTTAATTACGAAACGAGAAAAGACGGTATCTTATTTCAAACTTACGGGACAACTTAAATTGTATCTATGTACATCTATTCTGCATTTCACCCTTATCTTATAAATGTTAATTAGCCATAAGTTAAATAAATTTATATTTGTCCAGTTTTAACATTTGACGAATACCTGAAAGGCGTCAGACAGTTACAAAGCTTAGCTACTGGTGTGATAGTGTTATCGTTTACCGCAAAGGGGAATATTATCCTACAGGCGGTACGAAACCGTTTCTATTGGTATTATTTACTTTCCTTTTTCTCTAATAATACCTAATACAAACAAGCCAACCCTTGAATCGAGTCCCAGCAGTGACCCAGTGATCCTGTGCAGGCTCACCGCGGGCGTCGGTAATCGGTTAAACACTCGCCCCAGTCCGTGTCAGCCGCCAGGCTCTGACCACCGGTCGCGCGACGCAAGTAGCCGGCAAAATAGTGTCATAGTGATAATAAAAAATAAGTTCAAAAACTAAAACCCGACACAGCTATCCTCTGAGCACCACTAAGAATATATATGAAATACAATAAAATATTGATTACAAGTAAGTTGTTTATATAATGCACGATACATATTAAATAGTTTGTACAAAGCGATCTCAGATGAGAATATTTTCTTGTTTCATACTTTTTAGAGTGATTTTTCAGTAGTCGGGTTTTAGTTTTTGAACTTATTTTTTATTTAAAGCATTTTGGGGTTTTTGCATAAGATACATACATACACAGCGATCAACAAACCCATAACCCTCCAAACTGCTTCTTTGTGACGCCGTGGGGTGAACATTAGTTTTCTTGACTTCGGCGGGATATATCTCGCTAACACTACGCCCGACAAAAATATGATGTTCTAAACCTTATCTTCATTTTAAAATCCCTATTTAACGATACCACACACGATGGGGTGGGATATAATTTTTTTTTAAGTTCTGGACTTCGGGCCCTGTAGAGGGCGCCACATTCAATTAGTTGTGACGTCATATAGCCTATAACCAGCAGACAAATAAGACGCGTTCAATGACACCTCATTTGTCAAATTATGATAAGTAGTTTAGAAGTTATGAGGGAACAGATGAACATACATACAAACATACATACATACTTACATACATACATACATACATACATACATACCCACATACCGGACAAAAACATAACCCTCCTTTTTGCTTCGCCGTAGTCGGGTAAAAATAGTTGTGTATTATGATGTTTTTACTAGTAAAATTGCATGATGCGCTTTTTGCTTGTTTTTTTACGTATAGAAGTAAATTATAATTATAGAATTAGTTAACATTAATTCTTTAACCTAAATTACTGAGGCTGAGTTGCACCATCTTACTTTAACCGTAACTATGAATAACTATAAGCGGTGTTTTTGTATGGAGTTTAGCTGATTTTTGACGTTTGTTATAGTTAAAGTAAGTTGGTGCAACTCAGCCTTAATAAGTTATGGTCATAAAGTCTAAACGATAAACAGCAAATAAACCTTTTGGAATGTGGTACGTTTTAAACCTAAAAGCTTTAAATTTATTTTGACAGCCGCAAATCCCACAGCTACATACCACATCGCGGCGAGGGTCATTACCACGCGGCTGGGGGCGCGTTCCCACTAGTCGGGCGCCCGGCTGCGTTTACGTAACGCCGTCTTTATGACACCTTTGATTAATTTCTTGACCTGCCCTTGGTACTAATACCCAAATATGCTATAAAGTCGGAGGAGGTACGGCGATCACAGCTTAAAACTGCTTTAAATCTCCAAAAGGTTTCTAATAAATGTACATTTCGCGTCATATAAGAGTATGATAGCATATAAAATGCAATAGCTATATTGTATTAAATGATAAAAACAATACAAGTGCACATATTTTAATTACATACTATATATAATCAAGCCTTTTTCCCTTTGGGGTAGGCAGAGACTACTTCTTTCCACATGCTACGATCCTGACATACCTCTTTCGCTTCTTCCACTTTCATGAGCGGCTTCATACATGTTAGTCTATATTTAATTAGATCAATTTTTAATTCATTAACGTAGTATTAATTATGACAGCTAAAGGAAACTATTGTGCATTACAAAAATTAGGGAAGTGCAAATTGGACCCGCGTGGATAGGGTTGAAACAAATTACAAAAGTTTTTATACATATTTTTGTCTCGGATATATTAGTAAGGGTTTTGGTTTTTGATCTACTATACTCGAAAACTACAAAAATTGAAGATGGTTTGTCGCGTCATATTGGTTTGGTCCCCAACACCTTTCTAACTTGTCGCCGAATCTTTCCGACACGATTGTACTGCGCATCTGTCGGGGTCCAAACCAATAAAAATAAATTACAAACACTACCGGAAAAAAAAGGAGAAGGGGGAAATGAGCTGGAGCACAATTTCAGATTGTATTAATGAAAACGAAGAGAGAACGATCCTCACAAGAAATCCTATGGATATTGTTTGATGAAAGGTTTTTTAATATTCCTGAATTGAATAAATAAAAGTCTTATTGTTTTTAAATCGCCACTTAAAGCTGTGACCGTAGGCTCATTTATACAAACAACAGACGTCATAAGTCGAAGTAAATCATGGTAAGCGAGTCAAAATCGAATACACGTGAGTTGTGGACAAGACGGGATGAATACGAAAGTCGGCGAAAACACAATGGTGGAACATATTATATGGCTCTTGCGAAATAGGCAGGCGCAATACATCGCTGTTCAGGTAGAGGGTCGCCTAATGAAAGTCGATGAGATGAATGTTTCGGGTTTAATTAGAATTGATTAAAGTCGCCAGCTAGCTGCAGTGCACCAATTGTATCGCGGAGGAGGCCTTTTCCATCTACCGGTTTATTTGGGAGGGGAGGCGTCGCTTTTGTAGTTCCCTCGAAATAATGATCAACCTCGGTAATGCGGTGGAGGCTAAATCTTAACACTGAATCGAAAACTGTTTTTTTTTTTATCTTCTCACAATGTCTGATATAACATTGCGTGAAAAAAGGCTATAAGCAAAAGTTATGGCTTCCATAACACTAACTTACAGTTACACATTTATGTTTTTACACGGTAAAAGATTATTTATTGTTACATAGAGATTTCGAATCAATGGGATATGAATTATTATTGATCATTTTTAATTAATTAGACTCCATACTCATGACTATTGAGTCTAGTTTACCGTGTATCCTAGACTAGTAATTAGGTAATTATAGTATAGCTTAGCGTGAGCCCTTGCTTTCCGCCGCTACCTTCAACGGGCTGGGATCGATTTCGAGAATTTCTATTGAGTTTACGGCCACGATCATTGTCCTCGTAAACATACCAGTTACCGCAGTGTCGATGCTATTCAAATCTATGGTAATAGCTTGACAATTTTATAGCTGAAGATTCATGGTCAGAGTACTTAGTCAGGTTGGAATTGCAATAAAAGACTATTTTATGTCCATTACTGACCTTAAAGATAGTCGATGAATCTGTTACAATATCTAATCTGGTGACATTCCTAATTTCTATATGTTAATCTAAAGTGGTAGTACGAGTTATTGTTATTTATTTAGAGATTCTGCGCTTTTAGTAAATGGTTTATCACTTTATCTCAAATCGAGGATATCAAGCAAAAAAAAATAAAAATGATATACCTACATTTTTTACCGACTTCGAAAATAGAGGTTTTGGTAGTCGACTCTTATACATATGTAGGTTAGCTTGCATGTCCGCAATTTTCTCAAAAAGTTATCATCCGATTTGGATAGGACTTCGTTATTTACTTGTGGGTTAGTATAAAGCACGCGACATTAGTTGGTAGAGAGGTATGGTGTCTCTACTGGTCTCATAATTTACCTAATATTCAGTTAAAATTTAACAAAAGAGATTTCTCTTGAACTTTTCAACTATAAGCAACTAACTGAAATAAAAATTACAAATATTTTATATTCATTATCACGGCACATATTGTCTATTCATAGAGCATGCAGCTTTTAAATAGGCATGGCATGAATACAAGACACACCAATCGGAGGCTACGTCCTAGACACCCGCTGAGCAATCCTGGTATCAGCCGTAGGATAATCGGTTATTTATAGAACAATATCAGACACGCGTCTATTCGCTAGGGACCACGTGACAGCTATTTGCTGAATTATTGATACACAATATGGCACCCATACATTGCTTTATGCCGGCTTAGAAATAGAGCCCACCTATATCTTCTCGCGGGTGTCATCAAGGTGACTGAGAAAACTATAAGGGCCAATTTCACCGCTTCCTAATAGCGCTATTGGAAAATTATGTGACAGATTTTTCACAGATTTTATATGGGCATCATCTGTCAGATAACTATCTGAAACTTTATCAGGAACCGGTGGAACTGGCCCTAAGACTCGGTGCTTGTCACCAAGCAACCATGCCACCCACCTGGAGAGTCACCCGGTGATGTCAAGTGAAAATACATATATCTGTACTAATTACAGCATTCTTAAGAAAGTCAGGCAGGCCAAAAAAAAGCTTACTAGCAATGTGGGTTGCCCACTACTAGTATTCTTGTTAACCCCTCCAACTAAGCTAAAAGTGGGTTCACGTCAATAGTGCAATGGGTGGGGATCGAACTCACGACCTCTCGATCGCCAGTGCGACACCTTATCCATTGGGCTAATGCCGCTTCTTATTATGCAAAAATGAAAAAAAAAAAACTAAACTCTCCCTAATCCACTTCTATGTGTGAGAAACGATTTAACCCACATTAACACCAATTTAAATTGGTTCCACGATCATGCCTGATAATAACAACATAAGTACTTACATAATAACATAACACATAGCGGCACGGACATATTTTAGCAACTACAAGAGAGCTTCAAAATGGGAATATTTTGACGGTTCAAGCGAGCGTTTTCAGAGCCGGTAGTCTCGACATGCATAGCGATGAATTTCGAGCATCGGAAATCGTCGATACGAAAAGAGATGCAGATAACAACTGTCTAGCTGCATCTCATTCTAGCAGACGTTTGCGATGACAAGACGCATCCCTATCAATGTAGAGACTTGCACCCATGGTTTGTAATTCATAAGAATACACGTACTTCCGAAATTTTACTTGGCCAAGCTCTCCGCTGATGGAAACTGACAACGATATGGTGTTACAAGTTGACAACCATCAAGCAAGCATCAAAGCAATAATTTAACAATAAATCTGAACATTGATAACATTGGAATATATCAAAATATCTAATCCCGACAAATACTAAAAATACTCAGGAATTCCTGATGCATTACGCTAGGTACTTACTTTGATGCTTATCAGCTAACTGTATAAGAGGGTTGGGTAGGTCCCGCCGCCTGTAGAAGCACATGACTTTTGCTTCCACATTGCCCGACGGCGTTTTGTTCAGCTCCTCTATCCGCCGGATCTGGTACGGAGACGTCGACGACGTCTCGAAATAGACGCAGTCTGTCGACAAACAACGTTTATATTGGTAAGATTCAATAGAGATCGTTGGAGATAAATGAAGCTCATGCATCAGGGATATGGCTGTATGCTGAAATATTAATATGTCAGCAGTAAATAGATACCCTCGACCGAAACTGGTCCCGATTCTGATGTTGCCCTAACTTAACAAATACTAATAATAGTGATTTTTTACATCTATAGGCTAGCGTTTGACCACTATATCGCCCGGTGGTAAGCGATGTTTCGGTCGAAGATGGTGAACACGCTGGGACTAGAATGGTCGGACTCTCAAGTGCTGTGTGCTGCCGGAACACAGTAAGTTAAGGAGAAGAAAGAAAGGCAAGGAGATTTCTCCTTAGTAGTGGTAAGCTTCTTTTTAGTAGCAAGTCAGGCGGAACATCAATATAATGCTCCTACGACCTGTGCTATACTTTTTTATCTTTGAAGTCAGCTAGTAACTATAAGAGCTTTAGGTGATTAAGTTAAGTTAGCGCAACATCAGAATAGCAATAAGCAAAAGTAGTCTAACATAGCTGTAACTTATGTAAAAGTTTGCGCTTCATCTGATCTCTGTGATCCTATCTATACAATACAATCATAGAAAATGCTCAGCTATAAAGTTATCTTGTAGGACATTGTTGAATTTCTTTAAGTGCAGTCGTCGTTTTAGGCTTAATTTTGTAAATAATTGAAGTTCTCCAAAATATGGACGAATCTCTTAAACCTTAATTCTGATTAAGAGCAGTCGTAACGTGAGATACGTATAGTGTATACCATAATTAGTAGAGAATTCTATAATTTTTACAATATATTGTTACGTGCGGGGTGGTATTAAAATGCCAATCCGATGAGATGAACGTTTATTTCCACTGATCACTAGGTTAGCACAATGTTCCACAGTAGTTGTCCAAATCGTCTTGCACAATTATCAAAAGTCCGTTACACACACTGAGGTCGTTGGTAATCACAATCACTGATTTCACTGTTCACAGTTCACAACACTAGTTCACTGATAACACTTAACGATCACTTGGTCGCTATCCGCGCTTAGATAGTTACACTGTCGCTTCCAGAGAAAGACTGACTCAAGCCGCGGTTTCAACGTCTTATATAGGACGAGAATATTTCTACAGAACTTTCCAGTATTGACTCGAAACAATAGACAAAAGACGTTCAAAACAAAGCAATAAAAATCACAAACAAAAGGGGCGGCTTTCCTTTGAGCATCTGATGTAAACAACTTTACCATACATACTAATTTGATCTCTAACTACTTATGAATAAGGTTCAATCTTAACTACAAAACTAGGTACATTGACTAGGGTCGGAATTCCCGGAAGGTTACTTTTATGACGGTCGGGTCGGGTGTTTATAGCCCCTAATTAGTCTATTCTTTCCCACGGTATTTTTGTTCGAGAAGCTTGGCGAAACATCGCGACTCGACGACGCGATGTAACAATATCAATGGCTAATTAAGTAAGTTGTTGGAGCTTTTGCCGTTTTATAAACTATGTATTATTTCTCAACAGTTCATTACGTCCTGAATTCATAGTTTGTTATTTTCAAGCAATGGTGTCCATATGCAAGGGCATATTATATATATTCGTTATGTGCATTAAAACATTATTAATCATATTAAGAGCGAACGCGGGGTGAAGTTTTCCATACAAACGTATTCCCCCGTTTCCTCCCTGGAAAATGCTTCTAGAGCAAAATTTGATTCTACAAAAAATCAAGGTCTGTAGCTGTAGCTATGCCCCTATCATTTGCTTTTTTGGACCAACCTATTGCAAAAAGAAATATTGTATATGATAATTGATTGATAAAAAAAAACAAATGATAGCTACAACAGACCTTGAGTTTTTGTAAAAACAAATTTTGCTGTAGAAGCATTTTCAAGGGAGGAAACAGGGGAATACGTTTGTATGAAAAACTGCACCCCGAGTACGCTTTTAAGTTTTCAACGAGTAGATATTATTAAAGTATTAAACATTATAAACGTAAAAACCACAAAGAGCGTGCTTATTCTCGTTTTGGTCAATATCTCGCACCAGTCAGTTGGATGGTAGGTGGTGCGGAACATATAGACGTCTCCACCAGCGATATGTGCTGCTTCCGACACCACATTGGCATACTTGGTATCAGGTAGGTACCTAATGTAAATGCCGCACTTTACCGTTACTCCACACAACATAACTAAATAACGCGCGCGCATAATGACACGCTTCGAACCTTTCATTTCGAAACGGCTAACAGCGCGTTAGTTTTGGACGATTAATCTTTTTGACAATGCTAGGCTATGGTGTTTCTCAGTGCATCGTGTTAAAATTAGTATATTAATTGTATAGGACAAGTGAACAGGAATAAAGGACAACGACGCCAAAGAAAGACTTTTTATGGCTTGATGGCAAGTGATTGGACCTGGACAGCTAGAATTTCTCTATCATCGCATTGTGCCCATAACTTTGAGATATTAAGATGTGAAGTCTAATACGCTTTGTAGTTTCTCAATAAAGACCTAAGCTCCTAAGCATGGATACACGCTAAAAGTTAAACATTACATTTAAATTTATGTTAATATCTTATTAGCAGTTCACTTCACGCTAAGCACTTCAACCAGTAGGCACGTTTCACGGATCTCATCTAATGCGAGTGTAGCTAGGTAAGCCACTCTAGGTAAGCTAGAAAGGTCTACATCTAATTCTAATGGAAGTCCAGGACTAACATCAAGCAATTTAATGGCACTCAATTCAGCAAGCTATAGATGCACTTAGTGGCACAGATGTTACTGCGAATATAATCGTCCCTTCAAGATGGTTCGTCTTACTATGTTATTTTACAGTGTAGAGGGTAATGTATTGTAAGAAAACATGTTCTAGTATATTATTTCTAAAGCACAGTTTAACTAGCCATCACATAGCAGCATTTTATTCGATATCATATTGCGATGAAACTTTCCATCCTGGTGCGATCGCAAGGTGAGCTAAAATTAGCTTTGAGACGCGATTCCACGTGTAATAGATAAAGAGCGTTCAATTCCTAAATAATAATGATGGTCGCTTTACTTCCGAGAGAAATACATTTCAAGGAGGCTGAAAAAGCTTTTAACTAGGAAAGGAAGAAAATAAGCGGTTTTGGTCTAACGAAATCCTTATTATATATAATATTCAATGTATTTGTATCTAAGAGTTCGGTGAGTAATTAGATAATAGAAACTTCTAATGGCCTGATAAACACGTTGTATAAGTGGATTATATATAACTCCTAGTACTTCGCAAAACTTTTCTTTAGTATAATACTTAGTAAATCGGAGGACTTCATGTAGGTAGTATCAAGGAAACTTCGATCGATCCATTTCATAAACACACGATTCTAAATCTAGTATAATTAATGATAAGGGATATGTTACTTACATACATGAAAGAAAATCGCTGCATTACAATAATTTATTCGTTTAAATTAAAATGAGTTTTAGGGACATTACTTTAGTGTTCTTTGTCTTATAACAACCTAATGTAAAAATATTTAACCAAGCTGGGTTTATTATTCGTTTGTTGTGTGTTGATAGTTACTTTATAGTCGACTTGAAAACTACCCTCCAATGTATTGTTTGATATTGATTGGTTAGGGTGCCGTGGCATTTATCATCAAGATAATGAATTATTACTACAAGTATAAAAAGTAAGTCACGCTCTAATTTTGGAATTATTATAATTGCGAAAATAAATCGTACTATTACGTACAAAATACGACAGATTTTTGTCGCAGTGCGCGGACTGTAGTACATTGGTGTTGTTCACAGATTGACGAATTAAAAAGTTTCCCTTACTTCAAATCTGAGTAACCGTAGTGTGTAAACAAACAGTGCAGTGAGACTTTCTTCAAAGTTGCGCGTGCAATTTTTTTAACGTGTCGAGTTTATGTCACGGACGGCAGGGACATATGAGAGTAACGCTACCTGGCATTTATGGGAGCACCTCCAATAGGCCCGCTGCGGCCGCTATGGCCTCCTATTAAACGTACTCGTACCAGACGCATCGGCGCAGATTAGGCAATACTATCAATGTACAGGTTCTATGTATGCATGTGAGTGGTGCGGACGTCTACCTATACAATACTACCTAGCTCGTATAGATATGTGTAAGTTGGGGCATTATGCGGCTGATAGCGATGTTAACGCCCGTTCAGTTTTGCCAAGAAGTGTATTTTTGGAACGTGTCAATAAGTAAGTGTATAGTAAATTTAGCCTGGACACGTCATCACGGGAAGGCGTAGAATTATTGAATTCGATCTTTAGCCAGATTTCACGCGGCCTTACTAAAAATGCGCATAATTTGGCAATACAGATTCGAGTTTATAAATGGTCAATGGGTAACAACAATATGTATTTTGATATGTTTGATTACTACTGGAAACTGACATATTACAGTTTCTGTGTTTATATCGACAAGAATGACATATATAACACAACATGGCGATACTATGTCCAACGACTCCCATAAGCGCCTATGCTTCAAAGGCGCCCGAGTGCATGAGTCAATATTACAATCAATATTGAATAAAACTGGCCAAGTGCGAGTCAGACTTTTCCCGCACACGGAGGGTTCCGAACCGAAGACCAACTAAGTAAACGTTAAAACAAAGGTAGAATAGTATTATATAGTAATAGTAGTTATTAATATTATTAAATATCTGGTTGACCGAGCTTTGCTCGGTATTTTTTGCCACTTAAACAGACAAATATGACTCTTCCCGACATCTATTGACAAATAATAATACTATTTTTTTAATTGAGAGCCACTAACTGCTTTACCCACACAGTAACACTAAAGCTACTTCTACTCGCCAATAGATGTCGGGAAGAGAAGAGTAATATTTTAAGTTGAATATCAATAAAGTTGATTATTGAAAACACGAATAAAACAACATTTTCTGAAAATGATTCCTAGCTAGATCGATTTATCGCCCCCGTAAACCCCTGTATACTAAATTTTATTTAATCATTGGAGCCGCTTCCGAGATTCAGATTAAGGTAAAGACGATAGCGCCATCTTTGATGCTAGGCTAGATGGCGCGGCGCTATCGTAAAAAACTTTTTTTAAACTTTTCTTTAATTTTTAACTTTGTTCTGTTCTTAGTATTTGTTGTTATAGCGGCAACAGAAATACATCATCTGTAAAAATTTCAACCGTCTAACTATCACGGTTCATGAGATACAGCCTGGTGACAGACAGAAAGACAGACAGACAGACAGATAGACAGACAGACAGACGGACAGCGGAGTCTCAGTAATAGGGTTCCGTTGGTACCCTTTGGGTTCGGAACCCTAAAAATTAGAAGTATATTCTTTATATTTTGTATATTATATCATATATTACGTCTTAACGTGCCGTTATGCTAAAAAACTTGTTATTGTTATATATATAAGGCTTTATATTTTAACTAATTATGCCAAATTCGGTGTACATTACTTCGTCCAGATAAAGTGAGTCACTTTATCCTTTGTAATAAAGATTGTTTTGATTCCTATCCCGTTTTGATAACGTAAGCGAATCTAGAAAGGATGGATGAAGAAAGATTAACGAAACAGATTTATGAGATGAGTGTGAATGGGCCAGCCGGTAGAGGCCGACCTAGGCGAACGTATCACGACCAGATCGGAGACGTTTTAAAAAAAGACCAAGTCAAACCTATAACCGGCGAGCATATATGAAAGAACTCATGAAAGTGGAAGAAGCGAAAGAGGTAAGTCAGGATCGTAACATGTGGAAAGAAGTAGTCTCTGCCTACCGAAAAGGGAAACAGGCGTGATTTTATGTATGTATGTAAGTAAGCGGATCGAATGGCATGTAAAAAAGTGTACATGTAAATTGCTAATTTTCTTACTGCCAATATTTTTTTAGAGCTGTGTGATGAACTCAAAATATAGTCAAAAATAATGGACTCCTCAGAACGTTTCCGTGTACCTAAAATGGAACAGGTATCTTAGCGGTCTCATATCAAAAATCCACCCTGTACATTGAATATACTGTATAAACCTCTTATATTAGATAAATATTTACTCATCAATGAATTATATCAGTAAAACTGATAAAATATTATCAGTTCTGCTGATTTTTTAATACTTGATCTTTTACGTCTTGCAGGTAGAGTGGATATGATTCGATTTAAATAAACAAAATACCTTAAATAATATTAATAGCAGATCAATACCAAAACTTCATAATTTTTTTGCCTCATTTCACTATACTACTTGAGTGAAATTTTAGCGACTACTTTTTTACCTTATTTGGGTCAAAGCCACTAACATAATAAGCAAAATTCTCATCATGTAGGTCGGACTTCTTTCCTTCAAAGACATTATTGATTAGATACCGAGAACGAAGTACGGATGACATGGTTTTCCAATAAACAAACATACACCTATTCTGTTACACGGAAAGGATCATACTGTGCTTGTATCTTCGATAAAAAACACTCTTATCATCATTATCCGTATTCCGTTTGATCCCACTGTTGGGTATAAGGCTCTCTGAAATGATAACATTTGTCTCGGTTTTGTACTTTTCTTGTCCAGGATCAACTCTATCATACTCCGATCAAACATACGTAATCACAAGTTATCGTGGTTGTTGCAATGGGTCTATTATTTTATTGCTTGTATCGTATCAAATCGTATGGTACCACATATACAATAAGTAACCCAATTCAAAATACACAATATGGCATACCAGAAATAACGAATAATGAGAGAATAGAGCCCCAGGAGGGTCACCATTTGAATATTTTCTGTAGTGAATAATCATAGATCCGTAGTAGCATTCAGTGTAACTATGTAGTCTCACGAGTTTATGTCACAGTACATTTTGATGGCAGTCACAGTGACCAATAATACTATTACTACTATTTACCTTTTGCAGAGGCTTCGTTCATTCATAGTTTACGATACGAGTTTAGATGTTCAAACACTAGTCTTAGTGGCGGTTAAATAAATAATGGGAATAAAAAGCCAACGAGAGTCGGAGCGTCGACCCGCAGAATCCAAGTGTCATATAAGTGATGATGTCACAGTTCGAAATGATACTTTGTTTCGTACCAGTTCAATACAATGTTGATTGCACTTCTCGTAAACAAACAAGTTGGGGTCAATCATGTGGGACGTGGTGTAATCATCTGAATTAATGCTAAATTCACCGTCTTTTCGGATCGATAATTCAACAATACTTTATTAGGAAAATGTAAGTGACAATGGTAGCTACCAACTGTCGGATTAAACAGTAGATGCTGTTGTAGAATACGCCGCTTACATATTTAACATTCAGCAAACTCATTTTTCGATGCCGATCGAAGCATATCAATTTTTTTTCGACTGAACAGATAGGTCTAGATCTTTTAGGTAAGCGTGCATCGTCGTAGATCGCATCTTTACTTAACATCAGGTGAGATAGTGGTCAAATGCTTGCCATAAAAAAAATAACATCTGATTTTCTTCACAGAAGCAAAACGAAGATGATGGACATAACAAAAGGGTTGATGTGGACAAGATACAAACAATATTCCTACAAAACCCAGCAAACTTAGAATCAACGATTTAGTTAGTATCATATAATTCCAAAGAAAGTGACACACAGATCGTGTGGTGACCTAGATGACAAATAATATGATAATAATTAAGATAGTAAGTTTCAGTAACAAGTTTGAGACGTTTATCGTCATATCTCTGAAGATAATTATCAGATTTCGATGGAATTATAATGGGACCACCTCGGAAATGTACCCTACCGATTAAACAGACGGACAACAAAGTACACAGGTACCATTTTTCCTTTTGAGGTACGGAACCCTAAAATAGCATCATTCGAATCAGTTCATAATTGACGGAATAGTCGCGTAACATACTTACAAAAAAAACAACAACATACAGACGAATTGAGAACTTCCTCTTTTTTTGGAAGTCGGTTGAAAAAGCGACATATTGCCAAAAGTTGAGCCGCCAAGGAAATAAGATACATCTAACAAATAATTCAGTAGATGTTTCCCTTACATGTAGGTAGTGTGTAGTGTAGATGTTTTGTGAATACGTAATAAATAAGTAATTCGTGTCTAGTGGAGCCCGGAGGAGCACCGCGCGTATTGTTCAAGCACTTCGGAAGCGTTTAGCCACGAGACTGCTTTCACCGCGGCAGGATTGCAATCGCCCTCGGCGTCCAATGGAAATGTCAGCTTGCTCATAGTAACGTTGAATTTTGTATTACAAGCTGCCAAGTTGATTTTCATTTACGACGGTACAAGTTGTAAAATTCGGTCGCAGGCGTGTCAATTGTAACATTCGCTATAGTCTCCTGAATTTAATTTAAGAATGCGGAATTTTAGTGACTTCCCTTGGCTTGTAAAAAATACCGCAGGTAAATAGTTAATTGTCATACATTTTTTACTTTCTAGTTGACTCGCAATAGTTAACAAACCATTTTTTTATGAAGAGGACTACAATTTGCAATAAAATAAAAAGAAAAAAAAAGGAAAGAGTGTCGTCGTTTATTTGGCAAAGAATCTATTTTGTGGTATCTTAATACGTAGATTTTGTACGCTTGCAATGCTAAATAACTTAATAGTATTAATAACAACGCCCATCATACGGCGCGCGCAATATATTACGATTTCAAGATGCATAGTTGATAACTTCAATTTAAAAATAAATCCAATTAAATATATTAATGCTATCTAGCGGAGGTATAAAAAAAATTATACCATACAACCATAATAAAATACATACGGAAATCAGCATAGCAACAATGAACGGCTATTTCATAAAGTACCAACTAACGTCAATGTAAAAGGTATTACATAACATAAATTATAGATAGATAACTTCAGTTACGTAATTAATCTACAGCTATTGCAGTATTTAATCCTTTAAGTGAATAAGTAAGTATTATACAAGATCTAAACTAGATATAGAAGCATGTTACAACTAGGCTAGTAACAGTTCAATGAACTCTACTTTCACATCACTGAAGGTTATGTTAACAAATAAAAATGTTAACTTATGTCTTTTATTTAATTAAAGACAAAGAATTTTATTCACATAACTTGATCAGAGGAAACTTAGGTATGATTATTAATTAAGTAAAATTTAAAATGTAAATGAGATGCATGTATGTAATGTAATGCTAACAGCTATTATGTAGATGTCTATGGGCTTTATTTATCTGTCTGGAAATGTGGTAACCACATTTTGTCACACATTATGTAGGAAGGAACTTCAATACCACTAAGAAATATTTTTTTCTATATCCTATAGAAATAAAAATCTATTGGTGAATGTATGTAAGCACATCACTTCTGAACGGCAGGACCAATTTGGCTTATTTATTGTATGTATTTACTTTACCTAAATAAATGAAATAAATAAATATTTGTAATAATAAATATCTCCAACATTATACATTCATCATCATTAAGTCGATATTAGTTTTTATTAATATTAGGTATTTTATCAACTAATTTTGGAAGAAGTATTACACATGTATTACATACATAGAAAGGGATAACTTTCTATCATAAATAATTTATGTACTATGGGGGAATAGACAATTAACAAAAACATGCATATTGAAATCTCATGAGTAAATGACTTTGAGTGTGTTGTGAGTGTTAAAGTGTACAGTCTAATTTCAAATGTATTTATTTCTTAAACTTTTTATAAGGTGAAGGAAAAACATCGTTAAAAAACCAACAAGCCCCGCATGATAGTAGGACACTATCTAGTGTCCTCCTGGCCTGCTACCACCCTCAAGTTAGAAAATCTGTCGCCAAACATCTAATGTGTCCCGGCATCTATCCTTGAGAGCAAGTTCCCATTCTAGGCCTAGCGTGCTTACCATCTTCGTGGGGTTAAGATGCCTGGTGTTTTGTAAAGGAGATGTCCAAATGCTTAATAGACGTCACTCATGACCAAAGAGCTGGTGCTTACCTAATAAATACCTAATAATACCTTGGCCAGGCCAACATATTAGCCTAGCAATTCAATGAGGTAACATCACCAGCTTTTTGGGAATGTTACTGGCAGAGGACAACTTAGGTCCTGTTTTTATTTATAACATTTTATTTATGATCAGGTAATATAGTTTTTGCATAACTTATTTTTAAGTTGTATGTAGGTACTATTTGTTAATAAAAAATATATATTGTAATAATAATATAGCTAAAATAATTATATAATAATTAATTTCATACCAAAGTAAACCTTTACATTGTTATCATCATCAACAGCCAGTATTCGTCCATAGTTGGACATAGGTCTCTCCTATGGCATGCCATTGAGCTCGATCTTCAGCTCATTGCTATAAGAACATAATACCACAAGGTCATATCTTATCATACAGCTAGTGTTACACAAAATACAGACAATTTGATTTGACAAAACATTTCATGACAAGTATATAGGAAATTTGTTTTTAATTCTTTTATGAATGAAGTATACACAAAATATACAAAAAAAAATTGCTAAGTTAACATCAATCATTTATACAACTTTTTTGAAGCAGCATTATCTAGATTTAGTAGACTACTCTAATAATCATCATTCACACCTTACCTCACATCCATTCATATTTATTCACCCAATCACACATACTCCTTATACTCATATTCATATATATATTATACAGCCAACCACACATACTCCCCATACTCCTTATACTGATATCCATATAAACATAAGTATACACAAATACATTTACAAGCTTGGATATTTATATTCTTAATTTTAAGTTAGATCGTGTTAATTTGTACCGAAACGTTGCTACGCATTTCTTTAGTCTACATCACCATGTATTTAATAATAAATTCACCATTTTACTGCATAACATGTAGAAACTATAAACTCATGTTATACATATAACTCAGTCGAGACTAAATTCCACAACACAGGGTATCCTAGTGTGGAATTTCAGGGTCTTTAATAATTACTAATATTGTGTTCATATGGTTATGTTCTTTATATATATAGTATAAGTTTTTAAAACAAAAAAATCTGCGAGTGTCAGTCCACAGCTGGACGTAGGCTTCTCGCAAAATTTACTACAATAAAATATTAACTAAACCTTGTACTATTATTTATTCAGTGACTAAACCATACATTCATAGCTCAGTAACCAAGATTATGATATACCTAATATATTTTAGTACTCAATTATATAAAAAGTGTAAAACAGGAAAACTTATATAGATCAGTCTTGAAAAACATACATTATATTTGACATTATGTATATATTAAATAACATTTGTTTTTGTGCCACTACATACAATTTATAAAAGACATGTAACCAATCAGACAACAATCACCAGCATGATGGTCAGTGTCAGCCTGCTAGGACAGGATAGGATAATTGCTCACATTAATTAATTAATTATTTAGAAGATATTCTGACACACAACAATTAAGATAAAAAATTAAAATATCTGGCTTCACATGCTGCATGTGTCATTTTCAGTAGCAAGTTTGAGTTGTTAATTTTTATATCTCTGGAGATACTCATCATATTTTGATAAATTGTATGATGGGACCGAAGAGCCACACATCCTATCGAAAAAAAATAATTTTCCAAATTGGTTAATAGACAATGGAGGTCTGAGGTTGACACACATAATTAAAAAAGTACAAACAAACTGAAAACATTCTCCTTTTTGAAGTTATAAAGGGCTAATGAACAACATCAATGTAGAATGAGCCTATAAAACAACAGATTGGTCTCACTACCATCATTCATGACAAATGTACCTACGCCTATATTGAACCATTCGCATTACAATATTTAATTCGACTTAACCTTAGACTATATCTTGCCTCTAATTTTCTCAGTAGGGTTAACAAGGAACAAGGATAAAGTAAAGGTCACAGTAAGTTATCTACTGACAATAATATTTTGTCTGTGGATAAATAACACACAATACGCTAGACCTATTTTCTTGTATTTTGTTTTCTGACCAGTCATTAGTTGGCTTTGAAGTAGTTAATAATGTTTTATCAAAAGGATACTCGCCCCCTAATTTGTAGGTGCTCAAAATCTTCTGGACCTAAGAGGTAATGTGAGTGGGCCAATTCTTTTGCCAAGTGCTCAAATTGAATACTCGTGATATATTCCTATGAGCTGAGGTGGTGAAATGTTTGTATAGTTAATTATAGTTTCATCATTATTTATCCAATTTCATAACATACATCTGATTCAATATACAGTGTTGCAAAAAACTTTTATTTATACATGAATTCGGAAGATAATTTATTGATTTATTTTTAACTCAAATCTATATTTGAAGGCTTGGAAAAAAAGATGTGCATCTCTTATTCTTTACAACTCTACCCAAATATTTTTTTAAATATCTTATAGGCTAGCGTTTGACCACTATCTCACCTGTTGGTAAGTGATGATGCGGTCAAAGATGGTAAGCACGCTAGGCCTAGAATGGGAACTGGCTCTCAAGGATAGCTGCCGGAACACATTAGATGTTTGGTGACAGATTTTCTATCTATACATCTTCCTGGGTAACCTGTCTATCAATAGTCCTAGAGAGTTTAGTACAATCTTGTATTTGAATTTATTGTACAATCATAATAATACACAAGAGATATAAGGTTATTTGATTAAGAATTATTAGTAATCAATTATGCAGTTTTATCCCAAAGGTGGGCAAAGCCTTTTTTTCTTTTTCTATTTATCTCAGTTGAAAACTATTGTTCGCCAATCCTTGGATTGGCATTTTATTTTCAGTAAATAAATGATAGATAATATTTCAAAAATCTTATCATTATCAAATGTGTTCAAATGCTCAATGATTTTTTCAATTAAAAATATATTTGCTAGTCATGATCTCATCTTTGATAGTAAATAATGGAATAGGTTTCAAAAATTCAGGCATCCCAGAACACCCCGATTAAAAACTGAGACAAGTAACATTTTGGATGCATATTGACAAAAACCAAAAGTTATCCTCTAAGACTTCACACCTGATTCTAATAATAAACATGTTATTTAATACTCAGTAGGTTCAATGAAACAGAAAAATTAAGGGTATCTTGTGTAGGTTGTCATTGCTTATTAAAAAATATATACTGCTAGAAATAATGTGTGCAAGCATTTAGTATCTAAGGACGGCACATTGTAAATGTACCTAATTTGGGGTGCAATGTTGTTAAACAAAAACATTATGAAATCGATATTTATTTGATAATTTTTAACATTGATAACACAAACTAACAATATTAAATTAGTATTGTAAAGAATATTAGAATTGTATATAAAAGTACTAATTACAAAGATAACCACTGAACAAAGGAAGAACATCAATCTATGTTACGTGAATGTGTATGAATGATAAGACATAAATAGGAAGTTGTGTGAGGAAGACCTAATTAGCATTCGACACCATAACCGCGCAGAGCGCCGCACGAGGCGTCCCGTCGCGAACACTGACCACTGATGTTCCCTCCATCACCAAAACCACAAGCTATGTCAACAAGTACGATACTATGTTACGGTTCACAATACATGCACTTGAACTGAACTGACCCTGACTCTGCAAAAGACCCCTCTAATATAAACATTCATCCACCAGAAACTTGCATCAAAATATTTTGACAACATTGAATATAACCTAAAATCGCACGTCAAAACCATCATAATTGTACAAAACAATCCCGATAACACCTAAATTCAACTGCTGCCTCACAGCGCATCATGTGAAGCCAGCCGATCTCAGATACGCAAGCCGATACAATGATACCTAGATGCAAATGCTAATGTCCTATTTGACAAAATTTGGTATATTTCATTTTTCCCACTGTTCTTTCAACTCAATATGCAATAGCGCTTTCTTTCCCTCCAAAATAGAGAATAGGATACGATATCTCAATATTGAACTAGGTAATTAATGTGAGTAATTAACCAAGGTACGACAATCAAAGCAAAGCACCGCTAGTCGGCTGGCGGTGAACCGGCGAAGCTACAACAAAAATAACCAATTATTGCTACTTACCGCCGACTCTGTACATATTCGCAGCCATTTTTATACACAATCACTATTCATTAACACTTAATTAATCTACATCTGACACAATTTATAACTATAACACTATGTAATTGAGCTTTTAACAATGTTTTTCATCACGTTAACTCCGGACGCCTTTCGCTGATCGCCATTTTCTTTCACACTACTAATTTGGCCAGTGCGCAGTCGCACTTTTTGGCGTAAACTTCCTGCTCTTGAAACAAAGCAATGACATGTCATTAATTTTATATTCACTACTTAATATCGAGAAGTTAGTGGTTTAATCATAAAACACGAAATATTTTACAAATAATGTCCATATTTGAAATAATTTACAATGCCCCAAAAATAAAAAAAATAATTCATTCAATTAACGTTTCATTACCCACATTATTTCACGTCACTTTTTATTATGTTTTTTATTATTCCAGGTATACGATTGTTTCAGATGTTTAGCACATTTTCGTATTTATTTATTCACTGCACATAATATTACTACACTGCAAATTATATTTTTTTTAAATGTTAATAGCCAAAAACTATTTTATTTACACCGACAATTATCACCGTTAGCGACGGTACGAAAACAATAGATCAATCAATGCGTGAGGTGGAACGTAGAACCATAGAGAAAGACGCTCTTAACTTTTTTTCATGGGCATAGTGCATCAGTCTATTATCTATGACTGAATTGATTTTAAAATTTATATTTCTTTAATATTATATTAACTATTTGAATTTTAATTTATTAAACTTTACTTTATAAAAAATGATTTGCTCAATTTCATAAACATGTTGGATTGAAGTCGTTGCTCGAAATGACGTGGCTGCAGTGACAGCTGATTTGTCTATGAATTTTGACAATTGCCAAATCAGCCAGCCAGCCAGCAGCCTCTCCCGTCTGGCTAAAATTGAAAAATTCTGAAAAATATCCACTTTTTGAATGGGTTGCTAATAAGACATTGTTTCTAAGTATATGTGGGAGATTTACAGTGGCCGGATGTATCATTGGTATGTATACTAGCAGAGGAAAAGTGTTAAGTGATGATTAATTGGAGTGTTTTCGTGGTCTGATGTTTGAACCTTGTTTCGTATGATAGATCGGCGATATGGCCACGTACGAAGAGTTTATTCAGCAAAATGAAGATCGGGACGGAATACGTTTTACATGGAACGTGTGGCCGTCGAGCAGGATCGAAACAACGCGCCTGGTAGTGCCGCTAGCCTGCCTGTACCAGCCTCTAAAGGAGCGACCAGATTTGCCTCCGATTCAGTACGAGCCTGTACTATGTACACGCAACACTTGCAGGGCGATCCTCAACCCGATGTGCCAGGTTGATTACAGAGCTAAATTATGGGTGTGCAACTTCTGTTTCCAGAGAAATCCTGTGAGTATACACCATCAAATAATTTCACTTTCTTTCACTGCTGCTATACTTATGTTACTAAAAAACGAGTAGGTACAATATACTTCAGTTGGAATAACACTTCTAAAATTTATAACTTATTGTAATTGTAATTACTACAAACATGTTGTAATACTATATTTTGTAATATAATAGTATCAACTAACAGTAAAAAATAGTTTGGATTTCCTAGATATGACTCATAACATCTGGAATCTCCTTTAATTAATAAATATAATAATCACTTCAGTCATGACATAAAAACATTGTTTTCTTGCTTTCAGTTCCCTCCGCAATATGCAGCAATATCGGAGCAGCACCAGCCAGCAGAATTGATCCCTAACTTCTCAACAATAGAGTACACAATCACACGTGCACAGACAATGCCCCCTATATACCTTCTGGTTGTAGACACATGTATGGATGAGGAAGAACTAGGAGCATTGAAGGACTCTCTCCAAACCTCGCTCAGTCTGATGCCTCAGAATGCACTCGTTGGTCTCATTACTTTTGGTCGGATGGTACAGATTCATGAATTGGGTGAGTTGAGCTTTGGTTGCTAGAAGTCTTGCTAGAAAGTCTAACAGTACCTTAGTACGTGTTTTCATCGTAAACACTTTCGACAGACCACACATAGTTTTCAACTTATTCTGGTTCCCTGATTAGTCTAAATTTAGTGAAGTGTGAAAACCACTAGAGGCGCTGTACTGTTTTTCATACAAAATTTGTTTGTAATACTATATCGAGTTTGGTATGTAAACTCGTACTAAGGGTACTGTATTCTCATACAGTACTGTAAGGTCTCTCAGTGCTGGCAAATGCAGTGTTCATTACTGAAAATTATTCGATTGAAGTCCACTAAGGCTGAGTTGCACCAACTTACTTCAACCGTAACTATAACCGGTGTTTTTGTATGGAGTTTGACTGTTGTTTTGACATTTGTTATAGTTAAAGTTAATATAAAATATCTCCTTTCATATGTATATCTATATATACAAACAGAGTAAATACTCTGTTTGTATGTATTTTGTGTAATATTATTAAATCTAATAATATTTGTCTATACATTTCTATTCTAAATGCAAAACAAGTGTAATGTTTTTATGCAATTATTTAAGTTCATATTAATTTTTCTTTTGTCAGGTTTTTTTCTTGTAAATATGCTGTATACTGGCCATACTTTTGACACTGGCAGAAAAACGCCAAGCAGCATTTAAAAGCCATAAGTAGAAGAAAGTAAGATGGTGTAACTCAGCCAAAGTTTTTGTTGCAATCTTCTTTAAATTGTGTGTGTTCTACATATTTGCGACTGTAAAATCTCACACTCTTTGTTCTAAAATGAGACTTTGTATATCGATAGGCTAGCATTTGACCACAACCTCGCCTAGTGGTAAGCAATAATGTAGCCGAAGATGGTGAACATGCTAACTATGTATCTGTCTTTTAACTGTTCTGGTGTATAATTACAATAAAATAGATACACAAAACTAGACGTAAAGTAATAAAATAAAATCAGAAGTCTTTACTAAAACCCAAACAGAAACCAGTATTGTTTTAAACACTTCATAAATTATTAAAATAGACTTGTTATCTATCTATCTATAGATAAGTTGCCTAATAGATAGACTTTAGACCTTCTCTTGACCTCCTCCTTACTCCAATCAAGATGTCTTATAAATTCCTAATATGTTTATATTTCAGGCACTGAAGGCATTTCAAAGTGCTTTGTATTCAAAGGCACCAAAGATTTAACTGCCAAGCAGATTCAAGAACAACTGGCGATTGGCCGAGTGAATGCTCCCAACCCTCAAGCACGTCCCGGACAGCCTGCTCCACAACCACCTGCTCATCGTTTCCTACAACCTGTCAAACAATGTGATATGGCACTGACTGATTTACTAGGAGAGATGGGTCGAGACCCATGGCCTTTAGGTGTAGGAAAGAGGCCACTACGTAGCAGCGGCGTTGCTCTATCGCTTGCTGTTGGGTTACTAGAAGTGACCTACCCTAACACGGGTGCACGCATCATGCTGTTCCTGGGTGGGCCATGCTCTCAAGGCCCCGGTCAGGTGGTCAACGATGAGCTGAAGCAGCCCATTCGCTCTCACCATGACATTCACAAAGATAATGCAAAGTATATGAAGAAAGCTATTAAGCATTACGAGGCTCTGTCGCTGAGATCAGCAACTAATGGTCATGCCATTGATATCTATTCTTGTGCCTTGGATCAGACTGGATTGATGGAAATGAAGCAGTGCTGTAATTCTACTGGGTAGGACTTAATTTTTTACATCTTGAAATTTATAGTTAAAATATTTATATCGACTATGTATGAGTGATGTATCTTTTCTTTGTTCCAGTGGCCATATGGTAATGGGAGACTCATTTAACTCTTCGCTGTTCAAACAGACATTCCAAAGAGTATTCTCTAAAGATCAGAAAGGGGATTACAAAATGGCTTTCAATGGCACTTTAGAAGTTAAATGCAGCCGGGAACTAAAAAGTAAGTTTTATTTGGAATATTTGCTGAAGGTAGGATAGATAGAGATTACGAGATAAACTTCACATTTTTAGTTGATAGAATTAAAACTAAAAATTCTCAATTATTCCATATCATACTAAATTAGGAAGGCAAGAGTATGACAATGTCAAAATAAAGTAACCATGCAACACCAACTAAATTCAAAGAAAGCTTTGAAGATTGAAGGTTGAGCATTTCATTCAGCCATAAATAGGAAAAAGTATTGCCCATGTGCTACAATCACTTAAATCACTATTGCCCAAGGATAAGGACCAGTATTTACCAAAGTGATAAGAATGGTCAAAGGAAATGCGTGTCAACAACCAATACACTAAAAATATATACGGTCGAATTGAGAAACCTCCTCCTTTTTAGGGTTCTGAACCCAAAGGGTACCACGGAGCCCTATTACTGAAACTACGCTGTCCGTCTGTCTGTCTGTCCGTCTGTCACCAGGCTGTATCTTATGAACCGTGATAGTCAGACGGTTGAAATTTTCACAGATGATGTATTTCTGTTGCCGCTATAACAACAAATACTAAGAACAGAAGAAAGTTAAAAATTAAGGGGTTTAAAACAAAAAACGTGTATTTTACGATAGCGCCATCTATGAAGATTCATGCTATCGTGTTTACCTTAATCTCGGAATCTGAATCTGAATCTCGGAAACGGCTCCAACGATTAATAAAATTTAGTTTACAGGGGATTTCGGGGGCGATAAATCGATCTAGCTAGGATTCATTTTCAGAAAATGTTGTTTTATTCGTGTTTTCAATAATCAACTTTATCGATAATCAACTTAAAATATGACTCTTCCCGACATCTATTGGCGAGTAGAAGTAGCTTTAGTGTTATTGTGTAGTTAAAGCAGTTAGTGGCTCTCAATAAAAAAAAAAAAATTATTAAACGCCAATAGATGTCGAGAAGAGTCATATTTTACTGTTTAAGTGGCAAAAAATACAGAGCAAAGCTCTTTCTTCCAGATATTTAATAATATTAATAACTAACACCTTTGTGTTAACGTTTACTTAGTTGGTTTTAGAAGTTCGTTAGATATTCGTTAGATGGCGTTCGGAACCCTCCGTGTGCGGGAAAAAAGTCTTACTCGCACTTGGCCAGTTTTATTTTTAAGTCGGTTAATAAAAATATAATACAACTAAAACCAAGATTGTCTCATTGTCAAATCGTCATGCAGCGCAACAATACGCTATTCATTTTTGATACAAATCAGGTATGAAACTGATTTAGTGGAAACTGGATCAGAAGTGTCACGGAAAGTGTTAATTTTCGATTATTTGATTTCCAGTATCTGGTGCAATTGGTTCGTGTGTGTCACTGAATGTTAAAGGCCCGTGTGTATCCGATCAAGAAGTGGGTATGGGCAACACATGTCAATGGAAAATGTGTACCTTCACTCCCAGCACAACTATGGCAATATTCTTTGAGGTAACTTCTTGCTTGTGTTTTATGTATTAATGTTTTCTATACAATAATATTACTGTACCTATACTTGCTGTAAATGTAGATCAGTGTGATAGTATTATTGACTTCAACCTTTAAATTTTATTATTGTAATCCCACTGTCTTTATTTTTCTATTCTTCTTCCACCATCACGGTTTATTGCTTTTTGTGTCCAATAGGGAATATGCATGTGGTATAAATTTACTTGAAATCATTTATTTTCGAATCATTATTGTTCTGGTGTTGTATGTTAGACATTTTTTTATAAATAAAATACTCTTACATGTGTTATAATATTATATGAAAAATATATGAAAAAAAAGCGTGGGAAATTTAAATTTGCTAAACACATCACCACTTGTCAATTAGAAAGTGACGTCACAGTGCACAACACGGTCTCCACAGATTAAATCTTTTTCAAAGAAATAGAATGCACTGTAGTACGAATACGTAGTATTTCTATTAAAAATATTTAATCTGTGGAGACTGTGTTGTGCACTGTGACGTCACAAAGGCGCGCGAAAATTTGGCAGCGTTTTAGATACCTCATATTTTTTCAATGCTAAAACTATATTTTGTAGCTTAATTTGAACACTTTCAGTATTATTAATTTTTTTACTGTGTTAAATGGATGTATTCAGTGAAATAAACATATAAAAAAATCATGCATATTCCCTATTAAGGCAATAAAGTAAAGTAAAAAATGTTTTTATGATATACATATACTTGGTATAAGATTATATTTGTGTCTAACTGGGTTATACTTATCGGTTGGAAGTAAAATGACCATAGATATCATATGATATTTTCGGTGATATTTTCATGATATTTTTAATGTATTTCCTTTTGTTATTTTATATAAGGTGGTGAACCAGCACGCAGCTGTCCCGCAAGGCGGTCGCGGCTGCGTGCAGCTAATTACACAGTACCAGCACTCGAGCGGGCAGCGCCGCGTGCGCGTCACCACCATAGCGCGCAAGTATGTTGTGTTCATACCTTGGATTCTTAGAAGATACATACGATAAACATAAAGATAAAATAAACTATTAAAATCAAAGACTTATCGCGCTATTTCTTTCGGAAAACGAAAACATAATTTTGTATTGAAAACCGATAAGGGTCAGCTCAAACCGCTATGTGACGCGGTGCGTACTTTTTAAGATAGTTATACAAAATCGAGCTTTGGTTACTACACAATAAGATACACATTTCATTGAGATAATTCGGTGGCATCGGGCTGCACCGCGCGGCTTCCCGCTGCACTGCAGGGCACAACGCGGCCGCGCGTGAAGCTACGTGATACAAATTATAACTTTATTTACTAGACTAAGGGCCGATTTTTCATTCCTCAGTTACACGATCAGATAGGGTTTATACCAATGATAGCATATTTTCGCATTTTTCAATAGACAGGTAGAGGTAATCCAGGGAATAAATTCCTTACCAGAGGAGTTAATTTATCTGGCTCTTTGTGCCTCAGATAGCTGACTATTCTGTGGTATAAATTAAGTTTGTGACAAGTTTTGACGTCAAGTCTTGACGTTATGTCATTATTTTTTTTTAATTTCATTACGGCTAAACTCAATTGGCCATAAACTGGCTAAATACACTAATAAAACAAAAAAATATTTAAAAAATCGTGCTTGGCAGAATTAAAAATCAAATTTAAAATCTCCTTGAGTCAAAATTTCAAATGGTTGTAAATCTTCGCTCTCGCTCTAACATCTATAGCACTGCGTAAGATTATCTCTTTCCCACACTATTGGCGTGAAGATAGTTACAAAAAGACTTCAGATATCTAACTGACTGATAAAAGCACATTGACAAATCGAAAGTTTTATACGGTAGTTTATATGGGCAGATAAATATATTGCATTGGTAACTATCTGGCCGTTCTTCTAAGAATTGAAAAATCGGCCCTAAGTCAGCCTTTACAGGCTGACTTGCAGAAACATAATAAGAACGAAACATAGTTAAGAAAATATTTCTGGAAAAAGTTGTTATATATATATACCAACAAAATCGAGGTATATACAGTACAGGCCTGTACTATTCATTATTCTGTGGTGGTAAAAATACTCAAAAAAATGCAATCCACTAATTTCGCCGTATCGACGGATCGGAATGTGGCTTAACTGGCAGAGCACCTGGACGTGTTATCCTGGGGGTGCGGGTTCGAGTCCCGTCGGTACGATGAAATGTTGGATTGTGGATTTACAATAAGAAGTTGTTTGATTAATTATTGTCTGTTTCCTGTTAAGTACAATCCTGGCGTCTTTAAAATGCGAGTCAACAGATATCTTCTACGCAAACGTGCTACATCATCGATCACATATTATCTTAACATCAGATGAGATAGTGGTCAAAAGCTTGCTTATTTACTTTAAAATAAAGTAGTACACACGAATTTTTTTTTAATGTATCATATAGGCTAGCGTTTGATCACTATCTCACCTGTTGGTAAGTGATGATGCGGTCGAGGATGGTAGCATGTTAGACCTAGAATGGGAACTGGCTCTCATGGATAGCTGCGAGAACACATTAGATGTTTGGCGACAGATTTTCTAACTTGAGGGTTTTATTGGTAGCTGGTCAGGCAGACACTAGATAGTGTCCTACCACTATGCGGGGGTTGTTGGTTTCTTAACGATGTTTTTCCTTCACCGGAGGGCCACTGTGAAAAGCGCACATAAATATTTCGATAGAAAAATCCATTGTTGCACGGTGAGGATTGAACTCAGTACCTGGCATTTGGCATCTGGCATCTCGTGTACCTCATGCCGACCATTCTCCCACGACACCACCAGGCCCTCATCTGTACTCTTAGTACGAGTTTTAATACCAAACTCGATATTGTATATAGAACAAATGTTATATGAAAAACAGTACAGCGCCTCTAGTGGTTTTTACACTACACTAAATTTAGACTAATCAGGGAGCCAGAATAAGTCGAAAACTATGTAAGATCTGTCGAAACCGTTTACGATGAAAACTCGTACTAGGGGTACTGAGTAGTAAGCTCGCATTATATCTGCCGTTATAATTAAAACGGCTGTTTTCCCTGTCAGTTGGGGCGATGCATCAGCCCATCTCCACCACATATCAGCCGGGTTCGACCAAGAAGCCGGTGCGGTGGTGATGGCTCGACTGGTCGTCTACCGAGCGGAGCTGGAAGACTCGCCCGATGTACTGCGCTGGTTGGACAGGATGTTGATTCGATTGGTATGTTACATAGACTTAATATAAAAGAATAGTGCACTGCAAATGTTTTGACCAATTAAATTTAATCCGTATCCTACTAAACATGAGGTTGTAATTGCTTTGAACAACAAAACGGCCCAAACGAACCCGACACCTAGGTGGGAGTGTGTGCTGTCCTTGTCTAACAATCTGCCAGTGCTACATATGTACCATACTATATGTATAGTATATATATATTTATGTGTTCCATACAAAAGAAAGGGACAAACTCCATTCAAGGTCGGTCTTTTGCGGGCCGGTTTTGCGGTTTAGTTCGCAGTCAAGTATAATATAGTACAACGTAGATCTATCTATCCATATAAAACATAAACATTGTGTGTACCTGTCTACATATCCATTATAGACTTTGAAACCATCCAACCGATGTGCCCCAAACCTTTTTTATTAGAAAGGCAATAATGCGAAGATGGGGCACTATAACAATGCATTAGGTATATTCGGTCACATATCATTTTTTTAGCTTAGTTGCACACGCCTGATATTCGATAGTGCCACATAAAAGTTATCTGATATATATTCTTAATCGGGGACTCCATCCTCCTCCATTCCAGAGAGCTATGCTCAGTGTTTCTCTGCGGGATCGAATCCGAAACGAAGTAATTCGCCAGAGAACTAAAGTGATCGACATAGCTCAACGGATTAGCAAACTGAAGTGGCAGTGGGCTGGTCATATCTGCCGCAGGACTGATAACCGTTGGTGTAGACTTGTCCTAGAGTGGAGACCGCGAATCGGCAAACGTAGCGTAGGACGTCCTGTGACCAGGTGGAGCGACGACATACGCAAAGCGGTGGGCAGTGACTGGAAAAGAAGAGCTGAAGATTCGATCGGGCTCAGTGGCGCATCTTGGGAGAGGCCTACGTCCAGCAGTGGACTGACACGGGCTGATGATGATGATGACTCCATCCTACCCAGCTTAATCAGCGACTCAATGAGACTCCAAAGAGTTACAAGATCGCTTTATACTAGCAGCGCCTCGCGATTTCACCCGCGAAGTTCCTGTACCCTTGAAAATATGGGTATAGTATATAGCCTATGTTACTCGCTGATAATGTAGCTTTCCATTAGTGAAATATTTTTTTTAATCGGCTCTGTAGATTTTAAGTTAAATCGGAACAAACAAACAAAAAATCAAATGTTTCCTCTTTACAATATTAGTTCAGATACTAGTGTTTAGCTCCATACCTTCAATAGACTTCAGCCTCGATATTCAGTTCTATAATACCATCATCATCATTATCAGCCGGTATCAGTCCACTGCTGGACGTTAACCTTCCCCAAGACACGCCACTGAGCCCGATCTTCGGCTCTTTGTTTCCCAGCCCACCGCTTTGCGAATATCGTCGCTCCACCTATATAGTCACAGGGCGTCATACAATACCAGAGCCTATGTGTAAAGCGCGATGCGATGTGTATCACGAAATATAACTCCCGATCCATTTGTCTACAGTGTCAGAAATTCGGCGAGTACGGCAAGGACGATCCGAACAGCTTCCGGCTGTCCGAGAACTTTAGCCTCTACCCGCAGTTTATGTACCATCTCCGACGCTCACAGTTCCTGCAAGTGTTCAACAACTCCCCAGATGAAACCACTTTCTACAGGTATTTATATATACAGGATTAATTTTTAAGTGCGCGTGGAAGGCCACATCAGAATCTATGAGGATAAGCAAACATACTCTCGGGCCCGATTTTGAATAAAACTAAAACTGCATCATTGGATTTTTGGAAAATCAATAATCCTAGCCAGTAATAAGCTGTTTGATTTAAAAAAAAAAAACATTTTTATTTCACTATTCGATAGTATCGCTAATACCAATACGGAACGAATTGTGGGAAGTAATGATACACAGTTATAAATATAAAAATACGGGACTTATTGCGCTTAAAACATTAATTTTTATTTAACTCGACGTTTCGACCAAGTTGCATTGATCGTGGTCACGAGACGACTACAGTCTTCTCGTCGACAAAACGTCGAGTTAAATAAACATTTATGTTTTAGGCGTGATAAGTCCCGTATTTTTATATTTATAACTATGTGTTTAAATCGCGAAAGTTTAAAGTTTACAAGTAACGACATACAGCAAACTTAAGGAAAGAGCTGATGTTTAACAAAATACTGTTTTATTTTTCTTACGTTACCAAAAAGATGGCCATAATTTTCTGAATACATAGCTGGATTCGTTGTCGTTTTCCTTAAGTTTAGACTTCTGTTATAGACTTTAAAAACATCCAACCATTGTGCCCCAAACTGGTTTCATTATAAAGGCAAAAATGCGAAGATGGTTTTAGACCACTAAATCAATGCATTAGGCACAATTTGTTATTTTAGCGTAGTAGACCACGCCGGGTATACGCTAGTGTTTAAAAAACGTTGACATGTCTGCAAGTGTGATTTTTTTAATGCGGAAATGGGTAGCGCTTGCCCACTAATGTTTATAAATAGTGTTTTCTTCATTTTCATTTTTCCGCGATATATACACATCCTTGTTAGAAGTACATACATACATACATACAATCACGCCTTTTTCCCGTTGGGGTAGGCAGATACTACTTCTTTCCACATGCTACGATCCTGACATACCACCTTCGCTTCTTCTACTTTCATGAGCGCCTTCATACGTGCTTGCCGGTTATAGGTAGGTTACTTACTTTTCACTTGGCCTTTCTTTAAAACGTCTCCGATTTAGTCGTGATACGTTCGCCTAGGTCGGCCTCTACTAACTGGAACATTCACACGCGTCTCATAAATCTGTTTCGTCAATCTTTCTTCATCCATCCTCTATAGATGTCCAAACTATTTAGGCATTCCTTTCTCTATTTTTGTTAGATGTAATACAGATTATATTAACTAATAAAAGTACACAACGTTAGTGGTGTCATTAAAAAAAAATGTAGCTTCTAACGACTTTTTTTTATGATATAAGGTATAAGGTATATGGTCAAGCACGACGCTCGCCTGATGGCTAGCGATAACGTCTACCTATTACAGATACAGCGGCATACAAAATTCTGGACTGCCAGAATTTCGCATGTCACTGCACTGCGCCTTTAACCTTGAGACATAAGGATGTTGAGTCTCACATGTCCTGTAATTTCACTGGACACCTTGCCATTTCAACCGAAAAACATTCCTATTTCACGGCTGAAAATTAATAGGCAAAGCGGTCCCAGGCGGACTAGCAGAAGTCCTACCACTACAAACGAATGCTTATATTTAAAGTTACAATAAGCACCAAAATTACAGATTTAATTTTACTTGCAGACACATGTTGATGCGAGAAGACCTAACACAGTCCTTGATCATGATCCAGCCGATCCTCTACTCGTACAGTTTCGGCGGCCCGCCCGAGCCGGTTCTATTGGACACGTCCTCCATACAGCCTGATAGGATTCTGCTTATGGACACATTCTTCCAGATACTGATATATCATGGAGAGGTTTGTATTGAAGATTATGTGGACCTTAAATGCAATACACACTAAAACCGCCGACCCGCCGACCCGCCGACCCGCCGACACAGCTCGCGACACAACCCGGCCGATGTAATAACTTTACGTTTTAGTCTATAACTAGCCCGCCGACAAGTTCAAAGACAAGTTCAAAGTTGAGTTGCCGACATAGGTCGGCGCGTCGGGGCTTAGGTGTATATTGCGGTTTATACCATGCGATCTAAACATAAAACATTACTAATTTGAGCTTTGTTTGCTGGAGTGAGCATGATATGCTCTTATACTGCTGCAGCTGTGTCGCTGTATTTTAATCAAATTAAATTTAAAATCACAAACTGGTTCACTAAACGTAAAATATTTCTAATTTGATGTGTGTTAGCTGGAGGGAGCGAGATGCGAGATGGCTGTTGCGTCGATGTATATCGATTTGTTCGACAAAATAAATTTAAAATAACAAACTGGTACAATAGTCATTAATTTTTTTTGATGAATCGTTATTACTTTGAATTAGTTTTACAGCGCCCACGCTTTGTCGTAGCTTTCCCAGTGAAAACAATTCTAAAGCCAAAGTCCAAGTGGAAACCTTGGAATAGTATATGTGCACAAAATAAATAATAGTAAAAGTATGTGTATGTGCTAAAATTTACCTCTAGAGTACTCTTTCATAACTAACTATAATCATCTCGTTCTTTTGGATATTAATTCCAAATTGTATTACTGGTCAACTTTAAATCTTCGTTTCAAGCTTCTTAATATTCGTACAGACGATAGCGCAATGGCGTGCGCTGCGCTACCAAGACATGGCGGAGTACGAGAGCTTCTCGCAACTTCTCCGGGCGCCGATAGATGACGCGCAGGAAATATTGCAGAGTCGCTTCCCGGTGCCTAGATATATCGACACGGAACATGGCGGCTCGCAGGTAACAATAAAATTATATACACTTATCTGTTAGTTTTTTGACAGCTTTTATATAGCGTCATCATATGTCAGACAACTATCTGAAACTTTATCAGGAACCGGTAAAACTGGCCCATAGACTGGTATTATAGAGCGATACTAAAATTAGGAGCTATTTGCACGAAGTAGTGTTGTATATTCTCTGGTATGTATTTGGTTGGTTAATGAACAGCGAACAGACAGCGAATTAATTGAAATAAAAGTATTAAATTTGTAATCACCTGATGATTTTTTCTTCTTTATGAATATTTCATGTTATGTTAACCCGCTACTATGTAGTACTCAGCACTAGTCTGCGGAGATACGAACCTCCGCAGGGCTGGTTTTCAGTGCACTCCGTTGCTCGAACTCAGATGTTTGTCGAGCGTAGGATTATGTATTGGATGACAACACCGTGCTGTCATCCAGTCCACGCCTACGCACGGTCCATTCGGCATGATACGATCGACGGCGTCCTGCCAGTTGAACCATAGAATTGATGGTGTACTTAGAGCATAACTCGGCGAACTGATTAGCGACATTCTTTGTTCGTTTGTTGCATTAAATAAAACGTAGTAGTTTATCACTTTTAACAAAAGAGATTTACTTAAGTAATTGTTCTTAACTAATATACATGCTAATAGTATCTGGAGCTTCCACGCTACGAATTTCAGGCTCTTTTGTCGCCAAGATATTTTCCAACATATCATTCACCTTTTGCTGCGTCTTCAGGAATTTTTGGAAATGAGCGTCGTCATATCGCGCCTTCTTCAAATCTTGCATCGACAACTGCTGCCTCGAAGCAACCTTTAAGGGGTTATCTGTTACAGTTGATTTTACATGATGTTTTCCATGACTTTTCAATACGTTTGCTGTTTTATTTTTCTTGTCGTAGTTTCCATGATTTGTTTGACTACTTACGTTGTCTGATACATTTTGGTGCCCCTTAAAGTATTTGTGCCATTCGACCGGCTTTTTATGTTTGTTTTCATTGTTGTCATCTTTTTGCCAGAAATTGGGTCTCTCTAATTTCTTTTGATGATCCATAAAATGATTTTTCCATTCATCTGGCCTTTTCTGTTTGTGATTTGTATAATCTCTTTGCCATGTGTTGGGCTGTTCTGATCTATTTTTATAATCTTTATCGTGTTTTTGCGATTCCTCAGGTGTTATAATATTTGTTTCGTCACGGTTGTGGTAATCCCTTGGCCCTAAAGAGTTGTCTGATTTAATTTGTCTAAAATGTTTTTGCCATTCATTAATTGGTCGTACATTATTGTTTTCGTTATTTACTTCATAATCTCTTTTCCATAACTGATTGTTCTCTCTTTTTTCATGTTCTCTGAAATACTTTTGCCATTCGTTTGGTTTTTCTATACTTTTCTGATTATTTTCTGCGAAATCTCTTTTCCACAAATCGGCCGGTCTAGTCTTTTTATCGCGGTTTATTTGCCATTCCTGTGGTGTTTCCAATTGTTCATGATATCTTCCATTCTGTGCAAGTGCTGGATACTGAGGCCCGTTTCTATTGTGTGCATTATTAATTTGACGCATATATTCTTTATAAAATTGCTGAAAATCTAATGGAGGCCTAATGTTTATGTTTTGTTGTTTCTCGGCATCATTGTTTTGTGGACTTGCTCCACGTTGTGCGTATGGCTGCTCAAAATCGTAGTTCCTCTCAATACCATATTTTGGATAGTTTTCAGCCTCAGGTCTTACTAAACCAGCGGTTATTCTGTCGTCATTACGCATTGCATAATTTTGGAACATAGTTGGCTTTTTCGTGTGTCTGTTTCTTTGTTCTTCATTATATCGATCCATTGGATGCTGTGTTGTTATAACAATGTTTTGGTTCATTATTCTCACTGTTTTTGGTACTGGTATACCTATAGGTGGCACCTCCAAAGCGTCTGTTTGTATTATAGGTGGCATCAGTGGCATCATATCCATACTATTTCCGAATGTATTAGCTGGATTCATATAGTAGTTTATTTGTCTCTCGGATACTTGTTTTTCTATTGGTGCCTTGATAGCAATTCTTTGTTGTGGGTTATTTTGATACGTATTAGTTTTTTTTGCGACAGAGTTATTTATTTGAAGAAATGGTTGAGGAGCATTGACAGGTATCAACGTGGGTGCATTTGTTCCGATGTTGTGTGCAAGGTTATCAATAGGTGCTGGTGGGTATACCACATTTATTGGGTCGTGAAATTGGTTAGTAGTGACTTTCTCTGTAGATTTATACTTTATAGGTACATTTTCTGTGCTATCTTTTGCGCTTTTGAGCTGGTTCAATATTTCCATGAAATTTTGTAGAATGTTAGCTGTATCTTTGATCCTATCTTGAGCAAGATGTGAGATAGTAGTAGTCGATTGTATTTCTGCAAAATAAATACATTGTATAGAATGTTTATTAGTAATGCTACTTATAAAATTCAGTTTTACGATAAATGTTCAAAGTGGTTTGTTTGTAACCTGCTTTATTTTCTATTTGACGTTCATTTCTTAATTGTTTTAGCAGCATTTTGAAATTTTCAATAACGTCCGTAGCATTGTCTTTGTCTGGAAAATCTAGTTTCTTTGTTGTACTAAGCGTAGTACTAGTAGTAGTGGCAATAACAGTAGTGTCTTCTGAAAGAAAAAAAAATACAATATACATTGCATATCTTATATACACTGGTAGGAAATTAAACCTGCATTCAATAATTACCTGTTTTGCTATTTTCTGTAGTTGTTTCCAATGTAGATAACATTTGTTTTTGGAAGTCTTCTAAAACAGATTTCTTAACTTGCTCTGTTATTTCTTTGATTATATCACCTTGTATCGGTTTTAAATCTATTTTCGTAGTACTACTTTCTTGAGGCATGTTTATTCGTGTAGTTCCTAAATTGTTTTTATAGTACTGTTTTGGGTCTGTATTCGGTGGAATTTGCATGTTCAGATATGTTTGTCTCAAGAGCGCGTTTATGTAGCCGATTGAATTATCATTATTTTCCTTAGGATTTTGCCTCTGAGGATATTCTGCTTCAATCTTGCCATTGACTGCTGATATGTGACTCATCAACTCTTTATAATTATTGTTATTATTTTCTACAATTTTCAGCACTTGTTGGGATATTGTATCAATATTTATTTCTGTTGTTGGTTTCGAAGTTGTAGATTTTTGTTTTGCTGATATATAATCATCAATAATTTTTTTGATATCCTCCAATTCTTTAGGTGATTCGTGGAAAAGAATAGTTTTGCTAAGATTTGTTGGCACTTCGACAATATTACTCCTCGTCACTTTGGTACTTATTTTCTCGTCTTCTGGTTTCACTTTGTTGATATATTTCATCAGGTTCATGGCGTTATCAATGCTATAGAGCATTGAAACCTTTTCATTCTCATATTTAAATCCATTTTGGCCATATTTTAAATCAAATATGTTTTTTATAGTGTTACCACTATTAGGCTTAAATTCATTAGCAATTGTATTAATTGTCGTAATATTAAAATGTTCTGGTGTCGCTTGCAATTCATATTGTGTGTCTGAAATAAATTGTGTTTTATGAATATTACGTAACTTAAACACTTACACGTGGAAAATGTTCAACATTAAACATTTATGCCTTCAACTTCAATGTTAAAAAGTAAATCTTACTTATCGCCTGTTCCACGGCAGGTGTTGAAAGATGTATAAGAGCCTTTTCCAAGTTTGCCTTCAATACACACTTTTCAATATTTTTCCTAAAAATACAAGCACAGTCTATTGTAACAGGCTAATCGTAATCAAAATTAATAAAGTAATCGTATTCAAAACCACACTAATTACAAAGAAACACTCACTCATTGTTCATATCGTCGACGTTAATATTGTGCTGCTCGAGTTTTTTTAAAAGCACATCATCCATATCCCCCTTTTTCAATCCACTCAAAAGCAGTACACACATTATGTCTGAAAAAATTAAAATTTTATTCCCGTATCTTGTATTTTTTAAACAAAATATTAATGTTTGGAGTGACCTTAAAATATAGTTTTATCTGGTCTATACTTTGTGACTGACCGTCAAACTCTGCTTTAATTTCTGTTTGAAACGTACATGTTATGGCGATAACGACCGGTAGAGCACGCCACCACATATTGACGTTATCGCTTTACGGCTTTAACTTTACATTGTTTTGTTTGTAAGCACCTTTTGAAATCTCACTTGATAAGGTGTCGCTTCGTGAATGACGGCCGATTGAGGAAATGGATTTGATTGTACCTTGTTTATGGTTCAATGTTTATCCTACTTCCTACTTAATATTATAAATGCGAAATGTAAAATTATGTTAAGAGTTAAATTTGATTAGACAAAGTTCTCACGCTACCCTCGGGTTGCGTGGGGACCTGGTTCCGAGGGTATTCATCGGCTCACGTTAGTACGTGCGGGTGTTGAAGGGCCAGGGGATTTGTGGAATAACCCCATTTCTTGACCGTGGTAGACTGCCCGACAGGGTTAATACTAGAAAGCTGTAATTTTGTAGGGGTATGTATATACATTACACCGACAAAGTGGTGAAATAACATTTTGAAATATATTTTTTTTTAGGGTAGCTCCCCTACATGAGAAGTGGGGATGAATTTTTTTTCATCGTCTACCCCATCGTGTGGTGTATCGTTGAATATGTCTTTAAAAATGACTTAAGGGTTGCTAATACCATTTTTCGATTGAATGCTCCATTAACAAATATTACACTTTAAAGTGCATATTTTTGTTCCAGAAGGGCGTCCCCCCCCCCCCCCCCCTCTAAAAGCTAAACTGCTAGCTTGAAAAATCTGGAAAAATTAGTGATAATAGTGCATTTCATGAACTTTAAAGGAAAACTATAGCGGTTAAGATAACTTTATTAGTTTAGCAGTAATAGTCGTTGAACTTGGGTGTTGGATAATTTTGTACCAAATGCAAAATCCTTAGAATAAATCCTTTAAAGTGACAAAGACCTAGTTACCAAGTACCTAGTTGCTTGTTTATAACGGGTAAAGAATTCCATTGAATAACGTGTAATATTAATCGTTTTATCATAAATTTTTTATCATGTTTCAGGCTCGATTTTTGCTGTCGAAGGTGAATCCATCGCAGACGCATAACAATATGTATGCGTACGGTGGGGTACGTATCTACTACATATATTTGCTGTCAAACTCTTTTTGACATTTTGCCTTTAGATAGTTCTAGTACATTCTATAGCTAATTCATAATTTAAGACTTGTCAATAAAACTAAATTGTTAGGTAGTGTACACAATACTTAAAAAAATATTCAGAGATATGTCCGTGTGCAACATAGGTATCGTAATTTCAAATACCTATGTGTAGGTGGTTTGATTTGACAGTACAGAGCTTGAGTTCCGACTTCGTCTGTCAAAATATGCTCTGTATATTTAAATTTCAAGTATTTTTAATATTACAAAGTATATATTTTGTAATAGCAGTTTATGAAACTGTTGCATAATGAAGGTATTAAAACACTATGTGCTTAAAATTTAATAGTATCACACGAGTGAATGAATACCTAGTTATGTACAGTTTTACACACTACTTATCTACACTCATGCTATAGTTGCACCTATTCAAATAAGAACAAGTTAGCAACAAGTTAGCTAAACAAACACAACAATTGCTCCGTAACTTAACCGTAAGGTCAACCGAGCATGCGCCAAGTAAACCCGCGCAAACATGCGCCCCAGTACGTTCCCCATAAACAAAGATAAAAATCGAACTGAAAAATTAGTCGATCTAAAGTGTACTATAACAGGAAAAAAGTTATTTTATAACATTGTTTTGGTATGACATCTGTATACTAATAATATAATATATAATGATACATTTAAAAAGAAGAAACGAAATTAGGAAGTTTCATTAAACTTCTTAATTTTATTTCAGTTGTACATGCATACAGTCTGTCATTATGCTACTATTTTTAATTCATAATCAGAACTTTACGACATGAGTGTAGTTAAAACTCTTTTTAACCGACTTCACAAAAAGGAGGAGGTTCTCAATTCGTCGAAATCTTCTTTTTTTTTATGTACGTTCACCGATTACTCGAAGATGCCTGAACCGATTTGGAAAATTATTTTTTTTGTTTCAAAGGGCACCCTTCCGAGGTGGTCCCATTTAAATTTTAACGAAATCGGTCGAGCGCTTTTTAACATATCACCATGCATTTATATATCTCGATGACATGCTACTTACTGCTGGCTAGTTTGACTAGCGCGACGTTTGAATTGAAGTTTTATAGTTAAATTGATCTTTAATTATTGTCCTCTAAATACTATTATTCAGAAATAGAAAGTAGTAAACTTAAGTAGTACGCATATAATGCTAATATAATTCAAGCCTTACTGATTCTGCTAAAATAATATTTTTATTGTTTTTTTCAATAATTGCATGGTGTGATACCCTTTTGTTGCAGGTGGTCAGTCGATAACAATGCCTAATATTTTACAGCTACATTCTAAGTATTCTACATTAGTGCTAAACATTATTTACATGATACAAACCCACGTTAACTTTACGATAAAGTTTATCGAATTTATTCAAAGAAAAAATATATAAATTTGAGACCCGGTTTACGCCAAAGCAGAGGAAAGTGGTAATTGTGTCAAGAACCAAACGGTAGATTTTGCGGCGTGATTTGACAGCGTGGCGAAATACTATTAGTTGCAATATCTCCTCTCCTCTCCGCTTTGGTGGAGTTCGGACCTGATGCTGGTGTTTAAGCGTAGTTTACATTAGTCCAGTAAGCGACCGAGTTGAGTACCGAGCGATAAAAAGCAGGCTTGACTTGGACAACTTTTAAAAAAATATTTTATAGGAGCGTTTGACCACTATTTCGCCTGATGGTAAGTGATAAAGTGGTCGTACATGGTGCACACGCTAGGCCTAGAATACTCTGATGTCAATACTAATTTAAACGAAAGGGCAAGTAAACATGGGCCGAGTAGGTACTTACTGAGCGAGTTGAGAGGTCTCGCGCAGAGCGTAGTTGCTCGGCCGAGTCGTTCTCCCACCACCTTTTTTTCTCGACTCGGTCCGCCTACTCGCCCTGTGCTAACCGTCGACTTATCCCGATTAGGTCTTGCCGATCCACCATTTTTCAACTCATCCACTGGGCCCAGTACATTTACCAGAGGTTACTGGGCCCAGTTTGCTAGGCCGAGCTGCTGGCGTAATGTAAACCTAGCTTTAGTATCGACATAGATATTTATCTATATTTAGGACTGGACTTATCGATACTAAACTTAACAGCATTTATTTATTTAGAATCGATATTTCATAACGAAAAAATTAACGTTGTTTGCTCTAGCAGCTGATAGATGTGTTCTGTGAAGTACTAGACTTTGTTATCGTATCATATACCATCTAGATATAATAAAATGAGCCATCGAAGCATGGTGTGATCTTGAATTGTTTTTTTTTGTTTGTTTCATCATTGTTATGGCGAAAACCAGGCGATGCCGATACCATCTGCGGTAGAGTTTCCCTTTTTTATCTACGACAATTTGGTGTTGGGTGATTTAACGCTTTATTTATGTTTGTGCGCGTCTAACCTGATTTACAATGATTAAGCTTACCTACGCATAATTTTCCACAAGGCATTTTGAATGAATACTTTCCCCATGCTTTAACTGATCTGCTTGCATGACTTTTGATGCATGTTTGTTAATAATACAATTGTCTCTGTCTTACATAACTGGGTTTATTTATGTAATGTGTAAGTGTATAAGATTAGAAGATTGACGGGTCCTATTGATCTAAGAAAATCGCACAGGTTTGTTTACCAAATTCTCTGTCTATTGTGTACCGATTTTCAAAATTCTTTAATTCGAAAGTGTACACTCCCGAGCTGGTCCCATTGGAAATTCATCGAGATCTGATGAGTTCTCTAGAGATATGGAGATAAATACCTCAGCTACTGAAAATGACTAGCGCGGCATCTGAAGTCGTTTTTTTTAAACAATCTTAATTTATAACCATCAGATGAGATCGTATTAGTTTGTGATTAATTTGTGGATGTGTCTAAAGTGTGATTTATAATTATGGGTGGCACCAACTTCTTCTTTTCGATGAGTGGGTTATTTTCGTAACAAGTCTATATCTGTGTTCTTGATGTGTAGATCAGTTACCGTTTATATTTATACCTTTTATAAAATTTAACAGGTAGGTTTAATGCTCACTGGTGAGAAATTTAAATGGCTTTAATCCAGAGCGGTGGGTTATAATTTCAAGGTCAAAGGAATTCAAAATTCAAGGAAAAAGGAAATTAATCTAGTGGCCCTTTGTCACTCTTAACTACTTCGAGCACTCGGCTGAAGATACCATTATGCTCTTTCATGTACATTTACACCAGTGTCATTATGACGCCACAGCTATATTAGTCTTACTGGTAACGGGGGTATTTTTTGAGGCTCTATGCTTAACCTTTTGAGCGCCACGCTACAAACGCACTCTGTATGCCAAGAGGTACGGTTTTTGTCATCTGCAGAGGACGCTTGGCGTACAGGGCCCGCCAGTGCTTGTCACGTATATGTGACTTGGCGCTCAAAAGGTTAAGCACATTTCACAGTGATGACAGCGGCCGGTAGCGTCTAGTTCGAAAAGTAATCAGACAGTAACCAAAACAAAAGGTAGTCGGTAGTCCACGCTATCGCGCGGTTTTCTCGAGTCTTACAAGTGATAGTAAAGGTCGCGTCATGTAAAAAGAACGGCGTTCAAGCTGCCCGTTAGGCAATTTATCGGTTTATTTGGTGGTATGAGAATAGCACGGGGCGGGCGGATCACTTGTCGGTGCGCTATTGGTTCGTCAGTCGACATTTGCTTTCTCGCGCTGTCTTCACATTCGTGCGCGAGTGTACCCACCCATGCGCAAACATACCCCCTCCACTCTCTTCCAGCGTTCTGTATACGTGACGCGTATTATAATGAAGATTAAGTTTAAAATTACTTGACACTGAGGGCCCGTTTCACTGGTCCCTGATAATGTCTCAGATAGTTATCTGACAGATGACGCTATATCAAAAATCTGTTAATTAGTTCCTAATAGGGCTATCAGAAACCGGTGACTGGCCCTGAAAGTTCTCTCCGCTTCGCTGCCGACCACTGCTGCAACGGTGTGACTTGAGGCTTATGGTTTGGTGAAGGTGTCTACTTTATACCTATTTTAAATACCGTACTAATATTGTACTTTCCAAACAGGACGGCGGAGCTCCCGTGCTGACAGATGACGTCTCGCTGCAAGTCTTCATGGAACATCTGAAGAAGCTTGCTGTCTCCTCCACCGCTTAGTATTGAGTATGAGCGTACTGAGGAACTTAGTACATTGGGATAACGTTGTTTTTTGTGTAACTGTTGCGGTTGAATTTGAATCTTATCGAGGAAAAGTAATTTTAGCTGGATTGTTAATTCACATTAATTTCTGACCAAAGGTTACTTTTTAGAGCGAATGGTAACCGTTTAAAGCAGGTATACAAATTTAAAAAATACAATTCTATTATAGTTCAAGAGATCTTTTTCAGAGCCAGTTGGCTCAACCGATCTATTTTTAAATTTGGTACACTTTAGTCAATAATATCAAAAATAACGTAGACCACATTATATCCTTGATAAAGTGGACAAACCCGCGGGGCCTAGCTAGTTATCATATTAAACAGTTTAGGGGCAGCATTTTCTATTTCTAGGTTCCTTCAATACGCCCATAGTAAAATGTTTTCCTTGCAATAAGCTTTAGGTTATAATTTTGTATGTGTAAAATAATAATGGAATTATGTTTACTAAATGTTCACTTATTAGCTATATTAAATATGAAATGATTTATATTAACTTGTTGTTTTATTTATAAATCTAGTGGTTCCTGTCCTGTATCTTATAATATTTTATAGCACAGTGTGACTTAAACCCGCACTTTACGCACGCTTTTCCGTGACTTAAGAGGATTATAGAGCGCGTGCGTGTCCATACAAATAGAAAAGCTTTTTTCTATCTCTTAATATCGTCCGATTTCGATGATTCTTTCTTTCATGTAATCATCACACTATTTTCTAGGATTAAACGTCTTTTTTATTTCAGTTGTTTAAATAACTTGTAAGTTATTTAGTTTGTAAGTTACAAAGTTGTAAGCATCTAAAATAGTCATGTTTTTACGCTGAACCTATGACTTTTTAAATTTAATACTTTCCATAAACTATTTTTTTTTTGAGAATACCAAAACATAGAAGCATATAATAGATTCTATTTAAGCGATTGACATCAATAAAAAAATCATTTTGTTACAATTTTGGGTGTGAAAAAGCTTTGAGCTTTTTCCCGAAAGGTAAATTTTATCAAAAAATGTACCTATAAATCTCCTGAGCAGCAACTCTCTCTATCGGAGACAGGGGGTCGGGGGGAGGTCTCCTTACATATACAAGCAATAGGGATGCTCACGATTATATCGACACTAGAGATGGGAAAGTAAACAATATCGTTATCGATATTATTTGCCAAATCTTCCAATTATGATTGGTATAATTATCAATTTGTTCAACCACCTAATATTTTCCCGTTTTGTTGTCTATTATATTTATGTAATTCGCGTACCTAATGCGCAACTAAACGGCGGCAGATTATACAGAAGACCGAAGAGTACAATCGGCCCCTGTGCTTAGCATTGGTGGACTATGACAAGGCTTTCGACTCAATCTAAACCTGGTCCATTCTGGAGTCTTTGCAGCGTTGCCAAGTCTACTGGCGATATATCGAAGTGATGAGATGTCTGTGTATTGCCGCAACGATGACTGTACAAGTACAGAACCAGCGAACTACAGATATGCACGTCATATCCCCGAAACTATTCACTAACGCCTTGAAGGATATGTCTAGGACGCTGGACTGGAAAGATTATGGCATTAACATCAACGGCAAGTACATCTCTTACTAACGATTCTTAGATGAAATTGTCATTATGTCAGAGACGTTGCAGGACCTACAAAGAATGTTGAATGGCCTAGCTGATTCTTCTCGTCGCATCGGTCTCCAGATTAATTTGGATAAAACCAAAGTCATGTTCAATGAGGACGTTGTTCCGCCACCGATTGCCGTATTCCGTAGCCGTGGAATCCCAATGGAAGTTGTTACGCAATATGTTTACCTAGGGCAGACGCTCCAACTAGACAAACACAACTTCGAGAAGGAAATCCAGAGAAGAATTCAGCTAAGATGGGCAGCATTCGGAAACCTCCGTCGAGTCTTCTCGTCGCCTATACCGCAGTGTCTAAAGACAAAGGTCTTTAACGTGACGTGACACTCACAATTCGACTGGTTCACCAATTTAAAGTCGCTCAGCGAGCTAGGCTCGGTATTTCTCTGCGGGAACGAATCCCGAACGAAGTAATTCGCCAGATAACTAAAGTTATCGACATAGCTCAACGGATTAGTAAACTGAAGTGGCAGTAGGCTGGTCATATCTGCCGCAGGACTGATAATCGTTGGGGTAGACTTGTCCTAGAGCGGAGACCACGAATCGGCAAACGTATCGCAGGACGTCCTGTGACCAGGTGAAGCGACGATATACGCAAAGCGGTGGGCAGTGACTGGAAAAGAAGAGCCGAAGATCGGGCTCAGCGGCGCATCTTGGGAGAGGCCTACGTCCAAAATGACGCCAGATGATGATGATGATGACGATGCGTACCTATTTATAAATACTCATAGAAATTACTTAGTGAACAAACGGGAAGTCTGCGATTAAAAGATTACGTTTTCAATACCATTTCGATAATCCATTACCATTCCATAATAGTGGCATGTAGTATAAAAAGTGTCTATACAATATCTGTCAGAACGTACCCTATAGGTTTTAGACCCAAAACTATACTACTGTAAAGACTATATAGGGTACTTTCTGTTGACCTAGAATTGTAAATTTTGGTTGAAAGCAAAGTCCTTACAGCACAAGTAAGGGGAAAATTCAGAAAAATATAAAGTTGAAAATTTGGGTAAATTTTGGTACTTACAAGTTTCCGCGAAAAACTAAATTTGCCGATATATTTTTATCGTGTTGACTCTGGACCTAGATTTTTATACACCTAATAAGGACTATAGACCTTAGTATCTGGTATGAATTTCAACTTGCTCGGTCCACCCGTTCCTGAGAAAATCGGTGGTGACACGAACAGAGAGACGGACAAGAAAGTGATCTTATAAGGGTTCCTTCCTTTACCTTTTGAGGTACGAAACCCTAAAAAACATACAGGCGAATTGACCACCTCCTTTTTTAAGTCAAGTAAGAAAAAGCTAATTTACTGTTTAAGATGCTGGACTGGAAAGATTGTGGCATTAACATCAACGGCAAATACAATCTCTCAGTTACGATTCGCAGATGACATCGTCATTATGGCAGAGACGCTGCAGGACCTACAAAGAATGTTGAATGGCCTAGCTGATTCTTCTCGTCGCATCGGTCTCCGGATGAATTTGGATAAATCCAAAGTCATGTACAACGAGCACGTTGTTCCAGAACCGATTGCCGTATTTGGAATCCCACTCGAAGTTGTCACTAAGTATGTTTACCTAGGGCAGACGCTCCAACTGGGCAAACACAACTTCGAGAAGGAAATTCAGAGAAGAATTCAGCTGGGCTGGGCAGCATTCGGAAAACTCCGTCGTCTTCTCGTCGCCTATACCGTAGTGTCTAAAGACAAAAGTCTTTAACCAGTGCGTCCTACCTGTGATGACATACGGAGCCGAGACGTGGACACTCACAGTTAGACTGGTCCACCAATTTAAAGTCGCTCAGCGAGCTATGGAGAGAGCTTTGCTCGGTGTTTCTCTGCGGAATCGAATCCGGAACGAAGTAATTCGCCAAAGAACTAAAATGATCGACATAGCTCAACGGATTAGCAAACTGAAGTGGCAGTGGGCTGGTCATATCTGCCGTAGGACCGATAACCGTTTCCTGGACGGCGGCGTGCGTGCTGGCCAGTGATCCCCCCTGGGAGCTCCAAGCGGAGATCCTCGCCGAAGTTTACCACTTCGGAGGAGATCCCGAGGAGAGCCCCCAGCGTGGGAGGAGGTTGCACGCATGCATAGGCAGGCGCAGGGCGCCCTGTTGCGGCGGTGGACGGAGGACCTGGCCCCACCGGTCCCTGGACAGTGGACGGTGGATGCGGTTAGGCCGGTCCTTCGGAGGTGGGTGAAGCGGCGGTTCGGGTCGCTGACCTTCCGATTGGTGCAGTTGCTTTCCGGACATGGATGTTTCGGTAAGTACCTGCACCAAATCGCGAGACGGGAGGCGACCCCTGCCTGCCACGAGTGTGGAGCGCCAGAGGATACGGCGCTCCACACGCTGGGGGCGTGTGCCGCATGGAGCCCGCAGCGGCACACGCTTTCAGCGGTCATAGGGCAGGATCTCACTGCCGAGCGTGGTAAACGCCATGCTCGACAGTGAGAGATCGTGGCAGGCGGTGGTCTCCTTCTGCGAAAATGTGATGACGCAGAAGGAGACCGCGGAACGGGCCAGAGAGGACGACGCCTCTTCTGACCCGATCCGACGCAGACGTACGGGGGGAAGGAGGAGGCGGTTTGCCCGCCTCCTCTCCCCGCACTCATGGTGAGGTCACTGGCCGAAGGTCGGGGGACTTTCGGCCGGCTTGCACGACCCCACACGTCTGTGGGGTGGCCTTGGTGAGCAAGGTCACCCCTCCTTGTGCCGGGGCCTGGAATTTTGATCCAGGCCTACCGCCGGGACAAGATGGCGAATACTAGCGCGGCCCCATTTTGCCCCATCTCGGCGGAGGACTGCTCACCCCAGATTTTTAGTGGGTATACTGCCCTTCTGGCAGTGACTCCCACATAACCATCTCGCTCCCCCGGGCGAGTGGTATCCATAAAGGATTTTCCTGGGTAAAAAAAAAAAAAAAAAAAAAGGACCGATAACCGTTGGGGTAGGCTGGTTCTAGAGTGGAGACCGCGAATCGGTAAACGTAGCGTAGGACGCCCTGTGAGCAGGTGCAGCGACGACATTCGCAAAGCGGTGGGCAGTGACTGGAAACAAAGAGCCGAAGATCGGGCTCAGTGGCGTGACTTGGGAGAGGCCTATGTCCAGCAGTGGACTGGATACCGGCTAATTATGATGCTGAATTTACTATTACAAACTAATTATTTGCGGTTGGTTCATAAACAGTGTCTAGGCATTGAACTGCAAAGTTAAGTTTGTTTTGACGAGTTTGTACAAAAGCCTCGGTTGCGCGAGGCAACTTGCACTTGACCGGTTTTTTGTTTCATTACGAGTATGATTAGTACCTAGGTACTAATCATACTAGTAATTACCTCTACTCGTAACAAAAATTACCTAATTGGGTTTTTTAATAGTGCCAGATGTATCAACCCTTTACCATAACTTACTTACAAACGTACAAACCTACAACTATACTACAAAACTAAACATAAAATCATGATATCTTCGTAAATGTCCCAAATCATATCTCGTAAGGCAAACAATGTAACAACTCTCGGCGAAGCGGCAGCCTTTGTAATATCACCGACTGGCCACAGCATGCGCCGACTGCGGGCGGTGACTACCGAGTACCGAGGCAGTTTAGATGTGTGCGCGAGCACAAGCACAGCAAGTAGAAGCTTACGGCAAAGCACTACTATTTATTCTTTGACGCGGCTGCGGGGGATGCTGAGATAGCAATACGTTTGCCAAATACCTACAACGCGAAAACATGTTCGGTCAGTTATTCTCTTAAATAGACGATTATTGCACACGCTTAGCAATAATAATAACTACACGGCGTGCAATAATCTTCTATTTGACGGAAAAGCGTAGCAAGCGTAAAGTGCGGGTTTATATCACACTGACAGCTATAAAATAATATCGATGACTTAAGTTGTCTATTATTGCACGGCGTAACACCCTCGCAGCGCTCGGATGCTAACTTCACGGCGTGCAATAATATACTACTTAAGTCACACGTATCGTAATCTAATATATAAAATTCTCGTGTCACAGTTTTCGTTGCCATACTCCTCCGAAACGGCTTGACCGATTTTGATGACATTTTTTGTGCTTATCCGGTATCTATGAGAATCGGCCATCTTCTATTTTTCATCCCCCTAAATGTTAGGGGTAGTCCACCCCTAAATTTTTATTTTATTTTTTAGACAACATTTTTAATTTCTATTTTTTTATGATACAACATACAAAAATACATACAATCCTCAATTTTCACCCTTCTACGATCAACCCTTATTTTTTAATAGCCATTTATTTATATGGCAAAACAACGTTTGCCGGGTCAGCTAGTATACTATAAATGAAACACAGAATTATTAAAATAAATATATTCACATTTTCTACAGAAATTACAATGTTTTATAAGAGCAAAAAGTTTAATTTGTTATCATAATTAAGAATATATCACAAAAAATCATAAAGAAACTTAAAAATGCAAACTTTCCCGGAATGTTTTGCCAATTCTTAAAACATTTGTAAGCTTTAATGTGTATAAATAAAAAGATTTTTGGTATATTACACAGCCCGAAATGGGAAAAACTGTTGAAACGCATTTAACAAAAGACCTTGTTTGTACCCATGTACTTACTTTACAGTTACTGCAATAAAGAACATTATATTCTATTACATTTGAAGAGAATGTAAGCTGTATGTATGTAGATCCATTACAGAGAACTATACAAATAAAAAAGTAACTTCCCGACTATGATTTTAAACTTAATAACTGTCCATAAAAGTTTTAAACATCAAAATAATAAAATAGCAAAGAATATAAGTAAAATAATGTATGTTAACAATAGTACTAAAATTATATTCGTTTTTAGGGTTCCGTACCCAAAGGGTAAAACGGGACCCCCGCTGTCCGTCTGTCACCAGGCTATTAGCCGTGCTCATTAACCGTGGTAGTTAGACAGTTGAAATTTTCACAGATGGTCTATTTCTGTTACCGCTAGAACAACAAATACTAAAAACAAAATAAAGTTAAAAATTAAAGGAGGTCCCCATACAAAAACCGTGTTTTTAAACGCCATCTAATTAGTTTCGGCAAAATGACATATGGCGCTAATAAACGAGCCCCGTTTTTCTAGATCGCGACCAAACCAAATATTCTTGGTAATATAAATTAATCATATATATGAGGTTAAAACTCTGTTATGTTTCGTATTGTAAGGAACCCTCCCTAAGTGTGCGATAAGAAACGCGATGCTGACTCGCACTTAGCCAGTTTTATTTGTGTACAATTCGACATAAGTAATTAACTAATTTCTTGTCGAGTACTTACAATTTGGTTGCCAGAATGGGAATTGTATTTAAAAAACAACTATTCAAACTCTCATACATCTAGTTGGAGGGTTGTATAGTTTTTCTGAAAATACGTACAATTATACCATTATCGGAGCATTATACGATCAATCGCAATTTTTTATAGATAAAATTACAGTTCGACCGATGTGTTAAATCGAAAAGCTTGTCATTTTATTCGAAACTTGACTTGCAAATCAAATACCGAGCATATTATTGTTAAGTTGCCTAGAATTACACAATTTTAACTATAATTGCGTCGTGCTTATCCAGTTACCCTCCATGAAAAAACATATACATAACTAATAGTATAATTTACATTTATTACATAATTAGAGATAGCCGGCAGTAAAGCTGCGATGTTCATAAGGCATAGTACAAACTGTGGTTCAGGGATGAACTGCATTAATACAGGCAGGTAGTTTCATTTCTATACACCTCATTCATACGCACCCTCAGATTATATAATTTATTAAATTGATAAAATAAAAAAACTATAAATCGCAACACATCACTTGGACCTGCGCAATGATTTTAGGCTAAGCGTGCATCACGATTTTATTCGTTGCTTAAATAAATCGCAATATTACTACTCTATTATTTATTTTGTGCTATTACATACAAAATATACGGAAGATTTTCATCCACTGTCCGCGGACTCTATTCCATTGGCGTTGTTCACAGACTGACGAATAAACACAGTAGCGTGCCCACAGCCTTTATGCAGCAAATAAAAAAAATATAATCAATCCAGGGCGTTTCTCCGGTTCCTGATAATGCGTTAAGACAGTTATCTTTCACATGACGCCATATAAAAGCTGTCAATTCTTCAAATTAGCGCTATCAGGAACCTGTGAAACTGGCCCTCATCCTCATCGAAATCAATAAGAATACAATTACTACATCAGCATCTGACACCATATAACAGACCCTTTAATGACAATTTCAATAATTTCTAATAATTCTTAATCGCTTCTTGGTCCAAGTTTTGTTGCACGCAATATAATTATAAACAGTATGCAACTGAACATTGGGTATATTTCTTTTGATATGTGCTAACCGAAATAGACTGACCTAATCCAACTTGTATTGAATACCTTTCTTTGGCAAGCTCGAACTGATATCATCAGCACCTTAAATCTTAACGATTAAGATATCGCTTTAGCGATAATATTGCACTATGTGGTTCATTATCCACTTATGCAACTTATATAATTTCTTGCACAAATCACATTGTACCTAAGATACAGGTCTCGGCCTCGAGCCTAGTTTGGACTTAGCGGTTTTTTAAATCTTGTCCACATTATCCCACAATATTACATTATTACAAAACAAAGTTCAAAGTTCTAAACTAGACAGCCCTTACATCAATCACTGTTGTAGTTTACACATTGTGCAGTGTTTGAGTATACAACTCAAATCAAACTCATAGGTCTTAATTAAATTAAATTAGATAATTAAATGAATGTCGCTTGAAATTAATGATAATAATTTAACTAATTTCTATTTAACTTTAACAAAAAAAGAGCTCATAACATGCCTGTTACTGCTATTATTAGTTTTATGGTACAACTGTACACATATTTTTGTATTCGTTTTTATTAACTCTCGACTTCATTTTTTTTTTCTTTTTTTATACCGAACTGGGTAGCACTTGCTCACTATCTCACCTGATGTTAAGTGATGATGCGATCGATGATGGAGCGTGCTTACCCAGAAGATGCCTATTCACTCGCGATTTGAAGACCCCCATATTGTACTTAACCGGAAACACAGACTCAGGCAGAGTATTTCATTCTTTGGCGGTTCGTATGATGAACGAAGAAGCAAATCGCTTCGTTCGGGTAAATGGTATATCTACCATAAATCGATGGCGCCTTTTAGTGTCTCTGGATGTCCGATTATAAAATGGGGATGGTCTTCATATTTACAATAAATACAAATACAATGTAATATCAAAATATACAACGTTTTTGACAATATTAATGATCTATAACCAAGGACATCACTGCTAAAAACCTATTAAAGAGCTTTTGTAACTGGATAGAAGTGTAGGTATTGAGTGAAGTAACAATAATAAATATATAAAGGGACTAAGGGGATGTTTTTATAGTTGAAAATCCTTCATTCTGTGCTTACTTAGTTTTAAAATTGTCTAAAGGTGCCTACATACTGACCAAATGCTAATCAACATAGAACTATCGAATGCCTTCTATTCTAAAAATATCTCTCGGACAGATAAAGATATAAGAGCATAATATAGCTGATCTTTAATGTGCTTACAGCCGTTTTATACTATATATAGACGATAAGACCATACTACGATCCTTTCGTGACAAAAGTATACTATTATACAGGACATTAAATTTGATTGTGCAGAGTCTCGTCAAATCCTTGTTCACCAAGATGCTTGCTTCTAAAAACGTTATGACTAAAATATTTCAACTAATAGCGCGTGTAGTATTTTATTAATAATATTATACTAATTTAAAGTAAACACCTGTGTTTTATTTTCCGAATACCATATCGACCCACTTTGACTTACATTTAATAACTTAATAGAGAATACAGAGTGCAACCAAAGCTAAAAAAATCAACAACTATACAACTTAGGTCATAGATATAACAAGATGGAATCCATTCTATAAAGATACTTTGCATATTTTAGCTACTTTTGTGGTTAGATTAATATCTACATTTGGGAACAATATTAAGGGCAGATCCACGGTCACACATCGACAGTTTGGAAACAACAGAAACACACACTAAACGTGAGAAACACGGTAAATAGTAACAACGCGTGTTGCTGTGGGCAGACCATTCCATAAACTTACCAGAATGACTTACTTATATTTGCCGGTGCCTGGAAGAGATCGCTGTTTAGCGATACGGCCGCCGATTGTACAGTTAGTTTTTTAAGTGTTTGTAAATACCTATCTCTGTATTCTTATGTGCAATCAAGTGTTAATCTATCTATCTATCTATATTTTATAGATGTCAATGTCATATTAAATTTCAGTTTGTCTTTTCGGGCTTTTTCTTGTAAATATACCTACTGTACACTGGCCATTCTTTTGACACTGGCAGAAAAACGCCAAGCAGCATTTATAAGCCATAAGAAGAAGAAGAATCAAAATCATCATACGGCCCGAAGCCCATCTTGTTTCTATGACACAAGCTTAAAAACTACACCACAACATTTAATTAATACAGTCCCATGAAGATTTATCTCTTATTAAAAAGGCCGTAGACTAACATCACCAAAACAGCTGTTAATATGTACGTTAGGCAATCGGTTCAGGAGCGCTGAGGTCAGTTTAGGAACCGAATGGACATCTTCTGTTCTACATCGGTTCGTTCTAAGGCTCCGCAGAACTCCTCGAAGGAGATCATCTGGTCGTTGTTGGTGTCAGCTTCGAGGATGGTGCGCTCTGCAATGCTGGTCAGCTGCTCTTCACTGTAAAGTTGGGAGTTGTTTATACATTGTGAATTATTGATATTGGTTAGATCGCTGCAAAGCAATGTAATTTGTTAATGTTTAGACTATTTTAGAAAAGATGGTAAAAATGTGTGAGGAAACTCTTAGTCTAGTTAACTAAAAATTAAACCTAAATGAGCTGATTTTCTTTTTTCTACTTTTTAGGGTTCCGTACCTCAAAAGGTAAAAAAGGAACCCTTATAAGATCACTTTCTTGTCCGTCTAGCTGTCTGTCTGTCTGTCCATGTGTCACCACCGATTTTCTCAGGAAAGGGTGGACCTAGCAAGTTGAAATTTAGTCTATAGTCCCTATTAGGTGTATAAAAATCAAGGTTCTAATGTAACGAGGTATTTCGACTCGCTACATATTTTTCTTTTGGAAGCACATTTCAGCTTCTAAGACTGACAAAATTACCTTTTGTTTTTAAATAATTTAGAACATTTTCGTATTTAGTCATTTTTAGTCGATTTTAAATAATCGAGTTACTACTTGGTCTGTGCATCATTCAATATCCCATAGACAATATTTAAAAAAAAATATATTTGACATCTGTCAACTCTCTACGAAAGGCTTCACTTTTCTTTTCTGTCCATTTGGAGATAGACCATTTTTTCTTGGTTTGTTATAATCCAAGTTAATCCTGGAAATATCCATGATTATTTTAAACTTTTAGTGCCGCTGAATGGCCAAAACTTGTTTTACTATGTACTAAGCACATAATTTTGCGCCTTTGGCGCTGTTTTGTTTGACGTTGTTTGATGTTGTTTTGCTTGACGCTGTTTGGTTTAGAAGAGAAGTTTTTACAATATGCCGATTAGTTAAGGCAGTTTTTATTGCCAACTATGCATTCGCCTTGGGTTCCCCCCATGGTTCTCTTTTACCCGACGGAATGACCGATGTTTTATCGCGATGCCACGCTGTCGATCTTCGCCGGACACTACAGCTAAGCTGAACTAACATTTATTTTTTATTACCCTTAAAAACTTTAATAACATATTAGCAAGATGCAAGAAAGACAACAGTAAGAAATAACCAAATTTCAGTAGTAAAATGTAAAATAAATTAACCTAAAAAAGTAACGAAAACCGAATGGTATTTATAGTCAAATGTTTAGACCTAGTATTGCGGCTTTAACTAAGTAATGTGTAACTCACTTTGGAGGTAAGGGACGATTCAAGTATTAAAATTTATCATACATTCCCAAAACAGTGTTATTATTTGCCTGTCCCCCGGACCGAGATTAAAAGTCTTAATGAAACCGCTGATTATCCTGGTACGTTTTTAGATTTTGGTAGAACAAGGGCGCTCGATATTCATAAATACTGTCTACCTAACATTAATTTTTAGCTTTTTATACTTTATAACCTTTCTGTTACAACTAGTAGTAGCAAGCTTAATTTATAACACAACCTTTTTTTATTACACTAAGTCAACACAATAAAATGATATGGGCAAATTTAGATTTTCGCGAAAACTTGTAAGTACCAAAATTTACCTTATTTTCATCTTTTTTTATTTTTCAGAATTTTGCCTTTACCTGTGCTGTAAGACCTTGCTTTTGACCAAAATTGACAATTCTAGGTCAACCGGAAGTACCCTATAGGTTTTGGGTCTTATTGCAGATACTGACAATGTCTTTTTTGTGTTGTGAATAAGGTTGACTTATCAGGATAGAAAAGGTGCTGTGCAAGCCTGTATACATCTATGTATTTATACTCAGGCACTACATCATTAAACCATAGTGACCACCACTAGAAGCTGTTCAAGCATCTCATCTCATGTAATAGATGATGAGTGCCAAGCTATGTGTATATCTGTTGTAGAAATTAACTGTTTTTATAAAGGTAATAAAGTCACTTAACATCAGGTGAGATAGTTGTCAATAGCTTGCCTATTGAACATAAAAAAAAAGAAATAATTAAGATAGTTTAAAAACTAAGGCAACCAACTTCCATGCCCCGCGAGTCAGTTACAGTAGCAAGTTTAAGACATTTATCATTATACCTCTGGAGATACCTATCAGATCTTGATGAAATTGCAATGGGACCACCTCGGATATGTACCTTGCCGAATAAAGAAGAATCATTCGAATCAGTTCACAATTGACGGAGCAATCGCATACATACAAAAAAAAGAAAAAATATAAAAAATTTAACATACAGACGAATTGAGAACCTCCTTTTTGGAAGTCGGTTGAAAAAAAGGTATTTATTAGCAAAGCTAGATTTAAAAGCATTAAAATTCCAAATGATGTAACGTACCTGATGTTAGCTCCAACCATCATGTGAAGGATAGCCAGCAGCTCATCTCTGGAGATCTTGCCATCACTGTCAAGGTCGTACATGGAGAAAGCAACTGAAAAATTATACCAAATACAAAAAGGTGTTATAAAATAGTGCAATAACAGTTAAGTAATAATAAAGTACTATACTATATGTACAATAATTATTTAACGGATATGCTCTATGTCTACATTATTTGTCCCTTTATCTATGAAAATGAAGCCCTCAACTATGTAAAAAGTTTAAAACTTGCATTTAATGAAATATATGATATCTTGTATGATAATTAAGCTAGTTAAAAAACGAAAACCACCAACTACAATATCCTGCGAGTCAATTTCAGTAGCAAGTTTGAGATGTTTGGATACTACTTATGCTGGGGATACTACTTATCAGATCTCGATGAAATTAAAATGGGACCACCTCGGAAACGAACCCTACCAATTAAAATAATAATAATTCAAATCGGTTCATAATTGACGGAGTAATCACGAAACATACACACAAAAAAAAACATACAGATGAATTAAGAACCTCCTTCTTTTTTGAAGTCTGTTGAAAATAATAAATTAAGAGTCAGTGACCATATCAACATATTACAAACAAATACTATCATTCCCTTAACTATAGTTACAGTTCAAATCACAACAGATAATGAACAGATATAGTGGATACTTCAGTTGTCATTAGCTTGACAGCTTAGAAAACAGGAAAAACTAACAACAAGATGGAAGGAAGATCTGTCTGACATTGGGCCACACTGGACCAGGGTTGCACAAGATAGGAAACAATGGAAATATCTGGAGGAGGCTGTGCAGTGTGAAATACTTACATTGCAGTTTCTCCTCACGACTGTTCAATTTATTATCCCTATTCTTCCTGATAGGTCGGAAATGAGCTAGAACCCTCATAAACTGCAGGAAGTTTACTCGGTCATCATGAGTCTCTGTGAAGAACGACTGGACGATGCGTTCACTGAGAGGATTGATGGCCAGCTCAGGAATACGGAGGAAATCCTCACGGGATAGTGTTCCACAGTCATTCTTATCCAGTGATGTGAAGCGAGAGTAGAGGCGCTCAATTTGGTTGGGAGTAACTGAAATATTGAAATAAAAACTGTATTGACAATTTGTTGTTTTAAAAAGAAGGTCTTTGTTATGAAGTTATAATATATATCACCATAGCATAGCACTAATCTAGCCATTAGTTTACAACAAAACAAAGATTCACATCATGACGAGGCTAAAAACTATATTTTTGCCAATTGAAAGCAATGAAAATTAGCTTACATCCAGTTTCTTCCTGAATTTGGGCGATTTCTTCTTCCCTCAATAACAACGATGATTTGTTGCCCATATTGAAAAAAAACACTAGATCACGCACTCACAAAGACCTTTGCTTTGAAGGCCACTGATAAATTCTGCAGATAAGGCAGGTACAGCAATATGGCAATGGATAGCGAAACAAATTGATTTTTTCACTTATGTGCACGCCTGTACGAAATCAGCAAAATTGTTTGGAGTGGAGACTAGTTGAGTGCAAAGTAAGATGTTGTAAACATCGATTTAGGTCACAATTTAGGTGCTGTTGGATAAATGTATGCAAAGAATAGGATATTAAAATAATAAGTTGCGACCTGCGATTCGATTTTGAACTTTGCTCTCTATATTTATAACAGCACAGAGTACTTTTGTATATACTGTTCATAGAGTACTAATATATACTGGATACTGTTATAACAGTTTTATTTTTTATTTTTTTTGTTTCTTTATGGCTCCACACGATTAGTGTATTTCGCCAGTGTCAAGTATTGAAATTTTTCAAGTTTTTATGAATGTTAGTCGTAGAGATGGGTCAAAGTCACATTTCAGGTCAGTTGTCAAGTAAAAGTCTAGTCTAAGTCATATCTTCAGTAAAGATGTAGTGTTTACTGAAGATTTTCAGTGGAATTTTGGTGAGAACGCAAATAGCATGTTTTTCAACATTGTGCTGTTTCCCTACACTCGCACACATTCACCGGCACTTAATGGTTAATAATCCACATTTATTACATATTAACACGCGGAAGAACACAAGTTTTAGGAAAGAATACAATGAGATCACACACACTTTTCCACGTTCCCGCCAAAACTCCATAACAGATTTGAGATTACTTTATTTATGAGTCAAAGAATTAGAGAAGGTCGTTGCAAACCGTAAATAGTTTCAATAACTAGGTTTTGGTACAATACCGAAAACATGGTATTGTGTGTCATAATAACTGTTTATCGGGCGTAACCAGTTTTCGCGAATTACAAGCCTTGCAGCCGATGCAAGAACCGATTGGGTATTGTAGTAACTATTTATTTGCATTATCTAACCTATTTATTATAAGTATTCCGATAACAGATTTTGTCAAATTTCAAACACCGATCGCAATGCCGCAATAACCATGAGAATACCATCTTTCGGAAACCGGTATTGGTATGAATACCTACATCGCGTTTCGTTATTGCAATATGGCGTACCGACCCACCGCTACAAAGAATTTATAATTTTCTTGCGTTTCCCAGTTTGCCGAAGAAAGAGAACACAGACAGCAGACCACAGATTACTATATGTATCAGTACGTAACACAGTTTGCTGTATAAAAGTACTCTGTGTCTGTGAGTTTGCTACATAGAGAAAGTACAGTGCCACAAGTATAACTTGGCGATGGTTGTTTTTGGAACTAATTCTTTTAATTGAAACTGTGAGTTTGACGTTTGAGAGATTACCGCGACATTATTGTTGATAAATCTGCTACATTAAAATAGTTCAATAATGCCAAAAGTAATTAAAAGTGGTTTAAGAGAAACTGTTATCAAAGTACAAAGTAAAAGCACAGTGGCGCACAGGCACGCCAAGTTATACTTGCCGGACTGTATATATATGTAGAGAACATTAGCGTATGCGAATGAAATAGCTATAGAGATATAACCCGACTAAAACGATGAACACGTAATACATATGCCAGTTATAAGATAAAATGAACAACGTAATTTGGTCGGGTTATACATGACAGCGGGTGAGAGCCAATGGGTGCACTAGAACTTGGTTCCATACATTGCTGGTGCCAGTTTAATCGCATACGCAGGTAAAGGATAATAAATAGTTCTTCATCTCGCTCTCTCATACTAGTGATTGTATAGTTTTATCCTTCTCACATTATTATTGTTATTTAAATGCCACATCCGCTTAATATTCCATCCACGGTTTGCTAGCTACGCCGTGTTTTTTTTTCAGTTTAGTTTCATTATAGGCTCCACACAATTACTGTATTTAGCCAGTGTCAAATATTAAAACTTTTCAAGTTTTGAAGATATGAAGTCGTAAAGATTTACTGAGGGTATGACTTGGACTAGACCTTGACTTCATCTTGACCTGAAATGTGACTTTGACCCATGACCATGACCCAGGTCATGGGTCAAAGTCACATTTCAGGTCAAGATGAAGTCAAGGTCTAGTCCAAGTCATACCCTCAGTAAAATAATAAAGTGGACTTTACTACAGATTTTCAGTGGAATTTTGGTGAGAACGCAAATAGCATGTTTTTCAACATTGTGGTGCTTCCCTACACTCGCACACATTCACCGACACTTAGTTATTAATAATCCACATGTATTACACATTATTTATTTATTTATTTATTTATTTATTAACAAAATCCACAGCCCTTAATTAACATAGTTTCAATGATATTGTGGTACTTAAGGCCAATAACAGATTTATTTTTTATTAATGTAACATATTTTTTTCTGTAGACAGTCATACATTATTTATACTATTAGCTATAATATATATATAGTAGTATGATATACATATTTAATTAAAGAAACAGTTTATGTGTCTGAGTGTGTATGTTATGCGATTAGAAGCTACATAGAAATAATACAAATAATGATAAAAAAGTATATACATGTGCGTTTGTGTGCGTAGATATGTTTATGTGTGTGCATGTGTGTGTCTATGTGAGTTTTCATAACATTAAAGTTGTTGTCACCAGTCACACTGAGGACTGACATTCAGGGCTAATGCCTTGATTCAGAATGTTGAGTATGTCACGCTTGAAATTTGTTTTACTATTACAGAATAGATCAACAGGCTTAAATTTGTGGTTATAAGTATTTTGCAATCTTTTGGCGACAGAATTTTGGGCATATTGAGTGCTACAGTGAGGAACTGCAAACAGTCTAGTGTGTCGAGTACGCTTTTTTGGACAACAAAAACACATGATCTTGTGAAAGAGTTCGGGGCAATCAATATATCCATTGCATATACCGTGCAGAAAGGCCATATCAGAGAGAGTTCTTCTATTTTCAAGTGTAGTTAACCTATGGTGGACACAAGACTCCTCGTAATCATTGGGACTAATATAACATCTATAGTTTAGCAGTTTTGTAAATTTATACTGAATGTTTTCAATGGTTTCTTTATATGTTACATAGTGAGGATTCCAAACTATGGAACAATACTCGAGCACACTTCTTACATATGAATTATATAATAGTTTTAAACAACCTAAGTCTGAAAAGGGACGACTGACACGCAAAACGAAACCAAGGCTTTTGTAAGCTTTATTAGTAATATGCTGGACATGATCCGAAAAGGAAAGTTTAGCATCCATCCTAATGCCGAGGTCTACAACTAAGTCTACTCTTTTTAAGTCTATTTTATTAATTTGATAAATGAAATCAATACTTTTTTTCTTTCTCGTAAAAGAGATATATTGACATTTACTTATATTTATACCTAAACGATTGTCAGAGTAGTATTGTCCCATCCTGATCAAGTCAGACTGCAGGTTTATACAATCATGCGGGTTCGTTATTTTCATATATATTTTTGTATCGTCCGCATACATAAGAAACTTTGCATGTTGAAAACATCTACCAATATCGTACAAGTAAGATGCATACAGGAGAGGACCCAAAATCGAGCCTTGAGGAACCCCAGAGCAAATCTCCATAAAATCGGAACGAAATCCACCGATGACAACTGCTTGAGATCGATTGCGCAAGTATGACTCCATCCATCTCAGCAAGTTGCCACGAATGCCCAACTCAAAAAGTTTCTGCAGTAGTATGATGTGGTCAACGCGGTCAAATGCTTTTTCAAAGTCCGTGTAAACCACATCTACTTGCGATCCACCATCCATGTCTCTAAGTACACTATCAATAAAGACTCCAAGGTTAGTTGCTGTAGAGCGACCCTTCAAAAAACCATGTTGCTCGATTGGTAGAAGAGGAGCAATAATTGGATATATGTGACCATGTACAACTCTTTCAAAAAGTTTGCTCAATACATTCAGAATAGATATTGGTCTGTAATTCTCAACCAAACATTTTTGGCCTTTCTTATGCACAGGGACAATGTGTGCTTGCTTCCACACTTTCGGAAAATAGCCGTCACGGATACATCTATTGAAAATCAAGGCAATCGGTACAGCAAGGGATGTTGCACACTTTAGAAAAAATAATGGTGGTATTTTGTCCGTTCCAGCACCTTTGGTGATGTCAACACTTTTTATTAGTTTCAATATGTCCTGCTCAGTTACCTGAACTGTGTCAATTATATTTGGATGTGAACTAATTTCTGAGGACGAGAACCCATATTGATTAGCCGGTTTACTAAAATTTCTTTGGAAAAAATCATTGAACGCTGAACATATGTCTTTTTGATTTTTGACAACAATATTATTAAAATACATTTGTTGCGGGTAGTTAGATTTATTCTGCCTTTTACTTTTTACGTAAGTCCAAAAGAATTTTGGGTGTGACTTGATCTTCGCTTGAGAGAAATTAATAAAATGTTGATAGCATTCGCCCTGCATAAGTTTTTGTTTAAATCTAAGTGCTGAAAAGTCATTATAATCAATTGGGTTATTGTAAAGCTTCCAATCTCGATGAACCTTAGTTTTTTCTTTAATAACATTTATCAGAGCCCTGCTGTACCAAGTTGGATAGGCTCTCTCACCGGAACTACGAATTTGTGGAACATGAATAGAAATTAGATCATTTAATATTGAATAAAATTGAGTTACAACATGTTCAATATCTGTTTCAGAATTAATAAAGGACCAATCTTGCTCAGTTAACGATTCATTTATATAATCGTAATGGGCTCTTCTAAATTGATATGTAGTGCGTGGACAGGGCCTAAATGGTGTTATTAAAATGTCCCTTACATTGACCGAGAAAGTTGGATGGAAGGCGTCTTCTTTAACTAATGATAATGTAGATCTTTGTATTTCAACTGAAAAGTCGGAAAAAACTAAATCCAGGGTGTGGTTATGAGTATTTACCAGTTTATTATGTTGTGATAGACCAACGAACATTGTCTGAGCGATCAGGTTAGACGCAGAGTTTTGAATGTCAACAGAACCTTTCTTAAGTACTATCGGCTCACTTGAGCTCCAATCGATACCAGGTAGATTAAAATCACCAGCAATTATCAAGTGATCCGATGTATTAATAATATTAATGGCGGAGATTGTATCAAGAAAAGATTGTACATGTGTCGGTATCATCTAGTTTGGGGGAATATATATGACAGCAACATGTAAATCACCAGAAGAACCTAATACATGTGAAGGTATAGTAGCCCACACACATTCAAGGTCATCACGTTCCCACTCCGGTCTAGCGCGAGCTTGCAGTCGCGAATTACATAGTAGCATAACTCCCCCTCCCAAGGTACCTCTATCTTTTCGAAATATACTGTAAGTACCATCACAGAGCTCAGAGTCAAATATACCATCGCACAGCCAAGTTTCCGTAACCATTACAATATCATGTTTACATAATAATAAGTTATTATAGAAATCGTTAGTTTTTGTCCTTAATCCCCTAACATTCTGATATAACAGGGTTAGTTCTTGTGGTGTGCTACCCATCATTAAAATATTTAAAAAGGTAGTCATGCAAATAATTAATTAATCCCATAATATTCCTACATTCCAAATTGACAGTATTCTTTTTTTCATGCATAGTGGCCAAGTAACTCTGTAATTTAGAGAAACGTTTAAACTTAAGGTATATTAATTGTTCGCTTGTGAAGTACTCTGCAAGCGAAGATATCTTATGTACGGTGTATGTATATAGCAAATCAGGTACCAATATGGAGCAACTTAAGTGGTCAAAAAATGTAAATATTATTGTTTTATTAATGTATTGCTTATAATATCGTTTAAAAACTAAAAAACAACCGACTTCAATGCCGCGCTATTCATTTTCAGTACCAATTTTGAGATGTTTATCTCAATATCTCTGGAGATACTTATCATACCTCGATAAAATTACCATGGTACCACACTTGGGATATCTCCTTTCGAACAAAAAAAGAATAATCGAAATCGGTTCATAAACGACGAAGTTATCCGCGAACAAACATAAAAAAAATATTCATTTTCAGTACCAATTTTGAGATGTTTATCTCAATATCTCTGGAGATACTGATCAAATATCAATAAAATTACAATGGGACCACACTTGGGATATCTCCTTTCGAACAAAAAAAGAATAATCGAAATCGGTTCATAAACGACGAAGTTATCCGCGAACAAACATAAAAAAAAAAAAAAAAAAAAAAATATACGGTCGAATTGAGAAACCTCCTCCTTTTTTTGAAGTCGGTTAAAAATATTGTAAATATATTCTATAATGTGTTATATTTTTGTTATAAAGTGACGTATTATTAGTGTAGCATGTTGTTGTAAAGCAATATTTATTGCATGTTATACGATTACAAGTACAACTATGCTTCTTAGTAACATGATGTGTATCAGTGTGTCTGAATATGATGTGTGTGTATGGTGTATATTTAGTTAATTGTGAGTATTGTATGTAGCATAATATTATAGTATCTTTCGTAATAAATTGATAATGAGATTCGAGATGTTTTAGTAAGTTATATATAGTATAGTGAATACTATTACTATGGTGATAGATAACGCAGTCAAGATATTTTATATAATAGTTTACGCTATTTTTATCAGATCCGCCTGGGAGGCAATGGGTATCGGGGGCGATGAATCGTTCCTTCTGACATAAATGCGACAGTTTTTTGTCCATGTATATTTATAATTGACTTCTTTAGCCTTCTGCTTACATGAACTTAGAAGCATCTTGTTCTCTTTTGTCAGATGCTCATTCACAAATATTCTAGATGTTTCGCCCCTGATGCCCACATCTTTCGTAGTGAGAGAGCGGTGTTTCCGGGCAGCGGCAAGGACGCGGTCTTTGGTGGCGCGCTGCTTCAGGTGCACGATGATGTTGCGCGCGCGGGCCGCACTAGCGCCGCGCCGCGGCTTCACCCGGTGCGCGAACTCGATGTCGCTCGGTTGGATATTCGCGCCGATAAATGCCGAAATTTTCATTACAGCGTCTATGGTACTTTCCTCTTTATCTTCAGGAACGCCGACGATCTCCAAGTTTTGTAACCTCACCCATTGCTGCTGCTTCAATTGTTCTTCCTCCAGCGCTCTGATGCGATTGAGATAGCCGTTCATGTCCTCTCTGAGGCTTTTATTCTCCTCCCTGAGTTGCTTCATTTCAGCTGCATTGGCGCCGAGCATTTTCTTTAATTCGTTAATTTCCTTCTTTAGGTCTTCATATTGTTGGCTAACAAAGGATATGGAGTCCTTAGAGCCTGAGCATTGTTCATTTATAAATTTCAGCTGCTCGGACAGTCCTTTGGCTGACGACTCGATGGTTGCTCTCATAGCTTGCCTTTCTGACGTCATGATCTCGAGGAGTCTCTCTTCCGTAATATAGGTAGGTTCTAGTTTTTTCCGCGTGGTGACGTTTGAGAGCAAATCCGTGGCGGCCGCACTATTATGGGAGCAGTCATCCTTTTGCGGTTGACCTCACACAGGAGTATTAGAGTTCCCAGTCTTGGGTTGCTTACTCCGGCACTCTTCGCATCTCCATTTGCGTTTGTTCTCCTGATTCATCCCTTTAAAACGTTTTGGTGATAAATTAGCGCATGGAAGATCGTATTTTTCATTACATCCAGGACAACTCATGTAGTATTTGGACGAGATTACGCCCTTACAGCCGTTACACTTTTCTTTCTCCATAACGGTTTAGTAGAAAAGCAATTAAACGCCTTATAATATTTAATGGCAATAGACCGTAACTGTACGAGTAGTAGGCGCTTTGCGGGCCGGTGCGTTATCAGCTGTGGCCACGACGTCACAGCGGCGATCAGCGAGTTGTCGTAGGTCAGTATCACAGTGATTTGCAATTATTAAAAAAATGTTTCTCCTCCGTACTCACTTGTTTCTTAATCCACAAATGTGAAAGTTAAACGAAAATGTGAGGTTTTGTTTTAGCTTTGTAACGATATAGCACTTGATTAACTGCACTTTATTTACACAGTAATTATTAAAATAAGCACCAGCTAGGCTTGCGCGATGCTGTTTGTATGACTGCCCGAAGGTAAGTGGTGGTAGTAATTAACTCACGGAAGACCACAAGTTTTAAGAAAAAGAACAATGAGAGCACACACTTTTCCACGTTCCCGCCAAAACTTCCATCAAATTCAATCAGTATTTTTTAAAGTTTTATTATGGAATTCACACGATTAGTGTATTGGGTCAAAGTCACATTTCAGGTAAGTTTTCAAGTAAAAGTCTAGTCTAGGTCATACCTTCAGTAAAGATTTGGTGTTTACTGAAGATTTTCAGTGGAATTTTGGTGATAACGCAAATAGCATATTTTTAAACATTGTGCTGTTTCCCTACACTCGCACTCATTCGCCGGCACTTAATCTATATATATAAAAGAAAGTCGTGTTAGTTACTACACTTATAACTCAAGAATGGCTGGACCATTTTTTATGATTTTTGTATTTTTGGAATTATCTTTGTCAGGAATAGGATAATAAGTATTAAAAACAATGCATGATGAACCTAAAAAAATTATATAAGAATAAATATTTTGTCAAAATGTTCCTGGGTTTAAAAACTGCCGATTATTTGACGTTCGATTGTTTATACCCGGCGTATTTTTTTTTGTATAATTATAGCTCCACACGATTAGTGTATTTAGCTAGTGTCAAGTATAAAAATTCTTCCTATGTGTGGATAGCATTATAATCACAGATTACTATATGAGTCAGAGAATTACAATATTCGGATTATCGCGTTTTTTTTTGGTATAATTATGACTCCACACGATTAGTGTATTTAGCCCGTGTCAAGTAGTAAGTCAAGTAAAAATTCTTCAAGTTTTTGCGAATTCAAGTCTTGTAGATTTTAAAAATGTCAAATATTGTCAGTAATGATAATTGTTTGACATATTTATTGATTGTCAAATATGCGTGCGTTTAGAAATGTATGCTTACAAGCAACTTAAAAATGTTTATATTTCCAAAAACCATTTTAACCAATTTTTATTCTATATCTGGATTGCCAAAATACATTAATAAACTTAATATCTCTTTTGTATTAATTGTATTACGTTCATAAAAGCCTAAAATAAGTTCATCTAAAAGGTAACACGACATTCATTGTCTGTTAGGTGGTACGAAGTTCGCCGGGCCACCTAGTGGTTAATAATCCACATTTATTACACATTAACTCGTAGAAGAACACAAGTTTTAGGAAAAACTACAATGAGATCACACACTCTTTTCCACGTTCCCGCCAAAACTCCCATCAAAGTCTTTACTTTCTGTGAAGTGAAATTAGAATATTGCCACTTTTGAAGTCGGGAATGTGCTATATTTTGGTGCATATTGTGCTAAAATAATGCTTCAAGGGACGACAAACGGGTCCTCTTTATAAGGGGATCCCAATGTCGATCTCAGACTGGCGTGGGTAGTCGGGCGAGGAGATTAAAATACCACGATGCGTTGTAGGATGTCTTTCGTTCCACAATCATAATTACTATGATTGGATTCGAAATATAATCACGCAAGTATAGTCCAATAATCAGGGGCACTAAATATAATGACACTCCACCAAACACGTAGCGCGATTCTCCAATGCAACTCGGTTGCCGTCTCCACGTATACTGGTTAGCCATCGGTTCATCACCGCACTAGCGCTGGGTGTTGCGCATAGAATAACTATACTCCTTGGTGTTGCGTCAGAGTGAACGACAAAGTCAACGCCAAAGTGGCAGCTCCTGTTGATGACAGCTAACGTCTGACAGTTCTACCTATCGTTCACTCTAATCAAACGCGCCGATGCATGTTAAATCAGTATTGAAATGGCTAAAATAAATGCTGCATGCCGAGTTTTACTATAATAAAGAAATATCAAAGCAGTAGTACTTCCGTTATAAAAAGGAAAACGAAACAGTAAATGTATTCTTATAATTTGATTCATTTAGTCGGCAAAATCAAATAGTATTTGTATAATGGCATGTTCTGTCAGATCTTTTAAGGCCATAACTATCTAATGTTAAGTGGTTTTGCTAGATAGTAATAAATAAACGACCATCGTAAGCACGTAGACGTGTTTTGTCATTTCGATTCGATCGTCTTTTCCGCGCCCCGCAAATGCGAAGAAAATGCAATATGCTCAATAAGTTTATTATGCTAATAGGTTCGTAAATATGCTAAATTTAGCAAAAATGCCAAAATGGCAGCACATCAAGTGAATTTGATTGATTGAACTTGAGCCAAACTGACAGTTGACATTGACCACTCTAAAATTAACGTTTATGACGGAAATTTCAATTTATTTTTTAACCGACTTCACAAAAAATGTTATCAATTCGGCGGTATCTTTTTTTAGAATAGAATAGTATTGTCTGCTTAAACTGTGTTTACAAGAGATCTTACAATGTATTAGAGTTCCAACAGTTTGTTCTGTTCTTTTCGAACATACAATATGAATAAAAATTAGGTATACTCGTTCTAGTGGTATACCTACGAGATTTAATGTTTGTTACCTCAGAATTCCGTCAAATCAATTTTTTTTGAGAGTTTGGGAGATTATGCCTCCCGCTTGGTTCCATTGAAATTTTTTCGAGATCTGATTATCATCTCCTAGGAGATATGGAGATAAACAATATAAACAAATTTGTATACCTTGATGACATGATTAAGGCAACTGGCTATTTTGACTATCGCGACATGTGAAGTTGGTTTTGTCGTTTTGTAAAAATTATTGTACATCTTTAATTTTTGATATAACGTCACAGACTTAATGTATTTAGCCAATGTCAAGAATTAGATTTTTTGATGTTTAGCAAGTTGTAAAGCTCACTAAACGGAATCAACCAATCCATCAGACGTAATATTATTTCGTCTGAGCCCATCACTACATATTTTAAAACAAAGTCGTAGGGACTTTGTTTGTTTTTCGCGTCTGTCTGTCTGACCGTCTGTTCGCGATAAACTTCAAAACTACTGAACGGATTTTTATTATTGTTAAAAATAACAAATTGCATATTCAGTAACAAATTCCGCAATTAAAACTTAGTGGTTCTAAAGTTAAAATGAGTAATTAAAAATTATGAAAATGGTAATTAAATTATGCCTATGCCTGCCACCATAACCTAACGGTCTTCCGGCACAAACCATTCTATGCCTAGTAGGTAGAGTACTTACATTTTAACTTCGCTCTATAACCTACATATCTCTATAGATAAAACAACTGCATTAATTTTGCCAAATTTTTAGCTCTACTAGAATTAATTTGTCTTTACAGCAATGTTCGATCTTGCAAAATCCAGTTAGTGTGTAAGGTTTTTAGACAATACTGCCCGCCTTGTTGCCTGGTTACGAAACCCTCAGTGTCAGCCTGAAAGCTGAAGCTTGACTGAAATATACAATGTATATTTCGATGGCCTGTCAAAACAAACCAACTGAAAATAACCTAGTTTTACGAGAAAATTATTGTGCATAAACATGAGTGGAGTAAAGCCAAGTGATGCTGTCCCAGCCACGGAAAGAGTTTCAACGGATGAGGGAAAGAGAAAATCTGAATTAGAACCATTAGATACCTTATTAGAGGAGAAGGAACCTAGTGAGATATTCGAGCAGCCAATCGAAGTAAGCCAGTTTGAGGAGACATCGCCGAGAATTTTTAGCTTGAAGACTGTTACAGAACCTCTAACAGTTCCCTCTTTGAACAATGCAATCTATGAGCTCGGTGTAGTAAATTTATGCTGGCCTGAGATAAAAGAACCCATTTTTGAAACTCGCACATGTTTCCCGAAAAGTTACTACACTAATTCAAATAAGGAACGCTTGCTACTCGCTTATGCTGAGAATTTTCGACGGCAGTTTAATTTTCACTACAAAATGCGGAAACCTTTGCTACTGCAATGCCCCAATGAATGCGGGTTGCAGGTACGTGCTACGAGCTTTGTTGATAAGGGTTCGTGGTTGCCATCCTCGTCGTAGTGTGCTACATCGTAGATAGATGGCGTTACTGGCTTTGAATATGGGGATAAGTTACTGAAAACGTGATCTAAGAGCTTTAGGATCAGTAGCGAAAGTTATGCAGTAGTAATTTAAAATGTCTTAATATTAGTTTTAGTGATAATAATACATACCACAATTATTCCAAACTACATATTAGCTAAATTGGCTGGGACAGCGAAGTCTGTAATAGGGTACCCTTTGGGTACGGAACCCTAAAAACGTCACAAAGCTTTGTCCCTTAAAGCATAGTTGCAATAACTCTTGCGTTTTCATATCTGGTAAAGGCAGACGTCATCGCTGCAGGCGAAAATCTAGCTTGTACTTACTTTCTGTAATTAAAGAAAAAAACATTACCTAGCATTTAGCTGAGCCGCCGTAGGTGTACCGCTTGCCACTTAATAATAACTTTTTAGAAAATGGTGTGCACATCGATTCGACCAACAAAGCTGTGTTTCGCCAGCACCAACCACTGGGAGGGGATAGCGGCGCTGGTCGGAGATTTCTTCGACTACGAGCCCTTGGCCAAGCCTATGCTACACGTGAGTGCTTACACATTAAGTTCATTTTAACACCCTTAGAAGATCATTAAGAAGGAAACACTCACCAACTCAACAACTCGATTTACGAAGTAAATAATAGATAATGTTTATCCGCAACGCAGTCAGTTTTTTTCATCGATGAAGAGTACTTGATCAAGATCTCATTTAATGGAATTATATGGTGCAGTCCAAGATGATGGTAGTTACATAGTTTTTTTTATTTTCTAACATTGCTGGTCAAGACGTCCTAAAGGATTTTTTTTTATTCCTTCTTGTGGCAAAAGAAGTAAAATTATCTATTAACTAATTGGTAAACTTTGCAGCATTATTCAGTATATTATTACACTATCGCAAACAATGCTACAAACTATCGTTTTTTATTAGAATCAAATTAAGCGAATGCGAAATATTTATACGATTGTAGAAAAATTCTCCGAATTTCGCTGAACAGTGATCAGTTCCCTCTTACTGAGAATACTTATGTTATTTTAACATTATGAATTCCTGATACTTGATATTCGTAATTGATGTTAAATTTGATCGTCAATTGCGCTGCATATTTATGTAGGTACAGAGTTGGTGCTCGTGATGAAATAGCAATTTTATCAGGTTGGAATTTTGGTTCTCCTGCATCAGGTAATATTTTTGAGATTATTGAATGGTAGTGTTATTTATCATGTACTAATATTATATTTCAGTGACATTTATGACCATTGTCATTTTTGTCCATTGAAATAAAATTTGGGTAAGGGTATAAACAATTTATGTTTGTGTTCACGCCAAACGCAATTTAAAAATGTATGGGAATGACATGAAGACATTTTTCGTGCTATGTCTTGGGGTTATTGTTTGTATAGTATTTTGTATTTCTAGTGGTAGGTAGGTGCCTACCTATAAAGGATCATTAAAGCTACGCAATACCGTGACCTCACCGGAAAACAAATGTAGCCTCGCTGATATTTTTACACCATGAATTTTTTTCCCGAGTCAAGGCAGACGTTTCAGTGATAACCATTAAACACCTAGTGATACTTAACGGGTTTCAATAGTAAAGTAATCGTCAGGCTGTAACTCGTGGAAGCTTCGGGCGAGGCGATGTGTCGATGCAATCCAAGTAGGTGGATATATGGTTTGAGGAGACCTGACAAAGAAGGCAAATAAAACATCGCACTTAAGATTTTAATGAAGTTTAATTGTTCAACATTTTCAAGATCACAAACCGTGATAAGAGAATCATTTTATAATCCAATTTTTAATTTTGTACAAAATATCGTCTCTCGAATAATTTCCCGGTGGATTCTACACCGATAACTCTATCTTCACTTAACAGTTACACAAGAGGATACATACATAATTGTCGAACTCTGAGTGTAAATATTTAACTATGACGAGCGAGCGGCGACTCAGAGGACTCGACCCGCTCTCCACACCTAAACCCCATTGGACATCTCTTATCTTTAACATTAAGTTAATACACTCTATTAATTAGGAATGTACTTACAATAGTAATAATCTCTCAATAATTTATAATTTTGATCACAGTGTCCTTAACTGTTAATTTTAACGTATAATACAATTCCGAGTCGAGAACAATATCGACATATAAAATACTGAGCAATAGAAAAACAATGATACAACGAGACCTAGCGCTAACACAATAGATTCATCTATAATCTTAACAATATTACCTTGTTCGAACGATTGGCACAACGACGGTCGCGTCCCTTCGATATTTGGTATAACGGGGCGCCGCAGCGCTCGCCATCCGGCCGCCCGCCTGACTTAGCATTACTCGACTGAGGTAGAACATAGGGATCAACTATAAACTATAATAAGGGTACAACTAGGAATGTAATCGTCGAATGGCAACGTACAGCAGCGGCACTACCTAACCTAAACAGCGTGAACAGTTGTGCACCGGAAACCGAACCGCGCCCTTAATTACACAGCGAGAAGTAAACGTAACACCCGACATGTCCGTACTATCCTACCGTAGTCCGGACCGACCGGAGCCTTAATCTAACAACTAAACAGAAATAATGCATAGCTTTTCTTTTAGAACAAAGAAATTACGCAAATTTGGCTACACATATCACAAGTGAACGCTCGGTGGCGACGGCACAACTATGTACATAATTGAAGTATTCCCTGTAGAGAGGCTGCGCGCGGGGCGGCTAATTGCGTGCGGCGGCTGCGGCGGGGGCGGCGGGGGCGGGGGGCGCGCGCCGCGAGCGCAGGTTGAGCAGCAACGCGCGCAGCTGGTGCACGTGCATGCGCGTCACGCTGGGGTCGCCGCTGGCCTCCAGCCACGCCAGGAACTTGTCCCCGTGTCGCAGCGCCTCCGCCGCGCCCTCCTCGCCCTCGCCCGACCACCGCGGCTCCGCGCTCGACCGGCTGTTGTTGTTGTTGTTGAACAGCAGGTTGTCGAGCACGGTGCGCGCCTTGGCCTGGCTCTTGCCGGTGTCGTGGCTCCGCTCGGCGGGGGGCTCCTTGTTCTCGGTGCTGATGTCGGGGCTGGCGGCGGGCTCCGCGAGACGCGGCTCCTCATGGCTCGCGTCGCGGTGCTCGACGCGCGGTGGCTGCGGCGCCGCACGCAGCGGGCTAGTCGACGTTATCCTCTCCTCCTCGACCTTCCCCTTCGTGAGGTGCGAGTAGAGAATGTTCTCGGCGGTCTTGTCCTTCGGCACCTGGGCGGCCGGTTTGTGCCTATCCTCCGACAGCGGCGTCGCGCTACCGAACTGCTTGTAGTACTGCCACAGCCAGGAGTTCCGGTTGTAGTCGAGATGGGGGTCGAGCGGCGCGGTGGCAGGTGGCACCGGCTTCGGCCGCAGCGGGGGCTCGGCCGCCTTGCCCAGCTGCAGCGGGTGCGCGGCGGTCGTCTGCGCTGTCAGGTCTAGCATAGCTTGCTGCGTCTTCAACCAGTACCAGAGCGTCTCGTCGACCGGCTGCGCGGCCGCACCCAGCGGCGGGTGGTGCACCGACTTGGACGCGTGCCGGTATGGGTCCGAGTGGTGGGACTTGCTGCGGTGGTGCTTCGGCTCGTTCAGGTTGAGCACGCCGTTGTGCGCCGGCTTGGGCGAGCGCACGGAGCGTAGTGCGCGGCTCGCCGGCTGTGCGGACAGCGCCGACAGGCCCGGGTTGAGCTGCGCGAGAAGCGTCAAGTTGGTCGCGATCTCGTTGAAGCTGAGGCCGAGATGTGAGTGCGAGAGCGGCGGCAGGTGCGGCAGGCCGGAGAGCGGGCTGATGGCACTCATGGAGACGCTGGCGCCGGGGTCAGGGCGTACGTCACGCGGCGCGGGCGGCGGTGGGGGTGCGGGCACTGGATCGGCGCGCCGCGTCGTCAGCTCGACGGGCGCGTCGGGCGCGGGCGGCGCGGCTGCCGTGAGATCCAGTCCGCTGACGGGCGAGGGCGAGGAGCGCGCCACGGGGGACTCGGTGCGTGCGCGCTTTTCGGCCGGCTCGCCATCGTTGCTCTTGTCGGTATCGGGCGAGGACAGGCGCGAGGTCATGTAGCGCAGCTTGTCCTCGTTCTTGCACCAGCCGCGCAGCGTGGACTCGGGCACGCCGATGTCGCGTGCGACGGACGCTTTGGACTCGCCGTCGTTGACGCGCTGGATGGCCTCGATCTTGTCGCCGGGCGTCAGCGCGCGCATCGGCCGCTTGCCCTTCGTCGCCATTGTTTTCGCGCCTCGCGTACTGAAACAAAATAAATGTTTGCTATAAAAATGCGTCCTTTTGTTCTATATAAACATTTGTGCGCGCAATTGTTTGATAAATTTGTACATATTACGAAAAGTGGATGCCGCTTCGTATCTCTCTTGCCAATTGAAAAATATGTTTTATTGTGTCGCTAAATAAACAACACAGTACTTCGACGGATTGCACAAAAACTAGTTAAGAGGCATAATTGCAATGAACTTGAACGTCGGATAAATATAGCCAGGTTAATCGAGGGCGCATTGAACCGGCCAAATCGATACGCAATTATATATGTACTTTGCATCTCCCACCGCCGCAGTTTTATAATGCCATTAAAAGTACATTACATCTCGAGTATCGGGAGCGAAGCGTCAACTATAAAAGCGTTTAGGCGGGAAGCTATAAAGTTACGAAAAGATAAACAAAAAGAAGACATAAAATTATGACCTACGACAACAGTAGGCGGCAAAAGTTGGCGGGTCGTTGACACGGTGACCTTGCGAGTGGTTTGCGGCTTGCGCCGGCCGCCGGCAGATGGCGTTAGCTGTGTGTTTGTTATATTTTACCACTCATATTTCTAGATTACAGTTTTACAACTTTTAGCGGTCACGTATTTAGTAAAGAGTTTTAAACTATTAACATAGCTGCAGATTCTATTGTATTGAAAATATTGAGATAAGTTGTACATTTTAAAGAACATTGTATAAAAAATTGAGGTGATTAGTTATTATTACATTATATTTTTAAATGTTTTGATGTTTGTTCGTCATATTACAACTATATGCACGATGTGGCATGTAGAATAAAACGCAGGTAGAATGCGTAAAAAAATTAGGGATTTGCTACGAATTTGAATACGCGCTACGCGGACCCTTTGCTACGTGCCTACGGAGAGGTCTACGTCTAGAAAAAGATATCAACGCGCTGCCATTTGTTTACAAAAAAGTAACTGACTGATTTTAAGTCTAGAACATAATATTATAGTCAGAAAGTTAATTTTTATTGAGCAACTGATCAAAACAATGAAATATTTCAAATATTCTTTATTTCAATTTGCAGAAATTTATATTAATGTTACGATTTGACACTAATTTAATATTTACTTTATTTTAATCTTAGTTTCCTACGTTGATAGAACATAAAAAGTCTGTCATTCAATAGATTTATGAATGTTTTAAGTAAATAATAAATGTATTGGAATCAAATTGATTATAAACTATGGAATTTATGTATGTATTTATACAAATATAAAATGCTTCTCACTGTCTGGCACGAAATCAAGTTTCAGACCAAACTTGAAACGAATGCACAATTAGTACAATAAAAATCCAAGGTAAGAAAATGTTATAGGATATAACGTAATAGATAATACGGGGGAATACATAAGTAAACGTTTTAAAGCATACCTTCAAATTTTATATTTTTTTAAATGAATTTACATATGCGAAATCACAATAAAAACAAATTTCAAGTCCGTTTAAAAAATATATCATCACGAAAGATCCTCTAGTTTCCCTATCCATAACAACTGCAAAGCAAAACAAACACAACTTACTTGCGAGCGGGCACGTGAGTTTTGTTTACGATATTTGGCAGTCCAGCCGTTTTGTTAAAGTTATGAATGAAGTTCCGAAAAAGCACACGTGCAGCGCGCCACAGAGAGTTTCACAACACTTGGGAGTTCTCAGAGACGAGAGCGGATTCACAGGTCGCGCGTTGGACGAGAGAATCAGGGCAGGTTTCGCGAGGTCGCGAGATGCGGACGTGCGTTGCGGCTCGCGCGGCGCGACTGAACTGACTGCCCGAGTCGAGCTGCCCGGTGATAACGCGTCCGCGGCCCTCCTTTGTGTCCATCCGACCACCCCGCTACCCGCCCGCTCCCCCCGCGCCGTCTTACCACCCTTCATCGCTGCCTCCGTAAACACTGCCACTGTAATTAATAAAAAACACCCGAACTTTTGCTATTCGTCTCGCACTCGTCTAGGTGAACTACGAGCGTGACGTTGAGGTCTTTTGTGTCATTTTTTAAAGTGACAGATGTTATAAGCTTTACGTCGCGACGCGATGCAATGCAACGGCCGCTTGATGTTAATTCTAATAATTTTAGATATTTCTTGGTATTATTATACCACATAAATGTTTAGGGCTGAATCCCAGCGCTAATCACCGTGATATAAAATATAACTTTTCACAAATGTCTCGTTCCAAGCTTCATTTTTGCGGTCGTAAAAAGTTAAAAAAAAACAGCTCATTGATATGCTACGTTATTTCGTAGCACTTGCTACGATTGATTTATGTTTTGTGCACCGCGTAGCAAGATTTGTTACTACTTAGTTACTATGTTTTCTCGATCAACTTTAGTTAGATTAGAATAAGCTGCGTGTGTGTAATTTTAAATAGTAACTAATTACTGGGTAATATTAATTGTTGGCTCGTGGACAGGTGTTCGTTCGACCACCACCTGCACTTGCCTACTAATGAGAAATAATTACATTATTAGTCTAAGCATTTTTCGTATCTTTTTTTTTCATTACACAAGTTTCTGAAGAACTAGAGAATATAAAAAATCATAGAAATGTCTGATTTTCTTTAATTCTTTAGACGACTACGAAAGAAAATTAAGGCGTAGTATAAAAAGTTTTGCGTTATCAAAAGCACGCCGTAAGATATACATACCATACACCATAAGATAAAAATATTGTGAAATCTCACATGACTTTATAGTAAATATATTTTATTTTATACGTTTATACCTAATAGTCCTTTTACGCAAAATATCGTAATATCTACTAATCTTTTATTAAATTCGTGGCAAGCTTTTTATTAATGTGATAGGAAATTAAACAGATATTTGGCCGTTGCACTTTGACAATCTTGTATTCAAAAATGGAATGGTTTAAGATAAAGATTTATACTTTTGCTGAGGTAATAAATGCTAATAACTAACTTTAAACTAACTACAAAGTTGACGAAAATATGACTCAATCCGCGTTCATTGTAAAAGGAATATTTACCCCAGCTATTTATATACATCGATGTATAATATATAATACAAAAGAAAGCAAGTCTGTGCATCTGTTGAGTTCTCCGTTTACCTGATGCGTTCACTGAGCCGATCATACTTACCCTTTCCGAGATGTCCAGGTGCCTTAGATAATGTTTTGTTATACAATATTATACAATCCGATATAATATTAATGTAACAGTCCTGGCAACTATTATTCAATGTTATGTGTTTTGTTGGATAGAGTTATGTTTTGAAACATACATACATACAATCACGCCTTTTTCCCGTTGGGGTAGGCAGAGACTACTTCTTTCCACATGCTACGATCCTGACATACCTCCTTCGCTTCTTCCACTTTCATGAGCGTCTTCATACATGCTCGTCGGTTATAGGTACTTTTGACTTGGCCTTTTTTTAAAACGTCTCCGATCTGGTCGTGATACGTTCGCCTAGGTCGGCCTCTACCAACTGGCCCATTCACACACATCTCATAAATCTGTTTCGTCAATCTTTCTTCATCCATCCTCTCTAGATGTCCAAACCATGTTTTGATAATGAAGTTTATATTTACTTTCTATTACAGCAGGGAATCCTTTGCGATTGCGATTGTTTTCCACAACTACAGATTAAGCGCGTATTACTCTTGTCAAACCTTTTTTTTTATAATGGCTCCACACGATTAGTGTATTTAGCCGGAGTCGAGTATTGAAATTCTTCAAGTTTTATGAATTTTAGTCGAAGAGATGGGTCAATGTCAAATTTCAGGTCAGTTTTTCAAGTAAAAGTCTAGTCTAAGTCATACCTTCAGTAAAAATGTGGAGTTTACTGAAGATTTACTGTGGAATTTAGGTGAGAACGCAAATAGCATGTTTTTCAACATTGTGCTGTTTTTCTACACTCGCACACATTCACCGGCACTAAATGGTTAATAATCAACATTTATTACACATTTACTCGCGGAAGATCACAAGTTTTAGGAAAAAATACAATGAGATCACACACACTTTTCCACGTTCCCGCCAAAACTCCTTGTCAAACCTTCGCTGCCCGTGAGGCCATAAATCATCGGTGCAATAGGGAGAGGCACGTACGGCATGCCGCTTATCGATAAACTGGTTATCCATATTTCCATAACAGCTTATCGATTCCCGGAAAATTGCCGCGAGTGCGCGCTGGCGCAGTCTTAAACAATAGGCAGTTTGATGTCACCTCACTACCTGTATATAAATACAGGTAGCGAGGTTTCTATGCATGGAGAACAGAATTTAAGTATATGCTTTCATATTCATTTGAAATTTGGCCTTACCCATTACATACCCATCCAGTGAAATTACAGGGCATATAAGACTCAACATCTAAAATTATTGATATTTATTGCTTTTTTACCGACTTCAAAAAACAGGAGGTTCGCAGATCGTCTGTTTGCATTTATATTATTTAAAACGAATTTGTGACACAAAAGCGCATAACTACTGACTTCAATTCTTTAAGTTATTCAATCGCTTCAATTAATTCACCTATCAACGTGGCCGCGACACAAGTGGGCGCCAACATCCACAAACACATATACATACATGCATATACTCATACAAGTATCCATACACATAGGTGCACAAGCACATGTAGGTATTATATGTCGGTATTTGCGGTGACATGCACCAGTAAAAACTCGTGTCGATTCGCGCGCAGAAAGAGCAATAAAATGTCGAAGGTCTTCTGACGAATCACTCAAGCTGGTAGCTTGTTAATTTCACGGAAAAGTTTGGTCAAAACGAAATTATAGAAACTTTATTATTGTCATTGTAAACTTTACTTTGCACTATATTAAGGCGTTTTTTTATATCATATATGCCAGCGTTTGCCCACTATCTCAGTTGTTGCTAAGTGATTAAAAAAACAAACCTTTTCTCTGTCACTTACATCGCTGTTTTGACAAAAGCGATAATTTTTAGGGTTAAGGCACAGATTATACTATAGTTGTTAAAGTGCCATTTTTCGCTACCTCGACCAGTTGCTATAAGTCATAGAGTAACTTTTTATCTATAAATGCTATAATACAATAATATATAATATATAGCAAAATAAATAACGTTTTTGATTTTTGCATCTCTTAGTTTTAGTGGGTTGATTTTCTTCTGAAAACGACTCATTGAATTATTTATAGGTAGGTGTTTATAGGAAGTTAGGTACTGCGCAGCGTAATAATAGCGTCATATTATAATTACCTGCGGGAGATCACTGAAATCCACTTGCTTCTTTAGTCTGGTATGGGTTGACCACTGTTGCAGACTTCAGGCTCGAATCACCGTCGGAATTGGGCAGGTCGCTAATCGGTTTTTAACCGACTTCACAAAACCGAGGATGTTCCCAATTCATCTGGTTTTTTTGTGTTTGTTACTTCAAACATTTCTGAACATCGGCTCAAATATGAAGCAGTAGGAAAAATATTTTTTTGTATGCTTTCTGTTTGGTCCCATTGCAATTTAATCTAGATCTGATAAGTAAGTATTTCCAGAGATATGGAGATAAATACCTCAAACTTAGTACATACTGATAATTGAGGATCGTTAAAAAATTAAAAGGACTGACCTCAAATGTCACGCTAGTTTCATTAACTTTCGAGGTGTTTTATCTCCATATCTCTGGAGATATTGCGCATCATCCTTTATCAGGTGAAATAATGGGAAGTGAAAGCCTATCCGCAAAAAAGTTATCCAAAGCTCTTTCTAAAGCTCACTTGAATTTGAATTTGTAGACCAGCTCAATGTGGCGACTTGGCGACATCTTGACTATATCTTGTTCATGACGGATTCGTAGCTTTAATTGAAGACCTTTGTATTAAGACTTTGTAAAAAAGTCAATGAGAATCCTGACTTATTTCCCTTCGAATCCTTAACTTAAATACTTTTGGTCCTTCTAAGCATTTAACAAGTAAATTTCTCATCATAGTATCCTTGCGCGAGGATTTAAAGGTGTGCGCTTCTCCAAGTTCCAATACCGGTCTTTATACCAGTATATACGTCCACATAGGCTATGTACAGGTATGTATGTATACATGGAGGCCACACAAAGCCGTCCGCCGCCGCGGCGCGCGATTTACGGCGCGACGCCCGCCCGCACTGTATTTCGGGCAATGCCGGTACCATGGCTAAATAGCTCGTGGATATGGTGATTAATAAGTAAAATATATAAAATTAATACATATTGTCAAATAGTTATACAAAGGTGACGAAAAGTAAGTGAAGTAAGTTTGAGAGCCCCGTTGGCGCAGAGGATAGATGGCTAGACTTCTAAGGAGAGGTCTCCGGTACAAATCTTAGCACGGGGTGTTTATTTACAGGTGGTAGGAGCATATTATATCGATATTCCTTCTGACTTGCTACCAAAAACTAGCTTACCACCATCATGGAGAAAATCTGCCGCCACGACTTTACGGTGTTCCGACGGCATATCCCTTGAGAGTCATACAATTCTAGGCCTAGCGTGTTTTACATCCTCGACCACATCACTGCTTCCACCAGGCGAGAGAGTGGGCAAATGCCAGTCTATCAGATAAAAAAGCTCTCTATAAAACATTAATTTTAATGAGGCCTCGCCACCTCCACCAAGGTTCACTTCCCACATCCGCGCTCGTTCTCTAGTGATTTTGTTATCGGCGCGCCGCCCGGCGACATCCGCGCGACATTACCGCCCCCTGGCGCGCGCCGAACGAGACTCTACTCAGAAATTATCCACATCTACCTTCATTTTCTTTGTTTAGATTTTTCTCTCGTATCTCGTTGTGGTTGGAAAATTTAGCTGGAGATCAAGCTCAGTGTCTTGCTATGGTGAAAGAATGGATGCTAGCAGATGTCTAATATAAGCTGATCAATTTATTGATGGTGTAGATAAATGAAAGTTTTCCTTTGTTACGGATAGCGTGGATACAATTAATCCCTGGCAAAAAAATAAAAACGATTATAGATATGCTTTTGTTCGGGTAATGGTGCAGGCAGCGTTCTGCCATAAGATTTGTTAAGTTTTGAAAAGTTTATGAAACTATCGTCCTACTTTTCGGACATCTCTAGCTGAAAATGAAAACACTATATTAGACATTATTCGAGGATAATAGTATAAGTATTATTTATATAAGAGATATAGAGATAAATAGAGATATATAGATATATAGAGATATATAGAGATATATAGAGATATATAGATATATAGATATATATAGAGATAAAAGTATAATATTATTATAACGCAATTTTTTCGCTCATTCTATGAAGTTCTCAGATCATCTTAATTTACTACATAGGCGCAAAACGTATCACCCATTTGCCCTTGAGTGGCATCGAGTGACGTAATCGGCTAATGTGAAACTGAAAACAGAATTTCCGCTGCGTAATTTTACGAGTGTGACAGATATGGTATGACTATATTCCTCGCGCGAAGTCCCGCTGGCTAGCCGTCTACCCACGAAATTCCCCTACTAAAGTAATTATACCTAATACCTAGAAAACTCAAAACTCTAATGATTTATTCTGTGTATAGGCAATATAAATATTAATAACTTATACAAGTCAATCGTTATTAAATAGATCGTTATAATTACCTTTACATAGTATAAAACCAAGTCGCTCCTGCTGTCTGTACGCTTAGATCTTTTAAACTACGCAACGGTTTTTAATGCAGTTTTCAGCAATAGATAAAGTTTTTCAAGAAGAAGGTTTATAACCAAGATAAAACGCGGGCAAAGCTGCGAGTTACACAGCTAGTTATAAATATAAACAGTATAATCTAACGCCGTGAATTAAATAAAAAATAGCTACTTAGCTCTCATCCAATCATCGACGTCAGTATACTAAAAAAAAATGTGTGGTTTTGCTAACCGTACCTACATGTACCTTATATTTTATTCAGATAATTTTTGTCAAAAAATTGTGACGTAATGAAACAAAATCGATAAACCACATACTAATCACAGTAACAGCACAGAATATTAATACAAGTACTAAAAGTCATATTCCGAATGGTACTGATCAGCTGCAGGTCTATCAGCTGCATAATATCGATTAAGTGATCGATTAAGATCGATCGATTATTAAGATATCGATTAGCCTAATGCTACAGCTACGTGAACATTCGTAGTGTAGTAGCCCCCTCCCTCTCCCACTCATTAGCCCGGCCCGATGGCGCGCGACCGCCTGCACTCGATGATGACGCGACTTGAATTTTTACGTCCTACAAGTAGTAGTACCTACACTTGGTTATATGCAGGCATTTTTGCCCGACACCATCGATGTATATGTACTACGTATAGATATGGCGTCGCGAACTAGCTCTACGTTCAAATAAAAAGCAGTGCTGAATCTACATCTCCCGTAGTTTAGCGTAAGTACTCCTCACGCCCGATAGCACGCCGCTCGGCACGTAAGTCAGTTTATGATGGGCGCCTCTGGTTTACATATACCTCGATGCCCGACACGAAGTTATAGCCATAGGTAGCAAGAAGTAAGTAAGTAGTAAGTAAACATGTAGTAAGTACAGAAGTCGAGTCAGCGGATTCTTTCTTATGAGATACGAACTTCATATCACAACATGACTTTGATTGTATGTATGCACTCATCAACAAAATAATGAAACAGTTGATAACTTAAGTAGAAAAGCGTTTAAAATCTTTCAAGGTCTCTCAAGGTGTATGTAATATCAAAAACCGATCTATTGCTAGTCGAACTCGTGCACGAAGGGTTCCGTACCATTTTCCATGAAACGGCAAAAAAATGATGTCTGTTTTGTGGGAGCCTCCTTAAATATTTATTTTATTATATTTTTAGTATTTGTTGTTATAGCGGCAACAGAAATACATCATCTGTCAAAATTTCAACTCTCTAACTGTCACGGTTCATGATTACAGCCTGGTGACAGACGGACAGACAGACGGACGGACTAAGTAATAGTAGTAATTTATTTAATTATCTGTTGAATCATTAATCATTATCATCATTAAATATTGCAGATATGTCTGTTAATCTAAGCTTCTTGTACCTACTTTAGTAGGTAATAATTTTATGGCTTTAGTTATGAAATATTGACTCTCAAAAGTGTATGTATGTACCTACTTGAATAAATGAAATTGAATTGAATAATAGTAATAGGGTCCCGTTTTACCCTTTGGGCACGGAACCCAAAAAGACACTTGCAAAACATTACCAACTTTCTGCAATCAGTAATAAAGACTCAGTTTCAAGCTTAGATCAGCGTCAGCCTACAGAGAATTCGCTAAATGTAGTCTATCGAGTAAGTAGGCAGTATGTAGGTAACAGTAGGCAGTACAGTATGGTATGTAACAAGGTAGGTTGTAATCTATAGGTATGTACATGCACGTTTCATGTGCATTGTACATGGTCGCGACAAGTGACGCTCGCGGCGGATTGAATGACGCGATGCCGTGAAACATAGTATCGCGAGAACGGTTCCAATAACTATGGTACCATTTGATGCTTTAGCGTTGATGACAAATACAATCATCGCCTGGTTAGGTATCATTTGTGGATGTAGGCACTTTTAGCCTACTTGAACGCCTCTAACATTCGTCTGGTTCATTTATTAATCGACTTCACAAAAAAGGGGGAGGTTCTCAATTCGAGGTCTTTTTTAGGGTTCCGTAGCCGAATGGCAAAAAACGGAACCCTTATAAATTCGTCATGTTTGTCTGTCTGTCTGTCTGTCTGTCCGTCCGTATGTCACAGCCATTTTATTCCGAAACTGTTAGGACTACAGAATTGAAACTTGGTAGGTAGATGTATTCTGTAAACCGCTTTCTGATTTTTATATAAAATAAAAAATATAAAAGTTTAAGGGGGGGCAACCCATACTTGGAAATGAAACAAAAAAATTTTTTTTTCTTCAAACCTATACGTGTGTGTATGAATAGGTCTTCAAAAATGACATTGAGGTTCCGAGAATCATTTTTTCTCAAAGTCAATCATTTGAAAGATAGTCGCGTCTAAAGTGGTAAAATGTGTGTCCCCCCCCCCCCCCCCCCTCTAACTTTTAAAGTATGGGAGTGAAAAATCTAAAAAAAATATATGCTGTAGATCTCAATAAAAACTAACAACAAAAATTGGTTTGAAAGAGATATAGTCAGCAGTTTTAGAGATAATGGCGACCGCAAAGATAACTTTGTTTTTCATACAAACACTATGAAAAACAAAGTTAATTTTGTAGTTGCGAAAAATCATAGTTATGGAATACTTAACTGTGTTACGGAACCCTAAGAGTGCGAGCCCGACTTGCACTTGGGCAGTTTTTTTTTTATTTTTTTAAATGTTTATTCAGGACTCCGTCAAATCTTGACCGATTTGAAAAAATCGTTTTTGTTACAGAGATTATGCCTCCCGTTTGGTCGCATTTAAATTTTATCAAGATATGAGAATTTTCTCCGGAGATATGGAGATAAACAATATAAGCAAATTTATATACTTAGATGACATGATTATAGCTAGCCAATACTTTGACTATCGCGGCATGTGAAGTCGGTTTTTTCGTTTTATACGATCATAAATTATTTACTTGTGTATTTTGACATGTTTCATTACATACTTGCTTTGGGAAAAACAGCAAAATGTTTTTTATATCTTACTATCTGATACCCGCGACTTCGTTTACGTACACCAAGAATGTAGTAGGTACAGCCTATGTTCATCCTCATGCAATAAAGTATCTTCTTGTTAAATTTCACTAAGATCGGATGGTCCGTTTAAGCGTGATTAGGTAACAAATAGACAGAGTGACAGAGTTACAAACGTTTTTATAATATTAGTCTGGATAGGCTAGCGTTTGACCACTATCTTGCCTGGTGGTAAGCGATGATGTGGACAAAGATGGTGAACATGCTAAGCCTATCCATCATCTACCATCTAACTCTCAAGGTTATGGCGGCAGGTCCTCTCCTTTTGTTGGTAGTAAGATACTTTATGGCAGCAAATCAGGCGGAACATCGATATAATATGCTCCTACACTAGTGTGTACCACATGCTTCTGAAGTCCTGACGAAACTGTAACTACATGGCAGTTTTGGAAAGCCTTTCATCGGTAAATTACAATATAAGTAAGGTAAACAATTTCAGGTAACTTTACGTAGTTAAGTGAGTACCCACCTATACTAAGTTTATTTTTTTGAATTATTTTCTTGATCTTATATCTATGTAATATTATAAATGCGAAAGTTTGTATATTACTCAATCATGAAATAAAACTGGCCAAGTGCGAGTCAGCATCGCGTCTCTTATCGCACACTTAGGGAGGGTTCCGTACAATACGAAACATAACAGAGTTTCAACCTCATATATTTGATTAATTGATATTACCAAGAATATTTGGTTTGGTCGCGATCTAGAAAGACGGGGCTCGTTTACTAGCGCCATCTATGTCATTTTGCCGAAACTAATTAGATATATGGCGTTTAAAAACACGTTCTTTGTATGGGGACCCCCTTTAATTTTTGACTTTAATTTGTTTTTAGTATTTGTTGTTCTAGCGGCAACAGAAATACACCATCTGTGAAAATTTCAACTGTCTAACTATCACGGTTAATGAGCAATAGCCTGGTGACAGACGGACAGACAGACAGACAGACAGACAGACAGACAGACAGACAGACAGACAGACAGACAGACAGACAGACGGACAGCAGAGTCTTAGTAATAGGGTCCCGTTTTACCCTTTTGGTACGGAACCCTAAAAACAGGTGTACGGATTTGGATGCCACATTGTATATTGTTTAAAGTCTCGATGTTCTGGCAGATGTCCTTGAGAGCCAGTTGTCATTCTAGGCCTAGCGTGCTACCATCCTCAACTGCATCATCACTTACTAACAGGTGAGATAGTGGTAAAACGCTACCCTTTACGATTTAAAAAATTGTTACATGACTTTTGACTTACTTAGATGGTTTTGAACGAAGGCCAAGCCGTGGGGCACAGCTAGTGTTATAAATGAAGATCTTAAGTCTTCCTCTTCAAAGGCGTTTATGTTTTACCCAGTATTGGTCAGAAAGCACGATTCATTCATGCGACGTAAACTGCCGCCGAATGGCGTGAAAGCGACGCAACCTATACATACTCATTTTTCATGCGGTTTTCCTCGTCCCAGCGTATATTGGTAAAACCTTGTAGTAGGGACAACGCATCTGTTATCATCGCAGCACCACAGCTCAAGGCTTTTGAAACTACCTTGCGGTATCGATAACATTGGTCACCTAAATGTTCCACAACCTAGTTATGTTGACGTTGCATCGGCACTTAACATCAGGTGAGATGGTGGTCAAACGCTTGACTAGGATATTTCAAAGAGTTTGGTTTTTAGGGTTCCGTACCCAAAGGGTAAAACGGGAAGCGGAGTCTTAGTAATACCCAAAGGGTATTACTAAGACTCCGCTGTCCGTCTGTCTGTCTGTCTGTCTGTCTGTCCGTCTGTCACCAGGCTGTATCTCATGAACCGTGATAGTTAGACAGTTGAAATTTTCACAGATGATGTATTTCTGTTGCCGCTATAACAACAAATACTAAGCAATACAAATACGAACCTATTAGTATAGTCATAATGAAACAAACCTACCACAGACTGAGATCGTGTCCAGCTGGTTACTAAGTTTTCATTGAATTTTGAACTGAACCTCAGTCTCTTCCAACTGGGAATAGCTATGGTGAATCGACGTATCTATCTGTTAAACTAAGTTCTAAGCGCGCCCCCAGGAATACTTGCTAAGGAGAAGTTTGAGAACAGCTAGATGGGATATGTCTCATATTTTCAAGAGGTTGTACTAAAGTTTGACATACGACTTCTTGAGACTGCTGACTCTTTTAGTCAAAATAAGGATCAGTTTTGAACGCTTCAACTTCACGCGTTTCATAACTTTTCAAGGCATACGAAAGAAACTGTCGTCTAATTTGTTCGTGGAGACCTAGGCTGTAAGCTATAAGTATTTATTAACCTGGATATACGACACGGCCGTCTGATCGCTACCCATTGAAGCTTCAAGTTGTGATCCGATGTGAGGCCTTATGTCTAAGGCTATAAGGTCGAACATAGCAGGTTTCTGTCGGAGTAAACAACACAATAAGTTTTCTCTGTAATTGTTATCGCCACACCGCGGTGCAACGCGACGCGCACGTAGGGTTGTCATTGATAATCGCAAGCTGTAAACTTGTATAGGTATTTATGGCGTATTTTTATGTAAAGGGATCACGCAATTGGGTTCGGGTCTAGTTTTTGTCGCTGAGTGAGTGAGTATAAAGGTATTGGTTGGTGTGACGTGGCGCGCTCTTTTTGAGCGGACAGTTGCAGCTGCGTTTGCAGTTTTGCATGCGTCTGGTCTCAACATACTTATATGTACTGATCGATTACGATGGATGATAATTTTGAGACAAGCCGACTGTGGCTATCTGATTTCTATTTCAATGTATTGTTTTTTCATTAAAGTAATTAGGTATGTAATTTGGAGGCCAAGTTTAAGCCTGTACTACACTAGAAACTACCACTCCGGACCAAGCTCATGATATACAAAACGTATATTAGGACCCGTCCCGAACCCCCTCGTCGACCATACGCTGGTCCGGCGTATGACTGAGTGTGTTTTGAAAACTTTTTTTATATATATTGTATAGGCTAGCGTTTGACCACTATCTCACCTTGGTTGGTAAGTGATGATGCGGTCTAGGATGGTAACACGCTAGGCCTAGAATGGGAACTGGCTCTTAAGGACTCAACACATTAGATGTTTGACAACAAATTTTCTAACTTGAGGGTGGTAGCTGGCCAGACGGACACTAGACAAACAGTATCCTACCACCATGCGGGGTCGGGGGTTTCTTAACAATACACTGTGAGATGTTCGCTTACATTTTCCGATAGAAAAATCCATTGGTGCATGGCGGGGACTGAACTCGCTAGCTCTGGCGTTAAAGCCGACCATTCTCATTTCTACCACTTTCGCCACTGGGCCCTCAAAAGAGTTATTCTTATTCTATTCTATAAAATAGAGTAGGTATTTATACTGCGGTAACCCTAGAACGGTCGCGGCGTCGCGCCGCGCGAGGTCACACGTCTGACGCGCAGATAACGGCCCAACCCTGTAACCTTCAATACACGACACGAGCCTGTGCTTATCGCGCAAATTCTGATCAAATTCACCTACCTACCTCATGTGTGTTCAGTCTTTATTTTTACTCCGTATCTCGTTATACCTTTTGCTTTTATAGTACCTATTATGTTTATGGAAATACAGCCCTGTGATAGACGGACGGACGGACAGCGATGTCTCAGTATTAGATCATTCGATACTAACAAACGCCGCCAGATGAAACTGTAGCATAAAGCGCATTTCAGACTACGCTATAGATACTGTTCCGCTACATAGTACAGCATGACAAGCAGGGCCGGATTATCCACGTAGCAATAATAGTCATTGCTATGGGCCCCGCGCGAAAGGGGGCCCCGCATATTTAAACCCAGACTAATAATTACTAATAATTACCCACAAAATTGTAACCTATAGATGGCAAATAAATGTATACAGTATTGAATTGTTTTTTTTTTACCACATTATACTTAAGAACCCATAGTAGATCGAGGGCTCTTTGAAAGAATTTGCTACGGGTCCCGCCGAATTTGCTTAATCCGGCACTGAGACAAATATTATATATTTTTTTTTAAGATTACGCGTAATGTGGGTTGCACATTACTAGTATTCTTGTCTCTTACAAACAAACCGGCTTATTTATAGTATAGATAAATGTGAACGTGTTCTAAATAAATTAATGTTGAGCGATATTATTGTGCTATGAACTATGCTACATATTATATTACAGCGTAGTCTAAAATGCGCTTAGGTGCTTTCCTACCACAAATATAATAAGTCTTTTAAATGGTAGTACTAAGTTTATCAAAGAAAACCACCAGAGAAACTTATAAACTCCATCAGTTCACCACCTTCCCTAACCCTTCTAATCGGCATGGGTGTACCTTATAAAATGATAAGCTACATAATGAATAACCATTCTAAAATCCCCGCAGCTACAACTTTGCAAACGAGCTCATAAGCGATTTTAATTAGTGTACCCCTTTATTACGCACAATACAGAGAAGCAACAGGTTCGGTTATCGTTCCCGAATGACTTATGTGGGGTACTTACGAACTTTCACTGTTATGGCACTGTTAACAAAACACAGGCAGATATAGGCTGCCGTAATAAAGTCTGCTTGCTACTCGTACCGCAGAATAATGAATAGTGTTACGTACTCGTGCTCTTTGAGTAAATATAGGATCAAATATTATGTTAATTGAAGTGTTGAAATGAAATGAAATTATTTATTTGCTAGAATTTTGGTACATAAATAGGTGTTATTCAATTATCAATTCCATCAAAATTCTGTCTTGTCAGGCGTACAAATTCTTAGTTGCGATCCTTAACTATTATTAGGTAGTACATACGTTTTATAATTATTTATATATTATTATTATATTATTTTTAAATGTTATTAATGTGAGTTTATATGAGTTAGGGGACCTGGGTACGTAGTATTATTATCTTTTCTATGACCTGGGCATGTTTCCCAAGGGAGTGCGGGTTCGAATCCCGTGGGTACGATGAAATTTTGGATTGTGTGTAACAATGTACAATAATATAGGATCGTTTGCAAAACAAAAAAAAAACTGACTACGAATGCTGCGCTAGTCAGTTTCAGTAGCAAGTTTGAGGTATTTATCTCCATACCTCCAGAGAAACTCATCAGATCTTGAGAAGTATAATCTCAAAAAATATAAAATAAACAGTCCTGAGATTATGATGTGAAGATGCATAAAAACACATTCGAATTAATTCATATGCATCAGAAGTTTATAAAAAATCTGTCTACATATTATACAATTCTGTGAGTTATACAATAAATACATACATTCCCCACCCCACCCATTGCACTATTGACGTGAACCCACTCCAGACATAAGCATATTTAGCTTAGTTGGAGGGGTTAACAAGACTACTAGTAATGTGCAACCCACAAAAAAAAAACTGGCGAGGTGCAAGTCGGACTCGCACTCGTAGGGTTCCGTAACACAGTTAAGTATTCTATAACTATGATTTTTCGCAACTACAAAATTTTCATAGTCATTGTATGAAAAACAAAGTTATCTTTGCGGTCGCCATATCTCTAAAACTGCTGACTGTATCTCGTTCAAACCAATTTTCGTTGTTAGTTTTTATTGAGATCTACAGCATATATTTTTTTTAGATTTTTCACTCCCATACTTTAAAAGTTAAAGGGGGGGACACACACATTTTACCACTTTGACGCGCCTATCTTTCAAATGATTGACTTTGAGAAAAAATGATTTTAAGAACCTCAATGTCATTTTTGAAGACCTATCCATAGACACCCCACACGTATAGGATTGAAGATTTTTTTTTTGTTTCAGTTCCATGTATGGGATGCCAACTTTTATATTTTTTATTAGGGTTCCGTACCCAAAGGGTACCAACGGAACCCTATTACTAAGACTCCGCTGTCCGTCTGTATGTCTGTCTGTCTGTCTGTCTGTCCGTCTGTCACCAGGCTATAGCTCATGAACCGTGATAGTTAGATAGTTGAAATTTTCACAGATGGTGTTTTTCTGTTGCCGCTAGAACAACAAATACTAAAAACAAAATAAAGTTAAAAATTAAAGGGGGTCCCCATACAAAAAACGTGTTTTTAAACGCCATCTATCTAATTAGTTTCGGCAAAATGACATAGATGGCGCTAGTAAACGAGCCCCGTCTTTCTAGATCGCGACCAAACCAAATATTCTTGGTAATATCAATTAATCAAATATCTGAGGTTGAAACTCTGTTATGTTTCGTATTGTACGGAACCCTCCCTAATTGTGCGATAAGTCGCGATGCTGACTCGCACTTGGCCAGTTTTATTTTTATATAAAAATCGAAAAGCGCTTCATAGAATACATCTACCTACTAAGTTTCAATTCTGTAGTCCTAACAGTTTCGGATTAAAATGGCTGTGACATACGGACAGACAGACAGACATGATGAGTCTAAAAGGGTTCCTTTTTTTGCCATTCGGCTACGGAACCCTAAAAACGAAACAAAAAACATACAGATACAAGCAACAATATGTTTGTCAAAATCAATACACAGACACTTCAATAATTTTACCATCACTTGTTCCAAAAACATGCAATGATTTCAAAGGCAGAAATATCATCGTCCGGTCTTTCCAGTTTTCCAAACGTCCCTTGATATTGCCATCGTTTTTTTTATTGAGATAAATGGAAAATTCTGTTATATTTTCAATCCAGAATTTCCTGGAAGTAAGACCCATTTCCCGGGCAGCGAATACCGGGACTCAATCTGGTAAATTAAAATTGATGAATATGAAAGAATATGAAGAAAATGATAGCTCTGTTAGTTACTGATTACAGAATACCATTGTGAAAGATATAATTAAATTGTATATTTGTTATTTATTTGTGTTTCGCGCTCTCTCTCTCTCTTTCTCTCTATCTCTATACATATTTAGGGTCGTAAAGGTGCGTACAGACTATGTAACATAACATGTTCCAGATAATGTGGATACGGAATGTTATAAAACATATATTATTTTTCTTTGTGGTGTTTTTCCACTTTATATTTTTGTAAATTGTTAAACACAATCCAAAATTTCATCGTACCGACGGGACTTAAAGCACCGGAACATGTTATTCCGGAGGTTGCGGGTTCAAGTCCCGTCGGTACGATGAAATTTTGGATTGTGTTATAAAACATGTTTTAATAGCATGTTTCATAGCATTCCGTGTCCACATTATCTGAAACATGTTAAATAACAATGTTATAACATGTTACGTTACATAGTCTGTACGCCCCCTAACACGCCCGGTCTTTTATAAGGCATTGATGGAGCCGAAGCTAACATCAGAAGGCCCTTTACACTATTGAGTAAACATTTCATTTTTTTTTAAATATCATATAGGCTAGCGTTTGACCACTATCTCACCTGTTGGTAAGTGATGATGCGGTCGAACATGGTAAGCACGCTAGGCCTAGAATGGGAACTGGCTCTCAAGAATAGCTGCCGGAACACATTCGATGTTTGGCGACAGATTTTCTATCTTGAGGGTGGTAGATGGCCAGGCGGACACTAGATAGTATCCTACCACCATGCGGGCGTTGTTGGTTTCTTAACGATGTTTTTCTTTCACCGGAGGGCCACTTGAAAAGTGCACATACAATTTTCGAAAGAAAATCCATTGGTGCACAGCGGGGGTTGAACTCGGCACCTCTGGCATCAAATCGAACCGTTCTCCCACTTACACCACCGAGCCTTCGAATCAATGCTTTACTCTGTTTACTTAACTCACTAACTAAAATCTGTGGATGGAGAGATATGGAACACCATGAAAAGATGATGAATGAATTAATGAATGTATGAATGAATGATATTTATTTATGCGTAACAAACTTTTCTTTTTCGCGGGTTCGAGTCCCATCGGTACGATTTTTTTTTTCGGTAGAGTTCGTTGCCGAGGTGGTACCATTGTATTTTCGTCGAGATTTGATGAGGGTCTCCAGAGATATGACGATAAACGTCTCAAACTTGCAACCGAAACTGACTCGCGCGGCATGGAAGTCGGTTGTTTTAGTTTTAACTATCTTAATTAAACTATCACATAAACTATCTTAATTATAGTATAACTGTAGTAGTTTTATCCTACCTCGACATTAAACATGAATGTAGCACTTTAAATATACTCATTACATTGTTCTACCTTAAAGTATTCTGCTACCAATTAAAGGCTTCAATAAGTTATCTAATAACATTCAGCCCTATAGGAGAGGCCGCGAGTTGACCGAGTTATTCAGACTCTCGCTGTGCGGACTTACGGTGCATTTCACTGTGCGCAACACGCGGTTCATAGTTACTATTAGTTGATACTGTGACGCAAATTCAAGGTCGCACTCGAGGCGTGAAGCGCATTTTGAACGTTACCGACGTTGTAACTAGGTTTAATCTCGCCTTTTTGCTCTCAGGGAGTGCAATTTCTGTACTTGTACTATTCATTATTCTGTGGCGGTACGTAGAAATGTTGGATTGTGTATAATAAAGTAGAAAAATATTAAGTGTGTAACAACACTTCAAGAAACATAATATTTAAGTATATACAAGTTTTAAACGTTCTGTGTGCCACATGTCATACAAATCCGTCGCATAGTTTTTGCGTGGATGAGCAACAAATATACATCCATCCATCCTCATAAACTTTCGCATGTAAAAAACTATTAGAAGGATGTGACAGACAATTTGTTGTTTTTTAGGGTTCCGTACCCAAAGGGTAAAACGGGGCCCTATTACTAAGACTCCGCTGTCCGTCTGTCTGTCTGTCTGTCCGTCTGTCACCAGGCTATAGCTCATTAACCGTGATAGTTAGACAGTTGAAATTTTTACAGATGGTGTAGTTCTGTTGCCGCTAGAATAACAAATACTAATAAGTTATTTTTCAAAAAAAATAAAACCGACTATATAACCACAAAAAGGCACTCAAAAGCGAAAAATAATTTACTTAAAATTATTATAAGCGTTACCCACTTCTCTGTTTGAAGTCGGTGCCAGCCAAGTCTAATATTCGTCTACAACGTTCTACAAAGTCAGACCCACTGACATCTACCATGGGAGTTGCTCAAGGGTCTTCGATTTCGAACATCCTGTTCTCACTGCTCCTCAATGATCTACCAGCGGCTGTTACTGCGGCTGAAATATTCATGTATGCTGATGACGTGGCGGCAGTCGTGACAGCGCCCTCGGTGGATCTTCTGGAGCAGCAGCTGAACGCCACCACATCGCAATTGTCAGAGTGGTTCCAATTCAATGGTCTGGCATTAAATTTGACGAAGACGCACTTCATTCATTTTAATCTGTCCGGACGCCCGGCCCGATTAATGGCCGTTCTCTTAGATGAAGTAAAGATAACACAAACTCCCTCGACCACTTTCTTGGGATTTGAATTAGATGCTGGGCTAAAATGGGCAGGACATATTAAAAAAGTGTGTGGAAAAATGGGAAGTGCATGCTTTGCACTTCGCAGGGTGTCTCGAGTGGTGTCTGCGAGTGTGGCTCGTGCCTGCTACTTCGCGACCGTGCACTCTCTCCTGCAGTATGGTGCCGAAATATGGGGGCGTTCTGCGGACTGGCTGCGGGCATTCAGAATGCAGAAACGCGCCGTGCGAGCAATCGCTAAAATTCCGCAGAACGTCTCTGCACGGCCATATTTTAAGAGTCTAGGTATTCTGACGCTGCCTGCACTTGTTATATTTCAAGTCGCAGTGTACGCTAGAATGAACCTGGACTCTTACACAAAAGGAAGTAGCGTGCACGATCACCACACCCGTGGCAGGGACAAGTTACGGGCAGAGACTCGGTCACTCACCAAGACTTCCAAGATAACTCATGTTATGGGACCGACAGTATATAATAAGTTGCCTGAACCTGTCATCTCAGCGCCCAATTTGACTAGTTTCAAACGGCAGCTGAAGCACTGGCTTATCGAGCAGACGTTCTACAGCTACGATGAATTTGCTCTCAGCAAAACATAATATTATAATATTATATACATTTTTAATTTATTTGTACACTTTATTTTAATTATTTAATATTAATGACTGTAATGAAAATGAATGACTTGTAATGAAAATTATTAATAAATATATGAATATGAATATGAACATACATAGTGTCTATCTAATATCCAATAGGCTTGGCTGGCACCGAGTTCAAATAGAGAAGTGGGTAACGCTTATAATAATTTTAAGTAAATTATTTTTCGCTTTTGAGTGCCATTTTGTGGTTATGAAGTCGGTTTTATTTTTTTTGAAAAATAACTTATTTTACCCTTTTTATTGCAAAAAAAGTTTTAATTAAATTACATGCATCTATTAAATTTCGTGTCTGGGCCGTAATACACTGACGGATATATACTTTTTGAAAATTTCAAGTATGTACTACCTATAACGGTTAAGAAGATACAGATCTGTAAAGTGCGCACATATAGACACACGGACGGACGGACGAACAGACAACAAAGTCTCAGAAAGTGTTCATTTGGTAGCCTTTGGTTTCGAAACCCTAAAAAAATTGACTTTAAATGCCGCGCTAAAGTGAAAATATTCACTAGTAATAATGATGTCATCAAGGTATCAAAGGACAATGTACAAAATGGCCCTGTACAATTAAAGCATCTGACACACACGATAATTAATTGTCTATTTTATTACAATAATTCCAAATACTTTTATAACACGGACTGGTTGTATTCCAAAATGAATATTAAAAAGTAGTATTTGCGATTATTAACATTAATTGCCGCCATATGGCCAACAGAGTACTGAATCACTCCACTACGTTATAAGAGGCACTTCCCTATATTGTGGATACCCGAATTATGAAAGCACTGTGTAGCCAACCTAACAACGGAAAGTATTATTTACGTAGTAACTATTATATAATATGTGGTTTTATGCTTATAATTTTTTTTTGCTGTGTTGATTTGTACAAAGTACGTTCATTATTCTGAGTTATTTAATTATGTATGCAGTGTCGCGGGACTGAAATGGCCACCATCTTCACCAAATGTCATGTCATGTCAAAAAATATTAGGTATGTTAAAAAAGTTTGCACCCTAACAAGACTTTGCTCGGTAGAACATTCCTGTGAAGACAAATTATTTATATTTATATATAATTATTTATTATAATTATTAATATACAATTATTTATTGAGGGCCCGGTGGCGTAATTGGGAGAACGGTCGGCTTTGATGCCGTGGTACCGAGTTCAAACCGCCATGCACCAATGAATTTTTCTATCGAAAAATATATGTGGGCTTCTCACAGTGGCCCTCCGGTGAAGGAAAACATCGTTAAGAAACCAATAACCCCCGCATGGTGGTAGAACGTATCTAGTGTCCGCCTGGCCAGCTACCACCCTCAAGTCAGAAAATCTGTCGCCAAACATCTAATGTGCTCCGGCAGCTATCCTTGAGAGCCAGTTCCCATTCTAGTCCACTTCTCTATCTTCGACCGCATCATCACTTAGCAACAGGTGAGATAGTGGTCAAACGCTTGCCTATAAGATATAAAAAAAAATATCCCCACCTTTATTTCTATCTCGCTCACAGTTACCGTAAGAATATCTTATATGCAATAGCAACCTCCTTTGTGTATAATCTTCTTGGGACTCTTCTACTAAAACTAGTACATTCTCCTATGTTTGAGGTATTTATCTCCATATCTCTGGTGATACTAATCAGATCTCGATAAAATTAAAATGGGACCACCTCGGAAACGTATCCTACCTATTAAAAAAAGAATCATTTGAATCCGTTCACAATTGATGGAGGAATCGCGTAACATACAAACAAAAAAAAAAAAAAAACATACAGACGACTTGAGAATCTCCTCCTTTTTTGTGAAGTCGGTTAAAAACAAAATAAAGTTAAAAATTAAAGGGGGTCCCCATACAAAAAACGTGTTTTTAAACGCCATCTATCTAATTAGTTTCGGCAAAATGACATAGATGGCGCTAGTAAACGAACTAGATCGCGATCAAACCAAATATTCTTGGTAATATCAATTAATCAAATATATGAGGTTGAAACTCTGTTATGTTTCGTATTGTACGGAACCCTCCCAAAGTGTGCGTTAAGAGACGCGATGCTGACTCGCACTTGGCCAGTTTTATTTAAACGACTTCAAACGACTTCAAATAAGGAGGAGGTTATCATTTCCTTTTTTTTTTGCTTTTACCTCAGAACTCCGTCATTTATTATCCGACTAACTGTGTCCCGCAGCTTCACCCGCGTTAAAAACTATCCTTAAGTTTAATCCATAATTCTGGCTATCCCTGTGCACAATTTCAGCTAAATTGGTTCAGCCGTTTGATCGTGAAAACGTCCCATACACACAAATATACAATCTGAGTTTCGCGTATATAATACTAGAAGTCCCCCGCGGCTTCGCCCGCGTTAAAAACTCCTTTTATTTACTTAAAACTTTTCTTTTGTAAAAACGATTCTATCATTAAAGATATCAAATAAGAATTAGATAAATTGGTTCACCTGTTTTCATGTTATCGCGTGACTAAGACAAATCAGGATTCATATTTTTAAAACCCGAAAAACCCAATAAAGCGCAATCCGAAACTATATTGATTTTCAGACTTTTTTACCCCAGTTCACTCTTTTAGGGTGGCATTTTGAAAAAGTCTGGAACTCGTATTTACTACTACTGTACTTACTACTCACACACACTACTACTGTATTTACTGTACTTATTTATTTACAGAAGTACTTGTGTGAAATGTCGAATAAAATGACTATCCAAAATTTGAAACCCCGCTTCATCCCTTGAAGAGTGAATTTTGAAAAATCCTTTCTCAGCGGATACCTACGTCAAAATTTCTATCTGGATGCAAATTATCAGCGCAATCCGAAACAATATTGATTTCAGACTTTGTTACTCCACTTCACCCTTTTAGGAATAGAATTTCAAAAAGCCTGAACACGTATTTACTTATTTATTTACTAAACTACTTGTGAACTTGTGAAGTTTCGAAAATAAGAGACAATCAATTCTTGTTTCTCCATACAAACTTTGAACCCCCGTTTCATCCCCTTCGAGGGTTAATTTTGGAAAATCCTTTCTCAAAGGGAATTAACGTCGTAATAACTATCTGCGTGCCAAATTTCAGCGCAATCCGAAACAATATTGATTTGACACTTTATTCCCCATTTCACCCTCTTAAGGGTGGAATTTCAAAAAAACCTGAAACACGTGTTTACTTATTATTTTACTGAAGCACTTGTGTGGAGTTTCGGATAGAAAAGACTATCTAATCTTGTTTCTCCATACAAACTTTGAACCCCCGTTTCATCCCCTTCGAGGGTTAATTTGGAAAATCCTTTCTCAGTGGGAGCTAACGTCTTAATAACTATCTGCGTGCCAAATTTCAGCGCAATCCGAAATAATATTGATTTTCACACTTTATTACCCCATTTCACCCTCTTAGGTGTGGAATTTCAAAAAAACCTGAAACACGTGTTTACTTATTTTTTACTGAAGCACTTGTGTGGAGTTTCGGATAGAAAAGACTATCTAATCTTGTTTCTCCATACAAACTTTGAACCCCCGTTTCATCCCCTTCGAGGGTTAATTTGGAAAATCCTTTCTCAGAGGGAACTAACGTCTTAATAACTATCTGCGTGCCAAATTTCAGCGCAATCCGAAATAATATTGATTTTCACACTTTATTACCCCATTTCACCCTCTTGGGTGTGGAATTTCAAAAAAACCTGAAACACGTGTTTACTTATTTTTTACTGAAGCACTTGTGTGAAGTTTCGGATAGAAAAGACTATCTAATCTTGTTTCTCCATACAAACTTTAAACCCCCGTTTCATCCCCTTCGAGGGTTAATTTTGGAAAATCCTTTTTCAGAGGGAACTAACATCGTAATAACTATCTGCATGCCAAATTTCAGCGCAATCCGAAACAATATTGATTTTACACATTATTACCCCATTTCACACTCTTAAGGGTGGAATTTCAAAAAAACCTGAAACACGTGTTTACTTATTATTTTACTGAAGCACTTGTGTGGAGTTTCGGATAGAAAAGACTATCTAATCTTGTATCTCCATACAAACTTTCAACCCCCGTTTCATCCCCTTCGAGGGTTAATTTTGGAAAATCCTTTTTCAGAGGGAACTAACATCGTAATATCTATCTGCGTGCCAAATTTCAGCGCAATCCGAAATAATATTGATTTTCACACTTTATTACCCCATTTCACCCTCTTAGGTGTGGAATTTCAAAAAAACCTGAAACACGTGTTTACTTATTTTTTACTGAAGCACTTGTGTGGAGTTTCGGATAGAAAAGACTATCTAATCTTGTTTCTCCATACAAACTTTGAACCCCCGTTTCATCCCCTTCGAGGGTTAATTTGGAAAATCCTTTCTCAGAGGGAACTAACGTCTTAATAACTATCTGCGTGCCAAATTTCAGCGCAATCCGAAATAATATTGATTTTCACACTTTATTACCCCATTTCACCCTCTTGGGTGTGGAATTTCAAAAAAACCTGAAACACGTGTTTACTTATTTTTTACTGAAGCACTTGTGTGAAGTTTCGGATAGAAAAGACTATCTAATCTTGTTTCTCCATACAAACTTTAAACCCCCGTTTCATCCCCTTCGAGGGTTAATTTTGGAAAATCCTTTTTCAGAGGGAACTAACATCGTAATAACTATCTGCATGCCAAATTTCAGCGCAATCCGAAACAATATTGATTTTACACATTATTACCCCATTTCACACTCTTAAGGGTGGAATTTCAAAAAAACCTGAAACACGTGTTTACTTATTATTTTACTGAAGCACTTGTGTGGAGTTTCGGATAGAAAAGACTATCTAATCTTGTATCTCCATACAAACTTTCAACCCCCGTTTCATCCCCTTCGAGGGTTAATTTAGGAAAATACTTTCTCAGTGGGAGCTAACGTCGTAATAACTATTTGCATGCCAAATTTCAGCGCAATCCGAAACAATATTGATTTTACACTTTATTACCCCATTTCACCCTCTTAGGGGTGGAATTCCAAAAAAACCTGAGACACGTCTTTACTTATTTTTTTACTGAAGCACTTGTGTGAAGTTTCGGATAGAAAAGACTATCTAATCTTGTTTCTCCATACAAACTTTGAACCCCCATTTCATCCCCTTAAGGGGTGAATTTTGGAAAATCCTTTCTTAGTACACCCTTACATACTAAGACAAATATACCCTCCAAATTTCAAGTCTCTACGACCAGCGGTTTAGGCTGTGCGTTGTCTGTCAGTGAGTCAGTCAGTCAGTATGTCAGGACAAAGATTCTTATAGTATTAGATTGGTTTGTAAATTTTTTTTGTTTGTTTGAAAGGTACCTTTCAAAGTACTTTCCTTTTTTGTTCCATTGTTTATCGAGATGTAATGAGTATCTCCAGAGATATGGAGATAAATACCTCAGACTTGCTTTTGAAAATTATTAGAGCGGCATGCAAAGTAGGTTTTTTAGATTTAATTTAAACTTAATCAATTAATTAAACTTTCTTAAATTATTTGAATTCGGTTATAAAGATATATGATAACGATATATACTCGTATGTTATAATGATATAAGAACATATTTCATCCATTGTTTAAAGTTAAAACGCAGTTAGAGCTGCCATTTTCACGGTAATAAGATTTTACGATAACACAAGCTCATCTGTATGCATTACTGCGCGGAAAAGTCAATTTTGGTTACTCATTTATTATTGCGAACTACAAAACATAAACTTAATTTTAAACAGTATTAAATAACTGACTTGACCAAAAAGAAGAGGTTATCAATTCGTCTGTATGTTTTTTAAGTGTCTATACGCGATTTTTTCGCGAATCTGGAGATACTTTTTAGATATTGATAAAATTACAATAACACTAAACGGGAATCATACTCTCTCAAACAAAAGAAGAATTTTCTAAATGACGGAGATCTGAGATAGCAAATACAAAAAAACCCTGTTTTTTAAACCTCCTCATTTTTGTGAAGTCAGTTAAAAAAGAGGAAGTTCTTAATTATATTGTTTTTTTTTTGTGTGTGCTATCTTAGACCCCCGTTGTCGATATGGAGTATGCTTTTCACCTACTTTCCATTTGGTCCCATTTTACAATTTATAGAGATCTGATCAGAAAGTATCACATAAAAACCTCAAACTTTAACTAAAATTTACTAACGCGGCATGTGAAGTCGATTTTTATTAGTTTTTTTTAAACTATCTAAATTATCTAAACTAATATTATAAAGAAGAAAGATTTAATTCTTTGTTAATTGTTTTGTTACGATGTACTTAACACAAAAAAATATTAAACCGATTTCAAAATTCTTTGACTAATTGAAAGCTACATTACTAGCGAGTAACATAAGCTATATTTTATCCCCGTATTCTCATGGGAACGGGAACTACACGGGTAAAACCGCGAGGCGCAGCGAGTCAATACTGTGTAAAACCTTGTACTATTCATTATTCTGTGGTGAAACATTATTAACTGATGATGGAATAACTGACTGGTTTTGATTTTGAGTCTCACACAGACTCAAAATCTACGATTACTAACAGGAGCAGTGTAGTGACGCGTTAAATGCCCGGAAATTTGGGAAGCTAGAGCTTTGCGGGCCACACTGTAATGCTAGATATTTATGTGACGACGATTCCCAGATTTCCATACAAAACTATAATGCACAAATATGAGTAAACGGAGCATAAACCTGCTCTGAAATCACATCTTTTGGTCTTGTATAAGTCTATACATGTCGGGAATTATATTTATCTACATGATTTAAATGAATAATATAAACATATTACTATACTACAATATTTTTTGGTTTAACTTAATTTTAATATTATTTAAAATAATTTCATCTCAATCAATCAAATCACATGATTTGATTGATAAATTCAATTCTCGACACGGAAATACTTCTAAAAGACCAATAGATTTGATTTCAGTGCAAGTTTTCCCTCCATTTACTTATATTTGTGCATTATACTTTTGTATGGAAATCGCCTTTAGCAAGAATCTTGCTTTTGTAATATCAAATAAAGGACTTCAAATACTGATGATTACAACACTTCTTTATTTTTGGATATTATACTTCTGAGAGTTCCAAATTTCCCAAGAGTTACGGAAGTGGTTCCGTAATTCTCGGGAAATTTTGGAAGGTACTGAAAATGTTGTGTAATTTCCTGACTTTTCCCGGTGCCAAAGGTAATTACTCCAGCCGTGACTACGTAACAAAAGCTTATAAACCTATATCCAGAAATTAAATATGTATGATTAAAATAATCACTTGAGGGTCTTTAAATATATAATGTTTTAATTACCTAAAACGATTAGGCGCAGTCTTAGATGATAAGTATATAATCACATTTATACTAGCTGCTAACCGCGGCTTCGTCCGCCTTTAAAATTATCCTATGTGTTAATCCAGGAGAGTATATGTATATCAAATTTTATCAAAAGCCCCTTTTGCGTAACAGAGGAACAAACATACATCTATTCATCTATATGATCTATATTCATCAACTTCTTATAAAAACATCTAGATGGCGCTGAAGTAGGTTGAACAGTTCTACTTGTATATATTGCCTAAATGTATGAGATCCTGCATCGCGCAAACGATAATTGCTGCGATGTTAGAACCACACGCACTTGCTTCGTCATTAATCTTAATATGTGAAATCTGTACATCAAAATTAGCATAATACATATTAAAAGGATATACATACACATATAATGCAACTTTGGTTTGCCTTGCGCACCGTAAACCCCTTAATTTACTTATTAGTCCGACTATTACCTACGGGATAACTTGGAAGTGTGATCGGAGCATAACAAGTTTGAATTAAAAAGTTACTTTGCCATTCATAAGCCTTATGCGCTTTTGCATCTTCATTGTCGAATATGTCACACAAAAGAGTTAGCATTACACGACGTTATATTTATAAAAAACAATAAAGATCTATAGATGCGATGCCACTAGAACTTCCTTCTAAACAATGTATGGAAGGGTCAAAAGACCTTCCGCGAGAATTGAAATAGTTCTATGAATGGATGACAAAAAAGTTTCGTCGACACGTATCGGATTTCACAGTTTTGAACAAAAGATGTTAATTCCGAGTCCCCACTATACAATCCGCGAGTTGTTGCTCTGCTCTTAGATAATGCTTTTACCGTTAAAAATGGTGCTGGGAATGGTCATGAGAAAGGTATTTTTTGACTGACTTCAGAGGCAGAGGAGGTTATCAATTTGCACGCACGTTGCTTATTTTTAACCGACTTCAAAAAAGGAGGAGGTTTCTCAATTCGACCGTATATATATATATATATATATTTATGTTTGTTCGCGGATAACTTGGTCGTTTATGAACCGATTTTGATTATTCTTTTTTTGTTCGAAAGGAGATATCTCAAGTGTGGTGCCATGGTAATTTTATCGAGGTCTGATAAGTTATCTCCAGAGATATTGAGATAAAGATCTCAAAATTGGTACTGAAAATGAATAGCGCGGCATTGTAGTCGGTTCTTTTTACCCGACTGCGCGATGCAAAGGAGAGGTAATGTGTATCAGTCTATATATGTATGTATGTATGTTTGTTCCTTTGTGGCACACTAGAGACCAAACGCGTGGGCCGATTTTGATAATTGGCACGTCAATAGATTCGCCATGCTAGCACGAGTGTCAACAAAAACATAAAAAATTGAAAAATTCAAAATGGCGGATTTCAGACGCCAAAATTTGGGGTTCAAAAAAAATTTTTTTTTCAAAACCTATCGAGTGGGGTATCTAATTAAAGGTCTTAAAATGGAGATTCAAAATATATTTATAACAAATAATTTATGATCGTACAAATCGAAAAAAATACGATTTTACATGCCGCGTTAGTCACTTTCAGTAACAAGTTTGCGGTGCTTATCTCTGAAGTTACTTATCAGATCTCAATAAAATTACAATGAGACCAAACGAAAATCATATTAACTCAAACAAAAAAAGAATTTTCCAAATCGGTTAAGAATTGATGGAGTACTGAGGTAACAAACAACCTCTTCCTTTTGGTATAGTCGTTTAATAGTACGGAATTTGCCATCCTTTACTTAACTAAAAAGTGTAAAATAAAACATTAAATTAAAAAATCAAAAAACCCGACTGCGCAAAAAGTGAAGTGTTAAAAAACGAACTGAAAAGAAAAAAACAAGTAAGTCTAGTAGTTTAGACTTCTGTTTAGGGATATCAAAAAACTATACCATAGAGAAAGAATTTAACTGGTATAGTTTTTTAATATCCCTAAACAGAAGTCTAAACTACTAGACTTACTTGTTTTTTTCTTTTCAGTTCGTTTTTTAACACTTCACTTTTTGCGCAGTCGGGTTTTTTGATTTTTTAATTTAATGTTTTATTTAGTTTTTAAACGATATTATTCTATGTAACATGCGGCTTTAAATCTACGGCATTCGTTGGCCGATTTGTGCAATTATTTTTTGTATGGTATGGCTGCATCAATTTACTTCTAATATCAAGGTCCTGTATCTGGGTAATCTTTAGAGATATGGAACGTAACATTTCAGTACGCCAGCTATAAATCGCCCATGGAATTCGGTTACTATTATTTTTTCGAATATTATGTGTTCTAGATTTGGAATATACATGGGGAGGTACATCTTGGTTAATAATATATACTACATACTTATCGCGAAGGATTAGGTACCTTCTAGTTTTGTACAACACCTGGTATGTATACATTGTTTATATTGTGTTTGTTTATGTCTGTCTCTTTTGTAATAAATACTATGCTCTTGAATTGCTATTTACCCGAATGCACCAGAAGGAGGGTTATCTTTTTCGAGTGAATGTATGCATGTATGTATTTCTTTGGCATGATCTGTAGCTTAAACGGCTTGCTTTTACCAAATTAAAAAAAATAAAGAGAGGGATGAAAAGTAGAGTGTATTACTCGGTGGTAAAATTATTTTCACCCGGCCGTATCGACGTATCGTGGGTCTCAAAGTACGTCGGCCAAAGTAGCGGCCTTGACCAAAATATACTTCATTTCGCCTTCGTGATACTAATCTCATAATCATCATCATTAACAGCCAGTATTCATCCACTGTTGGGCATAGGCATCTCCTATGGCACGCCACTGAGCTCGATCTTCTGCTATTTGTTTCCGCTATCAGCCAGCTTGCGTATATCATTACTCCACCAAGCTGGAGGGCGTCCTACGCTTTGTTTACCGAGCCGTAGTATCCACTCTAGAACGGTAGATGTGTTCTTTCCAACGCTTATCGGTTCTACGACAGATGTGACAGGCCACTGCCACTTCAGCTTGCAAATCCTTTGAGCTATGTCGATAACCTTTGTTCTTTGTCGGATGACTTCATTTCGAGTTCGATCTTCCAGAGATACTCTGAGTATAGCCTTTTCCATTGCTCGCTGAGCGACTTTTAATTGATGGATCAGTCGCACCGTCAGTGTCTACATGTCGGCTCCGTATATCATTAGATACAGGTAGGACGCACTCATTTAAGAATTTTGTCTTTAGGCTCTGTGGTATCGACGATAAAAAGAATCGACGTAATTTTCTAAATGCTGCCCATTCTAGCTGTATTCTTCTGCGGGCTTCCTTCTCGAAATTGTTTCTACCCAATCGTAAGGTTCGCCCAAGGTTGACATATTGTTGAACAGCCTCGAGAGGGACTCCGTTTAGGGTAATCGGTTCCGAAATAACTAACATGTTCGTTAAACATGATCTTGGTCTTATCCAAGTTCATCCGGAAACCGATGCGTGCAGAAGAATCAGCAAGGTTCAGCATGTATTGCAATATAACTAATGTACTATAATTATTTATTTATTTATAATATAATTTAGCCTGGGTATGACTATGTATTGTACTATAACTAGGTGATGCAACAGCAGGCGATAATGCGAGTTACATGGAAACGTAATTTTCCTATAAAAACCCCAACATGTCCTTACAAGTGCCTAGTTACCCAGGTTATTTAAGTATACCAACTATATACCATATCGAACACCTACTGAATATTTGTGATTCATTTAAGTGTAAGTACATTTAAAAAAAATACTAGTTGTACTAGTATGTAGTGTTAAGTTTTATTTTTAAAAAAAAGTATCCTATGTCAATCCAGATTATAACTATCTGTGCGCCAAATTTAATGTTAATTTTTTTGAGTGATTGCAGAACAAACATTCCAACAAACCAACATGCTCATAGCTTATTTATACCTTTTAACACAGAAAAGTGCGGGCAAACCCGCGAAACGCATCTCGTCTCAAATAATATAAGATCGTTTACAAAACGAAAGAAACCGACTTCAAATGCCGCGCTAGTCATTTTCAGTACTAAGTTTAAGGTGTTTTTCTCCATATCTCTGGAGATACTTATATACAGATCTCGATAAAATAACAATGGAACTGAACGAAAAGCATTTTCTCTCAAACAAAAAAGAATTTTCTAATTCGGTTCAGATATAACGGAGATCTGAGGTAACAAACATAAAAAAATATAGACGAATTTAAGAACCTCCTCCTTTTGGTGAAGTCGGGAATAAATGCAGTGATGTGGTGTCGGTGATACGAAAATGACGATGACAAGTGAGACAAGAGCTTACACAGATTAGCTACAACTCTGCCAGGCAGCGATGTCAGCTTTAGATTATACCCTCGGTTTCGAGGAACAACAATCAAAGCCTCGCACACACCAGTATAATTATGGATATCATATCACCCTGTTTCTCAAAAATGGCAAATTTTGAGCTATGGCACTTTTCGTCGCAACGTGCGTCATGAATTTTAAGTTTTGTTTACTTGTACAATTTTGTGATCGGTGGTGTTGTTTAGGATTAATTTATCTATCTGTTTGTGTGTCCCGTTTTACCTTTGGGTACGGAACCCTAAAAATAGCAATTTGCTAACACGGAATTTCCCGGAAATTCCGAGACATACTGAATGTACAATACCTATATTTTTAATTGGAAACCGAAAGATTGTAAATAATTGTAAACCAAATTAATCGTTATTAACTTCTCAACCTCAACGATGTTCTGTAACTTAAATTATGAATGGAAAAGAAATCGATGTTAAAATGTAGATAATAACATCACTAATACCGCAGATTAGTGTAGATTTAATTAATAACAAAAGGTAAAAAAGAAAAAAAGCGGAAATAATAATTTGTATAATTTTAGCGTGTAAATATTTTTAATTGCTCAGAATTAGCTCATTAACTTAAATTAAATTAACGTGTTTTCCTCTCAAATTTTATAAAAACTAAAATAAGTAATCTAAAAATGCAATTTATTAAATTTACTGCTAATTACCATACTTTTAACACAATATGCATTAGTCATGTCAGCATGACGGGAGCAATAAATGTAAAGAGTATAATAAAAATAATAATATTGCATTTGTACAATTGAAAATTAGCTTATTATCTTGTTCCCAGCAAGCCACATCCTGGGTCTATTGAAAAAGCCTTTTAAAATAATACTCGGTAATAAAACGGTGACTAATTTTGGGTTGAATCAGGACACGGGATTTTGAGCTCAGTAAACAAATTACTAGGAATTCATTTCTACACACACACGATACAGGGTAATTCGTGGCTACGGAACTAATTCTAAACCGCACGGACAGGTGATCGTATTGCATAGATACAATACCATTCAATGGGTTAGGTAAAGTACAAATACTTTATGAATTAAGGTGTTAATGTAGAAATTAATGAAGCTAGACAAATGTGAATTAAGTATATGATTAAAACATGACATTGTATTCAGCCTATCCTGCGCCTATAACAAAAATGCGTCATCAGCTTACGAGAAATTCTGTGCCACGTAGTACATACACATCGATGGCCACTTATAAATCAGTCAATGGCACAGTTTTGAGTTTAATATCCCTGCCGATTACGTTCGAAGAAGATTTTTGTCAGTTGAACATGAGCGGGACGGCTGGCCAGGCAGCAATAACAAAGGCGGGCTCGCGTCCCTTTCAATTAGTTTTTACGCGCGGAGATAATTTACAGCGGGCGGCGGACGGCAAACGGGCACGGACGCCACGTTGCCGCGGTGCCGAACGCATCGGTAATCGCGGGCGGCCATCTTTTCCCGGAAAGAGCGACAATGAATAAACACGTTCGCGGTATTTCGATGCGCTCGCTCGCGCTCCCTTTCCCTTCCCTATGCGATGGTAACGATGCGATGCACTCACGCGTAATGGGTATTACTGGTAAATATTTGGTAAAGCTTAGATAGCTTAGAATGTGTATGTACTACCTACCTAGATAAAAATACTTATTCATTTTATTTGCTACGTGATTCGAAGTTCTTAGCTCAGAGTTATTATTGAGTCGTAAATGTCGTAATTAGTAAGCAGGCTGATGCTTCTATCTAAATGTCTTCTGGTAATTCTAGGACGCTAATTAGCATTGATTGTGGATTACCTACTATAATATGCAAGACTGTTATTCCACAGAAAAGATAATAGGTTATTCTATGAAGGTTGATTCCTATTTCAAAAAATTATTGCTAAACTGCTAAAATAAAGTAACTGAAAATGTAAGTAATTTACCTACAACTTGTACATCATATTTCACCAAATTTTGTTTATATTACTTACGATCAAATTATTATCACATTCAATTATCAATAAGTATAACGTAATATACATTTAATACGCAATACTTTTTCATAAATATGAACTTTAACTATATATACCAAATCTCACACCTCACACTTCTCATAAGCGGAGTGTGCGATAGAACCAGAATCTCGAAAACATTACCGAAAGTGTACCGATGTCACTGTTATAATGAGTGCGGGCTTGTGGGCCAGTTACCAGGTCCAGTTCATACGACGGACACGTGAAAGGCTCGACCGAAGCCCCGGGGCCCGGCAGTGCCCGGCACGCATATAAGCGCCCAGCGAAACGACTCGCCACAGGAAGTCGCTAATGCTACGGCCACACTACCTTACCGTCTACCGCTCGTTTACGGCAATAATTATGGCATTAAATTACTGCCTAAATTACCGCTAGAAATAACGTGGTTAAACTAGAGTTTACTTAGATATGACAATGACTTGGGTGTTGTACTTTAATATGAGTGTCAATACTATTACTACAAACAAAGCTAAGGCCAAAACCAAGCTAAAAACCAAGACTTAAAAGAAGATCGTGCATAATAAAAATGCACAGAGTTCATGTCGCCCACTAAACACACTGAAAGACCTCAAAGACCGCCCCCGAAAGGAGCTATTGCCTACCGCCATTATGTCATATTGATTGACATTGTAAATTATTGCTATAAATCGTGGCTACATCTAGGTGTTCTATCAATAAAATTATGGCCCTAATTTGTTGCCATATCACGGTAATGTGGTCCCAGCATAGCTTCCGACACTTCCGACACGAAACTATCTACGTACACGTAGATTCAATAGCAGCTACTATTGGATACCTTTGGATACACTTTACTCTCTAGTTATACTCTTCAGATCTCAATGAATTGTGTAATGGAAATGTACCACTACCCATAAAAAAGTAATGTTTAAAAAAACCTTTTTAAACACAAGCTTTTACATTACCCAGGACCAGAGTAAGTAAAGACAAATCCAACGAGCCCAAACACGACGAGTATAACATGTGTAGTTTAGGAGTTGCTTTGGCCACCTTCCAGCTCCGCTCATCAGCACCATGTCATCATAATATTGGATTGTCACGCAATTTACACATGTATCAAAATTTCAGCTCAATCGGTAACCGGGAAGTGGATCAAATTTAATTTGCAAGATTTGACGATAAACATCGCGACAGGACAGGTGAAACTAAAAACTTGTAAAAAAGAAACATTCGAATCGGTTCACAATTGGCGGAGTAATCGCGTAACAAACGATTTGTATATATGATTAAGATAGTATAAAAACTAAAACAACTGACTTCCATGCCCCGCGAGTCAATTTCAGTAGCAAGTTTGAGACGTTTATCGTCAAATGTCTGGAGATACTTTTCAGATCTCGATAAAATTACAATGGAATCACCTCGAAAACGTACCCTACCGATTACAAAAATAATCATTAGAATCTGTTCACAATTGACGGAAGAATCCCGAAACATACACAAAAAAAACTTACAGATCAATTGAGAACCTCTATCTTTTAGGAAGTCGGTTGAAACATTTTCTGCCTAAAGTCTAAACTATGTTTGAATTAGGCGAGTTCTCTAGAATATGTCTTGTACACAGTTTTTATACAAATCCAATTATAACATGCGTAAATTGGTTATTAATTTACGCACGTTATAATTGAATTAGTTTTTATACTGGGACTTGAGATAATACAATAAGTACTTAACTACTTACTCTGTGCATAACTTTAATTAAATAAATGATGGGTTAGTTAGGTACAATGACTTTCCTTCATAGGTACTATTAGGTACCTGGTGATGAACAGGACAAATGGCAATCCCATTACATACTGTAGGTAAATTGTACTGCCAATGTCATATATTATGAATAACTAAATCGTTTTACACATCTTAAAATAGGAACGCTAGGTAAAAGCACATACTCGTATAATAAATAAATACATACATAAAATCACGCCTTTTCCCCGTTGGGGTAGGCAGACACTATTTCTTTCCACATGCTACGATCGTGACACACGTCTTTCGCTTCTTGCACTTTCATGAGCTCCTTCGAACATGCTCGCCGGTTATAGGTACTTTTGACTTGGCCTTTTTTTTTAAAACGTCTCCGACTGGTCGTGATACGTTCGTCTAGGTCGGCTACCTATACCTCTACCGGCTGGCCCATTCACACATAATAAATACAATACAAACTTAAATACTTTATTGTACATAATATACACCAATTAGAAAAACTCGAGAGGTTGTGAGTTCGATTCCCATCCATTGCACTTTTAACGTGAACCCACTCCAGACACAGGCATATTTAGCATAGTTGCAGGGGTTAACAAGAACTCGACAAATATGAGCTAACTGGCAACTGACTACTTAGTACTTACTATGTCTGACGCAAAGTTCTAAAGACTGAGGGCCAGTTTCAGCGGTTCCTTATAATGTGTCAGATAATTATCTGACAGATGACGCCATAGAAAAGCTGTCAAAAATCTGTCAGATTAGTTACTGATAGGGCTTTCAAGAACCGGTGAAACTTGGCCTTAAATTACCTATCTACCTCCCTAGTAATAATAACGTGCATAATAAGGTTTTAAGTTAAATTTAAACTAATAATCTTCAAAATTATTTATTAAGAAATATTCTCTTTAAGCCTTAATAATTATTAATTATAACTTAAAATTTGCAATTTTATATCATTTTTTGAATATAAGACTTTAATAATAAAAGAGAATATTTCTCGTTAATAAATTTACAATTTATCGCTTAAACCTCAGCCATTTTATTACGCGAAAATGACTTTATTCAACAAATCATAAGGATATTGGAACTTTATATTTTATTTTTGGAATTTGAGCAGGGATAGTAGATTGTGTGCGATTGTGGGCTGGAATAGGCATGTTAGTGAGAGTCACAGGGCGGCCAGGGAGAGCCTTCAGGAATGGTTGTTATGTGGGCGTCCTACCACTGGAGATATATATAAAAGAATGTGTGAGTGTAGAAGAATTTTTAAGTCACGTCTGAAGTGGTGTCGAAACCACCAAGACCAATTAAAAATGGACATATTAGCCTCTAAACATTCCAAAAAAGACTTCAGTGGTTTTTGGAAAAGTACAAATCGTCTGCAGAGTCGTCCTGGTCTTCCGGTAACTGTTGATGGCTCAAGCGACCTCAAAGAAATTGCTGATAAATTTAAAAATAACTTTATTGTGAAATCGCCTCTGGGGCAATCAGTATCGCAGGTTTCGGATGGGGTAAATGGGAGGTATGTGAATACCAGGATTCGGGCAAAAGATGTAGTGAAGGCAACACAATCTATCTCAAAAGGGAAATCCCCAGGCCAAGATGGTTTGAGTGTGGAACATTTACAGTATGCCGGGCCTCATATATGTAGGGTTCTGTCTATGTTGTACAACTTGTGCATATCCCACGCTTACCTACCAGCTGATATGATGAAAACGACTGTAGTGCCAATAGTAAAAAATAAGACTGGGGATTTATCAGACATATCCAACTACAGACCTATTTCCTTGGCAACTATAATTGCTAAGGTATTTGACAGCATTCTCAACACACAATTAAATCGATACCTGCAGTTACATGACAGTCAATTTGGGTTTCGGCCGGGACTTTCCACAGAGACTGCGATATTGTGTTTGAAGAGTGCTGTCAAATACTACACTTCTAGAAAAACACCTGTTTACGCTTGTTTTCTTGACCTTTCCAAGGCTTTTGACTTGGTGTCATATGATATCTTGTGGAGGAAGATGAGGAAGTCCCATGTACCGTATGAATTAATAAATATTTTTCAGTATTGGTATGGGAATCAAGTAAACAATGTGAAGTGGGTGGGCACGATGTCGGAACCTTATAGGTTGGAATGTGGGGTGCGGCAGAGGGGGTTAAGCTCTCCCTCCATTTTCAACTTGTATATCAACGAACTGATTGAGACGCTCAGCAAGCAACATGTAGGTTGTCACATAGACGGCGTTTGTTTCAATAACATTAGCTACGCGGACGACATGGTGCTGTTGAGCGCCTCGGTCTGTGGCCTCAGAAAACTTCTGAGGATTTGCGAGGGCTACGCGGCTGAACATGGGCTGATTTATAATGGTAAAAAAAGTCAGTGTATGGTGTTTCAAGAAGGTCCTAGAAAGGTGACTGAGATGCCTCCTCTATTACTAAACGGAACATCGTTAGCCAGAGTAGAGGAATTCAAATATCTTGGCCATCTCATCACACCTGATCTGAAAGACGATGCTGACATCGAACGGGAGCGGAGGGCGCTGTCAGTCAGAGCGAACATGGTGGTCCGCAGGTTTGCTCGGTGTTCAACTGAGGTGAAGGTAACTCTTTTTAGAGCTTACTGCACCTCTTTCTATACTTGCAGCCTGTGGTCCGACTATACGCAAAAATCGTACAGCGCCCTACGTGTCCAGTTCAATAACGCGTTCAGGATGTTGTTGGGGCTCCGCCGCTATTGCAGTGCGTCGACAATGTTTGCAGAAGCACGTGTAGACTGCTTCTACACAACAATGCGGAGGCGAGCCACGTCACTTGTGCGGCGAGTGCGGCGGAGCGCCAACAGCATGCTGGCCGCGTTCGCGGCAAGACTAGACAGCCCTTACATCAATCACTGTTGTAGCTTACACATTGTGCACAGTGCTTGAGTGTTATCATAGGTCTTATTTAAATAAAATTAGATTGAATTATAATTTGAAGAATTTTCTGTTTAATGTGTAATGAATTTTAATGTTATAATAATAATTAAATTGACATATTTAATTTAACTTAATATAATTAATTTGATTTAATTTTAATAATGATTAGGATTTCAATAATGTGACTGTTATCTTGTTATTTTGGTTATTTTAGTTTGTGTAATGTTATGAGTCCGTGTTACTTGTGAAATAAATGATATGATTATAATAGGACACCTTCTACAGTGGTAGCATCAGCTTCTTTCAAAAATCGAACAATCTAAACTTCAATAAGACTGCAACTGTAACAATAATAATTATTACCCCACGCACAATGATTACCAGACGGTCGCGCGACGCGGCGCCGGCCGTCAAATCCGCGACGCCGCGTTTCCAAAAGAAACATCGGTCCGCACCGCGACTCAGGTAGTGCCGCAGAATATTTAATAGCCTCTACATACCCGAGGATAATGAGAAGGCAGGTACGAGCCGCGGCTCGCGGAAACAATGCCCCTGCATGCCCCTTATTGAGCCCCGAGCGGCCCGTGGCGAAATCGCTAAATGCGCCCCCGGGTTTTTTGTAATGATCCTGATTAGTCAGCGTGGGACGCGACTGGGGAGTCGGGAGATAACGAATGTCAGTTCCGGGAAAATGGAGCATACATAGTTGGCCGCCTACCCGCACTACTTGAAAACACGTGTGCATATTACTACAATATTACTTTGTTGATACAGTAGCAATGTAACATTGACCGTGACCTTGAGCTGAACACTGTCTGCAACGTAAATGTTAGTTGTAGTCGTATTGATCGCGAAATTCGCACTCTGCATTGTATAGCGTTCAGTTTTTATTTTTTGCTAGTAATACTTATTTTATTTTTTTATTCATCAACCGACTTCCAAAAAGAAAGAGTTTCTCAATTCGTCTTGTATGTTTTTTTTAGTGTATGTTACGCGATTTCTCCGTCAATTGTGAACCGATTCGAATGATTATTTTTGTAATCGGTAGGATACGTTTCTCAGGTGGTCCCATTGTAATTTCATCGAGATCTGATAAATATCTCCAGATATATGACGATAAGCGTCTCAAATTTGCTACTGAAATTGACACGGGGGCATTGAAGTCAGTTGTTTTAGTTTTTAAATTACCTTAATTATATTATTATTTCATAACAATTACGATATTTATATTTTGCTTGTACTTAAACTATGTCAGAGTTATCGCACCTTGAGCACTTTATAATAATTATACATATAACATAACATACTAAGTGAGTATTAACATAGGTATTACATAACTAGTAGCTATGTGAGCAGTAAAGCTCGCGAATATTGTGTGACCAGACCTTATAGGTAACTGAATAAAATGTTCACCGAATAAAAAGCTGTGTATGGGCGCTACCGCCGTTATGTCAAAAGCTTCTTCAATCCAAATTAATGTTCTATTAATTAGATTATTTCTAACTGTATTATATGGATTTTTAAACTGTGGTAGGTATCAGGTACTTACTAACGCGGTCTTTAACATTTTATTAGTAAGACCTATTTTTTGCTCGAATAACTACTTGCCAAACACACTTATATTAGGTATATGACCGACCAGTTAAATCAAATAATGACCTATACCTAATTTAATTATCGATCGAATGCAAGTAAAGTAGTAACTAAACTAAGGGTGTATGGGTCGTGGCCATATGGGTTACCACAAACCAAAACAATATAACTAGTTATATATCGAAAGTTAGATATCAACGTTATAAGCACAGAGTATACATGTATATAAGTACCTATAGTAGGTATTATCATTCTGTGGAACAAGGCGCAGCGCAGTGCAACTCACGAAATAAGTGAATTAATTCCGAACACCGTCGAAATACCGATCGCACAACATGTCGCGCCGGTCGATTGATGGTGGCAATCGCGGCCGTGCCCCTTGAAGTGACGACTTATAGGCTACACATAGTACAGCCGGTATCTGTGTCGCGCTAATGGCGCAGCGCAGGCGGCGGCCGGCGACGCTGACGGCCGCGTAAAATGCGTGAATGTAAATGTGAGCGAAGAACGCCATCCGGCGCGGCCGTTCGTCGTGGCGATAATTTAGCCGCCCCACCGTCGCCGCCCGCTGCGCGCCCGATCACTCGCATTACGTAAAAACGTGCAAGTCTGCAGCGCTATACGTATATAGCCAGCCACCTACCTACTTCCACGGTGATACGGCCCGCAATATCACCGTATTAGCTTTCGCCCATAACTCTCGGCGACCTTACTTGTTTACCCTCGACTACAGTTATGTGTGGATGCGCTCCATAATGTACGAGATTTGTAACATTAGCATCGCTTAGGAATGCCGCTCCGCCTTTAGGCGTGGACACCAATTTATGACCTAGGCTAGACGGAGGAAGATTTATGAATTGATCTTATTCTTTGTGGATTAGTTGCGGTGCCTGAGATTAATCAATATTGTCTTTAATTGATTAGAAGGTAGAACATCGTAGATATCAGTCTTTGTGATAGGTACCTACTGCAACTTTGATGTGAACCAGGTGAACATCACTCAGTTCAAAAGCTATATTCGGTTGTCTTTTATAAATATTTTTTTTAATGAAAATCCGGTTGTGCAAGTAGTAGGTACGCATATATATGCTAATAGCGGCATCTGCGTATATAACCCCTTTTAATCTCACATTTGTCTCCAACAGATGTTTTGTATGTATTCTAGTCGATAGTCTGGTTCTAGATTGTGTAAGCATTGAGTGTCACGTCAAATGCAATCCCTTATCGATGCGACTGTGTGTGACTTTGGTTTCTTAACGAACAGTGGTCGATGACTTATGCTAATAGAATGCACTACAATCCTATCGAGTTTCTTTGACACTGGATGTTGTAATACAGATAACGTGAGGTATGCATAGATATCACTGATGACTGTGAGGTAAGTAGAGAGTGGTGACGCGAGTCGATTTACTTTTGTATGTCATCTCGTCAAGTCAAGTACCCTATCATCAGGTCAAGTCAGTACCGTGTAGTGGTATGGTTACTGTAGGTAACTTCAGAGAACAAATCTATGATGTAACCCGTAACCGGATTACGTATTGGTAATACCTACTCTGTCGTTTCTGTTGAATTGATAGTATCAGTAAGATGCAGCTTTAGCGGCGTTGTTTGCGTGTGATCGAGAATAATGTTTTGTCCAACTTTAAACGTGAATAGATAAAGAAAGAAGTTGCAATAGTCATGCGCGGCGTTCAAAGGCATGCCAAGACGTGTCTTATCAAAAGGGTGGCGTCGGTTTTTTGCAGCGAGCACTCGTCCGCCCGACAAACGGGCGAAGGACCATTACTCTTATAATAAACAAGACTGTGCGCTCGCGGATATTCGTGAGAAACTGAGCGACGAAGCGAAGGGTTGACTCGCGATCCGCGGACAAAAAACATCAAACAATATCGTCGATGCGACGTTCGCGTGAGACCCGATCATTCCACCCGTTAATTGAACCCTTTGGCTTTCTTACCTACCTACTTCGCATCGTAAATGGGATTTCTACTCGTAATCGTATGCGGAGGTTGCGTAAACGCGTTCTGCAGTGCTATCGTGCGAGTGTACGCGGTTGTCCGTGATCTGTTATCAGCGGGCTTGCGACATTACTATTCATTGCACATGTGGTCGCGATTATACCGAGTAATTACCTGAATGTGGAACGGTATCCGATCGCCTCACAGGGGAGCGGTGCGCCGCTGAATAATGTAGGTAGGTTCCTACCTATACTACTACCTACCTACTCGCCGGGAGTCGGAGCTCCGTACTTATCAACGACCAACGTACTGTTATCTTTCTAAAGTTTAGGACGATAAGGTAACATGATGTTTTAAGTATTACTTAAATATGTTACGATTATGAATGATCAATCTCCAGAGTGTCATACAATTTTCATAATGTACCTAAGTGAAACCCCATAAAACATTTAAAGGCGTACCTAGTTTGCATTAACAACATTGAAATGGATCTCGTTAAGCCCATGGGTAACGTCTTCGGATCGGATCAGTTCTGCTATCAAATTATACAGTTCGACGAGAGGCCTACCGCGACGTGCGCGAGTCACCTCAAAGTTTTAATTCAGTAACCGGTGGAGTGGTCGCGTCTGTACACAAGGCCCGGCGGCTAACGAGCGCCCGAGCGCCTACTCGCCGCGCCGAGTTTCTGAACGATTATCTCCACGACTAATTATTTCCGCCGTCCGCCTGTCCGCGACCGCTGTGACTCACCCGTCGCGACGGTCGCCGACGGAATCGAACTTTCAAAATGGTACATCTGCGCGGTCGATAGGCGACCGTATGGACCGTGTGCGCAAATGGGTTTCACGCGCCGCCTATACCTGACGTCGCTCGCGATCTTATTACCGGCAAAAAAACAAAGGAAGCGGCGCGGCGTCGTCGGCGAGCGGCCCTCGAGATTTATGGAGGCGCGGCGCCGGGACACGGCCCCCGGATCGCGGCCGCGTTTCCTGGAAGCGCGATGCGGGCGAGGGTTGCTCTGCACCGAATATTGATTACCCGCTGCTCGTACTATTAATAGGAGGTCGGAGGTGGGAGCCGCTAGCCGCCGACTCGCGGCTGACGGCTGCGACCCACGCGGACATGTGAGAGTACGTTCGCCTTTCCGGAATCCATTTCGCTAATTGCCTCGCTCGCACTGTCGTCGCCGGACGCTCCTACAAATTCTACGAAGCCGTGTGACCGTCGATGCCTGAATACCAATTAGTAGCTTAGTGCCTTACGAGATGAAAGTCATAAATGGACGAATAAATCAATTTTATGATTAAATTAGTACTAATAGCGTTTTTATCTGGTTAAGTTTTAGTACATTTATTTATAAGCGTTTCCTGACAATCTTTCTGTGCTTTCAAGTTAGTAGTTCAAAGCGGTACTTTAACACTTATCAGTAAAGCTTAGGCTAAGCGCGCACATGGTTGTGGTGTGTTTATTCTACCGCAAGCTAGAAGTTTATTCTATACAAATTATATGATAAAAAAAGTTGCGTTTATTTCACCGCAAATGCGCGCACTTCTATGACACTCAATACTTCACAGAACATGCGTGCGGTAGAATAAACGCACCGCAGTCCGCAACTGCAGTGTGCGCGTGCACTTATAGGAAACCGTACCTAACCAAAGCATTCTAAATCTGTAGAGCTAGAGAACTGCATTGATTTCACGTACCCGACAGCCCCTCAGGCGTATTACGAGTATTATCTTTTGCGTTATCTATTCGGCGCTTACCCTACCTTACATCTCGGGGAAAGCGAGTGCATGTGATGCATTAGGTAGGTTCTAGAAAGTTCGAACAATGCGACCGACGGACGCGGACGGACGGTGGCGGTGTGGCAGACAGTGACCCGCGACTGACACAGAATACTGCATAGTCTACACGGATACTGTCACGCAACTGATACGTGGAACGGCTCCCTTGGCCGCGGTGAATACATACTAGATATAATCTGCGATATATATCAATCCGAAGAGAATCAGCCTATATACTTTTTGTATAGATTTTTATAAAATGAATAGGTACCACTGATGTAAGTGTTACCCAGTATAAGTTCTAAGCTTAAACTTTGAACCCCTAAAGTACATAGGTACTAAGTATACTAACTCTTTATCCATCGTATCAATATAATATATCTAAATGCGACAGCCAGTTTGTTTACCTATACACGCCTATTATTAACAACTTAACGGATATTTTTCAGTAAGCAATAGCACAAAAAGAACTCTATATTTTCAGTGGTAATCGTGTGTAGAAGCCAATATGGTCGAAAATAATTGGTTATGTTATGGGATGTTTTTTAACACGGGTGAAGCTGCGGAGCTTTGTTAGTAAAGCATATAAGGCTGGTTTCACAGCTGTACGGGAGACCCGTGGGGGTCCAGATGCGGGTCACGGGTGCCGTTGTTGTACGGGCTCTACGCGGTCCGAGTCCCGTACGGAAACGATGTTCTAGCGCCTCGCGTGTATCACGTATGTGCTCCAGGGTCTTCCATACAGCTGTGAAACCAGCTTAAATAAATGTTTTGCTAATCTGGCGATCTTTAACATGCAGTGATTATCACAGCTATTGAAGACCATATTAACATTATCTCCTTTGATCCTTATCTATCCACTGTTGGACGTAGACCGTCTCTTTATCGCGTATTTTTTTAAGTATGTAATCTTGAATATTTTGTGTCATATTTTATATTAAACATACAAGGTAATAGCTTGCCATCAGGTGAGCATTACGCTTGGCACCACATATCTACTTGGCACGTATCTGGTTGAAACGACACGGGACCAAAATGCTGGCATGTATTTAGCTCAGAGACTAAGCATCGCCATTCAATGCGGGAATACAGCCAGCATTTTGGGAACTTTACATTATAATTTACCGTGACTTTACCTACTGGTAGGGGTTTGGTAAACTAAATTTTACTTTTTATTGTGTTAAGGTTTATTTCTTTGTTTATAATTAGGTAATTTAACAGTTATGTTAATGCAAATACTTGGCACGTTACATATTATAGAGAAAATATTACAATATTGTCCCTATGTCACTTGAGACCTTTAATAAGTAGGTATCTAAGATTGTAATATTTTTTCAAATAGTTTAATATATCATGTAAATCATCGTAAATACAAATACATATAAAACCCTTTCTTCACTAGAACGCTTCTGAGATTTAAATGTATAAGTCAACGTTAAAAATCATCTGGCTACCTGAAAGGTGAGTTCGAGGACGTCCAAAGAACGCATAGGATATGCCCCTGCATGGCATACCTACAGTATTACCACACGTCAGATAACTCTCGTCCCATTCGACATTCAAAATTGTTATTGTGGAGTTGAGTGAACGGTGCGCGCTCGCCGGTCGCGGGTGACCTCGCACCTGCAATCGTATACCTACTGATGAAGTAATAAGGTTAAGCGTACACGTAGTGATTTTTGTTGGCAATGATTTCGAATTTTGCTTAGGATCTAAAGATGATCAAAAACATTGCATAAACAACAAGTAGTAGACATTAGACCGTTTTATTTGGAAGGAGGATAGGGAGGAATTTGCTCATGAATACATCATTATAAATAATTATGATCGTTTTAAACACTAAATAAAAAAACCGACTTCACATGCCGCGTTTATCATTTTCAAGGTATTTATCTTAATATCTCGGGATATACTTCTCAGATCTGGATGAATGGTATAAAGTGACCAACCAAACAGGAAGTTATAATCTTTCAACCTAAAAAGGAATTTTCCTAATCAGTTAATAATAAACGACGGAGTTTTGAAAAAAAGATTCAAAGCCATCAGACGAAGTTGGCCGATACGGATGGAGTAGTCGTTATTTCAAGGTCAAAGGTTCTTTCGGCAATTGAAATCTTCTACAACCAGTTAGTTATACGCTACGCATGCATCTCGACTTGATCCCAAAAACGAGGATTCCTGAGCCACAATAACGCACCACTTCACCGAAGACTTGCCAGAGGTCAGCCTGGACGAAATTGTGATAGCTCTAAGACAGCTTAAGAATGGAAAAGCCCCTAGAGAGTAAGAGTAACGGTATTGCCACTGAGCTCCTGAAGTCTGGTGGTACACCTGTAATGAGGGATCTTCAGAAAATCTTTACTGTCCTTTTTGATGAAAATGTATATGAACCGTCTTGCGCGAAGCCTTGAGGAGTTCTTCTTTGACTAACTTAAATTTAAATAAGATTACTGGGTTCAAACAAAAGGTTAACGTCTCATTATATCTGCCGAAATCTCAGACACAATGAAAATTCAATTTTTGTTTTGTATTCGTTAAATCGTTGGAATCAAAGTTATATAAGGACTTAAGTAAAAAAGATATAGATAAGACAACATGAACATTCTCCTCTTCCACATTAATACCTTAGTCAACTTTAATCATCTTAACATTAATTTCTACCAAAATAAAGTTACAAGTGTGCGCACAGCAAGTTCTGAGTAGCGTTCGCGCAGCTCCGGTCACTGTGATCCGAGCGAGGGCCGCATTGTGATGACTTGAGGAGACATGCGACGCGACGCGACGCCACAGATAACGCGGACGCTGACTCATAAATTTGATATTCGAATCGATGTGTTTTGTTTATCCCGCGGTACGACAGTCTGTGCTTATCTCTAGACGTCGGCGTTACCTTAAATATTTATTTAAGAGTTTTGCCATCGATGTATATGTACTACGTAGTTTTGCTTACTTTTTAAATCTAGAACTCTCAGATTACACAACAACTGTCGTCTGAGCAAGAATTGATTACACGAAATATTTAGATTTTACATAGGTATTAGCACATATTATATTTATTTGGATATTAGTACCTATTGAGCTGTTTTTCACGTTTTTAGGGTTCCGTACCCAAAGGGTAAGACGGGACCCTATTACTAAGACTCCGCTGTCCGTTTGTCTGTCTGTCTGTCTATCTGTCCGTCCGTCTGTCACCAGGCTGTATCTCATGAACCGTGATAGTTGGACAGTCGAAATTTTCGCAGATGATGTATTTCTGTTGCCGCTATAACAACTAATACTAAAAACAGAATAAAGTTAAAAATAATAGAGGGATCCCCATAAAAGAAGTTTTTTCGGCATTTCACGCCATCTATGTACCTACGCTTAGTTAGGTAATCGTCCCATAGATGGCGTTATATTAAAATGTCGCTCCCTAACACCTTTGTAAGACGTTAGATGGCGTTATAAGAAATAAAATGTCTATTAATTATTATTTTTTGCTGGCGAAAGAGGATAGTGGTATTATTTGCTCGATCTTATAAAATACTGTAGTGTGGTACGAAACCCTACGAGTGCGAGTCCGACTTGCACTTGGCCAGTTTATTTTTACACTTTTTGTAAACCTTTAGGTAGCTACCATATAATTGGTTTTCCTTTACGATTTACGTGCATGGGTGTCCGTCCAGTAGAGATGGATAAGCGATACGATATGACTATTATATACCCATTGATGATAACCACTAGATACCTATGTAGGGAAATATTAAAATATAACTTAATTATACAACCACGATCAAGTTCCATTGTCTATATCCTCAAACTATCTTCCATCTACAATATCGCCAAACAAATTGCATTAAAGTGTACCAGTACGTCCCTTACACTTCCCTTCCTCTTACTAAAAATAGTTTCAATGTTCTTAAAATTGTAATTAATTGAACTAGGCTTTACTAGCTCCTCGTGTTGTCGTGGTCAACATCTGACACATTAATTTGTAATCACACCTCGCTCAGGTCGAGTGTTGCGGTTACAGATTGTACCGTGACTACCGTGATTACCGCGAAGCCTTCTTGGAACTCGATGTTCAATGCGTCAAGCCTGATACACAATGTTCACGTAGAGACGCACGCGTTTGCTTGTAAACATATTTCTGATGAATTACTATAAAGACGTAGTAACTTTAGTAATCTGTATGGGTATTTTTAAGGTATTGAACATCAAAAACAGAAAATGATAATATGACTCAAATGTCTGTTATCAAGGAAAATAGGGAACAAATTGTATCCTTTTGTTTCTTCAACTCTGGTATCCCAAGTCATTAGGAAAGTAGAACTTGCATATTTGTCTTGGTTTTTGAGGGCCCAGTGTAACTAATATTATAAGTGGATTGAATGCGGCAATAATTTTAATTTAAGGCGGCAATAGCCCAATGGATAGGGTGTCGGACTGGCGATCGAGAGGTCGTGAGTTCGATCCCCACCCCACCCATTGCACTATTGACGTGAACTCACTCCAGACACAAGCATATTTACCTTAGTTGGAGGGGTTAACAAGAATACTAGTAATGTGCAACCCACATTGCGAGTAATCTTTTAAAAAAAAAAAAAAAAATGGTCGTCTTTGAAGTCAGAAGTACCGAGTTCAATCCCCGCCGTACACCAATAGATTAGATCGAAAAATTCACGTGTGCTTTTCACAGTGGCCCTCAAAAAAATATTGTTAAGAAACCCCCAACCCCCCGCATGGTGGTAGGAAAATATATAGTGTCCGCCTGGCCAGATACTACCACTAAGTTAAATCTGTCGCCAACGGCCAAACATCTTATATGTTCCGGCAGCTATCCTTGTGAGCCCGTTACCATTCTAAGCCTAGCTTGCTTCCATCCTCGCGCGCATCATCACTTACCAACGGGTGAGATAGTGGTCAAACGCTAGCCTACATGTAGTACGTTCATATCGATGCTAGCCTATATGGATAACAAAAATGTAGAGCTAGCTATAAGGTTTTGTAGTATGCGATGTAGTATACATACGAGTAGGTACGTATAATATACTCCTATCTACAGTTTCTCTCGCGGAATACCCACACCCAGCTCGCATGGTTGCGTCACCGTACCGAACTGAACGGATATAACCGCATCGACATGCCGCGGACTCGATTCATTTTATTTTTGCACCACCAGCATGAACTCTCCTGTACCTCGGCTTTCTGTTTGGCTATTTTCGAGTAAAAGCAACTACGAAATGTTGGTTGCAGAAATGCGCTGATCTTTGTATGTATTAGTATCGGTTTTAGGAAAATAAAATTAGAGATTTTTTTGTTGTAACTGACTGACAGACCTCCTTTTAATAATTACTTTTTTAATTTGTGTATGTTATAAGCTAGCGTTTGACCACTATCTCGCCTGGTGATAAGCGATGATGTGTTCGAAGATGGTGAACACGCTAGGCCTAGAATACTCTGACTCTCAAGGGTTATATACTGCTGCAACACCGTAAGGTGATGGTGGCAGATTTTCTCTTTGCTGGTGATAAGCTTAATGATGAGACATGGAATGGGCTAATAGTGTGCCTATAGCTGCTGTAGCAACAAATAATAAACATTATATTAAATTAAAAATTAAAGGTCCCTATACAAAAAATAGGTGTTTTCGGCAAATTTTGTTTAATCTTACTTACGTACTGTGGTACGGACGGAATACTACCTACGTGTAGGACGTCGATACCCATAATTATTGAACTGATCACGTAACACCGGCGATTTCCGCCACCCTAATCAATGAGTTTTGATTTATTATTGCTCGATAAGGAATTTGCGATAACGAGACCAAGCTGTCCGCCCGTTTCTATATTCAATCACAAGAGCTGACATTTTGCGCAGGATTGTCGGTGGTCGGATGGCCAAACGCTAGCCTTATAAGATATAAAACAAGCTTCATAGAAGTAAACACGAAATGCAAACTTCAGTTGCAAAAAATCCGGATCGATCGTCTATCTATAGAATATAGGTCCAAGACAATAATGATAGGACGGAGAATCGACTAATTGAACTATGAAACGTAGTTTAAAATATTTCTGCGAGAATAAACTTTGACTTCCGCGTGGGCGCCTTGCACTTTTCATTCTCACAACTTCACACACAAAACAATAACAAACAATGATACGCTTTCCATTGATGCTTCAGTTCGATCGGGGCGAAAGAAAATGTTTTCTCAACCAGCGATGGATGGTGATATATGCAGTTCTGCAGAAGCTGCAAGCGCGTAGGAGTGCTCGAGTAGCGTGGTAGGGGTTTATCTTCGGCCATAAGTTTCAGAATTTTATTTCGCGGCCGCGTGTACCGCTAGCCTCGTCGGGACACTAACTGTAAACAATGTCTTTGAAATAATTGGGTGCGGACAGTTTATGGCATTTACACGCATTGTAGGCTACTTCCGCGATTGCCTGTATTGAGCTCCTATTAGTTGGAGACTAGTAATTAGTGTTCAGCCAAAGAATGGCTTAGGTCTCGTTAAGAAATCAATATTGATTGTTATCGTCTATTTATGTGTATTATTTGGATTTGGATACCCAGATAAGTACTTTGTATAAAAGCGCCTCAGTGATGAAGTTCTGGTGATAAACAAAGATATGGCATTAATCTCTCTGATCACCGAGTTTTAGCATGATTTTCGGTGAAGCAAATAAAATAGCTAACAAAATAAACTGGCCAAGTGCAAGTCGGATTCGCACTAGTAGGGTTCCGTACCACACTACAGTATTTTATAAGATCGAGCAAAAAATACCACTATAATTTTTCGCCAGCAAAAAATTATAATTAATAAACATTAAACAAAGGTGTCAAAAAAAGTCTAACAAAGGTGTTAGGGATTGACATTTATGGGACCATCTATGGGACGTTTACCTAACTAAGCGTTCATAGATGGAATGAAATGCCGAAAAAACACGTTTCTTGTATGGGGACCCTCTATTATTTTTAACTTTATTCTGTTTTGAGTCTTTGTTGTTATAGCGGCAACAGAAATACATCATCTGTGAAAATTTCAACTATCTAACTATCACGGTTCATGAGATACAGCCTGGTGACAGACGGACAGACAGACAGACAGACAGACAGACAGACAGACAGACAGACATACAGACAAACAGACAGACGGACAGCGGAGTCTTAGTAATAGGGTCCCGTTTTAACCTTTGGGTACGGAACCCTAAAAATGTTGCATTGTATGGGTAAAGTCAGAAGTGTCATCCCTGTTGCATTTTCAGACATATTATACCACACGTTTATATTATTAGACCTTAGAACATCTATCATCAGGTGACATCGCGATGAAGTATCTAAATGTGTGTGTGTGAGAGTGTGTGTGGGTGTGTGTGTGCGTGTGTGTGTGTGTGTACAAAACAGTTCGTTCTTAGAAAAAAATACTGGCAGTAACACTTTGAGCAAACCAAGCTAGTCTTCTAAATCTAAGTAAATGTCAGATAGGTTCAGATAAGTTTTGTTCTGTAATCTGAGCAAGTAGGTATCAAATGTAAAATTGTATCAGCAATATACGAAGTAGCTTCCACGGCGGGTAGTTAGCAAACTCGGGGTACCCTCAACAAAAACTTACCCAACTGTTTGTTGTAAAGCTCCCGAGAGCCGCTACACGGCTCCTGTACTCCTGTTCATAATTTAGTTTGCACAGTTGCGTGAAGGATAGCTTTACCTAGCAATTTGGCTTGAATCCCCGCTGGCTACATACGTTCTAAAGGCTACTTCTCGGAATTTGAGCCACCCGCGCCCCCGGCTACGGCGGCCCTAGCGACTATTATATAATCTGTGCTTATGGCTTTGACTCTCAAACTACTGTTAAATCTGTGCTCTGCCTGTGAGCAGCGAAAATAAACGCTTATTCGCTATTGATTTTCTTGGACTTAATGTCATACTGAATGTCCTGGTAATTGGACGTTACATTGGACACATACATCGACCTAGGTTCGGCCAGGTCTTTGTCCCTGTAGTCTCTACATTGGATAGCGATAACTTTGCAACCAACTTTCGTTGTTTGGAACGAGATGGAGCTAAAATGAGCATATGAGACTTAGGACTCAAAGTTTAAGTTTTTTATGACAGTAAAAGCGCTACACTCGCCTGAAGGTAAGCAATGATGACTATAACATATACTGTGGCAGACCAACGACATTAATAATACCTAAATTATTAATGTCGTTGTGGCAGACCAGAAATTACCAGATTTTCACACAGTAGTGCTGTGTGAAAATCTAGTAATTTCTGGCTTTTACTGTTATAAAAAACTTGTGTCTTAAATTACACTGTTCAATATCCAAATAGGCACGAATTATTTGTTATTTCAGAAATCCTAAAATAAGAAGAATACTTGAATGGTGATGTGTATCTTCTTTATAGAGTTAGGCATATAAAACAAATTATTGCCATGTTTCCGGCAGCATAGCCTTTGAGAGGCAGACCATTCTATATAGGCCTAGCGTGTTCACCATATTCAGCCACATCATCGCTTACCACCAGGCGAAATAGTGATCAAACGCTCTAGCCGTTCAGATATGAAAGAAAATTGCAAAGAAAACTATCGTTTTTCTACGTATTTTATATTCGTATAATTTGACCGTAGTCGTGAATTTCTTCGGATACTTCAATATATTAAGTATGTTTTATCAATACAGACGAGTCGGTCGAGACGAAATCCATTGAATTAATTAGGTAACGTTTATAGTTCACGGTCAGTCCCGTGCGACATGCGGCCATGTCGCGTCTGTTTCCGGCATTGACTCATTGTGTTGCACATTTCAGTATATTTACACCGTCTTATAGGGGTCCCTAGACGGTAAAAAATGCTTGATAATCATTTTCGTGCTTGACAAGCTCGAGTGATGATGCTTGACACAACTTTGTCCAGCATCTTGGGAGTCCTGGAGTAGTTTTGATGGTAAAAATGGGAGTACTGTATCAATTAATAAATAGACAAATGTATGTGGGCATTTCATAGTGGCCCTCCGGTGAAGGAAAACACCGTTAAGAACTCCCGGCATGGTTGTAGGATAATATCTAGTCTCGGCCTGGCCAGATATCATCCTCAAGTTAAAAAAAACCTGTTGTCGGAACATATTAGATGGTGTGCCATCTAATGTGATCCGGCAGCTGTTTTTGAGAGGCAGTCGAGCCTCACTCACATACTACCATCTTCGACCGCATCATCCCTTACCAACAAGTGAGATAAGATAGTACATACATGGCTATACTGAGTGTACGCTATAATTTAAAATGTATTTAAAATCAAAATGTACGCTATAAGGTACTTAAGTGCAGCGCTTCGTCTGCCATCTTTGACTTTCAAGCATTCATTTCCATTATTATTCATCAATCATCTACCATCTTTCACTTTCACACATATTTCCAATTTTACACAATATCATCATTATTCATCAATAATTTTAATCAAGTGATTGCCGGGCTCCAAAGTGATAAATATAGTTTTAAAAAACTAAGAAAACACGCTTGTACTAAAAATTTTACTTGTTACTAAGCGTAATCTATTGGACAAGTCAAACAAATCTAATGAGCCATATGAGAGCCATGAGATATTTTAAATATAACTAATATTATAAATATTACTTGTAAGATTTTAGTACATTGTTTGTTAGTTAGTTAAAACAAGTGAAGCTTATAATGGTAATCGTATTAAACAAGTAATATTTTAAAAAACGTTTTTAAACACAAGCTTTTACATAAAGACAAGTAAGTCAAGACAAAGCCAACGAGCCTAAACACGAGGGGTATAACATGTTTAGTTTAGGAGTTCCTTTGGCCACCTTCCAGCTCCATCATCAGATCAGCACCATGTCATTATAATATTGCATTATTACGGGATTTACACATATATGCAAAATTTCAGCTCAATCGGTGACCGGGAAGTGGATCAAATTTAATTAGCAGGATTTGATGACAAACATCGGAACAGGTGATACTAAATAAAAGCCTTTTTCTATCATCATTATTAATGAATTGTGATATTGTGCTCGGCAGCCTCAAAAATAACAATAAAAAAATCCGGTATGACTGGCGTGATGGATTCATGAGAAACACTAAAGTATAATGTAAATTGTCCTTCACGAGTCGCGGTCGACTGTCAAGTCTTGAGGCCCCTATAGGTCTTCGCCCGTGAGGCCGTGACATTGTCTTGCGTCTTGTATATAACGCGACGCGGTCAGTTTGCAATTATTTTTAGAATACACTGACATGTTTAACAGGTTTTAATCACACGTTTAATTTTGTTCTAGATGCTATCATTTGATATTGTGCTCCAATATTTGATCGAGACGAGTTTCATTTTGCTGTTAATAATTTAAGATCGTTTAAAAAACTAAAGGAACCGACTTCAAACGTCGCGCTAGTCAAAGTAGCCAGTAGATATAGTAACTATTATATAATCTGTGCCAGTAGTTAGTATGTCGTCCAGGTACAAGGTTGTATGTTAGTGTATCGTAATACAAATGTTGATATATTAAAAACAGCTGGACCGATTTCATTAAAATTTAAATAGGACCACTTGGGCAAGGTAACCTTTGAAACAAAAAAAGAATTTTCTAAATCGGTTCTGGCATCTTCGGGCAATCGGTGAACATATATAAAAAAATGTTCCGACGAATTGAGAACCTCCTCCTTTTTTGTGAAGTCGGTTAAAAAGACTAAAATTCGACATAAGCATTATAAGTAGCACATAGTAGAATCTTGTGTATCTAAATAAGTAAGTACATAGTATAAAACAAAGTCGCTTCCCGTTAAGATCCAACGGATTTTAACGCGGTTTTCATCAATAGATAAAGTATTTTAAGAGGAAGGTATAGTTTAATATTGTTTTGTGTAAATTTGTTGAGATATGACGATAATCATTTAAAATGTCGGAAGCAATTAAGCTCACTGCGAGCTGTCGTCGAAAATGCTGTCTTATTCCTTTGAAATAGAACAAAATAATGTAAGATGGAATTGTTATTCCACACTAAAAAGTTGAAATATTGTCGGAAAAATTGAATGCATGGGATTTATTCAAATAAGTTTACTTCAGGATAATGTTAATAAGGTCAGTCGGGTCAGTTACAAATGTATAATAGGATTGTAAATAATCATAAATTTATAATTCAAGCTTTCATTAATGTCACCTTCAGTATTATTTTACATTGCCTTTGTAGATGGTTCTGTGATAACCTCGTCCAATCGTGGCCTGTGACATTAGATACGTCATAATCACATGTTGCTGCCGGAAAACTAAGCTAAGTCTAGTTCTGAGAGCAAGCAGTTTTCCAATGAACATAATTTTTGTGGTGAGCAAATATTTTATATTTAGGATGTTGTTGCTTCAGTTCTATGATTGTTTTCCTATCTTGGGTGGAGAGATTCCAAGTCATGCTCGTAATGTATTAGAACTGCAATGAATAAGCCTTTTTGAATCTAAGAAAAGTACCTACCAACCATCGAATTATAACCAATTCGATGCTACCAACCCATGCATGGTGTTAATAAAGTATCAATAACATTACAACAAGGGTACCTATCACGAGAGGGAGCCTGTATCACTATTATTTATTCTGTGCCTGTACAAAAACTTCTCTCTGACAAAGGATTCTGTAATTTTTTTACTACACAGGTCCCTAGTTTAGCTTTGATCACTAAACAAAATAGTTCACAGTACACGAGGCGAATACATAACATTGAAAATAAAACGTACGCTATCATTACAAACAGCTGATCTCGACGACTAACATCTCTATAAAACCTTTGTAACACGAAACGTCTTACTAAACTGCTGAGCACTACAATTGCCTCTGTCAACAAAACGAAACAATCTCTGTTACAATTTGCTAAAGCTCAAATTGCCACGAAACTTTCAGACCCGATGATAATAACAACAGGGCAAAGAAAGACCAGTTTAAAGCGAACCACTTCGTCGCCTCCAACCTAAAACGTTTTGGAGCTTTCGAGAGAATTGCATAGCGGCACTGAAGGTCCGATGGCGCTGGTCGATTTATTGAGTTGCGTCGGAAAGTTTTGCAGATATTGAAACGAATACCGCCACCTGTTGAACTCGGTTTGTAACTTCGTTAATGGCCCTTTCTATTGGCTCAACGAAGTACTGTCTCTCATAGACATCATCACTTGTTGGTGTTATCTTAAGCTTCAGTAGATCATCTTCATATCTTAACATATTAATCATTAAGGAGACTTAAGGGCTAGGACTAGAACTGAGGACTAGGATACCCTAACGCGTCTAGGAAGTTTAGGTATATCATGATGCCTGCCAAACGTATTACGCACCGTGATCAACATGCTTTCAATAAGTTAGTCCTTCCAGCGGAGCTTGGCATGATTCCATATCTGGTAAAGAGCCTAATTTTCTTCGTAAAAAACGTAGTGACCCACATATTATACGGTCCGTCTCATGTTTGGCACATTCTGTAGAGGCGATCGATACTCCGCGATCATTCCATTCGAAATTAGACGCGAGTACGTGCGTTCAAAGGAGCGTTCGAGCAACGCAAGCAAAGGGGAGCGAGCGAGGCGAGCGAGCCGGGAGCTTATTACGGGCGGGCCCGGGCGCGGGCGGTCTTTATGCCAGTCGGACCGAGCCGGTCAGCGAATGGTTTTTTGTCGTGGCACGTACACCCACCCCCTTGCGTGGACTGTATTACAGTACCTGAGCTTTCAAGTTTGACTTTGCTTATGCCAACTATTTTGTTGCTATGTGGTTTTTTGTTGTATCTACATTATAAGTACTCCGTATGTTTGTATATCACATATATGTAATATATGTTCTTATGTTTGCTAAATCTAATCATAGTATATGTTTATGACATGATCACTGTAATGTTTCTATCACGGACGATTGAGGTAAGTATCTGTTTTAATTAAATAACTGTAATAGTAATAACACTTAACGCTTTTAATGATGCTTAATGCTTGAAATATATAATCACAAAGCTAGAATGTTAGACTTTTTTTTTATATCTTATAGGCTAGCGTTTGACCACTATCTCACCTGTTGGTAAGTGATGATGTGATCGAAGATGGTAAGCACGCTAGGCCCAGAATGGGAACTGGCTCTCAAGGATAGCTGCCGGAACACATTAGATGTTTGGCGACAGATTTTCTAACTTGAGGGTGGTAGCTGGCCAGGCGGACATTACATAGTGTCCTACCACCATGCGGGGGTTGTTGGTTGTTGGACGGCGGGGTTTGAACTCGGTACCTCTGGCATCAAAGCCGAAGTTATTAAAATGTCAGAAAAAAAGTCACATAGTAACGAAGATAGTGTCCTACCACCATGCGGGGGTTTTTGGTTTCTTAACGATGTTTTTCCTTCACCGGAGGGCCACTGAGAGAAGCGCAAATAAATTTTTCTATAGAATAATCCATTGGTGCACGGCGGTTTGAACGCGGTACCACGGCATCAAAGCCGACCGTTGTCCCGATTACGCCACCGGGCCCTCAGACTTGCCATGGACACCTCGGATGGCCATTTTGATGCCGATGCGCTACATAAATTAGATATATATTATAGGCTATTTATTGAACTCAGCGTATATTCATTGAAATGTTAACTGATTGTGACTGTGACGCAATACAAGTTGTAATGGTTATGAGAATTGTATTAAAGAGTGTGACTAGTGGACATATGAATTCAAAATGTAAAATATACCTATTTATATAGAATTTGTCAGTTTTACTAATCAGCTAGAACACTGAATCTTACACATTTTCTTACCCTAGTTTCTAGAAGGATACTGGTGTCTATGTAAATGTATCTGGGATCACCTGTAGCTTTACTGCTAGATAGCAGTAAAGCTACAGGTGATCACAGATCACGATTATTGAAGTATCAGATACCGTCAGCTTTATGTCAATAGATGACCTCCTCCATAACAATCACTGAGTTCGATTTTCGTTTCCAAGCACCTCAGCGCCGGCCAGAGAAAAATTGCTATAATAAATTTTTCTAATATAATTTTTTAATATAAATAAAATATTTTTTTAATATAAATTAAAAACTAAATTTAAAAATAAAATAAAATAATATAATATAACAATTTTACTTACGGTTATGTGTATTTATTTCATTGTCTGTTTTCTTCTATGCCTATTAAGTATAGTAATTTATCATAATAAGTATAAATATATATTTAAATGAACTAGTAGCATAATTAACTTAAAAGCGGCAATAGCCTAATAGCTAAGGAGTCAGCCTGGCGATCGAGAGGTTGTGATTTCGATCCCCACCCATTGCAATTTTTACGTGAACCCACTCCAGACAAAAGCATTTTAGCTTAGTTGGAGGGGTTAACAAGACTACTTACTAGTAATGTACAAACCACATTGCTGGTAAGCTTTAAAAAATATCATATATAGTTAAGTTTTAGGTACTGTCTCAAAAACTAGGAGCTGTTAGTAACGGTGCGAGTAACGCGAGTCGCTCGAGCCAGGCAGGGGTGGCGGATGCGGCAATGTGCCCGTGCCCGCGCGACCGACGCCATTGCAGCCAGAGAAATACAGCCCTGCTTAACACAATGCGTATAATATCACTTCTAAGTAATATACGTCTTTTCATTATTACTAATATCCAGACTAATATTATAAAAACTTTTGTAACTCTGTCACTCTGTCTGTATGTTGCCTGAGCACGCCTAAAGGAACGATCCGATCTTATTGAAATTTAACAAGGAGATACTTTATAGCACGAGGATCAACATAGACTACTTTTTAGGGTTCCGTAGTCCTGACAAGGAACCCTTATAGTTTCGTCATGTCCGTCTGTCTGTCTGTCTGTCCGAGGTTTTGCTAAGAGACCGTTAATACTAGAAAGCTGTAATTTTGTGGGGGTATGTAAATGAATGACGCCGACAAAGTGCTGAAATAAAATTGTGAAATTTTTTTTAGGGTAGCTCCCCTATATGAGAAGTGGGGATGAATTTTTTTTTTCATCGTCTACCCCATCGTGTGGGGTATCGTTAAATAGGTCTTTTAAAATGACTTAAGGGTTGCTAATATCATTTTTCGATTGAATGCTCCATTTACGGAATATTAAACTTTAAAGTGCAAATTTTTGTTCCAGTAGGGCGTCCCCCCCCCTCTAAAAGCTAAACTGCTGGCTTGAAAAATCTGGAAAAATTCGTGATAATAGCGCATTTCATGAACTTAAAAGGAAAATTATAGCGGTTAAGATAACTTTATTAGTTTAGCAGTATTAGTCGTTGAACTTGGGTGTTGGATAATTTTGTACCAAATACAAAATCCTTAGAATAAATCCTTTAAAGTGACAAAGACTGAGTACCTAGTTTCTTGTGTATAACGGGTAAAGACTTGCATTGAATAACAAGCTACTATGGAACCCTACACTGCGCGTGGGCCGACACGCACTTGGCCGGTTATTTTTTACACTTAACTTAAATAAATCAGATCACACAAATGTTGATTGACAGAGCTCTACAGTGATACAATTCTTGGTGTACTGTACGTGAACAAAGTCGCGGGTATCAGATAGTGCCTAATATACCTACATGGGTGCGTAGTCATCGCATGTCATGTCTTATTCTACCCCTATACTCGCTATCTATGTACAAAATTTCAGCTTAGGTTGACCTCGAAGATATCTTCAAGTAATATACAAAATTATTTTAGATTTTAGTGTCTTATTGTATGTAGGTACTTTTCACTCCTCTTTTGAAGTATTATTTATACCCTTAACCTACTTCTCAATAAGGGGAACGTTCTCAGTTCGTCGGAATCTTTTTTTTATGTACATACATAAAAAAACACCGATTATGAGTGAAGAGGTGTGTGCGACATATGGCACTCATAATTTAAGATCGTTCATAATAAATTATAAGTAAAAAATATTTTTAAAAACAAGCTTTTATCTGGGACAATGAATTCAAATGTTAAAAATAAATTCTAGTAAGTATTTGGCGTGTAGGTACTTACCTATATTCTTAAAAGCTTGAAGCACTACCCGTTTTTCAGGCTAGGTAATTACTATACTTCAGTGCCTCTTAAATACTTAGGTAGTAGGTAGGTGGTCGGTACCACCTACCTACTACCTAAGTATTTAAGAGAAGGCGTGATGTTTTAAAATATTCCACGGATATTTGATGTGATTATGGGTAAAGTGCTCTTCAAGGAAAATCAATCGACTCGGTGGGGCTATGTTGCTTTATAACAGAAATGCCATGGCCACCTTACAGCTTCATCATCAGATCCTGGCTATCATTTAAGTGTAAAGTGCTCCTCAAGACGAATCAATCGAGCCCAAACTCGATAGAGTTACGTTGATTTATCACAGAGATGCCGTGGCCACCTTCCAGCTTCATCATCAGACCCTGGATATCATCTAGGTGAAAAGTTCTCTTCAAGACGAATCAATCGAGCCCAAACTCGGTGGGGTTATGTTGTTTTATCATAGAGATGCCGTGGCCACCTTCCGTCTCCATCATCAGACCAGCTCCACGGTACCATATTATTGTATTTTCACCTAAGATACATAAGTACACCAAATTTGAGTCCAATCGGACATCGGGAAAGGGGGCCTAATTTAGCTTCCAAGATTCCACCCGAACAAACATAGTGACATACATACATACCTCGTACATACATACTTACATTGCAAGTTAAATAAAAGCTTGTAAAATTGAAAGAACCGAATTTAAACAGTCCAAACCTCGCGCTAGTCATTTTCAGTACTAAGTTTGAGGTGTTTATCTTCATATCTCTGGAGATACTGAACATATCTCGATGACTTTTAAATGAGACTACCTGTGAAGTATAGTATAATATAGTATACGATAGTAGTATATAATATAGTATACCCTTTAAAATAAAAAATATAATTTTTATATCGGTTCAGGCGTCTCCGAGTAATCGGTGAACATGTATAAATAAAGATAACTCCTCCTTTTTTTGTGAAGTCGGTTAAAGACAATAAAGATCTCTCCATTCGATTATTATAATATTACTATTAACACTGTTCACGCAATATTTATAACTTTTTGGCATTATTTTTTTGTAAGTTACAGTTCACTTGTGATCATGGCGCTTGCATCAGAGCCGAAATATAGGAACCTCATAACTTAACAGCACGTAGTTAGTTTAAATGAATCTTATCGATAAGATTATGGTATAGATCCGGGGTTAAATCAGCAGTGTCTCCTGACGTCAGTACAAATGCTGTTCATGGGAGCGCTTTTGTTTTATGATACACGAGCTGAGCCCCGCAGCTTCGCCTGCGTTAAAAACTACTTTGATTAATTTAAATCATTTCAAAATAAAGCACTTTCATACAAAACTTTTCACCCCATTTAACCCTCTTCGGGGTGGAATTTCCAAAAATCCGTCCTTAGTGCAACCCTACGTACTAAGAAAAAATTGTACCCTCCAAATTTCAAGTATCTACGACCAGCGGTCTAAGCTGTGCGTTATTGTACTACTGACTGTCTCTACAGTCAGTCAGTCGGTGAGTATTTGAGTATGTTAGGACAAAGATTCTTAGGCTGAGTTTCACCATCTTAATTTAACTTCAACAAACGTCAAAAATCAGTCAAACTCCATACAAAAACACCGCTTATAGTTATAATTATGGTTAAAGTATAAGATGGTGCAACTCAGCCTTATAATATTAGATTACAGCAGACATAGTAATTAGATTAATAACATCGAATTATTACCGTTTAATAACGAGGGAACGGAGAAGGTATGCGTTTAGATTGAGAGGTTCTTAATGTGTGCAAAAAATAATCTTCCCGTTTACCTACCATTTATTTCCAAAATGGCTAAACCAATTGAAATGCAATGATTAATGACGTTTCCTCGCTAGAGGGTACTGTCGTGGGTTTCAAAAGTCAAAAGTCAAAGCATTTATTCAGTATATGGGCAAATAAAAAATTTGCACTTACACACGTCAAATTACATTAAATAGATCATATTCAATAAAATTATAGTCTAGACGTCGAACGTCACACTTCAGAATCAGGGTAACTATCCTTTACGCCAAAGGGCCGTCCAATATCACTATGTAAGTATTATAAAACAAAGTCCATCACTGCGTCTGTCTGTCTGTTCGCAATGATCTAATAGCTACTGAACGGATTATCATGCGGTTTTCACCAATAGCCAGAGTGTTTATGAGGAAGGTTTAGGTGCATATTTCGTTAAGGTTTTGTGTAAATTGGATAAAATATGACGATTATTGTTAAATATGTTCATATTTTATATTCGATGCAACAAACTGATTCAAATTTTGTAGGCATATATGTTCTACCCGTGCGAAGCCGGGGCGGGCTGCTAGTAAATAAATAAAACGCAGACTAATTGCAGTACAAATCATATTCCGAATGGAACTGATTGTCCGTCTATCAGCAGCGTCTACCAGCTGTCATAATACCGTCTTAACAGGCAACCCTAGATCTACAAACAAAAGATAAAAACTGATTGACTGTTGAATCTACTGGTGTTTCGGAAGTACTCCCATCAGAGAAAAAACACCAAGAAACTCTATGGGGCTTGTCCCAAATTTAATTTCTTTTCCTTATTTAATTTGCTAGTATAGACTAATTGCTTACCAACTCAAGTAGAGTTTAGATTTTTGTGGTGTGTGATACAAAAAGTGCAATCATTCATAGAATAAGGATAGCAATAGGATACGTAAATATCTTTAAGAATAATGCAATATCACTTGAGAAAACATTATATGTTTAAAAAAAAAAATTAAATTGTCTGACTGAGTCTAACTAGTCGAGTTATGGACAGCAAAACACTTTAGAATTATCTTACATCAAGACAACGTTTATGGTTATTTTCTTTGACAAATTTTTAACAGTAGAAGTATCCCCAAGTAGGTAAACATGTTTCACATCTCAACTTTTGTACGAAACCGCAAAAATTAGGACACATAGCGAAGTTTTCCGCGAAACTACCGGATAATGGTGGAATACGTACACAATTATTTTCACGTAACATATTCTAGCAAAAACACTCAAAGATAACATATCTATATATATCTAGCTCCAAAGATCTCTGATCCTCGTGTTAGTTGTAATACTCGCCCGAGGCCGCGTCGCGTCGCCATGACAACCCGCCCGCCTTAGTCCGCCCAACACACCCACTCGATTCCCCCGACCCACCCAGTACCTGCTCATTAATATGTACCCGACCGGACACCGTCTTGCGCCAGATAACTCGGACCCACGAACTTTACCTACTTCGAATATCGACTGATGAAAATTTTATTAAGTGGAAACCCCAGTGGATTTGCCTATCTCGCGCATATTGCCTTCTGATAACACGTAAAAGTGACAACATAAACTGGACTCGGTTTTCACGACTCTTTTTTGTTACGCTATTTGTAGACTTACTTTACTTACAATGGCGTTTTTTTATAGATACCTAACTAGCTCACCCCGCGGCTATGTCCGCGTTTAATCCTGTTTATAAACCTTCCTTATGAATCATCTATTGCTGAGAACTGCATTAGAATCTAAGCGTACAGACAGCGGCAGCGACTTTTATTTAATACTATGTAAAGATTTCTAAAGGCCAATGTAAAAAAAAACGAAATACATCACTAAAAAAATATTTTTAATTCTATTTTTGCTTTTACATAGTTAACTTCGCGATATAGGCCAAAAGATTAGTACAGACAAGTCATACTTTAGAGATTATGCAATTGATTTATATTGAAAATTAGACAAAGTAAGAAATTACCTTACACCCTTTACCTAACTAAGTTAATGCAGTTAAGCCTAATGCAAAGCAAGACGAAAGAGCAACATAATATAATAAGATAAACATTTACATTTTATACATAATTAACTCTGTTGGGCGTCGAAATGACCTCAAACTTTACTATTCTCCATGCACAACGAACTATCGCCGTAACTCGTATCTCATTCGTACAACCAAATTGTTTAATCTTAGCTATTTAAAATTGGTGGGCCTTTTCAGGGTGAGACCCTACATACATTCGAGCATAGTACTCGTATATAAACATCTTTTCTATTCTGATATACAATTTATATGGCTTTATTAATAAATGTAAAAGCAGGAGTAATAACTCGTGTTATGTTTAACAGTTGCTTGCCTACATCTTTTCTCTTTTCTTTTTTTCCAAGTCTTGAGTTATACAGCATTCTCATTATCACATCATCATTATTTTAATGCCTATAACAGTATAACTGATAACTAATGAAGGCTATGCGAACATTTAATTTCTTGCCAAAATCTATATTATTTTCCAAATAAGTAAAAATAAAATAAAAGTATAACGATAACAGCTGATCATATTGTAACATTTGGCTTAAAGTTTTCAACTTAGAAATGTTTAACATATGACGTTCTGATTATAATTTCACACACAAAGGATTTAAGTAACATGTTTCAAATGAACTACAATCCAGGTTAAGCCGCGAGCAAACAGCTACTAAATAAGACTCAATCCGCAAAAAGGTATTAGGTAGTTTAGACCGGTGTTAAAGCGCCTAATACAGGGTTGGTAGTAGGTAGTAATTCCCGTTATTTACTCGACAACCTACCAACAGAGCTAGCTACCTCTGACAGTCATGTGCAAGTAGTAGGCAGATAACTGACAGTATTTTGTGTTTATTATGGACTATGCTAGCGGACACCTTTGTTCTACTTCACTAGATATATCCAGTACAATACTGGATATATCAAGCCAAGTAGTCATTATTATTACTATTTATAACACTACTAGCTGTGCCCCGCGTCTTCGCGCGTGTTTAAAAGTATCCTATAGCCTTATACATAGTACTGGCTATCCCTGTACAAAATTTCAGTTAAATCGGTCCAGTGACCGTGAAAAAGTCAAACAAATAAATTAGTAAACTGACTTTCGCATTTATAATATTGGTATAATATTATCGGAATATTTACCATATTATGTTTCTTTGAAGTGTTTCACACTTTATATTTTTTGTAAATTGTTAAACACAATCCAAAATTTCATCGTACCGACGGGACTTGAACCCGCAACCTCCGGAATAACATGTTCCGGTGCTTTGCCAATTAAGCCACGGTGCGAAGTATCGATATTATTCGTCGTAACGATACTTCGCACCGTGGCTTAATTGGCAAAGCACCGGAACATGTTATTCCGGAGGTTGCGGGTTCAAGTCCCGTCGGTACGATGAAATTTTGGATTGTGTTTAACAATTTACATATTTACCATAGTTTTCATTATTTATGAGTTTTAATTATTTTCGCTCAGAGTATACAATATTTTGTTCTAATCTGAGCATTTGATGCTACTTGTCATCATTTTACATCAGGTAAGATAGTGGCTACGTGCTCGTCTGTCTGCATCAAATACCTAATATATAATGCAGGAATACGTATAATGAATTGAAAAAAACTGGCCAAGTGCAAGTCGGACTCGCACTCGTAGGGTTCCGTAACACAGTCAAGTATTCCATAACTATGATTTTTCGCAACTACATAATTAACTTTGTTTTTCATAGTGATTGTATGAAAAACAAAGTTATCTTTGCGGTCGCCATATCTCAAAAACTGCTGACTGTATCTCGTTCAAACCAATTTTCGTTGTTAGTTTTTATTGAGATCTACAGCATATATTTTTTTAGATTTTTCACTCCCATACTTTAAAAGTTAGAGGGGGGGGGGGGGGGGGGGACACACACACATTTTACCACTTTAGACGCGCCTATCTTTCAAATGATTGACTTTGAGAAAAAAATGATTTTAGGAACCTCAATGTCATTTTTGAAGACCTATAGACACCCCACACGTATAGGTTTGAAGACAATTTTTTTTAGTTTCAGTTCCATGTATGCCCCCCCTTAAACTTTTGTTTTTTTTACTTTTGTATAAAAATCGGAAAGCGGTTCACAGAATACATCTACCTACCAAGTTTCAACTCTGTAGTCCTAACAGTTTTGGAATAAAATGGCTGTGACATACGGACGGACAGACAGACATACAGACAGACATGACGAATCTATAAGGGTTCCGTTTTTTGCCATTCGGCTACGGAACCCTAAAAACGAGTGCATTACATTTTTTATGTAACAAATTTCTTTTAAACATAAACAAGTGTATAAATGGGTACATATTACAAGCTTTTGTTTAGTTTTACCTGACCCGATGTTTGTCATCAAATCTTGCAAATTACATTTGACCTACTTTCCGGTGTCTGATTGAGCTGAAATTTTGCATACATGTGTAGATCGGATGACAATGCAATTTTATGGTACCATCGAGCTGGTCTAATGATGGAGACGGAAGGTGGCCATAGGAATTCTTGAACAACACATTTTATACCCGTCGTGTTTGGGCTCGTTGGATTTGTCTTGATTTATTCTGGTCCTAGGTTATGTAAAAGCTTGTGTTTAAAAAGGTTTTTTAAATATTACTTGTTTATACACCAGTTTTGCTACTTGCTTACTTCCTTTTAAACCTTACAGAAAATTCGTCTAACTTAATCCAAATTGAAAGAATGAAATGAAATGAAATTGGAAGTGACAAGGTAAATATGTATTTAAAAAAAAACATTTATACAAAATAGTTTTGAATGCACAATTGTGAGGTGCGTTGATGTCTTTTACAAAAGAAAACGATATCTTCAACTCCTGTTCTACACACAAATAAGTATAAGTAGTTTCCGGTTTGTGAAAATATGTTTTTGTTCTATGAGACCAGTTGTAATATGAATATATTTATTTACATAATTAGAACGGCTTAATACATTATTAACATTATTTTTTTAAAATCAAGCTTGTAAGTCAATGCGATCAAAATATATGACCGTATATATATATTTATACACTTACAATATATATTTTTGCATATTTTGCGATTTCACATGGGAATCAAAACCTATAGTGTACTTTCCGTTGACCTAGAATCATGAAATTTGGTAAAATGCAAGGTCTTGAACTCTTGATGCACTTATATAGGAATAAATCTGAAAGCCTTGTTTTTTGTCATTGTTTTGTTTGATTGAACAGAAAAAACATTTTTCAATATTTCTTTTTGTTAAAATTTAAGTTGACTTTTAAAATGTAACTTGTTAGTGTAATTGGTACACTAACTAGCTATATTTTAAAAGGGACTCCTATTGTTAACTAAGGCTCCACTCAAGCCCAAAAGAAATGGGATAGACTCGTAAGTTAATAAAAAAAATAATGTTCTATCTAGATGTCATACTAGCTTATTCTACATATACTATATAATATAGTATTATTTCAGGAAGTATGCATATTTCCGTTATACATAGTTTGTGAACTGAGTTTGTATGAATTATGAAATAATCGATCATATAATTTCTGTAAAATTCTGACTCTGATAATAACATGTAGGATAAATAGGGAACCTTTTTTCAGTTGAAGTATTTTTTAGATCTGAAGTGTTAGGTGTTGGTTTGTTTGCCGCATACTTTAAAGACTTTAGCAACAATTCGTCGCTTAACCTTTATTCGGGTACCTCGCCTATTATTTTGTAAGGTATGCAAAAAAGTCTACGTTAAACAGTATACACTTATCCATTTCACTAGATATCTGTTTTACCATAGACATCTAATAATGCAACAGTTCCATTTTCGAATTCTAATAAATACTGCACCTGCTTTCACACCATAACAAAAGTCCAGTTGGCCATCCTTTACCGGCACCATAAAACCTTTCTACATCGGCCCATTATGTTTCAATCTTGTGGCATTTAGTGTAAAGGTTGCTACATCACTCTTCAGATTTACTGCAAATGGACTGCCCGACGCCTGACCGGTTATAGGTACACCTATCTAGAAGGATACTTTGAGCTGTCGTTTATAGAGGTGACACTTTTACTTGAACACGACAAGCAGCGAATTAATATTTAGGTTTTTTAGACTGTCATCAATACTGATAATGGATAATGCCAGATATAGACCAGCTTTTGAATGTAAATTCATAAGAACTTATTTTAACGTACAGTGTTACTTCTAGCTTTATATATAGATTAACGAAACTGGAAGACCACACGTGCTGATTTTGCTCTGTAAACGCAATCGATGAAGACGGTGCGACGCGGATCAGAACGGGATACACATGTGCGTTGGACGTTACGTGTCAGAGTGTGGGTGTGCGTTTTATAGTAGGGTTGGCAAATAGTGTCACTGTGTAGGAATCTACGACGCACGTCTTCTTCACTTTAGGATCCCAACGGAAGACCAGCGTTGGTCATGTCAGTCATGACCAACATTATGCTGAGATGGGTCCTATTTTGCACCAAAACACACCTGTTTAGATTATGTACATAAGTTAAAATAATATACATGTAATTCGGTAATTGTGTTTGATGCAAAATAATTTTCTATTTTCTTTCTTTTTTTTTAACCCTTATTCTTTTCAAACTTTAAATTAATTTTTGCAGTAAACTTTTTTCAATTGTATTTCAAATGCAAGTTTTGCTATATTGATGATAAGCTATTGTTTTTTACTATTAAACTTAAATATAGCAATATTGGTTAATTTATTAACATATGGGAAATCTGTTACAATAAGAAATTGAGAACTTTCTAGTTTACGTGCCCATACTGACATCAATTTAATTAGATAGATGGCTCTGTATCTAAAAAAAGTTTTATCAATTCACGATAATTTTAAAATCAAATTAGTTGGAGGGGTTAACAAGAATACTAGTAATGTGCAACCCACATTGCTAGTAAGCTTTTATATAAAAAAAAACAACGGGTTACATTTCGGGAGTGCCGGCAGTAGTAAAAACTTGAACATTAACGTTGTGCATTTGGTCTAATCTCCATCCGTCTTACGAATTCTCGATCAGATCACGTGTCCTGACCCGAGTTTAACATTTTTTACCCGTCCCAAAAAAAGTTTCTACTCTCCCTCCGTCTTACAAATTTACGATCAGTAGGGCTATTCTGTAAGCTAGTTTACGCATCTCGCAAGCGGAATCCGCGATGATATTTGAATTTCGTACAACGAAATCGTAATCGTAATACGGTTTTTTTGAATTGTTTATTTGAATTTCGTAATGCGAAATTCAAATCTCACCGCCTGCGAGATGTGTTAGCTTACAGGCCTAGCAGGTAGTTTTTTACTCATCCCAAAAAGTACACAACGCCTCTAAAGAAATTTCACTTCAAAAAATGTCACATTAGTAACAATCGCAAGGCGCGTCGTGAATATTAGGTCAACTATCGATACGTATGATGTAACCCCTGTATGTAACAGCGTCCCGCCACGTCTATGTGTGCGTGGAACACGGTACTTACGTGCCGCATCTGGCACGGAATGCGTCGCTGCTCGCCGATACTGTATACTATACATCTGGATACAGTATCCTAACTTGCTACGTGTCCGTCTGGATAGTGGGTCTGGGTGGTGCTTTTTTAAAATATCTGATAGGCTAGCGTTTGTTTTTGGTAAGCGATGATGTCGTCGAAGATGGTGAACACGCTAGGCTTATAATTATTAAGATAGTTTAAAAACTAAAACAACCGACTTCAATGCCCCGCGAGTCAATTTCAGTAGCATGTTTGAGACGTTTATCGTCATATGTCTGGAAATACATATCAGATCACGATGAAATTACAATGGGACCACTTCGAAAACGTACCCTACCGATTACAAAAAGAATCATTCGAATCGGTTCAGAATTGACGGAGTGATCGCGTAACATACACACCAAAAAAACATACAGACGAATTGAGAACCACCTCCTTTTTTGTGAAGTCAGTTAAAAATGGCCTGACTTATAAAGGATGAGTACTGCCGAAACACTATTGTTAATATTAAGGTGGCAAATTTTCTCCGATCTGCTTTTCACACAGGTTATATATACCTACATTCTACTGCAATACATTGTGTCACGCAAAGCATAACATTTGTAAACATTTTGCTGAATGTAAAAGCTAGTTCACTGTATTGCACAGTGATTGTGCTGTGAAAGCTCGCCACCCGTTGATTCAGGCTCAGGCACATTTCGTAGCTTTGACGCAAATGGCATCCGTCGACGGTCGCTATTTGTATGAGCCTATGCATTCGCTTCTTCACGTGCCTTCAACTCATCATTCATAAAACGAGTCAAGCACACGTCGCTGTTTCGATAGTGATGCTGAGAATACCAAAATTTTAATATGCACTTTGTTTCTGCGGAGTTTCGTAGCAAAGTTAGAAATGATGGCTTAGTGCGTTGACTTAACGCACTCTGCGTCTTCGTCCGAGATGTGCGATGCGAGGTAGTATAACAGAAAGAACCTAATTAATGTGATGAGTCATTCATTCATTCATCAATGTATTTACTATTATTCAGCTAAATATTTTCCGTAGACTGCCACTAGTTTGTAAGCATTAATAACCTTTCTCACTCTGGAAACGCAGTCTAAGAGTAGCCCTTTGCCAAGCCCCATACCAAATTACTCCAGGACCAAATTATTCTACAAAAAAATAGATGAAATAATCCGCTAGATTAATTCGGAACAATCTAATTTAGTTTGTATGTAGTTGTAGTAATTGTGTTCATAAATTTGGCGACAAAATACCCGATTGTAGAAGTACTTACATGGTTTTTGTATGTACATACTACGTTATTAGGGAAACTATGATAAACTTTTTATATTTACGTTTCAATGGATTACCTTTTCCTCTAGATTTTTTGTTATTGTTTTTAGGGTTCCGTACCCAAAGGGTAAAACGGGACCCTATTACTAAGACTCCGCTGTCCGTCTGTCTGTCTGTCTGTCTGTCCGTCTGTCACCAGGCTGTATCTCATGAACCGTGATAGTTGGACAGTTGAAATTTTCACAGATGATGTATTTCTGTTGCCGCTATAACAAAAAATACTAAAAACAGAATGAAGTTAAAAATAATAGAGGGTCCCCATACAAGAAACGTATTTTTTTCGGCATTTCATTTTCGGTTTTTCTCATCTATGAACGCTTAGTTAGGTAAACGTCCCATAGATGGCGTTATATTGAAATGTCAATTCTTAACACCTTTGTTAGACGTTAGATGGCGTTATAAGAAATAAAATGTTTATTAATTATTATTTTTTGCTGGCGAAAGATGATAGTGGTCTTTTTTCCTCGATTTTATAAAATACTGTGGTGTGGTACGGAACCCTACGAGTGCGAGTCCGACTTGCACTTGGCCAGTTTATTTATTCATACGACGATGAATACTGTAATCAAAAGGTCGGCGTACTGACGACTTGTCCAGACAAACTTTATACTAAAATCGTAGGAAATTTAGATTTAGTATATTCTGGGATACTATACAATGTATTATTCTAAATAATTACCTACTTAAATTGAAAATATAGCGAATTCCATTTCACGATTGGCCTGGCGAATATGACATTACTTATTTGGTGTTCTGTATCTACTAAATTCTGTATGAATATTTGCCTGATTGTTTTCGTTAAGATCACAGCTTTTATTGTCTAGTAATGTTATTATCAACAAAATATTGCGATAACATTTTCACTGTGGTAGGAATTAGACATTATATCGATGTTACCCCTGAATTGCACAAAAAAAGTAACTATAAAGGTGATAATCTGCCGCCGTAACCTTAAATTACAGTGTTCCGGTAGCACACAGCCCTTATAGTCGACTAGGATATTTGTTGTGTGGAGACTTCCGAAAAATTCTCCCGTCAATTAAAGTTGGCATGTGATGAAATTAGGTAATACAGACTACAGGGTGTACAATAATCCAACATTTCTTTTACGAGAAGTTAGTTTTTTTCATCGAAACATGAACATGTTCGTATGTACTAGTTAGAATATGTATGTAATCAAATCCAAAATGTTTTCGATTTCAGAGTACCCCAAATTTAACTTTTAACATTTTGCGCTATAACTTCTACTAAAAATTGCTCTGCCAATTATTATTTTTAATATGTTTTTATATCGTTAGATACGTACGTACGTACCTTGGTTAAATAATCCAACAATTTTTCGCACAACCAAGGCGCAGCGAGTTCACCATCTTCGACCACATCATCGTTCACCACCAGGCGAGATAGTGGTCAAACACTAGCCTATCAGATATTTAAAATGCGTTTTTTTTTAATGGTAAATGGTAACAGGATAAGCACGACGCTCGCCTGATGGGATGACGTCTACCTATAACAGATACAGCAGCATGCAAAATTCTGAACTGCCAGAATCTTGCATGTCACTGCACTGCGCCTGTTACCTTGAGACATAAAGATGTTGAGTCTCACATGCACTGTAATTTCACTGTACACCTTGCCATTTCAACCGAAAAACATTCCTATTTAACGGCTGAAAAATTAATTGACAAAGTGGTGGTACCGCCCCAGGCGAACTAGCAGAAGTCCTACCACTACAAAAACTTGTGGAGGTCCGTTAATGAGAAATCAATTATTATGTCCTTAAATAAACGTCACAATCTTTCAACTTGGTTGGACGAATTGGTGGAGACACTATTATGCCCAACCACCCCACAGATCTAAGATTTCACGATAGAATCTAAAGTAAACTCACACCCAAGTATATTAGAATTTGAAAAAAATAATAAAACATTAACTGAAGCACTAATAGAAACCTTTAGCCCTTATTACTGTTCGTCCTTCGGGAAATGTAAAGCAAGTTAAACCAAAGTTTGTGAACTTAGGTCCCTGTAGCAATCGGGCTTGTGACCTGGATGAAAGCCTACTCTAGTTACTTTTTATTATACGAGCTATGATGAATGGTTTCACCATATTTATGACGCTGATGAGTGATCTTTAATCGGCTGTCTCCTTGACTGAAAGGATTTTTTTCGTTTCGTTATGTCACATGAGTAAAGAAAACATTTAAAAACATTGTCACCATAATCAGCCGGTGTCAGTCCACTGCTGGTAGTAGGCCTCTCCCAAGATACGCCATCTTCGGCTCTTCGTTTCTCGTCACTGCCCACCGCTTTGCGTATGTCGTCGCTCTACCCAGCAGGTCTAAAAAGGCCACATTATCTGGACAAAGGACGTCAACGCTACGTCTGACGATTCGCGGTCTCCACGCTAGAACCCAGTTGATCTTTATATGCTCGAAATATTTTCAGCCACCGTCTGCAGATAATCCCATTTTCATCTTATACGTGAGAAACAAGTATTTTACCATATTTGTCGGCTGAAAGCGACTGTGCCATGCTACGCATCATCATATTATATTACTGTCTTTTTGGTCTTTAAATGCGTGAAATATTTTAATAATTGTAACGTTTTGACTTTCATAATTATGAGCCACCATCTGCAGAAAATCCCACTTTCATCTAAGACACGTATTTTACCATATTTGTCGGCCGAAGGCGATTGTGCCGTGCTACGGCTGTAGCCCGGCAATAATTGTCCGTCAGCGCAGCGCTGGGGTGGCGGGGGTGGTAAGATGGCCACCGTAATTAATTGGCACGACGCGAGGGCCGACCGCGCGCGTCTCGCTTGCTACGCGGCCAGAACCCGCGTGATGGTTGCATACGTGTTTGGATTTTGATGGATATTCTTTTTTATTGTGAAAGTTTTTCGGTTGTAAATTTCTGAAGCTAGATGGTGATAGGTGAGGAGATAGTTGATGTCCTGTTCGTAAACGATAATTAGCTTAAAAATACATAAGCACACAAGTTGTAAATTAAGCCTTAAAATGTGTTTAATGAGTAACAGATTGCATATAGATTATTTACTATAAATGCAAGAGTTACGAGTATGATAGACATAAACCAAATAGGATTGATTGAGGTCAGGTCTACACTATGATTTGAACTATGTTGTTTTAATGCATTAATTAGTGTTTTTTTGGTATCCTGCCTTTCGAAAAGGAAATCCAGAGAAGAATTCAGCTGGGCTGGGCAGCATTTGGAAAACTCCGTCGAGTCTTCTCGTCGCATATACCACAGTGCCTAAAGACAAAAGTCTTTAATCAGTGCGTCCTAACCGTCATGACATACGGACACTCACGGTTTGACTCGTCCACCAATTTAAAGTCGCTCAGCGAGCTATGGAAAGAGCTATGCTCGGTGTTTCTCTGCGGGATCGAATCCGGAACGAAGTAATTCGCCAGATAACTAAAGTGATCGACATAGCTCATCGGATTAGCAAACTGAAGTGGCAGTGGGCTGGTCATATCTACCGTAGAACCGATAACCGTTGGGGTAGACTGGTTCTAGAGTGGAGACTGCAAATCGGTAAACGTAGCGTAGGACGCCCTGTGACCAGGTGGAGCGACGACGTTCGCAAAGCGGTGGGCAGTGACTGGAAACAAAGAGCCGAAGATCGGGCTCAGTGGCATTGGACTTGCGACAGGCCTATGTCCAGCAGTGGACTGATACCGGCTGATTATGATGATGATGATTATGATGGTATCCTGCCTGAGGCTTTACCACATATCCTACCTGATTTCAGTACCTTATTTGCTCTACATAGAGATTTCAAGACTTGTCTGACTTAAATAAAGCGTGTGAATAACATTTTGTAAAAACAGTTGTTGAAGTATCAAAAATTATAATTCATTTTCCTACTTAATCAATTCTGTGTGTCGAAAGATTGTTTTTTGATTTTATGTACTAAATACAACTGGTCTCTAAAGTCAGAGTAAAAACCGTTTTCAGTCGTTTGCCCCATGGGGTTATAACTAAAGCGGATAGTTAAACCACCCTAGTTGAAAAGCTTCCAACTACAATCTTGACATTTTAATAACAATAATAGAATAATACATTTATTGCCATTATAAGGTACAGTAAGTAAATGTATGTACATTTACTATGAATCCCAAACTCAGCCAGGCCTGTATCTTGGGCACCCGAAATGTACACTTCAAAGTTTCTTTGTTTTGTCTCAAACTTGATCAGATCCATGGTCACAGCAACGTCGTCGACCAGCGATCCGACCGTAAACGTCTCGCCCACACGCCGCGGGCGCCCGCTCGCCACTCGCCCATACCTACCTACCCCAATATACCGACGACCAGCCTACCCTGACCCCGCACCATGCTTTGATCGCGTCCAAACTCCGCACGATCTCTGAACAAACCGACGGACACAAAAGCTCAGCTTGAACTAGCCAGCTACCAATATCGCACTATGCCATAGTTTGTCACATCAAGAGCTCTGACCACTGGCTCCGGTGACCCCTCTGACATCCGAATGTGGAACAGCGCGGGGGGCGGGGTATTTCTCCTCGAGCCGGTGGAGATCCTCATACAAATTGCATGGGTGTGAGTGAGTAACGTTAGTGCTTGGAACTCTGTTCGCTTGAGCGTGAATTCTGTTGCGTAAGTCGGAAAGACGTCTGATCTTCGCGATAGGTCGTAGGGGAGATATTAGGCGATATTGGGGCAAACTGCGCTGCGTAATGAGATAATCGAGCGTTACAGGAACGTTTGCTCGCAAGCCGGGAGGAGTGAATGTAGACCCTAATCTCATGATTATATGATAGAGTACAGTGTTGCTTTACTTCAACTTTTTTCTTACTGAAAGTTTTCTCGTAAGAATGTACACATTGATTAAATTATTCTGTCTGGAATGAAAAACTCTAACAAGAGTGAAACACTAATTTCGAACGTAGGTTAGGTACGGTATACTATATGCATATTATAGCTATATAACGCTACTCGTATATGCACTACCTACTTAGGACTTCTAATTCGCTCATAGATGGACGATCATTCATCCTTCGAGCCATATATTTTGAGGTCCACTATACTGGCCTTATCTGAAGGCAATTCTTTTAAGAAATTACATGCGTTAGTCCAATACCCGTTCCAGGCCTTTCAGAATATCAGCGTCCAGTATTTCCAGGGTCGATGATCTTGGAAGTCGTGACATTGGTGCTGAGACTAGCCTGTTTTAGCACTTCATAATATTTAACTGTATTCTTTAACTTTAAGCATTTTTTATTTGAATATGCTGAATAAATGATTTTTCTTTCTTTCCTTCTTTCATGCCCATCTGTTTCAAATCAAAGCAGAAACATTTGTAAGTCCAATGGACCTTTAACCTTCAGGGCAAGCAAGATGCCTCATTTAATGGCGGCAATAGCCCAATGGATAGGATGTCGGACTGGCGATCGAGACTTTACCACTTTAGACGCGCCTATCTTTCAAATGATTGACTTTGAGAAAAAATGATTTTAGAAACCTCAATGTCATTTTTGAAGACCTATCTATAGACACCCCACATGTATAGGATTGAAGAAATTTTTTTGTTTGTTTCAGTTCCATGTGTAGGATGCCCCCTCTTAAACTGTATTTTTTTTTATTTTTGTATAAAAATCGGAAAGCGGTTCACAGAATACATCTACCTACCAAGTTTCAATTCTGTAGTCCTAACAGTTTCGGAATAAAATGGCTGTGACATACGGACGGACAGACAGACAGACAGACATGACGAATCTATAAGGGTTCCGTTTTTTGCCATTCGGCTACGGAACCCTAAAAAAATGCCAAACAGCTTGAAGTCTTACCATATTCCGCATAAGTTTAATAAAAAAAACTTTGTTTCATCGCTGTTATCTTATTCTAACTGTTGTATTTACAGCTCCACCGTAGATAAAAAAGTTGGCAAATACTGTTCTATATCCAGCAGTCGTTAAACTCTGCACCTGATAATATTAGATCAATGCATCCTTTAATCATCCAATCCTGCATCTGCTTGCATCACAATAACATGTTTATGTCCGGCGAAACGTGTGTTAAACTAAAAGTGCCGGTATCACGGTTTACTGATAGTAAAATCAGTTGTAAATTTTGGCGCAAGCTCTTCGTTTCCTCGTACACGTCATATGGGACTGCAGTGCTGGTTATCAAACGAAGAATATTTTCAGTTTGCTCCAGAATCAAACATTTATCAAGATTTGTTTGAAGTTAAAAATAAAACTGGCCAAGTGCGAGTCAGCATCGCGTCTCTTATCGCACACTTAGGGAGGGTTCCGTACAATACGAAACATAACAGAGTTTCAACCTCATATATTTGATTAATTGATATTACCAAGAATATTTGGTTTGGTCGCGATCTAGAAAGACGGGGCTCGTTTACTAGCGCCATCTATGTCATTTTGCCGAAACTACTTAGATAGATGGCGTTTAAAAACACGTTTCTTGTATGGGGACCCACTTTAATTTTAACTTTACTTTGTTTTTAGTATTTGTTGTTCTAGCGGCAACAGAAATACACCATCTGTGAAAATTTCAACTGTCTAACTATCACGGTTAATGAGCCTGGTGACAGACGGACAGACAGACAGACAGACAGACAGACAGACGGACAGCGGAGTCTTAGTAACAGGGTCCCGTTTTACCCTTTGGGTACGGAACCCTAAAAACAACCAAGTGCGACAAACTTGACAACTAAACTTAACTTTGCTTTGCAGCTCTATCCCTAGACCGATGATGCCTAGCCTAGACACACTAATCACGTTTAAATACAAATTTCTTCGTGAACTATTAATGGTAAATACATTTATTTACGTTAAACTACTAAATTCGGGCCATTACCTACATTATAATAACCAAACGTTTTCAGCCGATTTTAAATTTTATTACAAGTTCCTTGATAACTGACAATTTGTATGTTTTTAATTCGTAAGTCGTCATGTGTTTTGTTATCTTTGGTTCGTACTATGTTTTCCGCTATAACTTTAAATTTATTGAACTTCTGAAATGCAAAAGTGGAATATGTTATAGGTATACATTCGAATCCGAATTAAAGAAATAATCATTTATAAAACTTTTCAACATTATTTATTAGCTAATATTGACTGGATTTAGAGACTGAAATCTAAATGACTAGGCATTTTAAGGCGGCGAAACGAACACATTATTATTATCGCACAGCAATAACCATTGGAAATAATGTTTGCACTGAAACAAATACTACTTCGCTACAGATAAGCTTCTTATCACTTCAAATAGAGCGATTGGAAGCGAGTTTCTTTACAGATAAAGAGTGTACCGACTATGAGAGAAACAGATTATTGTTTTCAAAATGTTTAATACTCGCGATATCCTTGTTCTTAAATAATTAAGATAGTTTAAGAACTAAAACAACCGACTTCCAATCCATCGAGGTTATTACTCGGGCGGGATACAGTTTTTCTTGTCCGGGTTAACACCCGGACACACCGCTTTAATGAACACAAGTGTACTTACCCTAAACTTGTACCCATTTTGAAATGTATTGCACGACTTACTTAATTTTAGATAAGTTATTGAATTTTTTTTTGTTATCGCCCGCGTTAATAACTTCATTAATTTTTTTTTGTAAACTTTATTTCCCTACATAGTGAATGGAACCAGGGAATACATGTTTCCATAACTTACAAATTTCATTTTGCACACGAATGTTGAGTGAATCAAACCAAGTATGTAATAAAATTTACCACAGAAACTTTCATCATTTAAATGCTTAACCATTTAAGGGGATGATTTTTGAAAATTTAAGTACTTATATAAGTACCTATAGTATTATTTTTTTATCCTGGTTTAATTACAGGACCTACACTATCTACGTTTCCAATATCATCAAAATCGATTTAGTAGTTGTGCAGATACGTGGAAATAAACAATGTATTTTCTATGATTCTCCAGATAAAATTAAATTTTCACTCCCCCTAGGGGTAGATTTGATTGAAAGATATAATAAATACATGTTTCATTATTTGTTTTAAGTTTTTTTTGTACCGAGTTTTGAGTGAACCGGACCAAGGAATAACATTTTTTATTGAAACTTTGTCACCCTATGTAACCCCTTCAGGGGTAGAATTTTAAAAATTAAATTAACCTGTGTGTTATTTCAAAACTTACACTATCTACGTTTCAAAAGTCATTGAAATCGGTTAATTAGTTATGCAGATACGTCGAAACAAACATGACTGGATTTTCTATGATTTTTCCAAACAAAATTCATTTTTCACACCCCTAGGGGTAGATTTGGAAAATAAAAAAATACGTGTCTCATTATTTGTTTTATAGATTATATGTACTGAGTTTTGAGTGAATCACACCAAGCAATACGTGGAAACAAACATTACTGAATTTTCTATGATTTTTCCAAACAAAATCATTTTACACACCCCCTAGGGGTAGATTTGAAAAAATAAAAAACACGTGTCTCATTATTTGTTTTAAGGTTTGTTTGTACCGAGTTTTGAGTGAATCGGAGAAAGGAATACGTGAAAACAAATATTACTTTTTTTTTTCTAATTTTTACAAAGAAAATTTAATTTGCAAGCCCCCTAGGGGTAGTTTTGAAAAAATGAAATACACGTGTATCATTATTTGTTTTAAGGTTTATTTGTACCGAGTTTTGAGTAAATCGGCCCAAGGAATAAAAGTTACCATAGAAACTTTATCACCCTATTTAACCCCTTTCGGGGATGATTTTCAAAAATAAGATTAGCCTATGTCTTAAGTTAGAATTTACACTATCTACGTTTTAAATTTCATTAAAATTGGTTTTGTCGTTAGCGAGATACGTGGTAACAAACATTCACACACACACACACACACACACACTTACTTTCGCATTTATAATATTAGTAAGATATTAGTATATGTTAATTAATACTCATTGTATATGTACACTTTTTGTGAACAAATACATTTCCTTTCATTTCAATCAAGGCCCCGCGAATCAGTATCAGTAGCAAGTTTGAGACGTTTATCGTCATATCTCTGGAGATACTTGTCAGATTTCGACGAAATTACAATGGGAATGGGGGATGGAAAAGTACCCTACCGATTAAAAAAGAATCATTCGAAACGGTCATCGGCCACAATTGATGTTGGTGTGTAGGCTTCGATTAAATGAAATAGTGGACTGTATTTAAAACTGGTATATTAGAAAAGGTAACGCGTGTGTTCTACAGTATCGGTTCGTATCGTATTGTCGCTGTGAAGTTGGAGCGCGGGCGTTTTCGTGGCGCAGGCTGCTTGCTGATATGTTCATTGTGGTTTGAGTACGCGGGCCGCGGCGCACGGCGCGAATATATAAATATTTGGCTCCAACAATTGACTAATCGCATAAACATACTATAAAAAAACATACAGACGAATTGAGAACCTCCTCCTTTTTGGAAGTCGGTGGAAAATACACAGGATCTAGAGGCATAGCTAGTAAAAATAATTTAACAGATTGCTACTGCTAGCTACCGTGCATTTGGCTAATATTATAAAGACCCCCTTACACCTGCCTGATCGGTCCTGTTTCTCATTAAGTGCGGAATTCCTGGCCGGCGCAGTAAACCCAGGCCGAATGTAAAATGAGACGGTTTATGACCCGCGACCAAGGACCGTGTACCGGATAAGGGTGGGTATAATCATCACCATCGCCTGTCATTTAGATGTGAAAGTATTCATTGTACTTCCGTCTTCACAATACATTTTATCTCGTAAAGCAGAGGATGATTTTTCTTTTACACCGTTGTGTTTTCGTTCTTAATTCGTAAGTGCAAGTATGTATAGGTAACTTTTTATAAAATATGATGGTTAACCAAGAAAGCTTGAGTAGAGAAATAGATCTATGTATAATAAGTCATAAAGATAATTAATTAGGTACCCACATAAGCGCCCATAGTGTTGCAGATGTTCATAGGCGACGGTAACCGCGTTCAATCAGGCGGGCCGTCTTCTTGTTTGCCTACTTTTACATAAAAAAAAATATAGGCAGATGCTATTTTACTATTTAGAAGTAAAGCGGTACTTTAAATTGAAGTATGAAAATACCGTAACCTATTTTAACCGGTTAAATACAGAACATCTCACATTTCCGTCCTTAGTAAGAACCCGCGATTCATTTTATGTATCCCGGCCGTGCTTTGACATCGTTAAATGGCGACGGACGACGCAATCGGACAGTGTGTATGGGGCTTTATGACCATGTCTTGAGCCCGCGGCCTAACTACTACATAGTTTGAATATACTCAAGCACAAGCAGAGCAGATTAGGAGATAAATTGACGACCAGACGAGCTTAAAGATCTTCTAATATCTTCTAAAAGAAAATCCTAAGGACATGAAACAAAACACCCGAAGGGATCGAGTACAAACAAACTTTTAACTGGCAGAATTGTTTATTTTCTGTGGCTATTGAGAAAACAGTTGTTTTAGGCGGTGTCCTTCGTTCGCCTCCGAGCGACAAGTAATTGCCCACCACGGATACAATATAAGTATTATGCGTACTGTATAAAACGGCTTCTTATCGCAAATTGGCTACGTATTTTCCTCGAGCCCTCAATTATTCGTGTCGTCTCACGTCGAGCTATACGTCAGCGGGTGATCACTCCCACACGACACGTTTCACCCCCCGAGCGCCGAGCGCCGCTGTTGTGCTTTACCTGCCAAACTAAACAAACGCGAGGGGGCAAGAAGACGGGGGCCGCCTGGCCGCCCCGTGCGACCCGGCGACCGCAGCCGCTGCCGGCCCAGCCCGCGACCTCCGATGCCCGGTACCTGTCCGCCGAGCGAGTTTCCGACCTCCGTCAATAGCAACCGGTTACGGATCTGTCCAGAGACGCCGAATTCATAACCGAAACCGACTTTCCCGATAGTTTTCCAACGTTTTTACGTCCCCGGTTCTCGAGGGACTATCGCGTCGGTCCCCGACTTGTCAAAACTCCGCGTAATAGATAAGCCGTCGCGCGTCGTACCCTCCGGTTCCTATCGAATGTTATGGAACGATTAATTTTGCCGAAAAAGGATATATTATGGTAACAGCCACGTAGCAGCGTACGGTCCGGCGGGGGCGGCGATAACAAACAGAGTTCTGTAAAAAAGTACTCGACGCGACCGATTCGATGACCGAAGCTTTATTTCAACTTTATCGTTTTTGTGTCGTCCATAACTTGGCACCCTCTATGTGCGCCGAAAGCCAGTAAGTATGTAAATTACGGTCGCGAGCGCCGGTCCTCGGGTGCCCACTTATCTATTCAAATTCGGCTCCGAGAGCGGGGTTGCGTCGCCGGCCCGCGCTAATCAAAATCCGATCAGCCATTAAGTCCTCTCGCTATCTGCGCTTAGTTTACGAGCGGGGGCCGCCGGGCGAGGGGCGGGGGGCGTCGTGATCACTTATTTATGTGGCGGGGGCTCGCGAGCTGAAAAACTACCCTCGTCGGCGGCAGGCGGCGAGCCAGCGAGGCACGCGAGATGCGCGCCCATAAACCCGCGCGGCTTTGTAATCAACCGTGCCGCGCTTTTTATGAGCCCGCCTTTTGCAGTCGCTGCTCGGGATAAATTTAACCCGCTATCTGATATTGAGGCGAGCGTATAAAGTTTTATACTCTCTCGCGGCACATGCGACGCTGGAATGGCTTGACTGCAGCAATTTGCCGCTCTCGGAATATGACGTGGATTTCAGCGAGTTCAGTAATGGCTGAGTGCGCACGGGTGCTCTTTAGCATTTCTCGTGTAAAATATCTATTAGAGCTAGAGTACAGGTTAAAACACAGCGTAGGAGCCATGTCTATTATCACTGACCGCCTCGGTCTGCGTTATTTTACCGCGTTGACGGAATCAGGGATAGAACGCTCGAGAGGAGATAGCGGAAGTAAACCATTATTTACTACGCGATTATCACTGCTTATTGTCTGAGGACATCTTTCGACTTACCGACGCAGCGGAAAGATAATCCCCTTCATGACAAGACTCGTGAGATTGCAGGATTTAGCGGGGATGCTCCACTTAACCTGTTCATAAATGGTGAAATGAGATATATATATGCTATAGAGATGCAGGTTGGATATAATTTTATTGACGCGATTCCATTCAATCGTGTTTTGGACTTGGTTGATTTGTTTATTATATGTATACTGAAATGTCATGCAATTTTGTCAGTAAGCAGGATACGATAATCAATGAGGTTGACAAGGTTACAAGTTTTGGGGAATGATGCCCCGTTTTTGTACACAGGCATCTGCTATCATCATCAAAAAAATAATAAAATTATTGATATCAAAGAATCAAATCAAAGCATTTATTCAGTATGTAGGCAGTATAAATATACGCACATATACACGTCAAAATCATAAATCATAAAATAAATCATAACCAATTATCAAGTAAACATAGCAAAAGCAGAATTTAACGCTTTGAATTAGAAAAAAAAAAGTAATGAACCATTCAGCTGTCATCCAATCGTTTACGTCAGAATATTAAAAAAAAATTAAAGTAGGTTAAAACCAACCATACATGTAACTGTGTGTTTCAGTACTTCAGACAATTTTTATATAAAAAAAATAAAAAAGTGAAATAGTGAAACACAACATAGAGAAACGCATACCGATCACAGTACATATCATGATCCAAATGGAACTGATAGTCCGTCTAACTGATACATATATGTCAAAAATATTTAAAGCCTTACAGCATTTCTGAGAGGCACTCGGAAACCCATATGTATGTAGGAATTGTTTATGTACTACATATGTACCTACTGAATATGATAGGTATAAAGTTCTTGGCCACTGTCGCTTCCGTATCCCACCTAGTTCTGGCCTGTAAGTGCGGTGTGGGCAACACGACATTATCGTATTTCTGCCAAGAGATCGATGGCTTCTACGCCACCTGCGCTGCCTCCGTAAGGACCGGACAAAAAATACTAAATTCAACATTATAGCATACATTCTTCACACGTTTGGGACTTGGGGACGCCGTATAGGTACTACAGCGTAAATATGTGTGTAGCATATAGCATGGAGGTGAATGTGTGCGTTTTGGCAATTAAGAGAAAGGTAGTGTTTCAAAACCATATTTTTAAACACTTGCGGAGACTGTGTTCCTCTGATTGATGCATCATCATCATCATCAGTCTATACTAGTCCACTGCTGGACTTAGGCCTCTCCAATTTTACGCCACTGAGCACGATCCTCGGCTACTCTTATTGACTTACTGTAATATCGGCAAATACTAAATAATGAAAAACATGTGAATATCCCGCCTACACTGTACGTAGTAGGTACGCTTAACTTTGACGTTCCGCGATAGACTTAGGCTGAGCTGCACCATCTAACTTTAACTATGATAAACGTCAAAAATCTACCATCTTACTTTAACCGTAACTATAATTATTAAAATTAATTATTTTTATATAGAGTTTGACAGATTTTTGACGTTTGTTATAGTTAAAGTAAGATGGTGCAACTCAGCCTTAGATTTAGGCGGAAAAATGAGAATTGCCTTACGTTTTACTGTAATAATAAGTAATTTGTGTCTAATAAACTCTGCTTAAAACGCTCTGCTTACTATTTCAACTTACTACTACTACTAACTACTGTACGGTCCTAACTGGGATCGTACATACATTGTTAGTAGTAAAATTAGTAACTAATATGCTGTGACTCAATCTTCAGTGAGCGTTACGTGAAAAAGTCACGTTACTGAAACACCAATATCACAAGTGCAGTCACCCTGTTTGCGTGCGGATAATAATAATTTGGCCTTACGTGGTACTATTATTTATTCTGTGCTCACGTTATGCAGTGGCAGATACCTCGTATCATAGACATAATGCTGTGGAGTACAAAAACACCCGATTCGGTCATTTGTTAACCATTGAATGTCAGCCAAGTGACACGGCCTGCGCCATGTGCATATTATACTTGATAATATCTCAGAATACAGAATAAACTGAAAGGCACTAACTCAACTGTCAAAGTGAAGTAATTAAAACCACTCTTTGCGCGAACCGAATGTCTCTGTACAGCTCGGGCAAAACTGCTTTCGTATGTTTGGCGGATCTACAGCTCTCATTTTTCGACCGATTCTCGTGAAATTTTTGAGCAGGTTCGATAATTACATGGACATTTTTGCTGATTTAGTTTTTCAAAATGGCGGAGATGTGGTTTGAAAAATATCATATTTCCACTATTTCGCAAAATTTTCGAAAATATTACCTACTAAACGTTTTGTTTAACCATATAGACGCAACTTTTTGTCCGAACATCTTTTCATCCGATAAACTTCTTTTTTTTAAGGTGCGCGTTGGACATTTATTCAGTTTAATGTTATACAACGATATACTCGCGAGGTCTGCAGTTCATAGAGCCACTAGTAAAAGTGTGGTTTCACGCGCCTGCAATTCGATAAGTCGCTTTGTGAACGTATCTCCGGAACGTGTTTTATAAATGTTGCCATCTTGTGCCGTTCCTACCTTAAAAAATGCTAGGCTGGCAACGTAGAAGGGAGTCGCGCGCGGATTTTCAGAAAGGATTTTTGACACAGAGCGCCGCTTGAAATTACGGACGCGGTTTCTGTTTTTCAACCAACTTCCAAAAAGAAGGAGGTACTCAATTCGTTTGTATGTTTTTTTTATTTTTTTGTGTGTATTTCACGCGATTACTCCGTCAATTCTGTACCGATTCGAGTGATTATTTTTGTAATCGGTAGGGTACGTTTCCGAGGTAGTCCAATTGTAATTTCAGCGAGATCCAATAAGTATCTTCAGAGATATGACGATAAACGTCTCAAACTTGCTACTGAAAGTGACCGCGGGGCATGGAAGTCGGTTGTTTTAGTTTTTAAACTAAATCTTTATTATTTTTTCTTATTTATTGTTTTCCGTATTCTGAGGATAATATGTACTATATACGAGTAGTTATGTTCGCAGAGATTCCGCATGATGTCCTGAATGTATTCAGGCTGGCACCGAACATCATGGAAGATGAGTTACGATAGTTGCGCTCTGTAGATTGGATTTAAGTCAATTTTTCCCTAGTCAGTGTTCTTTGTAACACTGTCGTCTTCCCATTCCATACATATAAGATTTTTTTTATATTTTACAGGCTAGCGTTTCGACCACTATCTCACCTGTTGGTGTGAAGTGATGATACGGTCGAAGAACTTAGGCACGCTAGGCCTAGAATGGGAACTTGCTCTCAAGGATAACTGCCGACATTAGATCTTTGGCGACAGATTTTCTAACAGATCGACAGACAGATCAGATGTGATGAGGTTGTCTTTCCGAATCCGATAGTCCAAAGGAAAAGTAGAAATAAAATAAAATCCTATACCTACATGGGGGTATAAAATATAGTGGTATAGTCAGGTAAAGAAGAATAGGTGCAAGTAGGCAATTGTGGTAGGTATAGGTATAGGTTACATATGTACCTACATAATATATGTAGTAGTGGAGGTAGTAAGTAGGTGGCGTCGCGGTCGGCGAAGATAACCGCAACGCGGGCCACGTCTGCGGGTGCGCGTGTAGTGCGCAATTTACTGTCTGTTCGGTAGGGTTGACACAAATGAAATGTGATCCATATTTTTTTATTAATTTCCAGTATATCTATAGTATAGATATTATTCTGGAAATTAGTATAGATTCTATACATATCTATAATATAGACTTCTGATGATTTTCGGCAGATTTGGTTTGACGTTCAGTTTTCCATCGCTCTTACTTTAACTGTCGTTAATCACTCCAAAAAAAAAACGGTCTTACTTTCTATTCCGATATAATAACGTAATGATTCTATATATAAATATATAATATCTCGATATGATATAGTAAAAAAAAATCGACGTCGCGTATACTTACTGATTAGTTATTTTAGCTTCGCCCTCAATATTCAATGAAAACTAATCCAAATACAAATACAAAATACAAATACAAATTGTTTATTGATAACACCGATGTTACAGGTCTTTGCTGATCTTACAACCTATTAAAATAAATAATTAATAGCTAATCAACATAATTCGTATACAGAGAATAAGTGAAAAGTGTAAACATAAAGATAATTATTATAAATGCAGTCAAAATAGTAACAAAATATCATTGTATAAATTATAAATATAAAAATTAAATTTATATAAATTCAGGTAATTTGTAAAATTCATTAAGATTATAGAAACAGTGGCTCAACAGCCACTTCTTTAAACGTACTTTAAAGCACACAGTGGAGGGTGCATCGCGCACGGACTCAGGTAGTCTGTTATATACCGACGGACCCATTATATATACAGATCTTTCCGATTTCGCGAGCTTATGCGAGGGTGTTATAAGGCGGTCTTTATATTTGTTACTTCGCAGTGCTCGTGTCTCGTTAATCCCCCGTTTTTTAAATACATGGAGATGTGTGAACGTGAATAACGCCACTACGAAAATAAGCTCACAAGGCAGAGGCAGTATTCTCAGCTCCTTGAAAAGCTCCTTGCAGGAGACGTCGTCTGTGACTCCCATGATGGCGCGCACGGCTCGCTTCTGCATCACGAACGCTCTCTGTCTGTCCGCGGCGCGACCCCATAGTTCGACGCCGTAGGTGAGAGCGCTGTGTACGGTTGCAAAATAGCACGAGCGCACCACTGCACGAGAAGCTGTTTTCGTGAGCCGCCCCAGAGCGAAGCACGAGCGACCGAGTTTACCACACAACTCGTCTATATGGTGGTCCCATACAAGTGCGCTATCAATAACGAAGCCCAGTAGCTTAGTGTGCTGGACTTGATTCAGTTTAGAGTCGCCGGCGACTACATTATACGGTTGAGGGATCATGCCGTTGAGGTTAAACGTCATAAAGAACGTTTTATCCCTATTGAGCGCCAATCCGTTCGATCTGAACCACCTCTCGAGCCGATCCACTACCAGATTTAGCTTACTTTCCAGACCGCGAACCGAGGGCGCGGTGATCACAGCTGCCACGTCATCGGCGTACATGTATATCTCCGCGTCCTCGATAGCACCCGGGAGATCATTCAGCAGCAGGCTGAATAGGGTATTGGAGAGACAGGAACCCTGCGGGACTCCCATCACATTCACCAATTCGGATGATACCACCCGACCCCTGTCACCTACAACCACTTGTGTCCTATTCGACATAAATGACGTCAGGAGGGACACGACCGGTCCACGAAGACCATAGAAGCGTAGTTTGCCCGCTATTAGTGCATGGTCGGCTGTGTCGAACGCGCGCGACAGGTCGCAGCACAACAAGGCGACTTGTTGTCCCGCCTCGCGCGCGCTCAGCACGCGCCACACCACCTCCCGCACCAGGTCGGTAGTGGAACGCCCCGCCCGGTATGCGAACTGTCTGTCGGTGTAGATCTTGCGACTCGACAGAAACGAGATAATTCTCTTATTGAGTCCAACCTCGAACAATTTGCTCACGGCGGGAACCAATGAAATGGGTCGGTATGATTTGACCTCGGCCTTTTTCCCTTTCCCTTTGTATAATGGGCTAATTTTAACTTTTTTTAAAACCATCGGATACACGCCTTCACGCGTGCAAGTGTTAAAAACATAAGCAATGATGCTTGCTAGCGGCCTAATAGCGGTCTTGATTATGCTAGCGGAAATGCCATACAGATCGGTGCTCGTTTTAGGTGCTATGTACTTGGAGGCTATTATGCTGATTTCAGTAGGTGTGAAAGTCGTTATCCGGATCGAGGTATCGCTGGCTGACGCTCCATCCGCTAGCGTCGCTAAAGCGCGCGGGCCATCAGCTATCGGCGCGCCACACTTGCTCGCCGCCGTTACGAATTCCAGATTAAGCGTGTCAACTAATTCTTTCTTGGAAACGAAAGGCTGACCGTCGGCGTCACGCAGGAGATCTGTGAAGTCGACGCGTTCGCGGTCACCGCGACCCAGCTCTGCATTGATAATCCTCCACATACACTTACATTTGTTGGGATCGTTGCGAATAATATTATTATAAAAAACAAACCGCTTTTCCTTCAGCATCGCGTGATACTTGCGCGTGTATTCTATACTGTTTTTAATCAAGTCTATGTTCCCCGGGAAACGTTTCCGGGTATGTAAGATATCGAAGAGTAGATGTTTAAAATTATGCGTTTCTTCATCTACCCAACTGCGGTTCTTACGACATAATTTATTTTTTATGGGATAGCAAATATTAAATTTATTTGTTAAAGCGTTCACAAGAGACTCAGCCAAAGCGTCGCTACGACCGTTACTTTTCTCTATAATAGGGGTCCAATCGATCGACCAGAGGGCGCTTATAAAGCTCCTATTGTTCGCGGCAGTGAAGCTTCGCGATAGTTTAAAGGTAGGAGCGGGTGTGACGTCACGCTGCACCGACAACAGCTGTGCGTTATGATCGCTCAAGTGCGTCTCGACAGCGGCGACAGCGGCAATGCGCGCCCCTGGAATGTTTGTATACACATGGTCCAGGAGCGTACTGCTGCCTCCCTCCACAACTCGCGTGGGGAAATCAACCCGCTGACAAAAATCGTAGCTACTAATAATATCTAACAGCTGTTTTCTAGCGCTGGAATTTTCAAGAAGGTTAATATTCGTGTCACCCATAATCACACACTTCATATTTTCGTTTGATATCTTAGCAAGCAGGTTTTCAAACAACTTTAGGTAATCAGATAGAGCCGTCTGATTTGAATGATAGATACCGACGATGAGTATATCCTCATCTAGTAGATGCACGGCGCACACGTCGAAAATTTGTTCCTGCGACAAATCGCAGTAGTCTTGTCTATTTAGAGCATTTATACCTGAGCGCGCGTAGATGCAGCTACCACCATGTGCTATGCGTTCCCTACAGCTGTATGACAATAAATCATAGTTACATATAGTAACGGAAACTAATTGGTGACTGCGGAGCCAGTGTTCAGTGATGATTATCAAGTCACAGGCTATTTCCTTAGTCAAGAGTACCTCGAGGCTTTTAGTCTTGTTAGTTAGGCACCTTATATTTTGGTGACATATAGTTAGAGTGGGCGTAGCACACGGCGACTGGAGGCGCGGCAGTGCAGGGTGGGCAAGATCACCCGTCTTCGGCGCCGGTCCTGTCCGAGGATACATCTTCGTTTCCGATACCGAGTTTAGCGAGCGACGCTGCTGGCCGACGTTCGCGTCCGAAAATTCCAATGACTCACTCGAACTCCCTGGGGCCACGCAGTCGGTGCGCTTACTTGCTCGTAAAGGTTTCCTGGGACACCTATTACGAAGACGGCGTGCCATTTCGATTCGATATCTCTTCTTTCTACGTAAAATTCTTCGTTGTTGTTAATTTTTTTCAAATGAGTCAGGATATGTTGAACCGTAGTTTCCGGCTTGAATTGCCAAGCTTGTAAATATCTCATCCTCACCACTGTCTGGAGGTTATCGTCTTTTACACCAGTGCCTTCTATAACACTGCGTTTCTTAGTACGTTTTCTCGTAACTCTTTTCCAATCACTAGTATCTTGTGTTTTGTGGATGCTGTCACTGTTGTCAGTGATATTAAATTGAGTGGCCCCACACGGAGACAATGGCATCTTCGACATAGTGGAAGCCGTCATAGTGGCAGTGCGGGCGGCTCCGGCAGCAGCAGATATATCGCTCGAATCGCATCCGGTTTGTTCCCTCGCTGTTATTGCCTTGACGACGGGTGTCGCCTTCGTATTGCTTCGTCTATTTTCGGGCGCCGTCGTAACTTCGGACAGTGATTGGCGTAGTTTTCCAGCTGTCTTCTGTGTCGACACAGTGCTTGCCTTAATGGCCGGGGCAGTCGTAGCCTTAATGCGCGCTTGGCGCACCGGTCGCTGTGTCGCCGGCGCAATAGTCACTTTTTCTGCGTCCGTGGGTGGGTAGCACACCGCTGCAGGTGTCGTCGTACCCTGTATTTCTGATTTTATGATCTTCGTATCTTGCGATAGAATCGTTATTAGGGCAGTTTGATTGGTTACAATGACTTCCAGGTTACGTACCTTAGAAGTCAAGTCGTTCACAACTTTTAACACTTCACTTAGAGTCGGATCTGCGGCTTTTGGAGCCATTATTGCAATTTTAAAACGTATCGACACGGAATCGCGTGTTAACGTGTGGAGCGCGCGCACACAATAACAGATAAATATACAATAATAGAAATAAATCCAGATCCACAAGTGCTAAGAGCATATTAATTCGGTGTTCCGTCTGACTTGTTACCTAAAAGTAGCTTACCACCATCAAGGAGAAAATCTGCCATCACAATCTTACGGTGTTTCGGCAGCACATCCCTTGAGAACGTAGAGTATTCTAAGCCTAGCGTGTCCACCATCTTCGATCACATCATCGCTTACCACCAATGGAGATAGTGGTCAAACGCTAGCTAAAAGGTGGGAGGCTAATAAAGCAATAAGATTTGTGGAGCGGTCTATCCATCACACTGGTACATTAGGCTCAGTAGCAATGTAGACATATGCTGGAAGTTTCCCTACTATTTACTTTAACACTTCAGTTGATGTCTTCAAACTGCCGCAGTGGTGGAAACCATGTAGCAACTGGATAAAATTTAGTTTTTTCATTAAATTTTTGATATTTTTTTATTAATTTAGATTTTTAGATTTTACCACCATCTCGCCTGATTTTAAATCACAATGCGGTCTGACCACTGACCTGACCAAAATAGAACTTTTTATATCGCGATATAAAAAGCGATATAAAAATGTTCTATCTTGAGCCAGGGTCCCAAATCTGATAGTTGTTGTGATTGGCCAATATTACGAACGCTGTTATAATTGGAGAGTGCGACACGAGTGGCTTGCTTTAAAGCAGTTAACTTAGTTACGAAATTAGAGCCCAGCTGCTAGACAAAATACATTTCTGTTAGCTTAGCATTCATGCAAAACGCAACTTCATCGAATTTCTTTTTCCGCATTAAATGTCATTCATTGTAAATATCATTCCCGATATCATTTTGAAATTGTGATGGCGTAAATGCTCAAAACAAAGACATTAGGTACAGCTCAAAAAATGTATTTGTCTAGGGGCTCGGATCGCCACCACTACCGCGGCAGTTTTACTGGTACTTTACAAACATATAGGCCCATTGGCGCCCATATCTAGTTTACGACCTTGGCGATGTGAATCCACGTTTATGTAACTGCCGAGATCTAAGACAGCAACTTTGCGACAACTTTCTTGACACTTGTTATTTTTGCGGTCGTAAATACTGTTTTTGTCACGACAGAAGCGAAGCATGTTTGCTAATTCACTCTCTATCGAATGATGTGTTGATTCATCGGTATTTTATGGCGATCTGAATTGCTTTGCGATTACCAAAACTGGACATTTCCGATGGCATAATCAATCAGTTCCATCTCTGAAGTCTTGTTTTAGTACCATTCATAAATAACTACTTAAAGCACCGGTGTTTGTGTTTTACCATCAGTACAATTTAAAGTGATGATGTTAGTATAGCACTCTACCTTATTATTTGTAAGATAGTTTATAAATTCAGCGGTTTTCTGGAAGAGATCGATAATTAATATATTTAGTTCTATTTGGCGATAACACCGCCGTGTGTAATTTAAGTTCTGTATTCTTTTTTGTCCGATTTTCTATTATGTGCAATAAAGTGTTTTCATTCATTCATTCATACAAGAAGGATAGGTTTCATCTAGGCAAACCTGCTACATCGTTGATCGCATCGTCACCTAACATCAGGTGACGTTGTGGTCAAACGCTTGTCTATTTACCTACACTCAAAACAAGATTGCATCACGACTTGTGTTGTGATATTCATATTGTGTACCTACGTACATTCGTATATAATCCACGTGTCTAGTAGCTAACGCCAAATTGGGCAAGAAGTACTTTCAGATTCTATGTAAGCCCAACACATTACCCGAGCGTTGATGAAGGGTCACGTGGCAGCCCTAGAGACGGCGGCGACCGCGGCGTCCGGTCGCGCTATCGCATCAGGATGATCGAATCGTTGACACCGCGCCAACGCTACGCCGCGCCCGCACCGCGCCGCGGAGGAATGACCGCGCGACGTTAATTGTCACGTCACCTTCGAGCAAGGGCGGCCCCGCGACTTCTCTCATTCCCCCTTTCCCCCCTCGTTCCCCTTCACACCGTGCGTCACCTATGACGGTCACCCACCCGCGAGCGTGTTGTCCGCTCTACTCGTAGGTACATCGATCAAAATCGGTCGTGACAAATTATGGCGCACGAAACTACCGCGGATTAGTCTGGGCGATAAATCTAACCGCTGGAAAGTCACTTTGTTTACAGCTGGTTTTGTGTGTTTTTTTTCGGAATTTTTAGTACATAAATTATGTTGCTAATTGGTGTTTATTGATACACGAGTACGCACTTGTAGCCTATTCATTTAGAGCCGTGCCTAATATATAAAGTACTTTCTTATTGAAGGTCAATAACTTTATTGACGATTCAAGTAAGCTTGTAATGTTAATAATAAATACCCTTTACAATAAAACAATACAATCCATTCAACAAGATTTCTAGTAACATAAATTATAAGTTATAATATAACTAATCCACAGATACGATCGATCGAGATCGAGTTTGTATTCAGATTTTTTTATGTTATTACCACCATTTTCTTGCCGGTGTCCATGTTTCCCAGTAAATAAATCGTGCTACATTGTATTGTCACTTAACATCCTCAGGGTTATTCTCAATCATTCGAAAGCAAATTCAGATTCGGAAACTGTCTTTACTTCGTCTTGGATCTTTGTAATTCACAATGCTCCGATCGGTTACTTTGATATTTTAATTCGAAAAAATCTAATTAGAAAGGTTTACGCGACAAAATAACTCACGGATTTATCAATATTCAAAATTAAAAATGAAGCTTCCGAATCCGAAAATGTTTTCGATTTATTGAGAATCAGGGGGATTTTAAGATAGTAGTCAATTGTCTATTAGGTCAACAATCAAGACCGAATATTCTAAATGCTGATGATGAAAGTATAATTATTTCTTTCCATCGCGCGCAAATTTGTCCTGTGATAGTTATGTACCATGAAATTGAACATTGGATACTTTTTAAACATGCGATGTCTGCAGGGCGCACCTTACAAATGTTCCTTTAAATTTATAGTTGATACCTAAATGTATAATTTCACGTGGAGCCGCACGGGTCGTACTCAGTCTGTAGAGTCAGTTTGTGAACATAGCCTAAGCCATAGCCTTAGGCCTAAAATCTCGTACGGATGTCATACAGTTTCAAAGTTCATCAAAACCTACGTCTACGTGTATGAGAGAGAACTTTTCGCAATTACACTGGTATGATCGGTTAACTTTATACCGGACTTCCCGACGGGCGAACTCAAGCAATCTTAGATTTTGCCACAACGCATCCTTCCTCTATTTAATTGATAGAATAAATCAATAGAAATTCCTAACACGTACACGTACGAGTATTATTGATTTGCACGATATGTACTGCCGCTTTAGCAGAAAATTTAAAGATATAATTTGTCACTTTTGGTATTCTCGATAGCATAAAATATTGACTTGCATTGCAAACTGTTCAATATATATATAAATACTAGCTGCGCCCATAAAAAGTATCCTATGTCCTAATCTTCTATGCTGGCTATTCCTGTGCAAACTTACAACCAAATCGGTCGAGGTGTTTGATCGTTAAGAAGTCTCAAACAAACATACAAACTGACTTTCGCATTTATAATAGTGGTAATTAAGAATACCTACCTAATATTAACGTAGTCATTAGGGTTTCATTTTCACTTAGCAATATTTTATCAATTACATTAATAGCAGGTCCAGATAAAGCGCATCTACATTATTATTATTATATATAGGTCGATGCGGATAATGTATATTATAGACATCATTCAATTCCACCATTTAGCATGACTACGTAGGTGAAACTAGCAGCGCCATCTATGATCATTTTCATGAACTACTCGAACTGTCTGCAACGACTAGAAAAATAAAGAAATTATTAGTTTCCCCACATTTTCTACAGCTTAGTGTTATTATCTAGACTTTGATAACTTTTCCCGACATAATACTTGTCAAGAGTCCCACTTTTACACAATTTAAGTGCTAACAAACAAATAAAGGCTAGCCAAAAGACGAAAACACTAAAAAAATATGCGAAACGCGTATTTTTCCAGCGGTAATGAAAAGTTGTTTTGATAACAATCGCCCGTACAGTTCGCAACTGGGCGCCCTTTCGCTTTCATTCGGGCCCATTGCCCAACTAAAACAAACTTTATTTCGGTTTGAATGTGTGCGTGCTTAGCAGACACACAGGAGTTTCCGACGAAATGTAAATGTGTGCGTACAGGACAAAGATTAGTATATTCAAATGTTGTGGGGAAATTGAAAATTCATGGAAATAATAATCTAAATAGGTAAGTATTCATTAATGCTTGATTCAAGTTTTTCAATAGATTTATGGTTTCTACATTCGATCGATCCGGATTTTATGGAACTTGGAGAATTTATTTTGATATTACTTTGTACAAATTTTGAACATCCATTATTAGGCACATGAAATCCGTATCGATAAAATAAAAAAAACATCACTAATGTTTTTTTGTTCATTATTAATCAAACTGCTGTTCTTCGCCATAACCTTCGAAGAAAAAAAACTGAGCAGAATAAAATGTAAATGGATGGAATTCGTGATACGTATTTTTAAACACAAAGTGTATCATAGCATGAAAATGGAACTAACTAAAACTATACTAAATTTTAAAAACGTACCACACTTTACTTTCGTATTAACTACTTAATCGAGTAGTGTCCCTCGAATGAATTCAGTGTAATTTTGGTGCATATCTTATTTTTCTGACAATTAGCTAGGTAAATAATGTGGTGTAAAATGTTGCACAGAAGTTCCATAAATATAATATGAAATGTGCGCATCGAAATAAAAAATCGTGTATCGAAGTTAAACAAAAACATATTAATTTGTCTTGTGTTATTATTTAGATAACAAAATGAAATAATTTATTTTGAACTCAATAGTAAAATAGTTGACAAATCGGCTTTCCTACAGGCACTATGCACCGTTCAGTATATTCTCACTCTACAAAGCCAATAAAAATAATAAAAACATCAACATTTTTCAATAATAAACACGTAAATATGTATGAGGATTCACCACAGATAAACTTGTAAAAAGTTATGAATGAAAACGAGAATGGCGTAGTAGAGTTGTAGACTACCCCATCTCCCCCCTCCCCTTTCCCCCCTTGCCCCACTAGGGCGATTTGTGCACGCATTAGTTTCTGTGGTTTTATTTAGAGCCGTTTCGTTTTATTGACGGACATTAATGTAGTGTCACGTCTATTGTACATCTATTCATTACTTGACGGTTAAAATTTGTGTTGGTTTAATTTTTATACTGACTTTCCAAAAAGAGAGCCCGTTGGAGCAAAGCATGATGGCTTGAATTCCTAGCGAGAGGTCGCCGGTTCCTTTCCTCGCACGAGAATTTGTCCACGGGTTGTAGGAGCATGTTATATCGATGTTCGGCCTGACTTAATACCAAAATGTTGCTTACTACCATCAATGTGAAAATTTTCCGCATAACCTTACAGCGTTCCAGCAGCGCACAGCACTTGAGATTCGGAGTATTCTAGGTCTAGCGTATTTGCCATCTTCGACTACATCATTGCTTACCACCAGGCGAGATAGTGGTCAAACGCTAGCCTATAATATATAATCGTATTAAACGAAAAAACCGACTTCACATCCCGCGATAGTGAAAATATCGATTAGCCATAATCATGTCATCGAGGTATCAAATTTGTTTATATTGTTTATCCTCATACCTCTGGAGATGATAATGAAATCTCGATGAAATTTGAACTAGAAAACCCAACAAACATAAAAAATAGTCGAATTGAGAACCTGTTCCTTTTTTGTGAAGTCAGTTAAAAAAGAGAAATATTGGGTAACATTTCCAGAACGTTCATTGAAAACCACACGAAAGTTTTTTAACGCTATTATATGGTACCTGCTTGAATGTTTACGTTATTTTCTTTATTAAATGTTATGTAAAGTATGAACGGCTTCAGTGTTGAGAAATTCTGCGTAACTTTCTGTATTTATTTTCATTTTTTGCGCCGTAACGTTGTGGGCTGCGATTACAGGATTCGTTTCGTAACTGAAACTGAGAAAAGTTTTTTCTGAGTGACATAATCAGCTTTCGGTTTGTTTACCAATATACAAATAGAAATGTATAATGGTTTTCGAGATTGTTACAATATGTTATGATTTTTATTTGAGTGTTTCAGCGATCCAATTAATTTGAACCGATTTCATAAAAAGGAGGAGGTTTTCAATTCACCTGTATATTTTGTAATTTATTAGTGATTTTTTTGTCCATCGTGTCAAATTTCTTCGTTAATCTACCGTTACAAGGTGCTTGCTAAATACCGTATATGTAATAATTTTCTGAAAATGTTCAGTGAAATACCTACGATTCGAAAAAAGTATCACTTGCATCGTGGTTTCACAAAATCACACCACACTTCTTTTGTTTTTTTATGTTTGTTACCTCATAACTCCATCATCATCATCATCAACCTATTTCTGTCCACTGCTGGACATAGGCCCCACCTATGGCACGCCACTGAGCTCGACCTTCAGCTCGTTTTTTATTTTTTTTATTTCATAAGCATTATGATGACAATTATTTAGTTAGCACAATTGTTTCCAACCGCTGCCAGCCAGCTTGCGTATATCATCGCTCCAGCTAGCTGAAGGGCGCCCTACACTCCGTTTGCCAAGCCGTGGTCTCCACTCTAGAACACGTCTAGCCCAACGGTTATCGGTTCTACGACAGATGTTACCAGCCCACTTTCAGCTTGCTAATCCTTTGAGCTACGTCGATAACTTTGGTTCTCTGACGGATGACCTCGTTTCGAATTCGATTCCTTAGAGATACTCCAAGCATAGCCGTTTCCAAAGCTCGCTGAGCGACTTTGAACTGGTGGATCAGTCGCACGGTCAGTTTCCACGTCTCGGCTCCGTTTATCATTACATGTAAATAACAAAAAGATATTAATCAGATCTCGATGAATTGTACAATGAGCCAAACGGGCACTATTATACCCTCTCTAACAAAAAAGGAATTTTCAAAATCGGTTAACAAATGACGGAGTACTGAGGTAACAAACATAAATAGCCCAGTCAAGTTAGCCCAAAAAATAGGGGTACCCTTGCATAAATTCCCAAGAAAACCTACCAAAAATCGCAAAACATACATGGGGATGATTTGGATACTACCCTTAAGGTGTTCTACCTCAGGACCGCTTGACACTACTTTCTGGGACAACATGTATAATTAGATATTTTGAAATGAAACAATGAAACAAATTTAAAAACTTAAACAAAACAAAACAAAACAAAACTTAAAAATTTAAACAATGAAAAAAAATGAAACAATTTTATGATAGTAACCCTAACGTAAATGCAAAAATTCAGCTTTTTGGGAATTTATGCAAGGGTAAATGTCTATTTTGACCAGACTATAATTAAGAAAGTTTAAAAACTACTTCCATGCCCCGCAAGTCAATTTCAGTAGCAATTTTGAGACGTTTATCGTCATATATCTGGAGATACTTATCAGATCTCGAAGAAATTACAATGGAACCACCTCAGAAACGTACCCTATCGATTAAAAAAATAATCATTAGAATCGGTTCACAATTGACGGAGTAAACGCGTAACATACACAAAAAAAAACATACAGACGAATTGAGAACCTCCTTTTTGGAAGTCTGGAAGTTTGGATTCCAAGTTTCCTTTCTCTAAAGTATTAAACGCCTCGCTCTGGACAATATTTTTGCTGTATCTATGTTATACACGTATAAGGCCATATTATACCGAATATGCAAATATACGCTAGGTCCTGCTTAGGTTGCCTAACCACTGTCCCAGATACCGCGAGGCGAGGCGAGGCGACCGCACGCGTTTAAACGGTCTAAGCTATCTAATGGCCCGTGCACGATTAAATATGCAAACTGTAGGCCGTATTCATGGTAGACGGAAGGTTATGGGAGAAATGAGATGGATAACGCTTGTAAAAATGACCTTGGTTAATATGTAGCCGTGTTTTTACCGCTTCGATTGAAAATTGCCTATTTAAACCGACTTCCAAAAAGGTGGAGATTCTCATTAGTATGACTTAAAACAAAATTTAATGTTTGTTACCTGAGTTTGATATCTTAACCGATTTGGAAAATTATTCTTAAATAAATTATTTTCCAAAAAAAATAAAACCGACTTCATAACAACAAAGACTTGGCTGGCACCGACTTCAAATATATAAGCGGGTAGCGCTTATAATAATTATATTAAGTAATTTATTTTTCGCTTTTGAGTGCCTGTTTGTGGTTATGAAGTCAGTTTTATTTTTTTGAAAAATAATATATTTTACCCTTTTTAGTTTATTTCACACGTTTTAGTTAAATTACATGCATCTATAAAATTTTGTGTCTGGGCCGTTATACACTGACGGATATATACTTTGTGAAAATTTCAAGTAAGTACATATTACGGTTAAGAAGATTACAGATCTGTAAAGTGCGCACATATAGACACACGGACAGACGGACGGACCGACGGACGAACGGACAACAAAGTCTCAGAAAGTGTTCATTTGGTACACTTTGGTTTCGAAACTCTAAAAAATTGACTTTAAATGCCGCGCTAGTGAAAATATTCACTAGTCATAATGATGTCATCAAGGTATCAAAGGACAATGTCCAAAATGGCCCTGTGCAATAAAAGCATCTGACACACACGATAATTAATTGTCTATTTTATTACAATAATTCCAAATACTTTTATACCACGGACTAGTTGTATTCCAAAATGAATATTAAAAAGTATTATTTGCGATTATTATTGGCCCACATCACTGAATCACTCTACTACGTTATAAGACTTGGCACTTCCCTACATTGTTGATACCCGAATTATGAAAGCACTGTGTAGCCAACCTAACAACGGAAAGTATTATTTACATAGTAACTATTATATAATCTGTGGTATTATGCTTATAAATATTTTTTCTTTGCAGTGTTGGTTGGTACAAATTGCGTTCATAATTTTGAGTTATTTAATTATGTATGCAGTGTCGCGGGACTGATATGGCCGCCATCTTCGCCAAACGTCCATGTCATGTCAAAAAATATTAACTAACTTTGCACCCTAACAAGACTTTGCCCGGTAGAACAGTCATGTGAAGACAAATTAATTCTCCCCACCTTTGTTTCTATCTCGCTCACAGTTACCGTAAGAATATCTGTCAAAAACCAAAATCAACGTGAAGAAAGATGTAAAAACATTATTCAAGGTCATATTTATTAGTCTTCAAAAGTATATGCAATAGAAACCTCCATTGTGTATAATCTTCTTGGGACTTCTTCTATAGTAACAAGTAAGTCTTCGAGATAAGTAAATGCGTCGTAATACAAATGTTCATACATTAAAAACGGCTCGGCCGATTTCGTTAAAATTTAAATGGGACCAGCTGTGAAAAGTACCCTTTGAAACAAAAAAGAATTTTCCAAATCGGTTCAGGTATCTTCGAGTAAACGGTGAACAAAAAAGATTCCGACGAATTGAGAACCTCCTCCTTTTTTGTGAAGTCGGTTAAAGAGATTATGCTTCCCGTTTGGTCCCATTTAAATTTTATCGAGATCTGATAATCATCTCCAGAGATATGGAGATAATAAATATAAACAAATTTGTGTACCTTGATGACATGATTATGACTAGTGGCTATTTTGACTATCGCGGCATATGAAATCTTTTCGTTTTGTACGATCATTTTGTTTAGGCATTGCCTTATTTAAGTCATTAGCAAGGTGATTGTGAGCTGCTCTCAATTGCAATTTTAGGCGAATGTATGTTTCTGAATATCAATAATTACCTTTTATAATATTTTCGCTATATTTTGTTGACTATGAATGACATGAAAATCTCCAGAGATATAGAGATACCTCAACCTTGCTACTGAAAATTACTAGCGCGGCATGTGAACTCGGTTATTATTGGTTTTTAAAACGATCTCAATTATTTAGAAAAACAGTTAAGTCGCTTGTGACGATAACTGTAATCTGCATACAACACCATCACGAATGAAAAAGAGGCATTTATTACTTACTAGAAGTGCCCCACGGCTTCGCCCGCGTTAAAAACTTTCTTTTATTTACTTAAAACTTTTCTTTTGTAAAAGCAATTCTATCATTAAAGACATCAAATAAGAATTAGCCAAATCGGTTCACCCGTTTCCATGTTATCGCGTGACTAAGGCAATTCAGGATTCATATTAATAAAACCCGAAAAACCCAAATTTTCAGTCTTTGTTACCTACCCATTTCGAAAAATCCTACAACACATACTTTATCTCATCTTATTTCGCCATACAAACTTTGCATTCCCGTTCCGTATCCGGGAGGAATTTTTAGAAAATCGTTTCTGAGCGGATACCTACGTCATAATAACTATCTGCCTTCTAAATTTCAGCGCAATCTAAAACAATATTGATTTTCTCACTTTGTTACCCCATTTCACCCTCTTAGGGGTGGAATTTCAAAAAAACCTGAAACACGTATTTACTTATTTTTTTACTGGAGCACTTGTATGAAGTTTCGAATAAAAAATACTATCTAATCTTGTTTCTCCATACAAACTTTGAACCCCCATTTCATCCCCTTAAGGGGTGAATTTTGGAAAATCCTTTCTTAGTACACCCTTACGTACACTTACGTACAAATATACCTTCCAAATTTCAAGTCTCTACGACCAGCGGTTTAGGCTGTGCGTTGTCTGTCAATCGGCCAGTCAGTCAGTCAGTCAGTCAGTATGGCAGGACAAAGATTCTTATAGTATTAGATAAATAAAAAGTTTCTTTGACAATATTTTGAGTCGTGATTTTGCGCTTGGAGAATTTCGTTCACAGAATGTTAGTTGCAGTAGGTATTTATTTGTAGGTATAGGTAGGCGACGTCCTTTATGTCTCACGACGCCGTCCGCCATCGTGACGTTGCAGCTGCCAGCCGCAGGATTAGGACGAGGGCTTGTTTACAGGCGGAGATGTAGCGGGAGCGGGCAATGAAAAGAGTAGTCGTGAAAAGCATTTTTTGATTGGAGACAGACAATTTATCTTATATCTAATAGGTACTTACTATAAGAATCTTTGTCCTGACATACTGACTGACTGATAGACAACGCACAGCCTAAACCGCTGATTGCAGAGACTTGAAAATTGGAGGGTACATTTGTCTTAGTACGTAAAGGTAAGAAAGGATTTTCCAAAATTCACCTCTTTAGGGGATGAAATGGGGGTTCAAAGTTTGTATGAAGAAACAAGATTAGATAGTATTTTCTATTCGAAACTTCACACAAGTGCTTTAGTAAAAAAATAAGTATATACGTATTTCAGGTTTTTTTGAAATTCCACCCCTAAGAGGGTGAAATGGGGTAACAAAGTGAGAAAATCAATATTGTTTTGGAATGCGCTGAAATTTAGAAGGCAGATAGTTATTACGACGTTAGTTCCTTCTGAGAAATGATTTTCTAAAATTCACGCCATAAGTGGATGAAACGGGGGTTCAAAGTTTGTATGGAGAAACAAGATTAGATAGTTTTTTCTATTCGAAACTTCACACAAGTGCTTCAGTAAATAAACAAGTAATAACGTGTTTCAGGCTATTTGAAATTCAACCCCCGAGAAGGTGAAATGGGGTAACAAAGTGTGAAAACCAAATATTGAACTGACATTTGGCATGCAGATAATTATTATGTGTTACGTTAGTATATGTTAAGAAAGGATTTTCCTTTCTTTCAAAAATTCACCCCTGGAGGGGATGAAACGGGGGTTCAAAGTTTGTATGGAGAAACAAGATAAGATAGTCTTTCCTATTCGAAACTTCGCACAAGTACTTCAGTAAATAAATAAGTAAATACGTGTTTCAGTCTTTTTCGAAATGCCACCCCTAAGAGTAATAAGTGGAGTAACAAAATCTGAAAATCATTATTGTTTCGGATTGCGCTAAAATTTTGAATGCAGATAGTTGTTATGACGTAGGTATCCGCTTAGAAAGGATTTTCCAAAAATTCCCCGCGTAGTTATATATATAAACTTATATTTACTTAAGTACTTCTGTAAATAAATAAGTAAATACGTGTTGCAAGATTTTTGCAAGTGGTTGGTAAAAAAGTCTTAAAATCAATATGGTTTTCAGGTTTTATAAATATGAATCCCTATTTACCTTAGTCACGCAATAACTTGAAAACGCGTGAACCGATTTGGCTTTTACTTCTTTGATGTCTTTAATGATAGAAAGGTTTTTACAAAATAAAAGTTTAAAGTAAATAAAAGAAGTTTTTAACCTGGGCGAAGCCGTGGGGCACTTCTAGTTTGACTATTTATAAACACTTCAAATTTGCTACTGATAATGACTGGTAAGGCATTTAAAGTCATTTTTTTCGTTTTTTTTAACGATCATAAATATTTGTAATAAGACAAGGTCCCTTGCTTGATGGTAAACGATGACGTCTGCCTATAAAGATAACAGAAACTGTAGCATGCTAAACTGCGGCTTGCCAAATTTTGCGCGTCAATACACTGCGCTAGTTATCTTGAGACGATTGGATGTTGATTCTCACATTCACTGTTATTTCACTGAGAAATTTGTTCTTTTTACCCGACTGCGAAAGGAGGGTTATGTTTTTCGAGTGTATGTATGTATGTATATTTCTTTGACACGCCCTAGAGCCTAAACGGCTTGTCGTATATTTATGTCAGTGGTGTCAATAGATTTGTCTTAATTGCGAGAATGACACTGGGTACATCAAAATAAAAAAAACTGGCCAAGTGCAAGTCTATTTTATAAGATCGAGCAAAAATACCACTATCGTTTTTCGCTAGCAAAAAATAATAATTAATAAACATTTTATCAAAGCAGAGTTGTGAGCCGCGTGCTTATTTCTTATAACGCCGTCTAACGTCTAACACTATCTAAGTAAAAGTTAACACAAAGGTGTTATTGATCGGCATTTCAATATAACGCTGTAATTTTTTACTTTATTCTGTTTTTAGTATTTGTCGTTATAGCGGCAACAGAAATAGATCATCTGTGAAAATTTCAACTGTCTAACCATCACGGATCATGAGATACAGCCTGTATCTCATGATGCATCTCATGTGACAGACGGACAGACAGACAGACAGCGAAGTCTTCTTAGTCTTTCTTAGTAATAGGGTCCCGTTTTACCCTTTGGGTACGGAACTCTAAAAAACAAAATTAAGGATTTTTGACGCCAAAAAGTAATCTCAAAATAACGAGATGAACATTGCGGTTCGACTATTCGGAAGGAAAAACAAGTCATGCGTTCAAGTCTTCTGTATCGCACACTTGCAAATTGGGATTAGCAAAACAATATGTTTTGTTGGAGGAATAGGTAAATCACTTAATTTTTATCACGCAGTCGGGTTTTTGTTCCTAAAAAATTTACTTCTTTACGTAGATATAATCGCTATCGCTCGTCACCAAAATGTGGTCGTTATGTCGTCATCAGAGGAGCACGTATTCTAAGCTCGCCCATGCAAGCGAGCAGCTCGCGTTAGCCTATGTATTTAGGTGCTGTACTGTACATAGGGGCTTTATATACTAGCCAGTGGTCTTATGTACGTCCACGTGATTTTAGCTATGTGCCTAGTTGAAACTGGAGAAACCTGTGGTGCAGAATTTCTACGCGGTTCTTGTGATATTGCGTTGTAAATTTGATTGTGAGGCCTCAAGCTTGGTATTGTTGTGTTCAGTTGAAAGCCTTTAGAGTGTATAGTGGTTTGATGAATTCGATTGATGGTAGTGAATCGATCTTATAAATGTTTCACATTGTGAATTGTAGCTTCTTTTCTAGTTTTTAACCGACTCCAAAAAAAGAAGGCTAAAAACTAGAAAAGATCGATACGCTACAATATATATATATATATATATATATATATTATGTGTAGTCGTGAATAACTTCGTCGTTTATAAACCGATTATGATGATTCTTTTTTTGTTGGAAAGAAGACATTTCAAGGATAATACTATTGTAATTTCATCAAGATTTGATAAGTATCTCCAGAGATATATTGATAAACGTCTCAAACTTGCAAGTGAAACTGACTCGCGCGGCATGGAAGTAAATTTTCTTAGATGGTGTATAGCTCGAAGCTGTTTGGCTGTTAAATATGTATTTTTAAACAAAACTTAAAGCTTTAGATACATTTACTTCTGTGGCGAGAAATATAAATGAATGAGCAATTGATCAACGTCGGTTGATCGCCATCTTCAACACGTCATTGCTTACCACCAGGCGAGATAGTGACCAAACGCTACGTGTTTTTTAGGGTTCCGAACCTAAAGGCTACCAACGGAACCCTATTACTGAGACTCCGCTGTCCGTCTGTCTGTATGTCTGTCTGTCTGTCTGTCTGTCTGTCCGTCTGTCACCAGGCTGTATCTCATGAACCGTGATAGTTAGACGGTAGAAATTTTCACAGATGATGTATTTCTGTTGCCGCTATAACAACAAATACTTAAAACAGAACAAAGTTAAAAATTAAAGAGGGTCCCCATATAAAAAACGTGTTTTTACTGTAGCGCCATCTATGAACGATTTGTTCTTGATGTTTGTTCGCGGATAACTTCGTAGTTTATGAACCAATTTTGATTATTCTTTTTTTGTTGGAAAGGAGATATTTCAAGTGTGGTACCATGGTAATTTTATCGAGATCTAATAATTATCTCCTGAGATATGAAGATAAATACCTCAAAATTGGTACTGAAAATTAATAGCGTGGCATTGAAGTCGGTTCATTTTTAGTTTTTTAAACGATCTTATTTTAGCTAAAGCCTAAAAACGGTAATATCGTTATATTCCCATAATTCAATAACAGTATGTAACAGCTTTAACTAATTTATTTATATAATTTCTGTCCTCTAACTTCTATGAAACATACATTAAAAAACCGAGAGTAAACTTACTAAAGTAAGTTCGGCGCGATCTCACCGCGTGACCTCACTCTCGAAGAAGAGCGACGGACTCGTGAATATTCGACTAAACGTGAATTACGGCCTGTAGGAATATATCATCAACAATTTTTTTATCAAAAAAAAAATAAAACCGACTTCATAACCACAAACAGGCACTCAAAAGCGAAAAATAAATTACTTAATATAATTATTATAAGCGCTTCCCACTTATCTATTTGAAGTCTGTGCCAGCCAAGTCTATTGGATAGTAGATAGATACTATTGACGTAGTAGTAGTAAGTAGGTAGATACATGCAGGTAGAATCTATCTATTACCTATTAGACTTGGCTGGCACCGACTTCAAATAGATAAGTGGGTAGCGCTTATAATGCATTTACGACGCCTGTATACATTGTTCGAAAGTTAAAAATTACGCACTATACAGCGAAAGTACTTGCCGCACGCTCCGGTGTATGGCACGTAGTAACTATTATACAATCTGTGGTATGGCACCGTGCGTATCCTTTACGGTTTATTTTTAATTTTCGTAAAACCTACATAAGAATTCCACCAAAGAGTTTCATATTGCGAGAATAAATAAGCTGAATGATAGCACCTCCTTGAAAGCGCTTTTGCGTAATACATTTGTCTCACTTTAATACTAATGAGTAAATGAGACGAAAGGTGTAGTTCTTATTTTTAATAAACATGGCACCTTTTGCAAATTCGCGCCATTTTCATATTAGAAACGTCAAAGATTATTTGTTTCGACTTTTTGATTATTTCATTTATGTGTATTTTATTACCAATTGTAGTGTTTTCTCGCAAATTTACTGAAAAACGTTGTATGGCACACGTGCGGATATTGGTTTTAACAAACTCGTGACTATGGTTTAACCCTTGACTTCGTCTCGGGCTTACATTCGTCTACTCGTTTGTAAAAAACAACTTACCGCACTAGACTCATAAATAACGATTTCGCTTTTGAGTGCCTGTTTGTGGTTATGAAGTCGGTTTTTTTTTTGAAAAATAATTTATTTTACCCTTTTTAGTGCAAAACTAGTTTTAATTAAATTACATGCATCTATAAAATTTCGTGTCTGGGCCCTTATACACTGACGGATATATACTTTGTGAAAATTTCAAGTATGTACCTATTACGGTTACGAAGATACAGATCTGTAAATTGCGCAAACACGGACGGACGGTCGGGCGGACGGACGAACGGATAACAAAGTCTCAGAAAGTGTTCATTTGGTACCCTTTGGGTTCTGAACACTAAATAAAACTGGCCAAGTGCGAGTCAGCATCGCGTCTCTTATCGCACACTTAGGGAGGGTTCCGTACAATACGAAAGTTTCAACCTCATATATTTGATTAATTGATATTACCAAGAATATTTGGTTTGGTCGCGATCTAGAAAGACTCGTTTATTAGCGCCATCTATGTCATTTTGCCGAAACTAATAATATGGATGGCGTTTAAAAACACGTTTTTTGTATGGGGACCCCCTTTAATTTTTAACTTTATTTTGTTTTTAGTATTTGTTGTTCTAGCGGCAACAGAAATACACCATCTGTGAAAATTTCAACTGTCTAACTATTACGGTTAATGAGCTATAGCCTGGTGACAGACGGACAGACAGACAGACAGACAGACGGACAGCGGAGTCTTAGTAATAGGGTCCCGTTTTACCCTTTGGGTACGGAACCCTAAAAATTGATTATATTGAATTAATTGACTTGAAATGCCGCGCTAGTGAAAATATTCACTAGTCATAATGATGTCATTTAGGTATCAAAGGACAATGTCCAAAATGGCCCTGTGCAATAAAAGCATCTGACACACACGATAATTAATTGTCTATTTTATTACAATAATTCCAAATACTTTTATACCATGGACTAGTTGTATTCCAAAATGAAAATTAAAAAGTATTATTTACAATTATTAACATTAATTGCCGCCATATGGCCCACACCACTGAATCACTCTACTACGTTATAAGAGTTGGCACTTCCCTACATTGTTGATACCCGAATTATAAAAGCACTGTGTAGCAACTTAACAACGGAAAGTATTATTTACGCAGTAACTATTATATAATCTGTGGTATTATGCCAACACTGCAAAAAAAACTTATAGTTTTTTTTGCAGTGTTGGTTGGTACAAGGTACGTTCATAATTCTGAGTTATTTCATTATGTATGCAGTGTCGCGTGACTGATAAGGCCGCCATCTTCGCCAATCGTCATATCATGTCAAAAAATAATAACTAACTTTGCACCCTAACAAGACTTTGCCCGGTAGAACATTCCTGTGAAGACAAATTAATTCTCCCCGCCTTTGTTTCTATCTCGCTCACAGTTACCGTAAGATTATCTGCCAAAAACCAAAATCAACGTGAAGAAAGATGTAAAAACATGATTCAAGGTCATATTTTTTAGTCTTCAAAATAGCAACCTCCATTGTGTATAATCTTCTTGGGACTCTTCTTCTAAAACCAGTACATTCTCCTATGTTTGAGGTATTTATCTCCATATCTCTGGAGATACGAATTAGATCTCGATGAAATTAAAATGGAACCACTTCGGAAACGTACCCTACCTATTAAAAAAAACTGGCCAAGTGCGAGTCAGACATTTGTCTCGCACACGGAGGGTTCCGAACCGCAGTATAACAATATATAAGTATAATATTATCACTGTGATATTGTATTATATTACCGTTTCAATACCAAACATGCTTATTAACTACAACGCCATCTAACGAATATTTAACGAACTTCTAACACCAACTAAGTGAACTTTAACACAAAGGTAGGTAATTAATATTATTTATTAATAAGTTAAACAATCATTCACATAGATGGCGCTATACTAAAAACACGTTTTTTGTATGGGAACCCCCTTTTAATTTTTAACTTTGTTCTGTTTTTAGTATTTGTTGTTATAGCAGCAACAGAAATACATCATCTGTGAAAATTTCAACCGTCTAAATATCACGGTTCATGAGATACAGCCTGGTGACAGACGGACAGACAGACAGACAGACAGACAGACAGACAGACGGACAGCGGAGTCTCAGTAATAGGGTTCCGTTGGTACCCTTTGGGTTCGGAACCCTAAGAAAGAATCATTTGAATCCGTTCACAATTGACGGAGTAATCGCGTAACATACACACAAAAAACCATACAGATGAATTGAGAACCTCCTTCTTTTTTGTGAAGTTGGTTAAAAATAAAATAAGTAATGAGTCTGAAGTCTTAACCAATTAGACAACTTCTTTTTCGTGGTATAAGGTTACAGGATAAGAACGGCACTCGTGTGATGGTTAGCGCTGACTTAAACATAAAAGCTTTTTTTTAACAGACTTCACAAAAAAGGAGGAGGTTCTTTCGTCTGTATGTTTTTTTTTGTATGTTACGCGATTTCTCCATCAATTGTGAACGGATTCAAATGATTCTTTTTTTAATAGGTAGAATACGTTTCCGAGGTGGTCCCATTTTAATTTTATCGAGATCTGATTAGTATCACCAGAGATATGGAGATAAATACCTCAAACATAGGAGAATGTACTAGTTTTAGTAGAAGAGTCCCAAGAAGATTATACACAATGGAGGTTGCTATTGCATATAAGATATTCTTACGGTAACTGTGAGCGAGATAGAAATAAAGGTGGGGATAATTTTTTTTTATATCTTATAGGCAAGCGTTTGTCCACTATCTCACCTGTTGCTAAGTGATGATGCGGTAGAAGATAGAGAAGTGGACTAGAATGGGAACTGGCTCTCAAGGATAGCTGCCGGAACACATTAGATGTTTGGCGACAGATTTTCTGACTTGAGGGTGGTAGCTGGCCAGGCGGGGGTTATTGGTTTCTTGACGATGTTTTCCTTCACCGGAGGGCCACTGTGAGAAGCGCACATATATTTTTCGATAGAAAAATTCATTGGTGCACGGCGGTTTGAACTCGGTACCACGGCATCAAAGCCGACCGTTCTCCCAATTACGTCACCGGGCCCTCAATATATAATTATATATTAATAATTATAATAAATAATTATATATAAATATAAATAATTTGTCTTCATAGGAATGTTCTACCGGGCAAAGTCTTGTTAGGGTGCAAACTTTTTTAAACATACCTAATTATTTTTGACATGACATGACATTTGGCGAAGATGGCGGCCATTTCAGTCCTGCGACACTGCATACATAATTAAATAACTCAGAATTATGAACGTACTTTGTACCAATCAACACAGCAAAAAAAAATTATAAGCATAAACCACATATTATATAATAGTTACTACGTAAATAATACTTTCCGTTGTTAGGTTGGCTACACAGTGCTTTCATAATTCGGGTATCCACAATATAGGGAAGTGCCTCTTATAACGTAGTAGAGTGATTCAGTACTCTGTTGGCCATATGGCGGCAATTAATGTTAATAATCGCAAATAATACTTTTTAATATTCATTTTGGAATACAACTAGTCCGTGTTATAAAAGTATTTGGAATTATTGTAATAAAATAGACAATTAATTATCGTGTGTGTCAGATGCTTTAATTGTACAGGGCCATTTTGGACATTGTCCTTTGATACCTTGATGACATCATTATTACTAGTGAATATTTTCACTTTAGCGCCGCATTTAAAGTCAATTTTTTAGGGTTCCGAACCCAAAGGCTACCAAATGAACACTTTCTGAGACTTTGTTGTCTGTTCGTCCGTCCGTCCATCCGTCCGTCCGTGAGTCTATATGTGCGCACTTTACAGATCTGTATCTTCTTAACCGTTATAGGTACATACTTGAAATTTTCAAAAAGTATATATCCGTCAGTGTATAACGGCCCAGATACGAAATTTAATAGATGCATGTAATTTCATTAAAACTTTTTTTGCACTAAAAAGGGTAAAATAAGTTATTTTTCGAAAAAAATAAAACCGACTTCATAACCACAAAAAGGCACTCAATAGCTAAAAATAATTTACTTAAAATTATTATAAGCGTTACCCACTTCTCTAATTGAAGTCGGTGCCAGCCAAGTCTATTGGATATTAGATAGATACTATGTATGTAGTAGTAGTAAGTAGGTACATGTAGGTTAGTAAGTAGGTAGATACATGTAGGTATTATCTATCTACTACCTATTAGACTTGGCTGGCACCGACTTCAAATAGAGAAGTGGGTAACGCTTATAATAATTTTAAGTAAGTTATTTTTCGGTTTTGAGTGCCTTTTTGTGGTTATGAAGTCGGTTTTATATTTTTTGAAAAATAACTTATTTCTATAAAGCTTAGCCATTTAGGTTACACATTACTAGTAGTATTTTTAACCCCTCTAACTAAGCTAAATATGCTTGTGCTTGGAGTGGGTTCACGTCAATAGTGCAATAAGTGCGGATCAAACTCACGACCTCTCGAAAGTAAACATAAATACATACACAAACCTAGAAGTAAACATAAATAAACTCGAGTGCTAAATCTCGGATCACTAGAAGATAAAATCTCAGGTAGCAAGTTAACACGATCCTCGTTCGATTCTATCTAATTTCCCTTCTGAGTGTTTTTGAGGAGGTTGAAATAATTCTGGCGTCGGGTGGCCACTCTCAAAATGAGCTGACTCGCAGGTCGGGCGCGCCGTCAGCAGCTGCCCAGCCGAGTTTTGTGGGACACACTGACATAAAAATCCACGACTAGCATACCAAAGAATATCCTAAATTAACTGTGTCTTTACTACACTACACTGAGGGCCAGTTTCACCGGTACCTGATTAGCTTATTAGGAACTTATTACACTTATACTTATACCTAAGATTTTTGACTGAAATGTTGTTGATCTGAAACTATACCAGGAACCAGTGAAACTGGCACTTAGCCTTATTTATCATTTTTAACAACCGACAAAAAAGTGGGGTGATAGTTTGACGTATGTATGTGTATGTGTGTGGCATCGTAGCGCCCAAACGGATGCACCGATTTCGGTCTAGATTTAATCGTTTGATAGATGTTGTAATCGAAAGTGTTCTTAGATTTTATTAATGAAAATCCGTTCTATATATGAGCTTTGAGCTTATTTCTAGTTGATGATGCTATGAGATCTACTTTAATTGTTTTGATTAATTTTTTTGGAATGGTCTCCAGAACATCGTAATGTCACAGTTTTACATATTGTAACTGTGGTAAGGCTATGGCGGCAGATCTTCTCTTTGATGGAGGTAAGCTACCACGCCGAGACTTTGCCGCGACATTGAAATCTATCTTCCAAGGTGGCGACGTAAACCTTTTTCCACCAGTACATAAACCCCTATCTCCATAGGCCCATAGCAAGCAAGTAGACCAATCCCCAGACCCCTAAAGACGCTTGACAGATTACAATCCCGTGTGTCAGAGAGCAAACTATAGCGGTATTTTAGCAACGTCGACACGCGAGCTCTCGCCGGGAGATTGCGGCGAAATAGACCCGCGTAATAACCTATACGTACTTACCTACCTGCACCTACCCGCCACTTAGTTATGCTGTAATACTGCCTATTTGACTCCTACAGTATACCCGGTTTGAGAAACCTGAAAATAATTTATAGGTGCCTATAGAATATGCGGCCTGTATATTACTTCGGGATTTTGTGTGGCTACACAAGAGAGTCTACGCACGTGAGAGATTAAAACTGACTAATAAAATGCAATGAACTTTAGACTATTGATAAAATGATGTAAACTTATAATATCAAAAAAGACAATTTAATTATACGGCCTGACATCTTTTCTTTTATAAATTTCATCATCAAGATTAGCTGGTGTCTGTCTATTCCTGGACTGACACCGGCTAATCTGTCCTGTGTGGGATGTGTGTGTGTGGGATGTGTGTGTGGGGTGTGGATGTCTTGTGGAGTGTGTGGAGGCCTAGGCCTCTCCCAGGACATCCCACTGAGCCCGATTTTTGGCAATTCTTTTTCAGTCACTTCCCACCACTTTGCGTATGCCGTCGCTCCACCTGGCCACAGGGGCGTCCTACGATACGATTCTTACGTTTTGTTTTCACTTACCTTTTCTGTGGAGAAAGTAAATACAATACAATAGACATAAAATTAAAGTAATTAATTGCGATAGTGATATTATATGCCATAGCTCTTTTGTATATTTTATATAATACACAATAGAAATAGTAGGTAGAGTTTGCAGGCTTTTATTACTTGATATCGATAAAGACTAGTAAAAATACACTTACCGTAAGCAGAGTATTAGCCTAGGCGTGTATTAAATGAGTAAAATATTTAATAATGTACACAATAGCCGATTAAACTCCATTACTCAATCTCCCACATTTCTTAGTCAAACAAACATTTACGCACGCGAGTAAAATCAGGGATAGATAACACGGGCGCGGCTATGTACATCAAACTGAGAATCTATGGTTGTACAGATCGGTATATAAGGGACTATGTATTGCGTTACATAAACCGAACCAGCCGGCGACAGCTAGTCGGCGCGCGGCCCAAAATACTGCCACCTGACGCTCCCACCCAGGGGATATGGTTATAGTGATGAAAAGAGCGATTTTTGAATAGTTATCGGACCGTTAAAAATTAAATAAATAAATAAATTCAACATTTTAATTTCAAGTGTTTCGTGTATTTTTTATGGAGATTCTTCACCCGAAAGGGGCGTTAAATGAATCTTGACAGGCCGGCAAAGCAGTAGTGATACGAGTACTACCCCTAGTGTTTCAAGTGTTCATAGGCGACGGTGACCACTTCCCATCAGGCGGACCGTTTGCTTGTTTGCTACCTATAAATATCATAAAAAACGAAACCATGCAATAACTCTTCATTGACACCAATTTACAGAGGAAGACAAAACAAACATTTGCATTACTTAAATTACTGGTACAATGGGTGGTCTTATCGCTAACAGCGATCTCTTCCACACAGCCTTAGGATAGAAATGATAATATTTAAGTATGTTGACCATTGACGGTGTTTTTCGCTCTTAATCTTCATTATAATATGCTTTTGCATTTAGGTTAATATTTTTAAGCAGTTAAGATTGTCGGACTTTTTGAGAAGCTGGTTTTTATATATCGGCAAGCCCAATATATATACGCAAGAAAAAACTCCTATTACATATAATACATGTTTGATTACATAGCACGCGTTGAACTCTTTTCTTAACAGCTTACAGCAGTCTAATGTTAAATTAAATAAGTCATTATTGAAATTAGCTTAACAGTGCACATAAAACTATACCTAGATATGTAAATATACTTACCATTTGTAGGTATTTTATACAACCTGAGCAAATGTAAGTCAGAAGAACTGGGATACGTAGCGGAAGAGGGTGGGTGCCTTGTTAATTATTATTTCCAGAAAACGTTGTGAAACATTTAACCACCGTGATGTTTTTTTTATCAAATAGGCTAGCGTTCGACCACTATCTCACCTGTTGCTAAGTGATGATGCGGTCAAAGATGGTAGCATACTAGGCCTAGAATTGGAACTGGCTCTCAAGGATAGCTGCCGAAACACATTAGATGTTTGACGACAGATTTTCTTAATTGAGGGTGGTAGCTGGCCAGGCAGACACTAGATAGTGTCCTACCACCATAATGATGAACAGATGAATGTAGCGTACTTACAAATCGCTAATCGCTCCGCTCTCCACATAATTATGTACGCAATCTCGGTACGAGCGCACAAAGCCTGCCCGTTGCGGTCCGCCGTCTTGCCGCCGTTGCCCGATTGTGCCCGCTTATATACCTGCCTATTTATGAGATGCTCCTGTAATCACAGCCTTCTGGAATATTCTGAAAGGTACCGTACATAAGGTACAAACGAGATCAAATAATACTAAGTAGTTGTCATTTTTAACCGACTTCAAAAAAAGGAGGAGGTTTCTTAATTCGACCGATTCGTATATATTATGTTATGTATATTCATATATATATATATATATATATATTATGTTTGTTCGCGGATAACTTCGTTGTTTATGAACCGATTTTGATAATTATTTTTTTATTGGAAAGGATCTTGATCAAATTCTAAGTTTCTTACACACAGGGTGTGTAGATTTTGCGCGGAATATTTGTTACCTCCGGGCTTCGAGCATTTACCAATGGAGATGTGAACGCAAGGCGTACCCCTCTGCTGACCATATAGCCATTATTGGCCATATGAGCGTGCGTAACTACGCTGTATTTTTAATACTGTGTGCGTGTTTCAAGCTAGTGTGCGGGATCGTTAAAGTGAGTGATTTGTGTGTGTGCAATGCGTGTTTATCTCGTCCCCCGTATGTATCGGCAGAAAAGCGTAAAAAACGGAAAAACAAGGATAGGAATACCACAGAGTTACTTTACCGTTACGATATTGGTATAACTGGGTACAGTCATAGTCCATAAATATAACACTTCGAAACACAGATATCAGCCATTCGGGGTTGTTATCTATCTCGCTAATTAGTCAGTCATTGATGGCGATCTACGAGTATATAAACAATTTCAACAGATTATAAAAAAGCCTTCGAACAAACCTCACGAAGAGACACACAGTGTATGTGTTTTTTAGTAGTGGGTAAGTTGCTTCATATTATCCGGCATTTGTTTTATTTGTGTAACACATCCGTATAATATAGTTAAAAAAAACTGACTTCAAATACTGTGCCAGTCATTTTCAGCACAAAGGAGGTACTTATCTCTATATCTCTGGAGAGACTCATCAAATCTTTACAAAATTTAAATGGGACCGTTTCGAAATAAACTTGTTTTGAACAAAAAAATTATGTTGAAAATCCATTATTATATGACAGAGTTAAACCCGAAATTCCCGAATATTCATAAGAAATATCTGTATTGAGGACCTCCTCCTGGAAGTCGGTTAAAAATATAATATGCTTCTTCGGCAAGTGCATTTTTGACAATGCTGGTGGACCATCTTGGCATTACGTTTCAAATATTAAAATTTGGACGGTATAACGTTGTTCGGCTAAGCTGGTATGTAATGCAATCTATACTAATCTATACTTCTATACTAATATTATAAACAGAGAACATTTGTATTTTTGTATTTCTGTATGTTTGTAATGATTTGGCTCAAAAACTACTGAACCGATTTAAAAAATTCTTTCACTAATATATAGAATGGACTTTCGGCATGAAAATAGGCTATATTTATTATCCCGTTTAAATCAAAGGTACATTCGTAGAGACCTAATTTGCAACCTAAGTCGGCAAAATAGCGGTCGAAAAAACACGTTTCTTACGAACCCTGCTCAATTGAAAATAGATAGAAGAATATTTATTATGCAAGAGTTGTACAACTTAATAAGACCTACAAGAAAGTCCGCGACAGCATATGTCTATCTCTTAAGGTTGACTCACAGAAACCATTTTAATCTTAAAATTTTTGTTAAAAAATATTACATAACTTCCAAGGCTATTTTCAAGTATATAGTAATAATCCTTATCCAAATAATTAGCTTGGCCACATATTATAGATTAAAATTGTCCCTTACAGTATATAATTCAAATGAAAACTCTAGAAGATATCACGAATTTCACATACACGCATCGCAAAATTAATAAAATATTTGCCGTGAAACCACAGATTAGGTCATACTTACAGCGAAAATATTATAAGTTTAGCTATGCTGTAGATCCCCATCGATCACAATCAATTTGAAGTCAATATAGTATAATAATATAATTTATTGTATAAAATAATATTCATCTATATATATAATAATATAATACTTTAAACCACCCCGACTGATCTATGTATAATCTTTTCATTAAAAGCATTCCAATGACTCTAAACACGACATTTAAAATCTGAGCTGTAAGTTGGTGAGGATTTGAGTATTCTGTAGAGTCCAGGAGATGTCCCAGCATCAGGTCAATGCTCCATGTTCTTATAATATCGTTGAAGAAGCAGAATTTCGAATTGATCAGACCTATGAAAGTTGATTTCATAGCGCAATTAACTAGAAAAAAGCTCATAGTTTTATAACGATTGAACGAATTTTCATGAATCAAAGCTAAGAAAACTCTCGATGAAGACATCTATCAAACAAAAAAAAAAATATCAATAATAAAAACAAAATCGGTTCATCCGGTTAGGTGCTAAGTTGCTACAGACAGACACACAGATACATACGTTAAGCGTATATTACCTCTACTTTTTGCGTCGGGGAACGCCGTAAGGTTAAGGCGGCAGATGTTCTCCTTGGTGGTAAGCTACTTTTTGGTAGATTTAATGAGTCCACTACCACTGTACGAAAACTCATGATTCATGAATGCACATAAAACTTTTATTGGTAGGTATATAGCTAGGATTAGAACCAACGACCATCGGGTTAGAATTAGGGTAACTGTCCTTTACGCCAAAGGGCCGTCCAATATCACTACGTAAGTATTATAAAACAAAGTCCATCACTGCGTCTGTCTATCTGTTCGCAATAATCTCAATAGCTATTGAACGGATTATCCTGCGGTTTTCACCAGTAGCCAGAGTGTTTATGAGGAAGGTTTAGGTGCATAATTCGTTAAGGTATTGTGTTAATTGGTTGAAATATGACGATGATTGTTAAATATGTTCATATTTTATATTCAATGCAACAAACTGATGCAAATTTTGTAGGTATATATGTTCTACCCGTGCGAAGCCGGGGCGGGCTGCTAGTAATTTATAATTCGCCTAGATTCGCCTAAAACTAAAGATAATTTTTAATGTTAAGGTTTTATGTTAGAAAGACAAGAATTTGACCACTACTTTCTACCACAACTTTACTGAACCTGGTGACAATTCGATCTACAATGCAGCACGCTTGCTTAGAAGGTATAATAAAGTTAAATGAGCAATATTTTCGGACCGGCATTGTATGTCCGGGCCGAAATAGGTCGTACCGTCTCGTCGTCAAGGAAACCTCTCGCCCTGTTCCGACCTATGTTTAGCCGGTGCTGGAAACAGACCACATGAATTTTTAGCAGCCGAATGGAATAATTGTTTTGGTCGGCGATGTGTGTGATCAAATACATGAGGTGGTCACGCCCAAACCTACATAAAAGTTGCTAAAAAGTTCCTTATCTACCGAATTCCAAAAAGGAGGTGGTTCTCAATTATTCTTTATGAATTTTTTATGTGTTTATCTATATAGTTTGTATAATCTTAACGGTGATCCCATTACACAATTGGGTATTACACCCATTTTTGAAATGTGTCTTAATTAGATTCCATAGTGCTAATGAACCACTAAAAAATTATCAAAATTTTTATTCAATCGTTAAGTGCCGTAAAATGCATTTAAATTTTGCATTTTCAAGTTTTGCGCGTAATTTGATGAATAGCTGGACGTAGTGGCCGCCTTATTGCTTTATGATATGCTAGTAAACAAATGCAGTAATATTCTCTAGTCTAGATCTATATTAATACCGTATTAATAGAGATCTAGACTAGAGCTAGACTATGTACAAATGATGTCCTACATATATTGTAAATAGTCTAGGTATTGGACTTCAGAGGCAGTGGTTACCCGCTATTCACAAGAAAGCCTCGGTCCATGATTTCGGTCCATTCATCGGGCTATGGGTGTTGGGAGCTGGCTATTGGATGTAGCTATAGCTAAAAGCTTTTGTTCTTGGGTTTCATAACACGTGAGCTCATAGAATTAGTGGTAATTGTAGGAGATTATGTAGATATATTCTATAGATAGATATATTTAGCTCAGTGGCGCATCTTGGGAGAGGCCTACGTCCAGCTGTGGACTGACACCGGCTGATGATGATGATGATGATGATGTAGGAGATTAGTTGTGGCCCGTGGGTTCGATACAGTTTTTATTTTAACAACATTTTAGCTAATTCCATTTCGTTTTTAAAGTCTTTAATCCAATTTAAGATGGTGTTTATGTACGGGAAATTTAATGGATATTATAAACATTATATTAAACGCCCACCAAGGATAAAATGGGGCAATAACCTCACTAACGGTATTTCGGCACCCTTCAGAGTCAGACCATTCCAGGCCTAGCGTGTTTACCACCTTCGCTTACCACCATGCAATATAGTGAAAAAGTAGGCTATTAGATATTGAAAATAATCAAATAGTTCATCACTTTTAAACACATAAATTGAATTCACCTCTAATATAATACTTATATTCAAGTTTTAAAACCACCCCCGACTGATCAATGTACTTATGTACAATCTGTTCATTGAGACCATTCAAATGAGCCCATACTCGACATACATCTCTGCTGTAAGTTGGTGAGGAGTTGAGTATTCTGCAGATTCCAGGAGAAGTCCCAGCATCAGGTCAATACTGCCATGTTCTTACAATATCGTTGAAGTAAGAGGATGCCAAATATCAATTGATTAGACCTATTAACATATTAAAGTTCTCGCGACTAAGGAACTTATAAAAAAAAAACTAAATCAAAATTGGTTCATCCGTTGGGGTGATACAATGCCACAGACAGACTCAATATATTAAGTGTGTAACACTTCAAAGAAACATAATATTTGATTTACGCAGTGCAATATCTCTCGTCGGATTTGAAAACTGTAATGATTTCTTCCGAATGATTAACTTACGTAATAAGTAGTCATAGATGGCGCCACCAATGCAAAATTGGGTTAACAAATGCAATCCACTAATTTCGTCGTAACGTCACTTCGCACCATGGCTTAATTGGCAAAGCACCGGAACATGTTATTCCGGAGGTTGCGGGTTCAAGTCCCGTTGGTACGATGAAATTTTGGATTGTGTTTAACAATTTACAAAAGATATTAAGTGTGTAACACTTCAAAGAAACATAATATTTGATTTACGCAGTGCAATATCTCTCGTCGGATTTGAAAACTGTAATGATTTCTTCCGAATGATTAACTTACGTAATAAGTAGTCATAGATGGCGCCACCAATGCAAAATTGGGTTAACAAATGCAATCCACTAATTTCGTCGTAACGTCACTTCGCACCATGGCTTAATTGGCAAAGCACCGGAACATGTTATTCCGGAGGTTGCGGGTTCAAGTCCCGTTGGTACGATGAAATTTTGGATTGTGTTTAACAATTTACAAAAGATATTAAGTGTGTAACACTTCAAAGAAACATAATATTTGATTTACGCAGTGCAATATCTCTCGTCGGATTTGAAAACTGTAATGATTTCTTCCGAATGATTAACTTACGTAATAAGTAGTCATAGATGGCGCCACCAATGCAAAATTGGGTTAACAAATGCAATCCACTAATTTCGTCGTAACGTCACTTCGCACCATGGCTTAATTGGCAAAGCACCGGAACATGTTATTCCGGAGGTTGCGGGTTCAAGTCCCGTTGGTACGATGAAATTTTGGATTGTGTTTAACAATTTACAAAAGATATTAAGTGTGTAACACTTCAAAGAAACATAATATTAGACTCACTATACACTAGACTCACATATACAAATACACACGTCAAACTTATAACACCCCTTCTTTTTGGGTCGGGGTTTAAAAATAGGTCTTTATTATTACTTTTAACGGTTGCGTAACCGCAGGACTCATTAAAACCTTGCTAAATAATTATAACACTAATTTAATTCTAATAAAAACGTTAGTGTTAGAAAATCCTAGGTCTTAATCACCTACTAGGTCATAGCCACATGTCTGGTACCAAGGTCACGCGTACAAAACCCCAGAGGCGTAATTAGTTTGCGGACCGCACTCTGCGCCTTGTTTACCTCATTTAACGTAGCCACTATTATCTATTCTGTGGCCTAGCCTAGGTCGTAACTCAGGAGGTCTGAATTACAGCTATCATTACGGTATGTTAGTTTGGGACGAAGCTCCTTGGTACGATATAACATTGTACTTTGTATGTCGGTAGTAACGTCACGGGGGCAAGTTTCATTCAACTTTGTTATCGATAGTCGAATCTATTTTGAATTGATTCTACTATAGATAGTCTTAATTTTGAGTATGGTTGAATCTGGAAATCTAGAGAGGATGGATGACGCAAAATTGACGAAACAGATTTATGAGACGAGTGCAAAAGTACTTATAACCGGCGAGCATGTATAAAAGCACTCAAGCATGTAAGTCTACGAATAAATAATGAGTCAAGTGAATGAAGCAACAGATATTTGTCAGGATCGTAACATGTGGAAAAAAGTAGTCTCTGCCTACCCCAACAGGAAAAAGGCGTGATTTTATCTTCGAGCATTTACCAATGGAGATGTTAACGTTGTAATCCGCAAACATTTTTTTCTGCCGATACTTACGGGGGACGAGGCAAACACGCATTGCACACACACAAATCACTCACTTTAACGATCCCGCACACTAGCTTGGAACACGCACACAGTATTAAAAATACAGCGTAGTTACGCACGCTCATATGGCCAAAAATGGCTATATGGCCAGCAGAGGGGTACGCCTTGCGTTAACATCTCCTTTGGTAAATGCTCGAAGGATTTTATGAATGTATGTTGAATGGAGGCACTAACATTACCAACATTAAAAGGCACCAAAATTATTTGGACCAAATCTGAAAACCGATAAAATGAACTCCTAAAAACTTTATGTAACTGCATCGAATAATTGATCTGCATAACATATTATAAATTTAAATAGTATAAATTAAAATTTATCAAAACGAAGTGTGCTTCCGGAACACTGTAAGGTTATGGCGGCAGATTTTCTCCTTGATGGTGTTAAGAACGTTTAGGTAGCAAGTCAGGCGGAACATAGATATAATATGCTCCTACCAACTGTGAAAACGGTACAGTATTTATAACATTATAAAAGTTAGTAATAATTGTGTCTCATTCAATAAACACCTAGCTCCTTCATATACCCTACACTCAGGCATTACCTTTACCATTATATAAGATTACGTACACATTTTTCAGTAAGTTCATCTTCTCTTCAGTGTTTTTTCCACGAGAAAGTTGGCCGTTGTGAAACTGCGCCAAATGGTAAGGTATGTCAACGAGCGTAACGAGCGCAATGCGGGGAGGTGCAGCGAAATGCTGTGCTATGTTTTAAGAATATAAAAGTATACTAGCTGTGCCCCGCGGTTTCACCCGCGTAGAAATCCTTCCCGTGGGAATATCGGGATAATAATTAACATAGTTTAAAGACTAAAAACAACCCACTTCAATGCCCGCGAGTCAGTTTCTGTAGAAAGATTGAGACTTTTATCGTCCTATCTCTGAGATACTTATCAGATCTCCATGAAATTACAATGGGACCACTTCAAAAATGTACCCTACCAATTAAAAAAGAAACATTTGAATTGGTACACAATTGACGGAGTAATCACGTAACTTACATACAAAAAAATAAAATAAAAATAAACTGGCCAAGTGCAAGTCAGACTTGCACTCGTAGGGTTCCGTACCACACTACAGTATTTTATAAGATCGAGCAAAAAATACCACTATCATTTTTCGCCATTAAAAAATCATAATTAATAAACATTTTATTTCTTATAACGTCTAACAAAGGTGTTAGGGATCGGCATTTCAATATAACGCCATCTATAGACGTTTACTTAGGTAAACGTCTATAGCTTTCATAGACGGCGTTATATTGAAATGCCGCAAAAAACACGTTTCTTGTATGGGGACCCCCTATTATTTTTAACATTATTCTGTTTTTAGTATTTGTTGTTATAGCGGCAACAGAAATACATCATCTGTTAACATTTCAACTGTCTAACCATCACGGTTCATAAGATACAGCCTGGTGACAGACGGACAGACAGACAGAGAGACATACAGACAGACAGACAGTCGGTCAGCGGAGTCTTAGTAATAGGGTCCCGTTTTACCCTTTGGGTACGGAACCCTAAAAAACATACAGACGAATTGAGAACCTCCTCATTTTTGGAAGTCGGTTAAAAAGTACCCTAGGATCTACTCTAGGCTTTCTACATACGAAATTTCAGCTCAATCGGTTGAGTAGTTTTAGCGTGAATAAGTAACAAACTTACACACAAACGTTCGCTTTTATAATATTATAGTAGGAAGTAGGATACGATATTCGTGTTCTAGAGTGGAGACTACGTTTCGGCAAATTTAGTGTAGGACGCTCTCCAGCTAGGTTATTCACAGAGTGGCTGGTAGCGGTTGGAAAAGGACAGCTGAAGATCGAGCTCAGGGGCGTGCCATGGGAGAGTAGTCAGGCCTATGTCCAGCTGTGGACTAATATAGACTTATTATGATGGTGATGATATAAGATATTCTTTGACTTTTGTAAATAGTAGTAGATAAGTGGATACATACGATGTTTTCTGCTTTTGAGAAACATGTCAAAGTGCCTTCTCTTCATAACGCAAAAGAACTTAGGATTCAAAATGTATGGGTATTATTTAATAGTTTTCTAAAACTTGATACTTTCTATGTAATGAAGGCAATTAGGTACTAAAAACATAACAGTTCTGTGGACCGTTAGGGTCTTATCCGCTGTAGGAAAAGGATTGTTTTTCAGTAAATTGGCTAGTGTTAGTTCACTACCTTACAGTACTCTTTCGAATATTATTTTGACAATCGCATTACAATAGACAGAGAAAACAGTGAACATACATAAAAAAAACCTCCTTCTAAAGTCGGTCTAAAATACACAAAATGTTTTGATACCAACCGATCCTATTTCTATTAATGATTAAAACTTCAAAGGCACTTATATTATTAGAAATAAAAAAAATCGTAAACACTTTTTTATTATTTTCGTAGGAAATGATAGACTGACAATTAAAACTCAGTTCCAACTTGTCAAGGAAGTAAAAACGGTGGTTTTTCATATCAGTGTAAATATAATATTGATAATGTCGACCTACCTACGGGCTTGATATTGTAATACTCCAAGTAAGTTTGGACCCTTGCAATCCTCAGCTTTTGCCTAGGGCACAAAAGTTACGGCTTCCAAAGTTTCACGTTTCTGTCGGTAGTGGGCGTTGACGCTTACATTTACTTTAGTATACACCTAATACACTACTTAAATAGAATTAAGCAGCAATGGCCCAATGGCTAAGGCGTTTGCCTGGCGATCGAGAGGTCGTGTGTTCGATCCCCACCTATTTGCACTATTGACGTGAACCCACTCCAGACACAAGCATATTTTAGCTTTGTTGGAGGGGAAAAATGTACAAAAAAATTAAATCGTGTTAACGTACTGCTGTATCGTCACTGCATTATGTAGTATTTCTGGTACTGTGTCCATAAAATTATAAGGATTTTTCGGAAAAACGAACCTCTATAACATTGTGAATAATATTATGTGAAAAGAAATCCTGACATCGTATTCATCATTGGTATACCCTCCTACAACTGCCCTTAAAACGTTTTTGGTAGGTAGTTAAAATTAAGTTTTGTAATAATACTTAGGACTATATTATGGTTTAAAATATTTCTAATTTTAATCTTACCTTGAGAGTGCGATTTTGGAAAGGCTTGGAAGACTGGCAGAGACAATTTTGATGTATGTAGATGAGCAAATGTCTGTTAGCCAGTCTGTCTGTCTTGCTGTCGTCTTTTCAGACAAGCACGATATCGATATCGATATAATATTAAACATTTAAAACCAACCCTCGACTGATCTATGTATAATCTGTTCATTGAGACCATTCCAATGAGCCCAAACTCGACATATCTGCTATAAAGTTGGTGAGGAGTTGAGTATTCTGTAGATACCAGATAGATAGAGATGTCCTAGCATCAGGTCAACGCTGCCAAGTTCTAACAATATCGATAAAGTAAAAGTAAACCGAATTTCGAATTCATCAGCCCTATGAAAGTTTATTTAATAGCGTCATCACCTAGAAAAAAGCTCGTAATCTTAAGACGGCTGAACGGATTTTCATCAATCAAAACTAAGAACACTCTCGAAAACGACACCTATAAAACAAATAAAACTAAATCAAAATCGGTTCATCCGTTTGAGGGCTACAATGCCACAGACAGAAACACACATACACATATATACATATACACTCGTCAAACTTATGTCACCTCTCTTTTTGCGTCGGGGGTTAAAAGTCACCGCGACCCAGCAAACAAAAGTACTTAAATAGTTCCTAATTGATGGTAGGTATATTAATTTAATTGTATTATTTTTGCTATACTTACAGTAAAATTTCGCCATCGTCGTTTTAGTATGCTATTACCGTAAACGAATCTTTTCGTTGTTCTTATAGTCGAACTCACTTATCCAAATGTGATTTTTACGCCCGTTCTTAAAATTCACAGCACCTGAAATGTTCGACAGAGAGCGCAGATCGCGTTGGATAAAGCGTATATTCGGATTATAGCGGATTTTATAATCATTATACTGACAAAAGTTTAGCTCTAACCCCCGACACAAAAAGAAGGTATGTAAATGAGCACAAATACCACCTCAGTGCACCCAGCCAACCTCGCCTGCCCCTGGTGCATCCTACTGACTAACAAACGAGGCTCTGGTGACCGACAAATGGCGGTATAACCATTTCAAAATTATGGTGTAGCTAAATACTACAGGCCGGTGACGGGCAGCAGCGTTACCGGTGCGAGAAGCTACGTCCTGCGATCGCCAATCCGCCGGCTAAGCGTGGCGATTAGGGCATATCCCTCCCAAAGATGAAAAGTCACACACACGCCAAGGGCTTAAGGCAGTGACTGGAAAAGAAGAACCGAAGATCGAGCTCAGTGGTAGGTACATCTTGAGAGAGGCCTACGTCCAGCAGTGGACTGACACCGGCTGATGATGATGATGACAAAAAGAAGGGTATTATAAGTTAACATGTGTATCTGTGATGTCTGTGTCTGTCTGTGGTATCATAGCGCCCAAACGGATGAACCGATTTTGATTTAGTTTGATAGGTGACTTAATCAAGAATGTTTTTAGCTTTGATTTATGAAAATCTGTTCCTATGAGATCTTTTCTAGTTGATAACACTATGAAAGCAATTTTCATAAGTCTGATCAATTATACAATATTCGGCATCCTCTTACTTCAATGAACATTACGAACATTAACCATCTCCTGGAAATTGCAGAATACCTTACTTATGCAGTGCAGTGAAATGCAAAATTCTGGCTATCCAAATCTGTATCTTTTTTTTTTTGTATTTATATTACGCGATTACTCCAACTGATTATTTTTAACTGATTTTTTTTTCACAAAAAAGGAGGAGGTTCTCAATTCGTCTGTATGTTTTTTTTTTTTGTGTGTATGTTACGCGATTACTCCGTCAATTGTGAACGAATTCAAATGATTCTTTTTTTAATAGGTAGGGGAAAAATAAATGACTTAATATAATTATTATAAGCGCTACCCACTTATCTATTTGAAGTCGGTGCCAGCCAAGTCTAATAGGTAGTAGATAGATACTACCTACTTACTACTACTACATACTTAGTATCTATCTACTATCCAATAGACTTGGCTGGCACCGACTTCAAATAGATAAGTGCGTAGCGCTTATAATAATTATATTAAGTAATTTATTTTTCGCTTTTGAGTGCCTGTTTGAGGTAATGAAGTCGGTTTTATTTTATTTGAGAAATAATTTATTTTACCCTTTTTAGTGCAAAACAAGTTTTAATTAAGTGGGTAGCGCTTATAATAATTATATTAAGTAATTTATTTTTCGCTTTTGAATGCCTGTTTGTGGTAATGAAGTCGGTTTTGTTTTTTTCTAAAAAAGAATTTATTTAAATTGATAGGGTACATTTCTAAGGTGGTCCTATTGTAATTTCATCGAGATATGATAAGTATCTCTAGATATATGACGATAAACGTCTCAAACTTGGTACTGAAACTGACTCCCGCGGCATGGAAGTCGGTTGTTTTAGTTATTAAACTATCTTAATTATTTTATACCATAAAAAAAATCCGTAAAACCATGAACGGTCCACCTACATGACAAGTAAATGCATCGACAATTTTCGCGCGCTGATTTACGACACACATAAATTCAGATAGTTTAAAACCTAAAACAACCGACTTCCATGCCCCGCGAGTAATTTCAGTAGCAGGTTTGAGACGTTTATCGTCATATTTCTGGCGATACTAATCAGATCTCGATAAAATTATAATGGGACCACCTCGGAAACGTACCCTACCGATTAAAAAAATAATAATTCAAATCAGTTTACAATTGACGGAGTAATCGCGTAAAGTAAATACAAAAAAACGTAATAATATAATTTTAAAAAAAGACGAATTGAGAACCTCCTTCTTTTTAGAAAGTCGGTTGAAGATATGTCATCATAGTAATGCTCATTGATACTTTACTTGCCAGGCTCAGCAAGTCCTCATAATCATGAGCTGATTATCTTCCACATTTTTTAAAATGAAGAGTAGTATTTAACGAGATGATCGTGAGGTAGGAAATGAGCCAGTTTACTGCCAGGGCTCGTTAGAGCTGCTCGTAAACTGGCGGGCTCTCTTCACCTGCGCCCGACTTGAATTCAATTACGTATCGCGAAGGACATTTTACGAGCCATTGCTCATATATTATCTAGCAAAGTTCGTCACTTTTCTGTGTTGAAGGTATATTTTAAAGTTTATTAGCAATCGTTGATTCAACAAAAAAAAATTATAAGAAACTGAGGGCTTATCATGAAGTTTGATCGGTATTAAATTGAATGAAATGACAGAGATATGGAGCTATAGAGCCTGCATAGCTGCGTCCCCGTCATTTTGTTCATTCAATAATCAACTGTCACAGTTCGTGATAAGGGGGCAGTACAGCTGTCAGTCAGTCAGTATGTCAGGACAAAGATTCTTATAGTATTAGATTTAATTATACGTTTAAGAATTATTAAAGAAAGTAAAACTCCCTTTTTGTATTTTCCTTTTAACACGGTCGGTGACCCAATGATGGAGTTACATATCCATGTAGCTACAAGGTTTGCCAACGGTTTTAGGTACAGTATTATTATAAAACTCATTTTAGGGTTCCGTAGTCCTGCCAAGGAACCCTTATAGTTTCGTCATGTCCGTCTGTCTGTCTGTCTGTCTGTCCGAGGTTTTGCTAAGAGACCGTTAATACTAGAAAGCTGTTATTTAATAGGGTATGTATATAATTACGCCGACAAAGTGGTGAAATAAAATTTTGAAAAATATATTTTTAGGGTAGCCGCCCTACATGAGAAGTAAGGATGAATTTTTTTTTCGTCATCTACCCCATCGTGTGGGTTATCGTTGAATAGGTCTTTTAAAATGATTTAAGGGTTGCTAATACCGTTTTTTTATTGAATGCTCTATTTATGAAATATTAAACTTTGAAGTGCTAATTTTTGTTCTAGTAGGTAATAGTCGTTGAACTTGGGTGTTGGATAATTTTGTACCAAATACAAAATCCTTGGAATTAATCCTTTAAAGTGACAAAGACGAAGTACCCTAGGTACGTAGTTGCTTGTTTACAACGGATAAAAACTTGCATTGCATAACGGGCTACTACGGAACCCATCACATTATTTTTCTTATATTTATTCGTTTATTCTAAGCTTATAAAGTTAAAGCGGAAGCCTTGTGTAGCTTTATCGACATCACAAATTTAATTTAATAAGGTTTTTCAGTCGGTCGTCTTTCTGACGAATGAGCTGTCCCAATAACAAAGAATTAGAGCCTGAATTATATGTAAAGTAAATTATCGTGGCAAGGAATGAGCTAAACAAGGTGGCTTGCAGCTAACGCTCACAGCTCGTAAGGAGCTGGTCGTAAACAGGCAAACTCTTTTCACCTGCGGCCAAGCTGGATTCAATTACGTATCGCGAAGGACATTTTATGATCCAATACCGATGTATGTCCGATGTACCAAGACTTACCTTGGAGTGATTGTCTAGAAGTGGAAGTTGGCAGTCAGTGGAGGCATAAGGCACTGTATTTTAAAAATTTACAAACTGACAAAAACTTCGTTGTAAAAATTTGATATACTCGCCAACATTTCTTTGAAAAGCTCTGCTCGTCAAAACTAGCCTTAAGGCTGTATGTAGGTAGCCTGGTTATGAAATGGAGAGTTTCTTAAACGACGCAGGAGATAAAATCGGTAATACTACACGTAGTTCAGAGCTCACCGAATTAAAACTTCGATAGTCGTTCAGATTATAATATAACCACCATAACCTTATGGTGATCCAGCAGCACACAGCCCTTGAGTGGCTTTGAGATCGTCGTATATCTTATAGGCTAGCGCTAGATCTTGCCTAGTAGAAACCGATGATGTGGTCAAAGATGGTCAACACGCTAGACCTCGAATGCTCTGACTCTCAATGGCTGTGTGCTGCTGAAACACTGTAAGGTTATGGTGGCATATTTTCTGCTGTTGATGATGTTGAGATTTTTTAACAATACCTATACTTATAAAAGTACTTTCAAAGGATCTTGACAAAATTCAATCAGACCCAGCATGAAGACAAACCCTTTCTTACAATAAAATAAGCATTTAAATTGATCCACGGATGCTGGCAAATATTACATGTTGCTAGGCATTATTTCATAAGAGAAAAACATATCTACAGCAAAAATGGAATGTCACACGAAAACTAGCAATAGTATACTAATTGAGTACCTATCACCTTAAGTTAAGTCCATCAGAAATAATATAAAGAACGCGCGTTATTATACCAATCAGACGTTCAGAACACGTAATGGCATGGAAGGCTAAAGCCGCGTGCGTCGGCAGACTCAGCGCATGGAGTCGTAAACGCGATTCTAGTATCCCCAGCACCCTAGCACCCTGTGAATGCGGCGATACCGACGAATGGCGTCATTATGCACTGTACTCGTACTAGAGTAGCTTTACGGCTCTTTACGGCTCTTGGCACAAGGACACCTCGTAAAAACCGTTATCAACGAGAAATGGAATAATGCTACTGTCGATTGAGACCACTGTGAGATTATTAAAAAGTTAGAGGAATTTTAAATTAGTTCTAAATGGTTTCATACATAAACTGAGTGAGAAAGAAGATGCAACTGTACAGCCTTATCTTCATTATTCGGGTCGATCGTTAATTCAAATTGGCCTATTTTAGGCCGGCTGCATACATAGACGGAATTCGGTTTCGAAATTCCGTTTCGAAATTTCGAACGCAGTGAATCCATACAAATCTGTAGACCTACCCAATATATACAGTACCCGTGGCTTAATTGGCAGAGCACCTGGACATATCCGGAGGCGTGCGGGGTTCGAGTCCCATCACCAGATGAAATTTTTGATTGTGTGTAACGATATACATACATACGGTAGTTTTCCGTTCGAAGTTTTCTCTTCAAAACGGAATTCCGAATGTATGTGGCCGGTAACGGAATCCCGATTCAATATTTCGATTCAGAATTCCGTATGCATGTGGCCGGCCTAATAGAATGTTTTGGTAGGCTCTTTAGACAACTGCGTCGAAAGGAAGGCAATGTTTTTGTTGCGGGTATCTATGTACGCAGTCGTGGATATATTTTGAGCTAACGGTGATAAATTAGATTCGATTCTTTTAATACAGACACAATATTGGAAGACTTAAGTTATATGTAGCATTTATTTTGAGTTGTTTATAAATTTAATGAATATAACAAACTTATCGTGACTGAGTTTCAACAATTCCTTGCCTTGCATAATTTTTATTTTGTCTAATCGTCGAGCGTTCGATCGCTATAGCGCTATGTGATGATGTCGATCTACGATTTCCGCTTGTCTAGAAGAAATTAACTTGTTCATTCACCTCTCTGTTCACCCACGACTTTAGGATCCCTGGATTGTAATTACTATCGGAAGACACTGACACTGTTAAAGAATATCATGTTGCGCTGCGACGCTATGATTTATCCATATATATAATAGTCCTTGGACATCGCAGGACACCCTGTGGCATACCATGGATATTTGAACAAAATCGACGACGAGCTCAGTCGTCGCAATGCACCCGTGTGGCGCCTCACTCTAACTCCTACCTGTATGCAGCACGGTTATAAAGTTCCTCGCATCATTTCCAACAAATCAAACAAAACATGATATCCAGCTCCGGTACTGAGCAGTTTTTTGAATTTTCTTCTACCCCCTATGCATACTTTCGTTAGGGTGATGGGGAGAGGGGGAGCGAGTAGTCCGTTTGCGTGTGTCTTGGTCTTTTTACTATGTCACGCCCCACAGCTACGTCGGCGTCGGCACCGGCTTCCCGTCCGAATGAAAATAGCGAAATTATGCGCTACAAATGCTGGCTGAAGATGAAAGTTAGATTTGTTAATTGTAATGGAAGTGATTGACGCTTGATATTTTACACGATAGGTTTTGCTGTCAGTTTGTTGGCAGTCACGGCTGTGACTGATGGATAACTGATCGTCTAATGGGGTGATTGACGGTGACTAACCGATATTTACAAACTTTTGATTGCTGCATCAGCAACCAAAAGTTATGACTGATGGTTTAATAGTTCTGTGTTTGATTGAGTTCGATATTTTTTTATTCTTACAACTAAATTTGTATTGACAGGAGTTTAGTTATTTCTTATATACTAAGCGTGAGTGTCGCTCATCGTAATAAATTACATTTATAATTTGTCACTAACGCACCTTGAAGTATAGCTTCAAAAATCCGTGTCCCGTCAACAACGTCACCCCAGCACTAGTTTCCCGCCCAGCCTCACTAACCTCGTTCCAGCGTAGCACACGAGTCACCTCGTAAATCAATATTGGCGGACCCTTATTAATTAGTGCGTTCTCCTCAACCCTCCCCACCAACAAATTACGTCACGAGGGTAGATAGTGTATGAAAATTTTATTGGAAGTGTTGTTGTAGCTGCATGTTACGTCATTAGAGACGCTATCACTAAAGTCCGGCAATCTCGTGCGCGACCGTCCCGCGGGGTGTCAGACGGTGGCGGGGACGAGGTACCCAAGATGTCAGCGGGTTGCGGGTGGTGTAGCGGGGAAGGGAAGCGTGTGTACCTTGTCACAGATTATATAATAGTTACTACCGCTACCTCGTCTCCGCCACCGTCTGTCACTCCGCAGGAAGGTCGCGCACGAGATTGCCGGACTATAATAGAGCGTTTTCAGTCTCAGTAGCGCAATAATAAAAAAATGCTTTTCATTTGCATACATCATACGAATTTAGGCAAATTTTTGTGCTTGTCTTTTTAATTTGAGTAGGTTTTCAAAATTCCTTATCTTTTAGGGTGGCAATAGCACAATAGATATTTTTAATACAGTCAAATGTATTATTATACGTATTAACCGTAACATTATATATATAATATATATTAATTATATGTCTATGCCTAAAAAAATTTCCGTGATTGTTTAGTATGTTTGTACAGTCTCCCGCGGCCATGGAGCTAGAAAAATGTTAGGCTAATGTCCGCGACACAGAGGTATCTATAGTGTGGGCAGTTATCTTTTAAACAACTAATAAACTGATGGTGGAAAGCTTTTTTTGGTAGCAAGTCAGGCGGAACATCGATATAATATGATCCTACCACATATGGACAAAACCCGTGCTAGAATTAGAACCGGCGACTTATCGCTTAGCCATCTATCCTTTACGCGAACTGGCTTTCTTTTGTTTTAAGACAAATAATAATTAACCGACTTCAAAAAAAGGAGGAGGTTTCTCAATTCGACCGTATATATATATATATATATATATATTTTTTTTTAATTTTTTTTTATGTTTGTTCGCGGATAACTTCGTCGTTTATGGACCGATTTCGATTATTCTTTTTTTTGTTCGAAAGGAGATATCCCAAGTGTGGTACCATGGTAATTTTATCGAGGTATGATAAGTATCTCCAGAGATATTGAGATAAACATCTCAAAATTGGTACTGAAAATGAATAGCGCGGCATTGAAGTCGGTTGTTTTTTAGTTTTTAAACGATATTATTTAAATAATGATGTATTATTTTTATTTTTCATGACTATATCTAAGGAGATCTCATCATACAATACATTGAGAATTGATTAGTAACTCCAAGGATATGGAGATATACACCTCAAAGTTGTCAATGAAATTAACGAGTGGGGCACTGTTGAGCTGTCCTACTTACTCATTTATCTGCGTCGTGGACTTCATAGTACATCAATATACAAATATAACATAACTTACTATATATATTGTTTAATCCGTCGAACACAACCCGGCCACATCCCCAAACAGCGTCGTCATCAAGAAAAGATTATCGGTCCGTTGGAAATCGGAGCGCGGCCCGGAAGGAGGGTAGTCGTCGGGGAGTCCCCGAGGCGAGCGCGGCGTCAATTAGACAGGAGCGGGGGGAACCCTCGAGCACACGTATCGGAGCCTGTAGTACCTATGTGCCCGGAAATACGATGCTGAGATGAATGACCTTCGACTTAGTTTTCCTTTTTACAAGGTTTATCTCTACTTCACGGCGAATTTGTCCGTCACAAATCTTGCGATTGATTTTAGAGCGACTTCCAGGGGTTCGATTGAGCTGAATATTTGCATACATGTGTAAATCGCGTGACAATGCAATATTATGATGACATGGTGCTGATCTGATGATTGAGCTGGAATTTGGCCAAATGTACTCTTAAACTACACATGTGTAGTTTAGGAGTTCCTTCCTAACGAGCCCAAATACGACAGGTATACCTGTCGTGTTTGGGCTCGTTGGATTTGTCTTGACTTACTCTGGTCTTAGGTTATGTTAAAGCTTGTGTTTTAAAAGGTTTTTTAAAATATTACTTGTTTAAATTGCGTTTTACTAGTCAGTCGAAAAAAGCCCGAAATGTTATAAATAATTTATTTCAATTTTCTCCTAAGCCATTAAGGTCATTTTATGTCGGACTATTAACAATGAATATTTCTTTTAGAGTAAATTACATGTTTTTATTTTCCAAGAAAAATAATAAAAGGTGACATTTTTTTTATTTGGATGATATTTGACATTTTATTATTTGGGCTGACTTTTCTCCAAAAACTTAGAGTAAAAAAATTACAACCCGTGCTAAAAATTTATCTATTTTATGTATCTGTTGCCTGCCAAACATACGGCTACGACAAGAGGTTCAGGTCCAAGAACATGATTAACGAAATTGGAAGAATTCCAATATTCCCCAATTTGAATTGAATTGAAATGAATTTGAAATTGAATTGAAATTTGTCCCTAACGTCCGCAGCATAGGGCTAGAGAAAGATACAGTATGTTTTTGAAAAGATACTCTTAGAAGAATACTAACTTATCAATGACCACTGTGACAATCTAACAGCAGATTCTGGGAAGCTAGGTATAGCAAGATACGATACAAAGCACTGTGTTGCGGTCTCATCAATTAATACCTTGTGTGTGCTAGGCCTTACAATGGTAACAACCATATTTATTTATTTAGAAAATAATACTAAAACCACCCGTGACTGATCTATGTACAATCTGTTTATTGAGACCATTCCAATGAACTCAAACTCCACAACTCTGCTGTAAGTTGGTAAGGAGTTAAGTATTCTGCAGATTCCAAGAGATGTTCCAGCAACAGGTGAATGCTTACAATATCGTTGAAGTAAGAGGATACCGAATTTTGAATTGATGAGACCTAGAAACATTTATTTCATAGCGCCATGAACTATAAAAATGCTCATAGTTGTATAACGGCTGAACAGATTTTCATGAATTAAAGCTAGAACACTCTCGACGAAACCTCATCATCTCTCACCTATAAAACAAAAAAAACTAAATCAAATTAATTCATTTGGGCGCATGATACATACAATACATACAATACATACACAGATACACACGTCAAACTCATAACACAACTTCTTTTTGCGTCGGGGGTTAAAAATAATAGCATTTGTTAAACTACTGGGGCAGACATATAGTTTCTACATAGATACGTATTTGATCTAAGTATACCGATTTCTAGAGCTTTAACGACAAAGCTACATCCTCGACCATCATCGCTTTCTATGAGGTAACATACCTAGGAGACTCGTCATCAAGACGACATTATTACAAACTGCAGTAAAAACAGTGTAAAAACAAGTAATATATTAGGTTGACAAAATAAATCCAACGAGACCAAATACAACGGATTTATCACGTGTAGTTTAGGAGTTCCTATTTCTTTTTCCTACCTTCCGTCTCCATCATCAGAACAATTCGATGATGCCATAACATTGCATTGTCATCTGATTTACATATGTTTGCAAAACTGACTGCCGGTAAGTGAGTCAAAAGCTTGCAAGACTTGATAATAGACACCAAGACACAAGTGACATGTATAAATAAAAGCTTGTAAAAAAAAGTCCACCGAGAAAAAGACACCACCGGGCTTTCCCAGCCAGTGGCAGGCTTAATAATAAGGACCCCTGTTTCATTAGCGATTCCCAAAAAGGCCGGCCACGATGCAAAATGTGGGGAACGAGTCTTTTATCTTAAGGGTACGACTTCCGCGTAACGGAAAACTCTGAATAATCATTAGGGCCCGCGATTAAGAAAAGCAGACTTCTCGTTATAAGCTATAGATGTTTTAGTGGAAATAATTGGGTAACGTCTTATGTATAACTGTTAAATGACCAAGTCAAGCTAAGGTCTCCGTTTTAGCTCGGGCGAAAATTCTTGCTTTGTCCGGATGTCCGAATGTCTGTTCTCCTCTACAGTTCCCATTTTTCAACAGATTCTCGTAAAATTTTGTTGGCAGGCATCGTCGTTTACCACCAGGCGTGAGATGGTGCCGAAACACCTTATGGCAGCAACGTCATAACCCGACCTTGCTGCCGTATGGTTATGGTGGCAGATTTTCTCGTTGATAGTGGTGAGCTACTTTTTGGTATCAAGGCAGGCGGAACAACGACATAAATGCCCTCACCACTTATAGATAATTAATATACCACAGTAACTCAGTTATAGATATTAAAAATACCTATAAGCTGAAATACCTATAAGCATCTAATTCTCAGTACGAATTACCACAACTAAACTGCAACATATCTTAGTCCATATTTTATCAGATAATTGCTGCAACATCTTGCACAGTCCCTGGAAACATAGATAAGGCGAACTGAGCATATGTGGGTGATATTTTTATTTAATTCTTGAAGCTCGACTTCTGGACCCCTTCAGCCAAACCGGCAGTCCAGAATGGACGAAGAGAAAATGGAATCGTCCTTTATGGGAAATGAAAGACGGCACTGAGACAATGCGGTCCTGGACAACTGCGGTAATCCCAACCCGTCTTCCATAGTGGCTGGCACCGAAAATAATGCAGTCACTCGTTGAACCGATTAGCGACATGTCTTTATTCGGTGGGTGGTTCGAGCCACGGTCGAAGCCTACCACTATTCTTTCCACTACGTATAGTAAGTATTTTGCTAGACGTTCAAGCAGTCTGTATAGTGAGTGTGGTACTGATACTATCTCGACTCACAACACGCGTATTTTCAACCGACTTCCAAAAAGAAGGAGGTTCTCAATTCGTCTGTATGTTTTTTTTTGTGTGTATATTACACGGTTACTCCGTCAATTCTGAACCGATTCAAATGATTTTTTTTGTAATCGGTAGGGTACGTTTTCGAGGTGGTCCCATTGTAATTTCATCGAGATCTGATAAGTATATCCAGAGATATGACCATAAACGTCTCAAACTTGCTACTGAAATTGACTCGCGGGGCATTGAAGTCGGTTGTTTTAGTTTTTAAACTATCTTAATTATTATCTCGTGATGTTAGTGGATGCAACGTATTCATGTATGCGTCTGTCAGTATCTCGCTAACGAGCGTAAATAGTTCGAAATGATTCGCAACAAATTCGTCCTTTTAATACAAGGTCCTTAGTAAGTAGTAACTATCCTTACCTAACTTAGATAGTATACTTATCTGTGACCTATGTATATAGCTGCCCCGGGACATCCCGTGCCGTCGTTTTACAGTGGAAGTCTAATGTAAAACGGAGGATTTTCTCTCATTACTGCTGTTGGTGGTTTTTTTTTCCGAACCGTTGTTTAGCTCGAGTTCTTTGAATTGTGACTCAAAAGGGTTTCTGGACAGGGAATGATTTAGTTTTATTCACTTTTAACCGACTTCAAAAAGGGAAGAACTCTCAAGGGCTGTGCTGCCAGAGCACCGTACGGTTAGGGCCTTCGAGCATTTACCAATGGAGATGTTAACCTTGTAATCCGCAAACATTTTTTTTGCCGATACTTACGGGGGACGAGGTAAACACGCATTGCACACACACAAATCACTCACTTTAACGATTCCGCACACTAGCTTGAAACACGCACACAGTATTAAAAATACAGCGTAGTTACGCACGCTCATATGGTCAATAATGGCTATATGGCCAGCAGAGGGGTACGCCTTGCGTTAACATCTCCATTGGTAAATGCTCGAAGGTTAGGGCGGCAGATTTTCTCTTTAATGGTGGTTAAACTACTTTTTAATTGCAAGGCAAGCATCTATATAATGCTACTACCACCTATGGGCATCATCATAAAAATCCAATGAACTTAAATCTTTACGATTTGTATCTACATATGGCAAAACGAATACCTATCATACCCGTAATAATAGAGCTAGATGTTCCCAAAGCAGACAAACCTAGAGACCTACTAACATGCAACTTATACCTAAGTTATACTTACTGCCAACTTTGACCCACATCCCGGTCCGTTGAACTTTTTACGGAGCTCCCAACTTTAGCGATCCAACTTTGTTTTAAAGTCGCCAGATCTAAGTTTTAAGTAAAGGTTAAGTGAAATTGACTCTTTGGATTGGTAGAAGGAAATTAATGATACCGTATTGAAATAATAATGCCGGCCAGAGTTAGGTCGCTTTTATTGTTACTTAATTTTTTATGGTATATTTAATTGGGATAAGGAAGATGGTAAAAGATGACGTGTAAAGGAAGAAAGAAAACATATTTATTCATAGCCATAAAAGTACACAGCTACGAAATATACTCAGCATAATGCATCACTACATTGACTGCAGCAGTGGGCTGATTTTCAGCAGTGCCCATTTTTTTCTCGCATCAAATTCACCATATTAATAACTAATTGACTATCTATCTAATTGACCTAGGTACATAGAGAAAAAATATTTGTATATGTAAGTTAGTTCTACGTATTCAATAACAAACTTTGAGGCACGCAACACTCTTAAATTTACATAATTCTGCAGCACGTTACTGCACACTCTAAACACTCACAGCAAGCATCACAGTCCAAATTTCAATAAATCTCATTGAGAAAGCACTTTCAGATTCAGACCTCGTTATTTAATAGTGCGAATTAGTGATAATTTCAAACTGTATTATTAGTTGTGTACGTACCACGTACGCCCATGGTAATTTCCTCGATAACTTATATTGATAGAATAAAATTCATGTTTCTATTTACAAAGATATGGATTCAATTCAACTGATTGCTTGATGAATGATTAAGGTGCCTTCTCTTTAGATATTTTCACCGACTTTCAAAGGGAGAAGGTTCTCAGTTCACCGATTTCTCTGTCAATTGTAAACTGATTTTCAAAATTCCTTTTTTATGCAAAAGAGCATACTCCTGAGATGTTCCAATTCTAAATTCATCGATATCTGGTGCGTAGGTATCTCCAGAGATATAGAGATGAACACTTCAAACTTGCTACTGAAAAGGACTAGCGTGGCATTTACGGAACATAAACCACACGTAAATCAGTTTCAGGGGGTGTTTTTAAGTATTATTATTTCGTTTTTTAAACTTATGTATATCTTAATTTTTTTTTTAATATGCTTGTGTCTAAAGTGGGTTCACGTCAGTAGTGCAATGGGTGGGGTGGGGATCGAACTCACGACCTCTCGATCGCCAGTCCGACACCTTATCCATTGGGCCATTGCCGCCTTATTATTTATTAATTATTTATCTTGCATTTTTTATTATAAGTGCGCTTATTCTTGTTTTTATAAGTGTCGCCAGTAATTACTACTTTGACGGACCGCTGGCGTTTTTATTAAAAAAACGCTTGATTCTATTAAGCTCCTTTCTTCATTTTGAAGTCTAAGCCTGACACAATTAATATCATTTTCATAAAGTATGACCGCGTAAAAAGCATTTTTAAAATTCGTTTTTTTTTTTAGAAAGTATGCTTTCCGTTTGGTCCCATTGTAATTTTGTCAAAATCTAATCAGTATCTTCAGAGATATTGAGATAAACACTTTAAACTTAGTATCTGAAAAGACTAGAGCAGCATTTGAAATCGTTTTTTTTTAAGTTTTATAAACGACCAAAAAGCTAAATTGTCTCGTAATGGGTGCCTGAAGACGGCCGTCAACTGGAGGTCGCCGTAGAGGAAAGCTCAAAAAGCGGTGACGAAATGTTTTAAATGGTTTTCACAAAGACTGGCCACAAACGGCATTCAAAAAATTCAAAAACTCAAAAATATTTATTTACTTTAGATATGGTCATACATAGATACATTGGATAGAGATATGTGAAAAAAAATCGGTGAGACCTTTGCGCAGCAGTGAGATCAAATAGATGAAAGTATCAAATCAATTTAAAAAGGAAAAGAATGATCTATCTTAAACTATTTAGGTACTTAAACAAACAAGAACACTATACGCAAGCGGTCACTCGAGCATTATGTCTAGAAACTGTAGGTAGTCTAAGCGCCTCCGCACCCTCGTAAACAATCATCCCCCGAGGAGGTACAGGGTCGCAAACATCTCTTGCGCCCTCCTTAATGACTGGATGGACATTCTCTATTTACCCTGTGTCCTGCTTCATGGTGTAAACTTTACACTAATTGTAAAGACTACATTCACGATTTTTGCTTAATACTAAGTTTAGTTTGCCTATTGTTGCACTAGCACTATTGTCTTATAAATATTGTAATGTAAGCAATGTTTCTTGCATTTTGTACTTGATCATTCCATCGTCCATGCTTATCATAGATTTCATATACATTTAAATGTTGTCTGGAAGAGATCGCTCTCAGCGATAAACCCGCCAATTGTAGCTTTCATTTACGCGAATGCAGCGTTTTTGTGCAATGAATGCACGAGCGACTTATCTCCACCGAATTATCCCCAAATGACAGGCCCATACCTTAAAACCGAAGCATTGTGGCCATGATAGTCCATAAGGGATGTTTCTTCTCTATATGTCTGATTTGACTTAACCGTAATATGAACATCGTATGCCGCGATACCTTCGAATCCACATTACCTACATTCTGATTACCTGGGATCTATTATAAGTACACAGAATGTAGGTGATATGGAATGTGATGTAGATATAGAGGTCTATGCGCTATACAATGTCATTAAACTATCTTATCGTATTCGTCGTCAGACTAGACTTTAGGCACAACGTCACGCGTGGCTAGACCTAAAAGGCGCCTCCATTTACTCGGCTTCGTACATAGACGCTATGTGCTGGGCAAACGGCTACCCGGGGAGACGCGTAGAGATGTGGGCAAACACTTATCGATGATTTCATGCTCGATAATTAGTGCTTTGTCGATCCGCTTTCGGCAAAGTGTAATTCTTTTATCAACAACAAATCAGAGCAAATCTACAAACCATACTATACGAAAATACTTTTTTTTATGTCCAGACAAGCACTTGTTTGCTATCTTACTTGCCTAATATTGACACCACACAAGTAAATTATGAAGACAGAACTTATATCTGACTTAAAACCGCCTATTGTATCTCTTCCAGACAACAGTTGGGTGAACATGGCAATAAGGTAAAAAACAAGGCGATAGCGTACGTCACTATAGATCCGTCAGTAATATTAGTGATTCAGTTACTAAAACTACGAAAAATCATCGAAAATCGATAAGTCATCTTTATGGTCACTCAGTCCACACACACACACTAATGTCTGTAGGTATTACTAGTTAGAACTAGTTTGTTCTTTGACGATGTTAAACCGTGATGTTTCTATTATCTTTTATTTTTATTTTGTAATTTATAAAGATAAACCACATAACTATAGGTAACCTTAGGATTGGCGTCGCGTTGTGTCTCGTGCATTAAATGCCACGTAAGTAAGTTTACCCTAATTATAGCTCCTACACTATCCATGCTAAATGCAGATAGATTAATAGATTAATTAATTTGAAGTGGACTCGCCATGACTTTTACGTTTTTACGTTGACGTTTACGTTATTAGCATAAATACCATATCAGTTTAACTAAAGTTAATTATCGGCGTAGCAATTAAGTTAGGATAAGTCGGTCTGTATACAATTTGTAATGCAACGTGAATGACCGAAATTGAAAATCCTTTTACCAAGAAAACTAATTTATCCGTCATTAACATTAAACATCAACTATCGATAAAAGTATCGAGTACCGAGCACTAGTAGGCGCGGAGTGTGCGCCTCGATAAATTCCGAGCGCGTTGTCAATCGCGCGCGAGGAGCGCAGGAATTAACGGCGCGCCTGTCAAGGCGGACTGCACGTTGTAATAGGGCTGCCAACTCATATTAATCAGTAGAAAGGCTACAATAGCACAGGAATAAAATGCAAGAAATTGGAAACACTTTACACAATTTGAGTAACCATGTGGTGCATCGGGAGAATCTTTGGCTTTGACGCCAAAGGTAATGAAGAGGCGAAATGGTAGAAAAGAGGCGTCTTGCACTGATGGATTTTTCTATTGGGAAATTTATGTGCGCGCTTATCAGAAAGGCTCACCTGTGAAAAAAACATCGTTAAAACCCCTGACATGATATAGATATTGGGCGTGTATTAATCTAGTATCAACCCTCATTGGGCGTGTATCTATCTAGTAAGCAGTAGCAGCAGCCCCTGCATGGCGGTTCCTCAAGTTGGAATATCTGTCGCCGAACATCTAATGTCTTGGCAGCTGTCCTTGAGAGCTAGTTCCCATTAAAAGCCTAGCGTGCTGCCATCCTTGATTGCTTCGTCACTTAACAACAGGCTAGTGGTGAAACGCTAACCCTAAAAACAGTTTTAAAATAAAAAATAGCATTGCGTCTGTGTTCTAGTAGTAGTCAGGTACCTAGTGGTAGTTTCAGACCAAACTTCATGAAATGAATCAAACATATACTTATCGATCACAGACCACGAACCAGGGTGAAATTCAACATTTCTAGATTAAGGTGCAATGTCTCCGAGCAAGAGTACCTAGGTACCTATTCAACGCCGCGATAATAACGCCATTTTAGTTTGTTTGCATGGGGACAATATCGCAGCTTGTGCATACTCGCTTGTAGATGACGTCTTCGTCTTACTAAAACAGGCCCAGTAAATATTATGTCACTCTTTGACCAGACCCATCGCAGTAGCTCCATCACTCTAGCTTAGTAAGAATCGTAGGCCCCCAAAGAGATTTATAACTTGTCATTAACTTCACTACGTGCGAAGACACTGTTCAAAGACACTCCATTGAGTCTCCATGAAGTTCTGTAATTTTCCTTACTTACTCATTACCTAATATCGAAGTTCTTATAGAAGGCAACCCTGTACAAATTGCGCGTGTAACGTACATTTCTAGTGGTGAATTATATCGCGGGTATCCGAGGCTCCGTAGCGGGTTGGCTGGGTCACCGCTAGCGCCATCTGCCGCCCGCATGTCTTGACCTACCCGCCAAACGTATCATGTAACATAGCATAGCACAATATGTATGTAGGAATATGTAAGAACGTACAAACAACAGTTTCTCGAATACCCACGTTAAAATTAGATAACTACATGATCATATTTTAACTGAATTGATAAAAGGATGAGGTATCAAATCAACACATTTGTGTAAATTATCGTATTTTCTATAGCTTTTTTGTGTAATATATGTTATCTCAGAACAGAAGCTTGGATATATTCATATCGGTCGACGTATGTTTTCTGACATAAGTTGTCGATGGACTATTGCTCATATAACCTTTATTTAATCCTAATAAATTCTCTTATACTCGTATATACCTTTATCATAAAAAGAAATAAAATAATATAAAAAATGATACTTAGTATTATCATTACCATAAAACTGGTTCTAAGCGTTTTCCTATGCAATAAGCCGCGGCTGATACTAGACGCTTTCGCGGCTGCCTTCAGCTAGTAATTATGATATACTTACCTAATTGGTAGAATGGATTATAATAACGTAGTACCTACCATCTTATTACTAGTTCGGAAAACAGGTTGAGACCATAGACATATGTCAGCACATATTTCCTCGATGGTTGAGACAAATGCGTTATTGCAGATTATAATGTGTATTAGATAGAATGCGAGAATGATTTCTGTGAATCTCACGTCCGTCTTTTTCTTTCACACAAGAACGATATAATTTTACTCGTAGATGGCATCGTTACTTAACATCAGGATAGAATGTCGTCAAGTGCTAGTCAGTTCGCAATTGAAACCACTTAACCAATACAAAAATAGTAGATTTCCTCTAAAAATCCAACTCAAATCAGTTTCGAGCTAACCTTGTTTTTCAAATAAAGAACCGAAGCTTTAATACTTCCAAATACCCACGTATTTGAAAGTATTAGGTACATAGACTCGACGGGCGGGCGCTCTTCGCATAAACGACAGCGCTACCCGAGGCACCCGAGGCTGGCGCCGCGGGCGTCCGCGAGAAATTACTGCGGATCCTGGACGGACGTGAGGGCACCCTTGCTTCCTTTGTGCGCGAAAAAAGTGCCAAATGCGGGCGTTGACGCGGGAAAACATCGTGGTTACCGCCTAAAATGTTTTGATGCTGGCTGGAAATACTTCTTAAGAATTTTTTTGTATGTTCTGTGCACAATCCACTTATCACTAATCCCAATGAGACCAGTTACCTAGGTTGGTTTTGTACATAATATCATTCGAGTATTTGATGATATACATGGTATTAGCTGCGGTCTTAACATAATGCTAAATCCTTCACATGCCTATTGAACTGAATAAGGTAGCGCAGTTGTTTAGATACAAGTGAACAAGATTCGACCCTAAAAGCTATTATTGATTGTTCTTGATAGGCTATCGTCAGTACCAACCAACAACATTTCGCCCTAAATATGTGAAGAAATGTTACTACAAATAAATATTTGAGTTGGACGTAAAATCTTGATGTAGGTAAGAAAACAAACAATCGTTCTTCGGGTATAAGATAAAATCAAGACCAAAATATATATTGACTCGACGAATCAAAACAAGTACCTAAAACTCACTGAACTAAAATTTCCCAATACATTACCGAAGTATTCTCATCAAAGCTATGGACTGATCCACAATTCGTATTCAACTATCCCCCGTACACAATTAGGCGCGAAGCTCTTCCTTTATTCCTGTACAGTACGTGTGCTTTGCTTCGGGACGAAGTGGCGGTTAGGAGGGGGGTCCAAGCCATTAGCACGACGGCGACGTCGACGGCGACCGTTCGCGAACATGCTTACAAATGCGTCTGGTATATGCTCTATATGGTTAAGAATAAGGGTTGTTTTTGACTAGCTGGGAAGACTCAAATTTATTGCGAAAGGCGTGCATAATTTACGCGGGCTCGATAGACGGTCGCGATTGTTATTACGCGTGCGGATATTGGATTTGGCGGGAACGCAGCGCGGAGCCGACGGCGTCGCAAGATAATGCGGGGACACGACAGCCTGTAATTTAATAAGGTTGGTTAAGCACGTTCGGTTCGGGCTGGTTCGATTTGCTTTGCTATTAAATTAGGAGGGATTCGCGACTCGGGCTCCGTATTGTTTAGTTTACGGATGTTTTTATTGGAGAACAGGTAGACACGGGGAGGAACTCTCAGTCGTATAATTTTACGGTAACGTCGCATCGACCTCGAGGCACGCAAACAACAGTGTCTTTATAATTAAAAGTGGTCAAATTTACGACACGTAAGCCGCAGTGGATAGCTATTTCACGAACACAAAGAAGAAATCGACACGATCAGATCGCAATCAGCAGTTTTCGTGGCGTATGTGCGTGGGTGCCAAAAGCACATCCAATCAATCAGTGACAACGATTTCGTGCCATCCCTATCCTAGAAGGGGGCTATAAAAGGCACGATTGTGTTTGCGAGAGCGCTCGGGGGCTACCTAAGCGGGCATTAGCGAAGGACGCGTAGGTTACTCCGCCCGTCCAATTTATCCAGACCCCCAGAACAACGATAACGAGCGAATCGCGCGGATCCGCTTGCAGTGGGCGAGCTACGTAATTTACGCGCGAGCGGTCACCGCCGGTGGTGATTACGCTAGCTCGTTGGCGTGTTGGTCGTTGATAACCCGACCGTAGCGAAAGCTCCAAGATATTCGGCGATGCAGTCGGACGCGCGACGCTCGGAATGGGCGGCGTTGGCCGGGCCGCCTGTTAGCCCGACGTCGTCGTGGGCAAGTCATTAAGGTGGCGTGTGCATGTCGGGACGTTGACTACGAGGAGGGTGGAGATTATTGCCGCTGGCTGTAGACGGGTGCGTTAACTAAATTATATCCCGAGTCATACCTACTCGCGTTCTGTTCTTCTGTTATAAAACTAGACGGCGACGATATCACTACAAAATGCAGAAAATTATTAAAGGAGTTTTCTTAAAAAACATGTAAGTTCCTGGAGACTCATAAGATTTCAAAATGAACGGAAATATATGACATTGTAAATCTGACAAAGTTCGTGTTTTCTTTTAGTTCCTCTCTGATTGATGTCTTTACCGCATTCATTCCAAAAAGTTCTAACTTGTAACTTTCGCGACCTATTTTCGCTAAAAGACATCAAAGTATGTTTCCATCAAAAGCCACCTAGCGAAACTATTGAAACTTTGATTTTGAAACATTTTGTATTGTACAAATTACAAATGTACTGTGGAAAATATTTTGCGTTATGCGTTAGTTTTAAAAACGCCTCAAAAAACGATTAACCGCTTCGACCACTCGCGAGCTCGTTTTAACGTGAACATTTTCAGCCGAATATTGTTGAAAATTGTATTCGATTTTGCTGGATCGTCGAACGAGTCACGTAGTTGACAACAATTGAACTTTTGATTGAAAACTTTTGTACCTACACAACATTGTTTAATCCGTAATATAATACAGAGAGAGTCCTTGAGCGTTGCCCGGGGCAGGTGGCATATCGCGTATGCGCGGCCGTCAGGGGACGTCAGCCGCGCGCGGCCACAAAGTCCCGCGTCGGATTACCGTGGCTGCTTTCAGAAAAGAGGTCTGGGACTTTTGGGACGCGCGGCCCGCGAATCCCATTTAAAGATGTCGGGATAATTTAGCGCTGACGAGGCGAAGGACCAAATTGACGCGCCCTCAGGGCCGCCGTGTCGCCGCTCGATGTATCGATCACTGTTTTTCTACAGTCGGGACGGCCTCGACTGCACGTAAATAACCCTCATCCATTTTATTCGGTGCCGCGACCTCTGGAAAGCCTTAGCTTAGCGAAAGTTCGGAGCGATAGTACCACGCTGGGCGCCACTTTATCACACGTTGGCCGCCAATATAGGTTCTCACATATTTACTCGAAAATTTCACTGTTATAGGTACGGCCGATTTAAGATAACTATTTTATATACTAATGTAGTATTTGATAATACCAAATTTTAAAATTATTATCAACTACTGTAGTTTATTATTACTCCAATGACCACCAATGACCTGCATACAAGGCCACAGTTCTCAATGCTGCACTAGAACTTTGGAAGGTTTTACTCTCACTGGATAGGGTTTCGTTCATTCGGCCCGCTCAAACCACAGTCTGAACAAAGACATGTCACCAAACGGTTTACTAAATTGCAAGCTCGCATGATGATGTTGGATGCCAGCCAGTTTGGAGGACAAAACTTACCTACCTTTGAATATTGCGACATTTAAGCACTTCTTTCAAAGTTCCAAATTCCTTTGTCCTGTCTAAACTAACGCATAAGCTCCGGTAACCTCTATCACCTTCGATGCAAGGAGCGTTCACCTTTTTTCGAGAAAAGCATTTCGTCAGCGCACTTGAACTGCTAATCCAATCTGATAGCAACGATGACGTGTCCAGCCGCTCGGAGACGTGATTAACCGTTAATTGGAAGGGTAGGGAGCCGCGAACTCAAAGCTTTTTATATTATACACTGAGGGTAGTACGAAAATACTGTACTGGTTGTACTGTTTTTTTTTAAATATCAGATAGGCTAACGATGTTGGTAAGTGATGATGCGGTCGAGGATGGTAGCACGCTAGGCCTAGAATGGGAACTGGCTCTCAATGATAGCTGCCGAAACACGTTAGATATTTTGGCGACAGTTTTTTCCAGCTTGAGGGTGGTAGCTGGCCAGGCGGACGCTAGAGTGTCCTACCACCATGCGGGGGCTGGGGGTTTCTTAACGATGATTTTCCTTGATGATGACCGGAGGGCCACTGTAAAAAGCGCACATACATTTTTAGATCGAAAAAGCCATTAGTGCACGGCGGGGATTGAACCGGTACCACTGGCGTCAAAGCCGACCATTCACCCACGACACCACTGGGCCCTCAAAACTATAAAAAAATCGATACTTTCAAATTAATAAACAAATCGCCTGAAAGAGCTACGTGTGAGTATTTGTCACCTTATGAGAGAAAGGTAGAGGAAGAGATTTTACTGAGAATTTAGATTAGTTCTGATAGTATATATTGCTGGCACATACTGCTACTTTTACAAACACGATATGAAAGATTTTCGGCTAGTTTAAACAATGTACGCTACAGTTATTATTAGGATGGGTGACTGCATTAATTATATAGTAGGTTCTAGATATTTTTGTATCATGCGCAGATTTTGCATGGTAGGAGGCACATTACTTGCAACCAAAAAGTGGCTTATCATCATCAAGGAGAAAATCTGCCGTCTTATGGTGTTCCGGTAGCACACATCCCTTGAGAATCGAGAAATAGTTGTCAAACGCTAGTCTATAAGATAGAAAAGGATTCTGCGAATGAAGGAACTTCCAAAGAAACTTAAAAACTTACGGGTTGTGTAGCTGCCGCGCGTGGGCAAAATATATGACCTTTTTGAACACGACCTGATGAGTCAATAATCCGTGTCACTAACGTATTACATCTACAGGAATATAAAGTTCTCAAATTGGAAATTCTCTCACCAAGAGATCAGTGTCTTCCAACAGACCATGACCACATCGGCACTTACGAAATAATTGAGATTTTTTTTAAAATACTTTATAGGCTAGCGTTTGACCACTATCTCACCTGTTGGTAAGTGATGATGCGATCGAAGATGGTAAGCACGCTAGGCCTAGAATGGGAACTGGCTCTCAAGGATAGCTGCCGAAATACATTAGATGTTTGACGACAGATTTTCTAACTTGAGGGTGGTAGCTGGCCAGGCGGACACTAAAATTGTGTCCTACCACCATGCGGGGGTTGTTGGTTTCTTAACGATATGTTTCCTTCACCGGAGGGCCACTGTGAAAAGCACATGAGTAAAAAAGGAAAAAAGCGAGATAGTGTCAAACGCTTGGAAAAAAATGTAAGCATTATTCACACACCCATAGAGTTATACTTAATGATTAAATAGAATAGTTTAGCAGCAACTTTACAGTGCGTATCTGACGGTAATCCTATTAAAATATTGTCAGTACCTATTGCATGCTGTATTTGTTTAGCAAGTCTACCCATCATACAATCTTACTGTAAGCTAAGCTTGCTGTTTCTTTAGTAAGCTAGACAATTAAAAATTATAGGAAAACACTTAAGCAAAGCATCATCATCATCATCAGCCTGTATCAGTCCACAGCTGGACGTAGGCTTCTCCCAAGATGCGCCACTGAGCCCGATCTTCGGCTCTTCTCTTCCAGTCACTGCCTACCGCTTTGCGTATGTCGTCGCTCCACCTGGTCACAGGACGTCCTACGCTACGTTTGCCGATTCGCGGTCTCCACTCTAGGACAAGTCTACCCCAACGGTTATCAGTCCTGCGGCAGATATGACCAGCCCACTGCCACTTCAGCTTGCTAATCCGTTGAGCTATGTCGATAACTTTAGTTCTCTGGCGAATTACTTCGTTCCGGATTCGATCCCGCAGAGAAATACCGAGCATAGCTCTCTCCATAAGCAAAGCATGCTGCTTTTTAAATAATTCATAGACATAGTAATACATATAACAATAAGTATAATAATATATATATTAGAATATAATAATATACTTATGTCACTTACCACCAGGCGAGATAATGGGCAAACACCAGCTTATCAGATATTAAATAAAATATAGCTATAATATATGGTTTGAGTAGATATATAATTCACAGCTGGAAAATTGCCATATAAAAGTTTTTAGTACCTAAACCAAAATCTAGGCGTCAAAAAGATCATTCACATTTTGAGTTATATGGCGGTAGATTTTCTCCTTGATGGTGGTAAGCTACTTTTTGGTAGCAAGTCAGACGGAACATCTATATAATATACTCCTGCCACAAGTGGACGATCACTCGCCAACTGCAACGGGGCCCTCAGAGTCTTCTGGGCATATCTACACTAATATTATAAAGAGGAAAACTTTGTTTGTTTGGTTGTAATGAATAGGCTCAAAAACTACTGGACCGTTTTTAAAAATTCTTTCACTATTCGAAAGCCACAGTATCCACGAGTAACATAGGCTAAATTTTATTTTGGAAAAAAATAGGGTTCTGTCAGATATTTGGGTTTTAGCAAAACAACGTTTGCAGGGCCAGCTAGTGTGTAAATAAAGTGATTAAAGTGATTTTGTAAATTATAGTTCTACTCGTATTTTAGTCCACGCAGTCTTCGTCTATAATTATAATAACATTTATCACTTTGTCTCAGAAAAATAATGATTTAGCGCTTTGTAAAAATGTATATTATGTTGACGATCAATAAATAAAATAAAATTAAAATAAATCCCGTTTAATATTCATCAAGGCAAGACATGTGTAACGCTAACTAACATAATAAAACTTCTGCAAGCAATGCTTGCAATGTCCACCATGTTTGTTGCAAATAAATGTATCTTTACCTTTCACAATCATTATGTTTGGAAAACAATAGCTTCAGACAGTTCAGAAAAAATGTCGGTGGTATTTTAATTTGCGCGTTGCTTTTCTCGTGTTTTGCGCTTCGTCTTTCTGCATTCTTCCAATTAGGCAAGCAGAACCGTCACTTAACATTAGGTGAGGAAGTGAACAAAATGTAATATTAAGATATTACATTTTTTGTTAATTTCATGTTAACATCTTATCTATCTCTAAATATCTTTTTCCAACTAAATAAGGTTAACATTTAAAAAAATATATAATTAAACTACGACTTTGTAAATTGAGATAGATACCTACTAAATTAATACATCGTTGGCTACACTTAAAAATGTCATCAGCCCAAAAATCTTGTCAGTTCGCAAATAATATCGGCAGACGCTCTCGATCGGCTCTTATCAATCCCTAATGCTCTCTGACCGGGGGGTGGTGAGGGAGGGGAGGGGGTTTTAATTAGAGCGCGGTCCGCGCGCTCGCCGGCGGACAAGGGGGCTCTAGACTTGAGTAACAGTGACTCAAGTCACAACGTTATTTTATTACTTCTACATAGAACAGACATACTTTATAACATTATAATAAGATCGTTTAAAAAACTAAAACAACCGACTTTAAATGCTGCGTTATTAATTTTCAGTACCAATAAGATCTCCAGAGATATAGAGTTAAACACCTCAAGTGTTTAACTCTATATCTCTGGAGACACTTATCAGACCTCGATGAAATTACCATGGTACCACACTTGGGATATCTCGTTTTCAACAAAAAAAGAGTATTCAAAATCGGTTTATAAACGACGATGTTATGCGCGAACAAACATAATATATATATACGAGTATATACGGTCGAATTGAGAAACCTCCTTTTTTGCAGTCGGTTAAAAACGGTACATTAACGTGACTTACGCGATGTCGATATAGTGATCTATAACTTTTTTGGCATTCCTCAAGATGTCGTTGTTGTCTAAACAGTAATAACAGATGACGCCACCAATGCATAATTGGTTCAAATGCAATTTATTTGTTTCGTTGTATTTTATCTATAGGATCGTAGCGTAGCTGAGTTGGAACAGTGCCGGGCATTTTTATTTTCCCAGAGGCGCAGGTTCCAGTCCCGTCGTTACGATAAAATTTTGAATTGTATAAAAAAATATAATGTGTAGATAACACTTAAAAGAAACATAATGTATGAAGTAGTTAATTTAACATGAGTTCGATATACTCGTATATCGTCCTTTCTCTATTCTTATTTCGTATATGTTAAATGCCAAATTTTTTTTTCAAATTAAGCCGTAACAGTTTAAATGAGCACGGATATTTTTATAAAAATTACTTTATTAATTTTACTGAAATACTTCACAGAATAACGTGCAAGTTTCAATACTGCGTTTCATATGACACGATGAAATAGCGGCCATTCTGGCCGTACTGTCGTGCGGTTTCGTGTACTTACGCAGTGTGCGCGGACCTTTATCTTGGTCGTCTTTATGTTCGTATATTATGGCGAATGGAGCCGTAGTATTTTGGGTTCGGGGTACTCGGCATTTTTTAGATGTTTATTGAATGACCCTCAATTTTTGGTTCGGGCTCAAGTACACGCAGCAAACTTGAGGCCTATAAGGTTGGATTCTCATATGAGTTTTATTAAGTCGTTTTGACGAGATCGGTTTATTACAACTTCACACACCAGCTTGTATATGCTGGATGACTTAGCCTAGAATTTTTTTTATAAGCGCAGTCTTTTACGCTATGTGAAATGTTAATTACCTAATAATTATTAATGTATTATGTTTCTTTGAAGTGTTACACACTTTATATTTTTGTAAATTGTTAAACACAATCCAAAATTTCATCGTACCGACGGGACTTGAACCCGGACCCGCAAACACCTGAATAACATGTTCAGGTGCTTTGCCAATTAAGCCACGGTGCGAAGTATCGTTACGACGAAATTAGTGGATTGCATTTGTTAACCCAATTATGCATTGGTGGCGCCATCTATGACTACTTATTACGTAAGTTAATCATTCGGAAGAAATCATTACAGTTTTCAAATCCGATGAGATATGTTGCACTGCGTAAATCAAATATTATGTTTCTTTGAAGTGTTACACACTTTATATTTTTGTAAATTGTTAAACACAATCCAAAATGTCATCGTACCGACGGGACTTGAACCCGCAACCTCCTGAATAACATGTTCAGGTGCTTTGCCAATTACGCAGTGCAACATCTCTCGTCGGATTTGAAAACTTTAATGATTTCTTCTGAATGATTAACTTACGTAATAAGTAGTCATAGATGGTGCCACCAATGCATAATTGGGTTAATATTAAATAAATTATGAATGTTCCTATAAATATATTACTTATGATAAACTGCCTCTCCCTTGACGCGGATCTCCCTTGGATCTTTTCTCGATTTTTTTTTTGACATTTCAATGCGTCGTTTCTTTAAAAAAATTGTTCCACTACACTCGCTAGGTGACTTTTGATTCAAACCTACTTGGATGCCTGTGTTTGTTTTTTACGTTTACGCGTCTTAGCGAGAATAGGTCTCTGATAATTATACATTTTAGAAATTTATGGAATGAAAAACGGTACAGAACAAAATACAAAAACGGTAGTTCAATCGAAAAAAACAACGGGTTGCACTCCGGGAGTGCCGGCAGAAGTGAAAACTTGAACATTAACGTTGTCAGTCTACTCCCCCTCCATCTTACGAATAATTTTCAACCAGGCCCCGTGTCCTGACGCAAGCTAAACATTTTTTTTAAATTCTTCAAGTTTTTATGAATTCAAGTCGTAGAGATGAGTCAAAATCACATTTCAGGTCAGTTTTCAAGTAAAGTCTAGTCTAAGTCATACCTTCAGTAAAGATGTGGAGTGTTCTGAAGATTTTGGTGAGAACGCAAATAGCATGTTTTTCAACATTGTGCTGTTTCCCTACACTCGCACACATTCACCGGCACTTAATTGTTAATAATCCACATTTATTACACATTATTTGTTATTGCAGTCATTAGATGTAACGTTTTTTTATTTTGCTTAACTACACAGATTACTGAGCTAAGTATGACTCTATATAACTATATATGCATGTACCCATAGCAAGGAGAAGGTGCACCATGGCTCGGTGCTCGCTACACCGCTCCTCCGCGTCAGCGGCACGGATGCAGCCAGCCATCTGCACTATGTACCCTGGACATCCAGTATCTTACCTTGATACGATCCCAAATCACTATAATACAAATTGCAAACATCGTTCTTTGTTTCTATCGAGTATATATTATTTGGTTGTTTCTCTTCTGAACACACGTGGTCCCATGCGGTGGGTCAGGTAAGTTACCCTACCGCCAGCCACATCGATCGCAGAAGACAGGGAAAGCGGCGCAACGTCGTACAGATTCTCCTCTTCCGCTGTGACCCCTTCGTGTCCGCCATCTAACGGTGGCGGACTATGGAAGGTAGGGGAAAAGGCACACCGCAATACCGGCTCTCCTACCCCTTCGTGACTCCTAATCCTTAGCCGCGGTGCAGACCACACTACACCGTAGCCCGCCTCAATCGTAGTACCGCCCTTGAAGGACTGCGACTTACCTCTTGTACTGATCACACCAGAGCGTTGCGGAGAAGCCCGGTGGAGCGTTCCCGCTGGAGTCAACCTGATTTTCTAGCCTGCCACGGCCCCAGGTTCTTCTAAGCTTCACCGTGGCGGTCCAAGCCACGGCACAAAATAAATAATAGTACCTACAAGGCCATGTTTACTAGAGCCCCCGCCCACGCAAACGCGGTACCTAACCGGTGGGGGATGCCTCCCTAAATTATTCCCTACATCAACATCATACAATTCTTTAGAAGTCAGGACTCGTGACCAAAAATGCCGTAACTTTGTTAACTGCGTACAAACATCTAATCGAGCAGTCTCCCGCCATTCCTCAAGCTCCACGGAGCGGCACTAAAGCAACGGGGGAGTATTCCCGAAGTCGATGCAGCCAGAAGCGACCAGCATCACACGCTTGCCTCTTTGAAGTTCTTAGAAAAAGGTTCTCTTGGACTCATTCGTGCCTCTGCCGTAGTTTCCTGGAATAAGACCTTTTTAGCATAAAGGATTGCAAAAGTGTTTTCTCTGTGCCGGGGAAATTCTTATCTCGCTCTGTGGAAAACCTAGTGTACATCTCGCGTTTTATGTCTACATTTCCAGAAAATACTTGTGTCCTAGCTAGAGAAAAATAGTAGATACATACAGTATCTATAAAATAAAATATAATTTTAAAAAATGCTGTTCGTTTATAATCACATCACTTACTTATTGTGTTTATCTCTATTTATCTGAAGATACTGAATATATCTCCATGAAATTTAAATGGGACAAACAAAATCAGAATTTTTCAAATCGATCCTGCCATCTTTGAGTAATCGGTGAAACATACATAAAAAAATATATAGTGGAACATAAAACCTCCTCCTTTTTACAAGTCGGTTAATTATGAATAAACTTGCTATTATCGGAAATTAAAATTAGGTTCCTATTCTGCGGTAATTTTGGTTATGCAAAGCGGTTATGTCCAGTGACTATTGTTTATTTACGTAGTACTCGTATTCCTTCTCCACAATCCATATATAATACAAATCTGCTCACGCTATCCAGGCAAAATTTTAGTTTCCGTTTATGTGGACTTGTCCGGAAATTCCAACGACATGAAAAGTCGCAGAGGGCGGCAGTTGAAAGCTTTTGCTTAGTTTATTCGTCATGTTTTATTTTATTAATTATAAGCTGCGCCCCGCGGCTTTGCCCGCGTTTAATCCTAGCTATAAACATTCCTCTTGAATCATTGAATCTATCTATTGAAAAACACTGCATTAATATCCGTTACGTAGTTTAAAAAATCTAAGGGTACAGACGCGGGAAGCGACATTGTTTTAAAATACTTTGTAAAGATTATTTATATTATTTTAAATATTAATGTATGGAGAAACAAAATCACATTATAATTGAAGAAAATATTTAAATAGTTTTTTTTATTTTTTTAGAATCTCATTATTTTACAAATTTTATAATGATGTGCCAAGAAATCTCAAATATCTCTACAAGTTTCACGTATTTCGTTTCCGTGGACAGGCGGGTAACCCTAGCACGACCCGCTTAAAGATTCAGTAGGTCCGCGGGCGACGGCCAACGCGGGTCCAAACGGACCTCTTTGAAGATATCCACCTTCATTAGCGCGGTCCGACCGGCCCCGGGGCCTTCCTAAGACCCGCCACTTGTATTACTATAAATACGTACTGTATACAGTGCTATATAGGTACTGTATGTCTGTTATTAGGTACCTACCCGACTATAGTAGGGCTATGATTTTGAGCGGTATGTATGTATGTTCATCTGTTCCCTCATATTGTCTTTATCATAATACTAGCTGCACCCCGCGGAATTGCCTGCGTTTAATCCTATAAACCTTCCCCTTGAATCCCTTTATCTATTGCTGAAAACTGCATTAAATTCCGCTGTGTAGTTTAAAATATCTAAGCGTACAGACAGCGGGAGAAACTTTGTGTTATACTATGTAAAGATGACAAATGAGGTACCGTTGCGACTTGATTGTCAGCTGGTTATAGGCTATGTAATAATATCACATTAAATTTAATATGGCGCCCTTTTAAAACGTAAAAAAATAACATATTTCTAATCACTACATATTATAAAAAAAAGTCTCCCGCCGCGTCTGTCTGTCTGTCCGCTATAAACTCAATAAACTGGCCAAGTGCAAGTCGGACTCGCACTCGTAGGGTTCCGTAACACCGTTAAGTATTCCATAACTATGATTTTTCGCAACTACAAAATCAACTTTGTTTTTGATAGTGTTTGTATGAAAAACAAAGTTATCTTTGCGGTCGCCATATCTCTAAAACTGCTGACTGTATCTCGTTCAAACCAATTTTCGTTGTTAGTTTTTATTGAGATCTACAGCATATATTTTTTTTAGATTTTTCACTCCCATACTTTAAAAGTTAGAGGAGGGGGGGGGGGGGGGGACACACATTTTACCACTTTAGACGCGCCTATCTTTCAAATGATTGACTTTGAGAAAAAATGATTTTAGAAACCTCAATGTCATTTTTGAAGACCTATCCATAGACATACACCACGTATAGGTTTGAAGAAAAGATTTTTTTTGTTTCATTTCCATGTATGGGATGCTTCCCCTTAAACTTTTATATTTTCTACTTTTGTATAAAAATCGGAAAGCGGTTCACAGAATACATCTACTTACCAAGTTTCAATTCTGTAGTCCTAACAGTTTTGGAATAAAATGGCTGTGACATACGGACGGACAGACACACAGACAGACAGACAGACAGACATGACGAATCTATAAGGGTTCCGTTTTTTGCCATTCGGCTACGGAACCTTAAAAACTACTGAACAGATTTTCATACGGTTTTCACCAATAGTGAAAGTAATTCATGATGAAGTTATGTGTATAATTCATTTTTTTTTTTAGGTTTTGTATAAATTGGTTGAAATATGACGATGATTGTTGAATAAGTTTATTCATACTCGACACACTGATGCAAAAATGCAGGCATATTCTACCCTTGCGAAATCGGGCGGGTCGCTAGTACCTATTTAATAAACTCAGCTCTCGCAGCAAGCTATGATATTATTTGGTTCGATCAGTAACTAATTCTAATCAAGGCAATGTTGCTTGTGTTGGCAAAGTAAACGCTATCCACGCATCAGATAAGCAGTCGACCGCAGTGGACCCTGGTAAAGGCTACGTTCATACTGCTGCTACCAATGCAAGCGTAGTTATATAGGTATGTTATATATTACGACTTTGAGTATTTGAGTAGGTGAATACTCAAAGTCGTAATATATAACATACCTATATAACTGCTACGCTTGGCTGAATACTCAAAGTATTACGAAATTCAACCGTATTACGATCGTATTACGATTGAATTTCGTATTACAAAATTCAAATCTCACCGCGGATTCCGCTTCCGAGATAGCTTACAGAATAGCCCTACTGATCCTGAAACACAGCGTGGCTAGTTCGGGAGCCTATGAATTAGGTATATGAAAAATATTTGTCTACTAAGTCCAGTGTGAACGCTGTATTCTATAATCTCGTTGTACCGAATAACCAGTGACGTCAGTTATATAGCCCCGACTTAGCGTTTGTCCTAGTCTAAACTGGGGCCTTATTCAGTATGACCAATGAGATAACGCGTTCCTTAACGCGCCACGTTACGTTATAGAAAAATTGTATTCTGTATGCCACACGATAGGTAAATTATAGAAAACGCGCGCGTTACACGTCCTCATATGTCACGATATTTTGACAGCTCAAAACGCGCTTATAACCTTACCCTACTGTGTTTTAATTGGCATAGAGAATACCATAACGCGGCGATAACGTAACACGGCACGGTAAGACTTTAAAATGGTCATACTGAATAAGGCCCCTGGACACTATTACAGGAATATATAATATAGGATCTCCTAATATAGGATGCTCCCGTATTAAGTACGGATTCAATTAATGCTTGCCTGTTTGCCTGTGTTGGGTGAATGTCATGTACCTATATATTTTTACTGAGAATCTTTAATAATTTAAGATCGTTTACAAAACGAATAAGATAGTTTAAAAACATATATACGGTCGAATTGAGAAACCTCCTCCTTTTTTGAAGTCGGTTAACAAACTAAAAATAACCTACTTCAATGCCGCGCTATTAATTTTCAGTACCAATTTTGAGGTGTTTATCTCCATATCTCTGGAGATACTTATCAGACCTCGATAAAATTACCATGGTATCACACTTGGGATATCTCCTTTCCAACTAAAAAAGAATAATCAAAATCGGTTCATAAGCGACGTAGTTATCCGCGAAAAAACATTTAAAAAAAACATATACGGTCGAATTGAGAAACGTCTTTTTTGAAGTCGGTTAAAAAAAACAACTTCAAATGCTGCGCTGGTCATTTTCAGTAACAAGTTAGAGGTGTTTATCTCCATATATAGTTACATACTATATAGTGATACTTCATATCTCGATGAATTTTCAATGACAGATTTTTCAAATTGGTTAATATACGACAAAATTCTGTGGTAATAAACATAATTTTTTTTTTTTAATAAATCACAAATGTTAACATATCAAATAGAAATTGCGTCTTTTGATGTTGGATGTCCGAGTATATATGCCAACTAGAAATGCCCCGCGGCTTCGCCCGCGTTAAAGACTTCTTATATTTACTTAAAACTTTGATTTTGTAAAAACGTTTCTATCATAAAAGACATTAAAGAAGTAAAAGCCAAATCGGTCCAAACTTTGAACCCCCGTTGCATCTCCTTATGGAGTGAATTTTGAAAAATCCTTAGCGGATACCTACGTTAATGATAACTATCTGCATGCCAAATTTCAGCGCAATCCGAAACAATATTGATTTCAGACTGTGTTACCCCACTTCACCCTTTAAGGGGTGGCATTTCGAAAAAGTCTGAAACACGTATTTACTTATTTATTTTTAAAAGCACTTGTGTGAAGTTTTGAATAGAAAAAACTATCTAATCTTGTTTCTCCATACAAACATTAAACCCCTATTTCATCCCCTTAAGGCGTGAATTTTAAAAAATAATTTCTTAGAGAGAACTAACGTCGTAATAACTATCGACATGCCAAATTTCAGCGCAATCCGAAACAATATTTATTTTCAGACTTTGGTATCCCATTTCACCCTCTTATGGGTAGAATTTCAAAAAAGCCTGAAACACGTATTTACTTATTTTTTTATTGAGGCACTTGTGTGAAGTTTCGAAAAGAAAATACTATCCAATCTTGTTTCTCCATACAAACTTTAAACCCCCATTTCATCCCCTAAAAGGGTGAATTTTGGAAAATCTTTTCTTAGTACACGTTTACGTACTCAGACAAATATACCCTCCAAATTTCAAGTCTCCACGTCCAGCGGTTTTAGGCTGTGCGTTGTCTGTCAGTCAGTCAGTCAGTATGTCAGGATAAAGATTCTTATAGTAGGTATTAGATATTAGCCATATATTTTTTTCGTAGTGGTAGGACTTCTGCTAGTCCGCCTGGGGCGGTACCACCACTTTGCCCATTAATTTTCAACCGTGAAATAGGAATGTTTTCGGTTGAAATGGCAAGGTGTCCAGTGAAATTACAGGGCATATGAGACTCAACATCTTTATGTCCCAAGGTAACAGGCGCAGTGCAGTGACATGCAAAATTCTGGACTGCTAGAATTTTGCATGCCGCTGTTTCTGTAATAGGTAGACGTGATCCCAAAAAGAAATTGTGTCTGTTTAAATCCAACATTAATGAGTCTCTACTCTGACTCCTGCTACGGACACCTTCAAACCTGATAATCAGTACTATCCGGCATGATGTTGGGTGCCAGCCAAAATGGTAAACTAATAGGATAATTATTTTAATCCACATACCGGGATCGGGCTAAAGTCAGTTGAGACTAAAGTGTCCAGCGCCTCGTCTCAGAGCTATCTTCTAATTCCTGACACGATATAGATAAAACACGATCTTAGTTCGCAACTTCACGTAACATCCGGGAAAATGGTGGTCTAGTGCTTGTCTATCAGATTAAAAAAAAATACTTATCTTAGACGTCCATTACACGATAGGTTTTGCTGTCAGTTTGCTCACAGTCACGGCTATGACTGATGGATAACTGATCGTGTAATGGGGTGACTGACGGCGACTGACCAATATTTACATACTTTGATTTTCTGAATGATAAACCATCAGTCATGACTTTTGGTTTTGAATGACGGATAACCTACCGTGTAATAGACGCCTTACCACTAAAGTAAAAGAGGGGACAAGAATCTTAGTACTGTCTTAGTTAGGTTAAAGGACACAACACCCTTGGCATTTTTTTAAATTAAAGAGCAGAACAAAAAACATGCGATAGTAAGTAGTAGTACCTACTGGATAGAAAGTGGTGACCACCGTCTATTGATACCTAAAGTAGAAAAGCAGGGTTAATTTGCACGTTACAGAATTTTCATCCCTATCTTTGTGAAGAATCTTTAGATTTCTACGAAATGGTAGTTCTCTACCCCTCCACACCTGGCGTTCTATAATGGAAGTGTATGTGGATACCATCCTGTCATTCCATTTGGACCCGTGTTACCGGTACTGTAGCCTGCAGTCATACCAGATTTTAAAAGGGTTGAATCGGGAAAATATTTAATCTTTTATTTTTATCCGTGTTTCTTTCAGATAAATTCAGTAGTATTCGAGGAAAAGTTGGACTTTGTGTTGTTTTTAACCTGTGATCATGGGATTTAGTAATTAGTTAACCCGTATAATGTATTATGTATCTTACCGGTTAAACTTTGCTACAACAATAGTAGTGTATGAAGGTGTTGCATAATGACGGGTATTAAAACACAGGTGTGTGTTTAAAAACCGAGCCGTAGGCGGGGCAGAGTATAAACGCGATTTCACACTAAAAAATAAACTGGCCAAGTGCAAGTCGGACTCGCACTCGTAGGGTTCCGTGCCACACTACAGTATTTTATAAGATCGAGCCAAACATACCTCTATCATTTTTCGGCAGCAAAAAAAATTTATTAATAAGCATTTCATTTCTTATAACGCCATCTAACATCTAACAGAGGTGTTAGGGATCGGCATTTCAATATAACGCCATCTATGGAGGTTTACCTAAGCTTTCATAGATGGCGTTATATTGAAATGCCGAAAAAACACGTTTCTTGTATGGAGACCCCCTATTATTGCTAACTTTATTCTGTTTTTAGTATTTGTTGTTATAGCGGCAACAGAAATCATCTATGAAAATTTCAACTGGCTAACTATCACGGTTCATGAGATACAGCCTGGTGACAGACGGACAGACAGACAAACAGACAAATAGACAGACAGACGGACAGCAGAGTCTTAGTAATAGGGTTGGGTTAGTTGGGTAACTGAGCTTTGCTCGTTTAGGGTTCCGTGCCCTAAAAACGAGCAAAGCTCTGTTACCCCGGGATACATCTATAAACGAAACGAGAAAAACTTTGCGCAAATCAATCCAGAATACTTGCAAATAACAGCGTAAAAATAGTGTGAGATGATTGTAATTGTTAGTATAAATAAAATAAAACACGTCCTGCATCTGTAGTGACGAGCAACTAAAAATATATTACTAATTACTAAATAAGTATAAGTATTCCCGCGATAATAAGAGCTGAGCTACCTCGGTATATTATTATCTTCGCTATTGCCCCCAGTCCCGCCATGTAGTTGCTTCAAGCTAATACTTACTTAATTTATTTAATTTTCACCCATCATATAGTAGACTGGCAAAAGTTGCTCAAAGCGAGAGATATGACCGTTTATGTCGCATATTTTGCGATTTTACATCAAAATCTATAGGGTACTTCTCGCGGACTTCCTAAAAAATCCTAATTATTTAACCATCTACGTTAACCGTTTAAAATTTCGAGATGTTTATTAAATGGAACTCATTTTCTATAGACCAAACTTTTGTTCCAAAGCTGTATCTAGGTAAAATAGTTAATTCATTTTCCTAATAGTCAGTGTTTTCCTTCCAATTTAACTGTAGTGACCAGAGCATCCCACCCGATACTGAGTTACAAAGGTTCTCACACAGCGCCGCGTCACAATTTCCCCACATTTGTATCAAGTGGGCAAATAAAGAAGGAAACAAGTTAGATGGAGTGCCGGACCGCGTTCGCGACTAATTAACCCCCGCCCGGCCGGAGGGGGTTGATTTTACCCCACACCCCAGATGTGGCACGACGCGGACAAACCCCCGCACGAAACGGTTAAAAAATATGCGGCTCCCGCGAGACGATGCGAGCTTTCAAGAATTCCACTCCACTGAAGGCTTATTTAGGAGTTTTTTGTTGGTTTTATGCGACACGCTGCGTGCTTAATTAATCTTTTTAATTAGTCAGCCTACGAAAATGTGAAAGGCGAGATGCGACGTCGCAGAATGAAATTAAAAAAGTGTAAAGGACCTTTGCTTCGCCCTTTACGTTGTATTTTTGTACTTTCCGAGTGCAACATACTTAGGTATCTTCTATTCTTTAATGAAAACTAAACATTTTTTTTAATGAGAAAATTTAAAACTATTATTAAATCAAATTTAATATCTATCAAATACAATATTAGATAGGGTACTTATGTCCATTGAGATTTCACCAAATAGTATATAATTGCTTTACATCAATGTTGATGTTGGGAAGTTCAGTGCTTGCCGACCAATGGCGGTATAAAGTAGCTAAATACTACAGGCCGATGACAGGCAGCAGCGTCACCGGTGCGAGAAGCTACGTCCTGCGATCGCTAACCCGCCTGCCCAGCGTGACGATTAGGGCATACCCCTCTCAGTGAGCTGAAGAGGCTCAGCGCGTATCTTGAGAAAGACCTACCTCCAGCAGTAGATTGACACAGGCTGATTATGATGGTATCAATGCTTAATTTTTTATTCCAATGTGCTGCAATTTCCCATTTTATATAAAAAATAACAGTGCCAAATAAGATTTTCTAAAATATAAACTCATGCAGATATTTTAGGGTGAATTGGATTCATGCGAGGACGATTACAACTCCGTAGTAGCCTATTACTACTAGTAGGCTGTTGCTGAGATGCTAGCATCTTGCTTTCTCCTATGTAGAAATATTAAAATAACATTGTGGTAGGTCCCCAAGGATTTCAATAAATAAGCCATCATGATACGACTTTCTAATCCTTATCATTTGAAAAAAACTCCTAAAAAATAAAAAGTACCTATAATTAAAATGTATTACTGACTATATTAATGAGTCCCCAGAGTCTCACCATTAGCATTTCGTACGACAACTACTTAAACTGTACCATTGACGTGGAAAGGTTAATTTTCCGTGAGTATTAAAAGCGAGCCTATGTACCTACCTACGCACAGATCCCACACGACAGTTTAATGATAGACTACACTAGTCTCACCTCGCTTAAAAATGCAGTGGGAGTTCTCGTCTTCGTGAAATTACCGCTCAGAGCTGCGGGAGTAACTTTTAATGAATCTGCTATTTGACACAGAAGCAATTTCTATTTAGTGATCCATTTTACGAATCTCGATCTCTAAATCTTATTTCTCTTATCTCTAAACTGTCAAATAGATGAATTGCTAATCAGAATCGGAAAACGAATCATAATATGAATTACTTACCCATAAGTGGCCATTTTGAGATTTCCAATATGATTCATATTAGGATCATATTACGATTCAGCTAATGTGGCTGTTTTAGGTCCGCTGAATTTCGTCTCGCGCTCTACTGCGTTACCCCAAATGATTTTTAAATAAGAATGGTATATTCCTACTAAAAGTGTTATAAGATTTGTCCCTGGTACCATCTGTCACAAAACCAGTACCAAACCAGTACTTGTATGTACTGGTATGTGCTTTAAATACTAATGCAAAGTCAATTTTACAGCACCAAAACTCTTGCCGTCTCTGTTTTATTTCAAAGATGAGATAAGAATACACTAGTTTAGTGCTGTCAAGTCGCGACGCGACGCTGCATTTGGAGTTGCGCTGCGCAGCGCGGCGCATCTAGAAGCCGCGCGGTGCAGCAAAACGCGCGACGCCACCAAATTATCTCAATGCAATTTGTATCTTATTGTGTAGTAATAAAGTTCAATTGTTTATCGGGCGGTGCAGCGCGACGCTGCGCGGCGCAGTTGAAGCCGCCGAACTAACTCAATGAAATGTGTCTCTTTTTGTATAGTAAATAAAGTTCTTTTTTGTAATATTCTCTTAATAAGTGCGCGCCGCGTCGCGTCGCCGTGTGAGCCGGCCCTTACTTTAACTATAACAAACGTCAAAAATCTGTCAAAATCCATATAAAAACACCGGTTAATAGTTATAGTTACGGTTAAAGTAAGATGGTGCAACTCTATGGTGCGTTTAATGTCTAGTTACAGTTATGTATATAAGCATTTCATTTACTTGAATGGTTATATTTATTTACTAGCCGCCCGCCCCGGCTTCGCACGGGTAGAACATATATGCCTACAAAATTTGCATCAGTTTGTTGCATCGAATATAAAATATGAACATATTTAACAATCATCGTCATATTTCAACCAATTTACACAAAACCTTAACGAATTATGCACCTAAACGTTCCTCATAATCACTCTGGCTATTGGTGAAAACCGCAGGATAATCCGTTCAGTAGCTATTGAGATTATTGCGAACAGACAGACAGACGCAGTGATGGACTTTGTTTTATAATACTTACGTAGTGATATTGGACGGCCCTTTGGCGTAAAGGATAGTTACCCTGATTCTGACCCGAAGGTCGTTGGTTCTAATCCTAGCTATATATCTACAAATGAAAGTTTTATGTGCATTCATGAATCATGAGTTTTCGTACAGTGGTAGTGGGATCATTAAATCTACCAAAAAGTAACTTACCATACCACAAAGGAGAACATCTGCCGCCGTTACCTTACGGCATTCCCCGACACAAAAAGTAGGGGTAATATACTGTTACGTGCGGGGTCCCAGTAATCCAACCATTACTCTGTCCATGAGACGTTCGAACGTTGCTGGAGCATTACACAGTCCAAATGGTATGACGTTGAACTGAATGCTGTCTTCTCTTTGTCTTCTGAACTGATTTCTACCTGCCAGTAGCTACTTTTCAGTTCAACCGTTGAAAACCACTTCATTCCACTGAGCATGTCCAGTGTATCGTCTATTTGAGGCATGGGGTAGCTGTCCTTCTTTGTGACTTCATTAAGCATTCTGTAATCTACGCAGAATCTGGTGGAACCATCTTTCGTTTTCACCAGAACCACTGGCGATGACCAAGGACTTATAGATGGTTCGATGATTTTTTCTTTGGCCATGTCTCGTATCATATATATCGTATAGGTCTTGCGTCGCCAGTGTCAATTTTGTGTTTAACAAGTCCGGTACGTCCACAGTTGTTTCCAGCGGCGAAGACGTCTTTAAACCGCATCAACAGACGTTTTGCTTGTGACAGCTGAGCGAATGTTAAGTTGTCTTTGGATGATACCAGCAGCTGTGATATTTGATCTTCCGAGCTTGGTTCCGTAGAAGTAATATCCGTTCGTCGCAGGTACTTCACTTCTTGACATTTTCCAATTATGCTGTTTTTCTTCAGATGAACTTCTTCATTGCCAAGGTTAAGAATTTGCACACTGGCCGTTCTGTTTGTCATGAGCAATGTTCTTGCAGTAATCCAGGTCGGATGTGTGCCCTCATCTTCGGCAATCACACATAGTCCACTCTTGACTGAAGTTGGAAATTTCACTCGAACAATATTTTGCGATTTTGGAGCCAACACGACGTCCTTGAGACAGTAAAGCTTACACGGTGCCGTTCCTTCGAAGAACACTTCTTGCTCAGGAAACCGGAGTACACCACGGGCCACATCCAATATGCAATGCTGCTTCTCCAAAAAGTCCAATCCCAGAATGCAATCATCAGTTATGTTGGCAATCAGTACAGGATGAATGTATGAGTGCTCACCGATGATTATCTCCACGTCGGTATCGCCAAGGACAGAATCGTTGCAGGATTTCAGGCTTCACAATTGTGCGCGATGCTCCTGTGTCCACTGTGAACTTGCAGGTCTTGTTGTTCAGGGTGCCCTCGACGATTAAGCTGTTCCCGTTGCACACTTGTGTCACAGTGATGGTGGGGGCTCTCTCTTGACCAGCCAGCGCCAGCCCCGCGGCCCTGGCGACGTTTAGTTTAACGCCTCCTCATCCACTTGGGTTTCGCAATTTCTGACCCGTTTCTTCGTTTTCGGGCAATCAATCCTAATATGCCTTTTTTCTCCACACCCGTAACTTGTCGGTCCATAACGTGGCTTCCTGGTTTCAGTCACTAGCTCCCGAACTCTGTGTGGTTTGGTGTCTCGTCGCACTGCTTCCACTTCCAAGGCATGAGCGAGGGCGTTCTTGAGTGTCTGATGATGCCCCAATCGTACCGCAGCGCGTACCTCATCATCCCTGATTCCATCCACAAAGCTCTGTAGAGATGTCACTTCAATGGTTGATGGCGTCGACACGTAGGCTCGTCGGACCAACCTTTCAATTTCGTCTGCCCACTGTTGCAATGTCTCTGTGGGCTTCTGGGTGCGCTCACGTAGTTGTGCCCTGTACGCATGCTCCATGTGTTTGTCTCCATAGCGTGTTTCGAGGGCTTCCAGCAGTGTCTTCAGCGTCCTTTCCTCTTCAGGTATGCGTTCCAGGATAAGCTGAGCGTCTCCTTTCAGCGCTAATGTGAGCGCTGTATTTGCGTGCTCATCTGTCCAACCACAGCTTTTGGACAGCGTCGTAAATTTTTCCTGTTGATCCTGGCGAGCTTCTTCTTGTGCCGCCTGTACAGCCTGTAGTGCAGCCTGTTGATCCTGGCGAGCTTCTTGTTTTGCTGCCTGTACTGCCTGTAGTGCAGCCTTTTGTTCCTGGCGTGCAGCTTCTTGTCCAGCTAAGAGAGCGGCTAGCATGGCCTCCAGGCCTCCATCCGTAGTTAGACTCACCGGCGTGCTGTAGGTGGCGCTGCCATGGTGGGTGCCTTAGGTGTTGCTGCTGGCTCTTCCAATGTGGATGTTCCTGCTCCCGATGCTTCGAGCTCCTTCTGCCGGGTTGCATCCATCTCCGCCTGGCGCCTGGTGCGTGGAGTACGCGTATCTTCCCTCGGAGTGATTGGCATCCCACTTCTGACACCAATTGTTACGTGCGGGGTGGTATTAAAATGCCAATCCGATGAGATTAACGTTTATTTCCACTGAACACTAGGTTAGCACAATGTTCCACAGTAGTTGTCCAAATCGTCTTGCACAATTATCAAATGTCCGTTAACACACACTGAGGTCGTTGATAATTCACAATCACTGATTTCACTGTTCACAGTTCACAACACTAGTTCACTGATAACACTTAACGATCACTTGGTCGCTATCCGCGCTTAGATAGTTACACTGTCGCTTCCAAAGAAATACTGACTCAACGCCGCGGTGCGACGCTTTATATAGGGCACAATAATTATTCTAGAAAATCCTCCATCAATAAAGAATAAAAATAGCAGACAAACAAAGCAATAAATCAAAAACAAAAGGCGGCTTTCCTTTGAACATCTGATGTAAACAACTTTACCATACATGCTAATTTGATCTCTAATGACTTATGAATAAGGTTCAATCTTAACTACAAAACTAGGTACATTGACTAAGGTCGGAATTCCAGGAAGGTTACTTTTATGACGGTCGGTTTATGGCCGGCAATTAGTTTATTTTTTCGCTTCCCATGGATATTATTGTTTACTGCGAGAAGCGTTGCGAAACTTCTAGACCTATCGACACGATGTAACAATACGTTTAACGTGTGTATCTGTGTGTCTGTCTGTAGCATCTTAGCACCTAACCGGATGAACCAATTTTGTTTTTATTATTGATAGTTTTTTTTTGTTTGATATATGTCTTCATCGACTTTGGACGACTTTTTCTTTTTTTAGAGCTTTGATTCATGAAAATTCGTTCAATCGTTATAAAACTATAAGCTTTTTAGGGTTCTGTAGCCGAATGGCAAAAAACGGAACATTTTATTCCGAAACTGTTAGGACTACAGAATTGAAACTTGGTAGGTAGATGTATTCCACTTTCCGATTTTTATACAAAAGTAAAAAAAATAAAAGTTTATGGGTGGGCATCCCATACATGGAACTGAAACAAAACAAAAATGTTTTCTTTAAACCTATACGTGTGGGGTGTCTAAGGATGGGTCTTCAAAATTTGACATTGAGGTTCCTAAAATCATTTTTTCTCAAAGTCAATCATTTGAAAGATAGGCGCGTCTAAAGTGGTAAAATGTGTGTCCCCCCTCTAACTTTTAAAGTATGGGAGTGAAAAATTTTAAAAAAATATATTCTACAGCGTATATTTTTTTTATATATTTTTTTCTCAATAAAAACTAACAACGAAAATTGGTTTGAACGAGATACAGCCAGCAGTTTTTGAGATATGGCGACCACAAAGATAACTTTGTTTTTCATACAAACACTATGAAAAACAAAGTTGATTTTGTAGTTGCGAAAAATCATAGTTATGGAATACTTAACTGTGTTACGGAACCCTACGAGTGCGAGTCCGACTTGCACTTGGCCAGTTTATTTCTAGTTAATTGCGCTATGAAATCAACTTTCATAGGTCTGATCAATTCGAAAATCTTCTTCTTCAACGATATTGTAAGAACATGGAAGCATTGACCTGATGCTGGGACATCTCCTGGAATCTACAGAATACTTAAATCCTCACCAACTTACAGCTCAGATTTTAAATGTCGTGTTTAGAGTCATTGGAATGCTTTTAATGAAAAGATTATACATAGATCAGTCGGAGTTGTTTAAAATATTATATTATATATATATATATATATATAGATGAATATTATTTTATACAATAGATCATATTATTATACTATATTGACTTCAAATTTATTGTAATCGATGGGGATCTACAGCATAGCTCAGCTTATAATAATATTTTCGTAGTAACTATGACCTAATCTGTGGTTTCACTGCAAATATTTTATTAATTTTGCGTGAATGTGAAATTCGTGATATCTTCTAGAGTTTTCATTTGAATTATATACTGTAAAGGACAATTTTAATCTATAATATGTGGCCTAATTAACCTAATTATTTGGATTAGGATTAATACTATATACTTGAAAATAGCCTTGGAAGTTAGTAATATTTTTTAACAAAAATTTTAAGATTAAAATGGTTACTGTGAGTCAATCTTAAGAGATAGACATATGCTGTCGCGGACTTTTTTGTAGGTCTTATTAAGTTGTACTACTCTTCCATAGAAAATATTCTTCTATCTATTTTCAATTGAGCAGCGCTCGTAAGAAACGTGTTTTTTCGACCGTTTTTTTGCCGACTTAGGTTGCAAATTAGGTCTCCACGAATGTACCTTTTAGCGTATTTTCATTCCGAAAGTCCATTCTGTGTATTAGTGAAAGAATTTTTTAAATCGGTTCAGTAGTTTTTGACCCAAATCATTACAAACATACAAAAATACAAATGTTCTCTCTTTATAATATTAGTATAGATTGTGTTTTATAATTTCACAATTTTTTAAATAAAAATTGTCTGAAGTACTGAAACATGCACTGGGTTGCGGATGCACGTAATAGTACGGTTGGCAACCCTACATTAATCGGGGGAATTAAGCATTTGTTTTAAGTGTGACGTTCGATGTCTAGATGAAAACTGAATGGCACAATACCTTCGTTTTTTTTTTTGTAAATTCAAAGCAATAAGTTATTATATTTATTATTATGCACATATTTATTTTTTTTATCTTAGGTCTAGGTTTTTTTACAATATAGATATCAAAACAACAACAAAAAAATTATTATAAAATAAACAATATTATAAAAAAACCTAAACCTAGTTTGCCGCCAGCAGCGGGGCAGGGCCCAAGCTACCGGTGGTTAGGGCTGCAGAGAGAGGAACCTCCTGACGATGCGTGCCGTGTCAAGAAGTACCGCCTTCTGTATCTGGTCCTTGATCCAGCCGTCTAACGAGAGTCTCTTGAGATGTTGGTCGAGACTCTTCGCTATTAGGCCGTTTGCTGACACGACTATCGGGACAATGCTAGTCGAGTCAACATCCCACATGGCGGTAACCTCGTAAGACAAGTCAAGGTACTTGCTAAGCTTGTCCTTTTCAGCCTTCACGAGGTTCTCGTCATGCGGGATGGTGATGTCGACTAACACTGCCCGCCGCTGGGACCGGTCGACTATCACGATATCAGGCTTATTGGCGACAATAGTCCTGTCCGTGATAATAGATCGGTCCCAATAGAGCAAAGCACGACCATTTTCGAGAACTGGCGCAGGTGTGTACTTATAGTACGGTACCTCAGACTCGACAAGGCCGTATTGAAGAGCAAGTTGCTGGTGGATGATCCTGGCTACGAGGTTATGTCTGTGCAAGTACTCGCCGTTAGCAAGATGAGAACAACCGGAAATAATATGCCTGAGTGACTCTCCGGGACGGCGGCATGCCCGACAAATGTCGACCGTATTGTCCTTCATGATATATTTCCGGTAGTTGTTCGTCTTGATAACTTCGTCAGCAATTGCACAAACAAAGCCTTCGGTTTCCCCAAAGAGGTCCCCGAATCGTAGCCAGTTCACCGATGCGAGCAAATCCACATCGGGCCCTGTTAAGGTCCGATAGAACCTGCCGTGCAGCTCCTTGCTCTTCCATACGTCCTTGCGGTCTTCGGTGCTCAGCACCTGAGGTTTGCGCCAGTTCTCTTTGCCTAAGGAGAGAGGCGTTAAGGTCCTGTCAACTGCTACCACATCACGATGCATCCCACACTCGTTGTTAAAGAAATATTCCCGGAGACGGCATACTTCACGGTTATGGAGAGTCTTGGCATTCAAAAAGCCTCGACCACCCCATTTCCGTGGAATATACAGTCTCATAACAGACGAGCGTGGGTGGAGCATGCAATGTGACGTCAGTTGTTGTCGAACCTTTCTGTCCAGGGCGTCTAACTCGGTCTGAGTCCACCTTAGTATGCCAAGTATAGTAGGGGCATAACCCAGCCATTGAAGGCACGCACCTTGTTGCCTCCTGACAAAAGACTGTTAAGTACCTTTGTCAGGCGACCAAAGAAGAGCTCCTTCACCGACTGTTTTATCCCCTCACTCTCGATACCTAATGATTCTGACATACCAAGGTATTTATAGGTGTCGGCTGCGGAGAGAGATCTGAAACTCATTGTATCAGAAAGTTATAAATTCATTGAATCCACAACTTTCCCCCGCTGCACGTGCATGACCGCGCACTTATCTACACCGAACTCCATGTTGATAGCGTTGCTGAAAGTCTCAGTGACTTTCAGTAACTCCATCAAATCATGGTGCTTCGGTGCAAAAAGTTTGAGGTCATCCATGTACAGCAAGTGTGAAATGACTTCACCCTCTCTCTTAAGCCGATAGCCTAGCCCTGAATCCTCTAATAATGTGCTTAGAGGATTTAGGGCTAGACAGAACCACAACGGACTCAGACTGTCACCCTGGAAGATGCCTCGCTCAATCCTTATAAAGTCCTGCGGACCAGAGAGGCTGTCTCCATCACCCGGTTGACGAAGGACTGTGGTCCACTGCCTCATACAAGAACTTAGAAAAGATCTCAGAGTTGTATCAATTTTATACAACTCCAAGATCTTCTCCAGCCAAGTATGAGGCACTGAATCATAGGCCTTCTTGTAGTCAATCCAGGCGGTGGAGAGAGCCCCTTTGTTCCGCCGGACTTGTTGGCAAATGGCCGTGTCGATGAGGAGGAGCTCCTTAGTACCACGCGACCCAACCTTACATCCATTCTGAGAGGGGGCCAAAATATTGTGTGCAACAATGTGCAAATTAATTTTAAACCTCAGAATAGATGTAAGAAGCTTGTACAGCGTTGGTAAGCATGTAATGGGTCTATAGTTCTTCGGTTCCGTGGTACTACCGGACTTGTGGAGCAGGAAGGTGACACCGGTTGTCATGAATGTTGGCAAAGAACCAACCTCGAGGGCTTCTTGGAATTGCGCCGCTAAGCGGTCGTGTGAGCATCGAATCCACTTTATCCAATAGTTGTGTAATCCGTCCGGTCCTGGACTTTTCCAGTTCTGGGCCGTACGGATCGCACAACTAACGTCTTCGGGGCTAATACTAATAGCCCCCATGGATTCGATAGGCTCACACGCGCGCTCAACGACGCTCATCCAATCACCCTCCGTGTGTTCGACGGGCACCGACCAGATATTACGCCAGAAGTTATTCATGGTAGTAGCATCCGGACACTGCTCCTCATTCACACGTTGATTGGTTCCTTCCCAACCTCGGTATACCTTCCTTTGGTCACTTTGGAAGTGGCGATTTTGATAATAGCGATCTACACGCGCTCTATAGCGACGAATACGGTTTGCCAATGCATAAACTTTCTGCTTCAGAAAGTCAATGCGTTCCGTGACACAAGTCATGTAGTCCCGGGGTCTAATCCCGGTCCCAGCAAAGGCCTGGTTCACGAAACGCATGACTCGGGGGCGATTATTACCCCCTCTGAAGCAGATCAACTTCGCAATAAGAGTCCTAAACATATTGATGCGACACTCGATTCGTTCTTGCCACGCAGGGATAGCGGGGCGTCGCGGTATTCGATCAGTATCCGGAAACTTGACGCGAACAACGCGTCACGCCGCTATAGCCGCGCAGTAAAGAATCGAGTGTGTATCAACTAATGTTTCGCTAGTCTGCATATATGGGACTAGCAAAACGTTTAGGGCTCCCATTAACGCCAGGTTACGTTTATTCATTGGCGAACGTGGTAGTCGCGGCCTAGAATCAGGAGTAGTGCGATACTCCAAAATCGCGTCTTCCAAAGCCCTCCTCAAATGCTCATTAGTCTGGGTACTTACGTTAGTATTCGTACAATCGTCTGCGTCTAGCGCGGCATCCGCCGGGGCAGACGTCGAAGCCGAGCCTGTCGGCCCCTGCGTCGACGACACACTGGGCGGGTCCCGCGCTAAAGCAGAAGTAGTATGAATAATAGGTAACACCTCCAGACGCAGTCGATCAAGCGCTGAGTCGTTCAACAGTTTGAGCCGCTGGATGGCTCGCACCTGATCTGATAGTCGTTGTGCAGAGACCGCGACGGCTGGCTCAAGGGTCTGAAACAGAGGTAGCATCCTATCACGGTACGCGGACAGGTTAGTTCCTCCCTCTGTAGCCCCGTAGTAGGCGCGCATGCAGTTCTCATTTATAGACTGGGTCCATCGCATGCGACGCGCTACACCACCGGTAGCGAGGGCCGGGCGCGGAGCAGAATGCCCCACAGGCCCCAAGCGTGCCGGTAGCGGTGGCCGTCCTCGTCGTATGCCCGTCGTCATCACTCGACGAGCTGCCCTCCGGGGGAGTGACAAAGTCGTCCCCCGACGATGTGCTTGGAGATGACGCGACGGGCGGAGGTGGTAGGTGCGCGCTGCTTGTATCCGCTAATCGTTTCTGGGATCTTGTGATCATTTTTTATTACTTTTACAACAATTCTGTACTTGCCTTGAAGTGCCTTGTATATACTAGTTTATTGATTTTGATGACATAACTATATGTCAGATCCGGAAAATTGTATGTAGATTAAATATATATTACTCGAAGTACTTTTTTTTGATGAAATAGTATAAACACATTTATTATACTTCCTGCTTTTATTGTATGGTTGTTGTGTTATAATTATGAAAGTAAAATTGTTTATTAAAAGTAATATCAAAAGAAAATTTTCGAAAAGACGTCTTTTCTGAGCGGTGTCAAAATTTATTTATTTATTATTTTTATTATTGAATATGATCTTTTTATTGTTATTTGACGTAGGTAAGTGCAAATTTTTTATTTGCCCATATATAAGTATAATAGTATAAAAGTATAATACGAGTAAATTGATCAAAAAATTGCAATGAAATCACATCTATTGGTCTCTATACAACTCTTTACATACGCGAAATCCAATCTTAATACATAATTTTATTAAATTATATGAAAACTAGGATCGAGATTTTAATTCATTTTTGTCAATATGTGAGTGAAGTTTTTACAGTGTCATACGCTAAACTCATTGGTGTGTATTGCCGCGATCGTCAGACGTTGCCAAACCGTGCGCTCGCTGAAAAGGCGACGTTGCTAGACCGCTTACATGCGAGTCGCCGCTTTTTCAGGACTTTTTCAAGTTTTCATTAGCATTACAGTACCTATTATTATAGTTTGTGGCCTTCAAATATTTCGTCGGTTTATCGATTAGGTTAGTTATCTAACAAACTCAAATTTAGTTTTATTTTGTTTCTAACTGACTTCAAAAAAGGATGTTTCTCAATTCGACCGTATATATTTTTTTATGTTTGTTCGCGGATAGCTTCGTCGTTTCTGAACCAATTTTGATGATTCTTTTTTTGTTGGAAAGGAGACATGATGTATGTATGATAAATCTTCAGAGATATGGAGATAAGCACGTCAAACTTGGTATTAAAAATTAATAGCGTGGCATTTGAAGTCGGTTCTCTTTTTTCAAGTTTTTTTTAATCGATCTTATCGCTTAGTGTTTATTGGAAATTTTGGATCATATTGGCATTTTTTGTAATATTGAAATTGATAGGTACCCCAAGTTTTAAAATTTCGATATTTTTAACCGACTTCAAAGAAAAAGTTTCTCAATTCGACCGTATAGTATTTTTTTATGTGTGTGGATATCTTTGTCGTTAATGAACCGATTTTGATAATTATTTATTTGTTGGAAAGGAGATATCCCAAGGGTACCATTGTAATTTCGTTGAGATCTGATAAGTATCTCTAAAGATATGGAGACAAACACGACGAAACAAGAGAGTTTGTTCGGGGATAACTTCGTCATTTATGCACCGATTTTCATTATTCTTTTTTTGTTCGAAAGGAGATATCCCAAGTGTGGTACCATAGTAATTTTATCGAGGTCTGATAAGTATCTCCAGAGATATTGAGATAAACATCTCAAAATTGGTACTGAAAATGAACATTGAAGTCGGTTCTTTTTTAGTTTTTAAACGATATTATAGTTGGGACTACCTGGGAAGGGCTTTTGAAACAAAAAAGAAATAGAATTTTCCAAATCGATTTAGGTATCTTTGAGTAATCGGTGAACATCTTTGAGTATTCTGGCTGAATACTCAAAGGAAAAGGCTACCGTTTTTTACCATTCGGCTACGGAACCGTAAAAACGAGATTGATTTTATTATAACGGACAAGAAGCGTATATTTAGAGATTTCACAGTGTTCACGATCACTAGGTTCAACACCGTAGTATTCACCGACTGGTCTTTTCATCGATCTTATACGAATACGAAATAGCCTCGATACGAAAGTATTTAACGTGTGCGTCCTGCCTGTTATTACTTACGGAGCCGAGACGTGGACACTGATAGTGCGACTGGTTCACCAATTCAAAATCGCTCAGCGAGCTATAAAGAGGGCTATGCTTGGGGAGTCTGTCTGAAGAATCAAATTCGAAATGAAGTCATCCGTCAGAGAACCAAAGTTATCGACATATCTCAAGGGATTAGCTAGCTGAAGTGGAAGTAGGCTGTTCACAACTGTCGTAGAACCGATAACAGTTGAGGTATACGTGTTTTAGAGTGGAGACGACGGCTCGATAAACGCACTAAAAGTATCCTTTTCGTGATAGTGTAGGGCGCCCTCCAGCTATATGGAGCGAAGACATATGCAAGCTGGCTGGCAGTGGTTGAAAACAAAGAGCTGAAGATCGAGCTCAGTGGCGGCTGTAGGTGAGATAGGCTGATGATGGTGATTTTTTAGAGGCCAATTTAAAACCAACATCAGCCTTTCATTCATAGATAAACCGATCCGATCCTGTCAGACCATCTGTCAGATCATTCTCAAATACGTGTTTGTATACCAATAAACGGACTAACTAACGGAATAACTCTTTAACCGACTTCACAAAAAAGGAGGAGGATCTCAATTCGACGGTATTTTTTCTTCATGTTTGTTACCTCAGAACTCCGTCAAATCTTAACCGATTTCAAAATTATTTTTTGTTTGAGAGATTATGCCTCCCGTTTGGTCCCATTCATATTTTATTGAGATCTGATAATCATCACGATAATATTATAATATTACCGTGTAATCATCTCCGGAGATATGGAGATAAACAATGTAAACAAATTTGTATACCTTGATGACATGTTTATGGCAACTGGCTATTTTGACTATCGGCATTCTTCGGCATGTGAAGTCGGATTTTTAGTTTTGTACGCCTATAAATTATGTTGGCTATATTACGGAAACACACATGACATCACTATTCTCAAAATTTAACGCGACGAAGATTTTATAACAAACATGTTACCAAAATTAGTGACATTTTATAAGAAATGTGTTTTACCAGAGATTGTACTGAGGAGAGTACGAGTAATTGACTAAAATGTTTACATATTTTATTTGTGGTAGGACCAAAAAAGTAGTATCATAGTTTCCTGATGTCCGGATTAGCAAACTGAAATGGCAGTGGGCTGGTCATATCTGCCGTATAGGAGCGATAACCGTTGGGGCAGAATGATTCTAGTGTGGAGACGATATCCGCAAAGCGGTGGGCAGTGACTTAGGAAAGCCCTATGTCTACCAGTGGACTGGTACCGGCTGATTTTGATGATGATGATACCAGCGCCAGATCTCGAAAATAGTCATGCATTGCTCTATTAGGACCGCTCCATTATCATTTACGGACAGGACTATTAGCGAATAGCCTCGATCAACATCTCAATAGGCTCTCGCTAGACGTTTGGTCAAGGTTTAGACACAGCGCCTGCTGTGTTTAAACCTGGACACGGCATATATTGTCAGGCAGAACTCCTCACTCTGCAGCTCTAACTATTGGTAACTTGTTGCCTTCACCGCTGTTTAGGTTTTTAATTATATCTATTTACTAGCTGTACCCGCGACTTCGTCCGCGTGGAATAGTGTCTTTGGGTAGCATTTTTAATTATTTAGGCTAATTATTTTACAAATAAGACACATTCGTATCCTACCTACAGTTCACCGTACCACGCCGCGCTAATCCCCCCTCCCTCTCTCCCTACCCCTCTCCCCGTCCCTCCCCTCTCCCCTCCCCTCCCCCTCTCCCTTCATCATCTTTCATCATAAATAGTGTTAAGCTGCTTCTGTCTGTTCTGTCAATCTGTTTAAAATTTAAAGAATGCGTGTTTAGAAATTTATGTACTTAAGTAATCTGTGTTTATTGTTATAGGTAAGTAGGTATGATTATGTTAGTTTAGGTATAATATGTTATTGTTATTCTTTTCATTCTAATTTAATTAGGCGCACCCTGCATTAAGCTACTATTTCGATCCTATCCATACAAAGGTTTGTCTGGAAGAGATCGCTGTTAGCGATAAGACCGCCCATTGTTACACGTTAAATTTAAGCTGTAAAAGTTATATGTGTCTGTATCTTTGGTGTCGCAATAAAGAGTTCATCTATCTATCTATCTCCCCTTCCCTCCCCCTCTCCCCTTCCCTCCCCCTCTCCCCTTCCCTCCCCCTCTCCCCTTCCCTCCCCCTCTACCCTTCCCTCCCCCTCTCCCCTTCCCTCCCCCTCTCCCCTTCCCCCCTCTCCCCTTCCCTTTTCCCCCTCTTCCCCTGCCCCTCCCCCTTCCCTCCCCTCCTCCTTCCCCTCCACCCTTCCCTTCCTTTCCCCTCTTCCCCCTCCCCTCCCCATCCCCTACCCCTCCACCCTTCCCTTCCCCTCACTTCCACCTCCTTAGGATCATTTTTATATAAATATTGTAAATGAAAATAAAATATTGTCGTGTACAATATTTTTGAAATACTTATAAAAGGAAAGTATACCTAAGTAAGTAAATTAATATACCTTACATATGACTTACTGTTTTTATAATGTTTGTAATTTATAATCAGCAAATGCCTTCTACTCGCTCTCGTAGTCACATAGGCTACATTTTATCGCAAATAGCAGTTTCTATTAGATTGTGGGTAAAACCGCAAAGCACAACTAGTACGCCAAATGCTTCACTTTGGTTCCTTAGTACTCTGTGCTTTGGGATCTACAGAACAGACTCCAGCATGCAGCAACGAAATGTACGTTGAACCTCGTCGAAAAACCACCCAATAGCGTTAGTAAGAGTAGGTACTACAGTTCACATCAAAAAGTGGTACAAATCTATATGATATTTGGTATTTTGTTATTAGCGAGAGTAATGTAGACAGTAAACTAATAACAATAAATAAAAAGGTAATGTTTAGAATGGAAAACGAAAAAAGTTTGTTGGTAAGGAAGGGTTCGAACTCTGTCCCTGATGCGCTTAATCCAGTAGTTCTCACCAATCGGCTACATTACTCATTTACAAAGTGACAAAATTAGCAAATGCTTTTGTAAACGTCAAATACACTATTAAATAATCTGTGATACGAAAATACTTTCGCGTGTGTGCGTGATCAGTCCTGACGCCACGCTTGTTTACAAATAAAAGTATATAGAGAGTGTATATATACTTCAAATTTAGCTGAATAAATTAAAATTTATACGCTTTACTGGCAAAATCAATATTTTTTATTTACCAAGTACTATTTCAGTCATTAAAAAATTAAATTCATCAAATAAGAGTATCAGCGCCATCTATTGGCGCTGTTGTGGTTAGCTGACGACGAGCAACCACCTTAACGGATAAACAGCAGCTAGGCTATTCTGTCGTATATTTCGTAATACGAAATTCGAATCTCACCGCGGATTCCGCTGTCGAGATAGCTTACAGAATAGCCTAGCTGGACCGATTTCGCTGAAATTTCGCACAGAGATAGCCAGTATTTTGGATTAGGCTATAGGCACAGAATAATGAATAGTACAAGTATATAGGATACTATTTAACGCGGGCGAAGCTGCGGGCACAGTTAATCTACTAAATACGGACAACAAAGTGAAATAACTTTTGTAAACACACTTTGAAATAATAAATACCTACTATTCTGTTCTATCTTCATGTTTGATTGAGCTCGCCGCTGTTAACACGTTTCCCGACAATAAAACAAACTTGGTAAAAATGTCCCCGCGTACGAAGTGAGCTGTGAAACCCTTTTGAAGGCCCGTTCGATTTACGGCCTGTTTACGATTACATCACACCCTGTACACACCAGGTGTGCGCTTTCGTCACATTAGTTTAATCCGGGCAGTTGGGAAGCTGCATTCCTTGTCTTTTTAGCTCATGATGTTGTTATTACGCCTGCGTTTCACGGATATTTGATTATTTCACTTCTTCTATATTTTTATTTTCATACAACAATCAATGAAAATAATTGTATATTAATAAATCTCTTTTAGGTGGTGTCAAGGAGACTAAGTGCCAGTTTCACCGGTTCCTGATAATGCGTTAGATAGTTATCTGACACATGTGTCAGGTAACTATCTAACAGCTATCAGCTTTTATATGGCATCATGATGCCATATAAAAGCGGTCAAATCTGTCAGATTTCTTCATATTAGCGCTATCAGGAACCGGTGAAACTGGCCCTAAGAATAGCACTGTGCATACATATAAGTACCCATTAGTTGCCACAAGATGGCTGTAGCACTGTAGCATTCCCGAAGAGGGTGATGATGTTTGGTGCCAGCCATCTGGGATGACGGTTTGAGACAGATGCGCAATGTAGATTTTGGTACAAAAATTAGTTGGCCGGTCTAAATCTTATTGCCGTCTTTTAATTTCAGACAAGTACAATAGTCAATAGGTACTTACCATCTTAGACCGCATCGTCGCTCAACATCAAGTGAAATAGTGGCCGAGCGCTTTTCTTTTTGCTATAAAGACAAGCGGCCGATCATAAAAATTACAACATGAGAGAGTTAATGAAGATAGTTGGGATAAAGTTAAGGGGATGATAAAGTTACCATGATCATTAAAAATAATTAGTGAAGGGAATGACCTTGCGAAGTATCGATTTATCGATGTAACCGCGAACGGAAACGCTCGCGTTGCGTGCTTGGCGCGGCGAGGGGTGGGGGAGCGGGGGCGGATGCGGTCGCGCATTCGCGGAGATCGTATCGCAATGCCACCGGCGCGCTGGAACCAGTAACCACCGGGGAGAGACTCACGCGAACGCGACGAAACTGACACGTGATTAGAGTACTCGAGTGTATGTTGTCGATATCGATGATCTCTATCGATACCTATAATGAAGGTTATTAGTTCGTTTTATATTATATGAGTTACGAGTACGTTATTTTTTCTGACCGGCACCATCGGAGTTTTTGTTCTATACCCCTCGAGATCGTAATAAGAGTGATCCAGCTATACAGCCTGTATTGTTTCATGTATGTGTATCCCTCGTTCCAAGAATTCGGCAATAAGGCCGTGGCAGTGCTATACCGTGCATTTCAAATTGTCATAAACAGGCACGGTAGCTGTTACATTATGTGTACTTACGTTTGATGGAGGTAAATAAAATATGTGATTTACTCGTATTTAAGTAGTAGGTAAGCTTTGTCAATTCTAATAGCTTTCTCAGATAAGAATATAAAGCGTAATTCTTTCTGCACTCACCTAGCTTTTATATACATTTTTATTGATGAGCTATTTATAGCATATCTTCTATATAAATATTCAGCCATTGTTTTTTTTTCAAGGATACTTAAATAATAAAATGACACACCTATAAACTCATTACAATGTTGTGTCAAAATTCTAAACAACACCTGAAATGTAACATATTAATGTTTAAATAAAATTATAGTCAGCGATGTCAAGTTTTGAAAAATATTTTATCGATATCGATATAATAACCAACTAACCCCCTCTAGCGGATGTTCAGTGAAGCGTCGCGCGCGCACGCCCCGTCCCGTGGGTCGCACGGACCGCGTAGTGTCGCGGCTCGCGGCATCGCAATGAGGGCCGCGAGGGCCGTTGCAATGCACTCTCGCATTTGGTGCGCTGAGTTACGACGGAATGCTAATGTTGTGAAATAGCGCCTGTTACACTGCGTTGAAAAGGAGAAACAACTTTTATTAACCCTTTAAACCTTCGATAATTGCTAATTACGATTGATGATTAGATAAGGTAATTTTAAAGTTTATAGCGATATAACTGAGACAAAAGAAATGTTGGCAAACGCTGATCCGAATACTCACGATCATAAACTTTTATTGGATTTTTTATATAGATATATAAAGTGTATAATAGTGGCTATACGCTAGCCTATTAGATTATAGGCTAGCATTTGACCACTATCTCATCTGGTGGTAAGCGATAATGTTGTCAAAGATAGATGACACGCTAGGCCTATAATACCTACTCTCTTTCTAGGGCTGTGCTGTGTGCTACCAAAACACCTGTTTCACAATCTTACACCGTAAGATTAAGGCGGCAGATTTTCTTACGGCTGATTTAAAAAAACAATACTTAAAGATCATTTAAATCATTATTAAAAGTCCCTAATATTTTGTAGATGTTTACCGTGCAAAAACTCGCTACGACCAGCATTTGAATTAGATTCAAGGAGGCTAACGGCAGACTAATTAGTCTGCCTCTTCTTTAATGTCTTTTGCATTATTTAAAAAAAAACATAGATTTCTTGTTTTTAAATAATGCGATTGACATTTCATCAATAAACAAAGTATCAACAACGAATGACAAGACACTATACTATACGAGCACAAAGTCACATAAAGGGCTAAATGAGATCGGACACACGACTAAACTAGAAGTGCTCAAAGTCCACTTTAAATGCTTCCGTAGCTTTTATTGTCTAACTGTGGGACAATACATTTGAAAGCAGACATTCAGTCCCTGACGTTGCGCTATAAAATAACTGTAAATGTGGCCACCTGTTGCCGGCACTCTTCGCCAGAGGGCGGTTTGTTATGTAACAAAACATTCGGCTTGATCCGTTTACAGCTGGCTAGTGGATTTACACTCGTTTTACTAATGCCAACAGGCTGACAGACGCACTTGTTATTTGAATTTTCTTTAAGATTAGGTACTCATAGAAGCAGGCCGCACATAATTGGGTTTGAGAGATGAATCTCTAACTCTTACAATCTAGTGAGTGGTATCTTTTCTATTACAAACTTTAACTGGGGTAAAAGTTCAAGAATTACAATATGGTATTCAATATCTACTATCAACAAGTTTACATAAAAAACTAAATATAGGTACTCACTTAGGTCATTAAACAAACATCGCAACGAAAAGCGAAAATATCCGAATTGCGGCAAATTAGGAACGACTCCATTCACAATAACATTCTACTCCGATCCAACCTAGAGCAAAAACACCGAGAGCGAGGCATTTGTCCAAATTCGCTCATTAAAATTCGGACGTAGCACGCGACCCCGCGAGGCAAAAGCACTTTCACACCGCGTCGCATCGCTAGGGTCGTGCCAATCGTGCTAGGGTCCAAGCTTCCATAGGTACTACAATAATCCCCGTAATTCCCGCGCATTAGGGCGGTGGTTCGACACGCACGTATGCTCGACATTCAGAATCGATATCTCTTACGCTTATCAATACTTAAATTGTAACCATAGTTTTTTATTGCCTACACAAAGGCTACATATTTTTGTCATAACTTAGTTACTATAATTTCTTTAAAAACTACCCGTGTCATTTCTTAATTTATGTAATTTAATATTTATGTGCAATTATTTACAATTCGTCATAGACTGCCTAACGAATTAGAAGTGAATACACACAAAACCGACTCTTAAAAATGTAGAATCTAAGGATCTCCAAGATTATGGTCGTGTGGTAACATTATCGATATCGCATGTTACTGATATCGTGTGATTATCGATGATAATGGTCGAGAGGGCGACCGTCTCCCACGCCCGTGCGCCTCGGATCCGATGCTCGGATAATTTCCACATTATGAATTAAGGGAGGGTGAATTATTTTGTGCGTCCATAATTAACGTGGGCTTTTACAAAGAAAGATTTATAATATTTCGGGTCTATAAGTATATTATATGTGAAATGGAATTATTTTTAAAATCCACGAAAATATCACTTATGTTGATACTTATAAAATTATTATCTATCAGTGAGAGTAGTCTTCGATTCGTCAACTTATCAAATTAAGCAAATTCAAAAGTTAGCTGATAGCTAGAAGCTAGTTTCTCAAAATTGACTGTTTGCAAATGTTATCGATATCACAGAACCGGGCCCCGAGCCAGATCGAACCTCCTGAATAATTTACTGCGTTTTGATTGGTCATCACGAGCCCGCTATTTGCATAATTGCCCATTAGCAAGTTTTTGTTTACAGTCGACTTCGATTCGAACAAAAGCAGTCGTGTGATGCTCGAGGCATCTCCACAGTTTAGGGGCAACTCATTTGCATTTATTTTATGCAAAACCCTTCGCCTCGATTAACCTTTAGCGAAATGCCCATTCCGCTCGGATGTTCCTCGCGAATGCCGAGATAATGATGAAGATATTTCGTATGTGCTCATATTTGCGATAGGATTAGCGGGCTTGGAGCACGGCTTATCAATAAGGGTCCGAGGAATTCCGTCTCAAATATCTTTGGTGGCCGTTTGTACGTAAACACGCAAAATCCCTCTGAAGGTACGCCGTCGCGGTCTCTAGACATGTGCGGGACATAAATTTGGCGAGCGTTACGTAGGTACAGGCCGGTGGCTATGTGCCGCAGTACATAAGGCGAGCTATGTGGCAAGCAACACGGGCGTCACTTATCCGCGCGGAGGATGCGGTGGTCGTCCGATCGCCCCCAGGCCCCCCAGTGGGGTAGCGCCCCCTCGCGATTCATTAAGTCGGGCGCGGCCGACGCGGCGGACGCGTCGCGGAGTCTCCGTGAATTCAAATTAGAGGCGGCTCGGACGTCGTGCGCTAGGCATGGGATAATGTTTGTTTTACCGATATTATTAATATTTTATCTTTTATATGCAAAGGAAGGCAAATACGTATGCCTGAATTATATTGAGGCAAAATAATCATAATTATTAATTTTTTACTAATTATGATTTTTACTTTAGGTTGATTGATGATATTATTTAAAATATTGAGGTCAATGGTTCGTAAATTAATGATGTGGTTGGTGCTAAATGAGTGACCTCAGATGACTTCGAATGTAGTATACCAATTCTCTTATCGATATAAAATTATCTTGGCGATTATGTTGATAATTTATATCTTAGAAGATATAAATATAAATAATTTTAAGAGAATTACTGAATAGGTAGTAAAAAGAGTTGTAAGTAATCAGATACTGTAACAAGAAAAAACTTTTTTATTATGCATATAACCCATTTGCTTTGTAAGCTGGCGCCCAACGTGGGCTTCTATCAGTGGCTAGTTTATCAAACTACTTGCGTAATAAAAAAGTTGTAAGAAGCCATTATAATAGATGTGGACATTCTCAAATACTCAAATACTCATTTATTGATAAAACTCATTTTCACGTCATTTATTTGTAGTTTTGTTACGTAAGTAACTTAGTTATATATAAATAATATGCAACTTATGTACATAAGTATACATTCAATTATAATACATATACATTCCAAAATACCTACGTGAAGTACAACGAACTTACCCAAACCATTTCAATTCAGCAAAAACGAATTGTACGCTCATCGATACCTACGAACACATATCGAATGTACCCCATCACTACCGCCCCTTTGTCTCGACAAGACAGACGCGAGCGAGCGCGCGGGTGCGGGTGGCACGCGGAGGGGTTCGCGGGGAGTGGGACGGGCGGCACGTGCCGGACGGAAGTCGCGCGGTGCGGCGTGGCCGCGCTAAATGATTCAAAATTCGAACACCGAAGTACCTACAATACCCGTACACCCGCTGCCCCTGGACTTGAAAGATTTATGCCCCTACCCGATCCCTAGATTAAAGATGTCGCGTCTTTATTGAAATACGCTCAAATATTCTTCTCTCATTCACATTCAGTCGGCGTACTCATTTCATTCACTTCTTTATTGTTTATTTTTCGATCTGTTTATTATGGCCGGGTGGCTTCCTCGTTAATTCTCGACTCGATCCCAATTTATGTTTGTAATGGTGTAGCGTTTGTGTTTAATTGTGCTGAGTCGATACCTTGTTAGAAAAAGTACCGAAAATGAGGGTAAATATTGAGTTACCGTGAGATTTAATATTTTGCGTGCCATGTTTTTTGAGGTCAATATGATTTTGTATGTAGGTACCTATATAAAAAATATTTGGAGTTAAAATATGTCAGATTTCAACGTTCTTTTGTCTTATAGATAACATCACAAAACGAATAAATAAATACTTACTTAGTAATTTTTGATGCAATTAAATGTTTTCAACTAATATTAAGCCATATTAAGTTATATTATGTGAACTATGTTCTTAGATAAATAAAGAATCTTTAACCGAATATTACAAATTAGTCTTTATATTATTTTATACATAGTACTAGTGAATAAAGTTGTATAGTTACATTATTTATGAAAAAAAAACGTTTATAGGTCATATGCCCATCACCCATATGCCAGAAATTAGATTTTCTGAATTAAAATATCGAACAAAATAAAAAACATTCGAATTTTTTATGCATGTCACTCGTGTTGTAAAGTGAGAAAGACTACCTACCTAGTTTTGAGGGTACTTTTGTATTCATGTGGCTCGGCCGCTACAGCTGTGACCCTAAGTTTTAAAATCTTTCTAACTTAACTCGCCGAACCAGCATAACTTGACCTCATCACAACTTACTTTTTAAAGTTGTTCTGCAAATCGATAAATTAATGAGCGTCATTTTTACATTGAATTTCAATAAATTATATTCAATTATTATATAGCTATTTTATTATATAGCTATTAATTCAATAATTATATAGCTATTTTAACGTGATACTGTAGAAAATACCACTTTTGAATATTCTGTACAATTTGTACATATTACTTACTTTTCTGTATTACTCGTAACTTGGTAAGTAACAGGCCAATCATTATTTTCCTTACCTATTATTATTTACCAAACCAACTCCTATATTTGATTACAAAATTTTGAATGTGTAGTTAAATTCAGAGGGTGTGGGGAATTTCATGAGTGGTTTTATCCCGTTGCATACAAATCGTATTCGTCATAAAAAAATATATCATTAAAAAAATATATATTTTTCGTATAGTGAAACCGTAGAATGATATAAGTACCTAGTAATCACTTGTCTACTTACAAGACATCCCAATACGTGTCAATAACTTCTATAAAATTCACCTTAACAATTATAATAAAATTTAAAACAAACTAAAAGTCTGACGAAAGTTCTGTGTCGCATCAAACATGCGGCCAAGTTAGAATCGAAACCGAGTGAGCCTCGTAAATCGGCCAAGTGCATGGATTAGGGTTGTCAACTGGGTCATACCCACTAGTTCAACCAGACAGTTCAACCGGTTGAACTAGTGGGAATATTTTTCCCAAAATTATAAATATATTATATATTATATATTAAATATTCCCACTAGTTCAACTGCGGATAATTTTCTTTCACAGTTGAACTACTGGTAATAACTTTTCAAATCAGTTGAACCGGTTGAACTGTCTGGTTGAACTAGTGGAAATGACCCAGTCAACTTGTCATATTACTTTGGCTAGCGCTTAAAAGATGATCTACGTAAATTTGGACGTAGGAACCAATTGATATTCAATAGAAAATAACGAGATATATAAAATAGATATTTTCTAAAAAAAACGATCATTATTATGAATCACAACCAATATTATAAATGCGAAATTGAGTTATTTATTTGTGAGCTCTTCACGGCTAAACAGCTCAATTGATTTGGCTGTAAATTTGAACAGGAATATGGTAAAATAGTGGACACATATCTTTTTTATAACACAGGCGAAATTACGGGGTTCAACTAGTTCTATATGTAATAGATTTTAGGTAACTCAACACTATACGCGTTCTATACGATGATGTAACGACGATCATCCTATAATACGCGAAAATGATCTTGGACATTTTAATTAACATATTTTTAACCGACTTAAAAAAAGGGAGGAGGTTATATCAATTCGACCGTATATGTGTTTTTTTATGTTTGTTCGCGGATAACTTCGTCGTTTATGAACGATTTTGAGTATTCTTTTTTTGTTGGAAAGGAGATATTTCAAGTGTGGTACCATGGTAATTTCATCGAGGTTTAATAAGTATCTCCAGAGATATGGAGATAAACACTTCAAAATTGGTACTGAAAATTAAAAGCGTGGCATTGAAGTCGGTTCTTTTTAGTTTTTTAAACGATCTTATTAATATTAACTTCTTCTCTCTGTCTTATTTTGGTGACACTAAAATTATTTATGCTTTATTTTACAATAATTTAAATTAGTTGCATATTATAATCTAACTTGTAACTTGGTAAGATAGAAACAATACAGACTATAAAGTCCCACTTCTTAAAAATATCAAAAGTACACATCCATGTTATTGCTAACCCTGGTACTAAAACTCGCGTCGCGCCCTCTACACGGGCGGAAAGAGGGAAAGTCCACATTTACATACCGCTGAACTTTGCACAACTCTACTGCAGGAATACTAACTTTTTCCAACTTTTGATGCGGAATGTTTACTTCTTTTATTGATGTTCGTAAATTTCGTAATTAGGGAATGTACGAAAGTTTGACTATTATTTAGTAGATTTTATTATGCGTATTGTTTTTTTTTGTGAATATTAGTTAATGATACAATACAATAACTCTTTAATAATTACCAACAAAACTTAGTTTTACAGATATATTCAAATAATACAGTTTACGGTGTTATCTTATCGCTAAAAGCAATCTTCTCAAGACGGTTGTCTTGATCTAAGGATGAAGGTGGTGCTCAATAAAATTATCAGTGCATGCACCAAATATAATTTTATTACTTCCTTAAAACATACCAATTTCTAATACAATTTGAGTCGATTACCTTTTTGTTTATTGATACTAAGAACTAAGTAGTACCTTTAATTTAAGGAACAAATGGTCTGTTTAACGAGACATAAGATCAGCGTCGGTCATGATAGTTCTTATCCTTTGTCTACGATGAAGTTTATTCCAAAAGCGAACATTGAACGCTCTGCAAGCCCGATACGTACCTACTCAATGGCAGCACTCAGGTTATTATCGAGATTGGAGCAGGCATTCGACGCTACAACGGCGTTTGAAACAGAGACACCTCTCTGGTCAAGATAGAAGATGCAATGGCCTATATTCCAGCTTGGATATCAAAGCAATCTGGCTGGGGAGGCCGAGGCGCAATTCGGCCTCCTTGCGCATATTGCATGCACGTACCAATGAAGTTTGCTTTGTAGGCGGTAATCTGCGGGGGTGTATCGGCAGGGTGGTGGGTGGCGGGTTATGTACACACGAGCCCGAGGCGTCGAGGTAGGCAAATGGCCGAGGCGGGCGCGTAGGCCGAGAGATCTCGAGCGATATCGATCCGCGGCCGGCCCCTGGCCCGCGGCCGGCCGTCGCCACGGACACGCGCCGGGAGGGCGACGTCTCGCTGCCTCACAATAAGACTCCTTTGTTTGCAGCGTCCGAGTGCTTCGCGATCCCGAGAAAGGAGCTGTTGACACTAGGCAGTGACAATGTTGACATGTGCAAACAATCGCTACCGCCACGCGCACCGCTGCCTGTCAATTTGAATACGGTCGTACGATGTGCTCAAACATGTTACCGGAATATGCTTGTATAAAGTTACCAATACATAAAGTTGAATTTTCTTAGCGGCAATTGAAAAAAAAATCGATATCGATGAAAAAAATTAGTAAAAATATACCCCCACACTAGTGTACGTCGCGACCACGCGGCGGCAGCGACGGCGGGTGGCGCAAATCACTCGCGCGGCCTGCCGTTCTTCGAGAGCGCTCCCATTTGCGCTGCGGTCGTTTGCCGTATATTTATTTTTATTTGTCGATAAAAAATTCACGAGTCCACCTAGTCACAAAGACTACCTAATGTGCGCTCTAGCATTCTCGGTGCGGGTTTTGTAAGCTAGCTCTGTTTTGTTTGTTTGAATTTGTTCACAACTAGAAAGTAAATATGGAGCAATTTGTACCGGCATTAAAAGTCTTTTTGTTTCTGTATTGCAGTAGTAAATATAATTCCTGGAATCATTTGCAGAAATGACGTTAAAAAATGTTTAATTTTTACTCGTACCTTTACGATTAGCGAGAAACCTCGGCAAGAGGGCGAAAAACATTATGTTCATGGATGATTGTCACACGGTAGAATATTTCATTTATTTGAAAGGTAGTTTAATGCCACAAAACTTGGTAGAGACAGCATTAATATAATGTTTGTGTACCATTTAAAATTCACAATTTATATCACTTTTTTTAGTAAACTTAATTATTTTAATATTATTTGTTTTAATAATATACGATTGTTTTCAAGTCACTAGTGAACAGAAAGCTTAGCAAAAGTTCTAAAATATTTTAACTTGCTGTTCGTTAGTTTCGCTAAAACTCGAGAACGGCTGGGCCGATTTATCTGATTTTAGTTTTGAAATGTTTGTCGTAGTCCAGGGAAGGTTTAAACGGTGGAAAATATGGAAATATTCCTAGAAAGATAGTATAAGCAACAATTTTATTTTCCCATATAAACTGTTCTACCTACTTTCCTGTGAAACATTTGACGTTCGTCCCTTTGGTACGGTAGGGTAGACTCTGTTCCACTCTCGAATTGAAATTTGAAGCGCGTATTAAATTAAGGATTTTGAATCAGCAACATAATATATCCACATTACTCGGATTATTGCGTAGGTATTTAAATTTTAATATTTTGAATTTTGATGGTTGTCCCAGGTTGTTATTGTTGGTTCGTTTAGACATTTTTGTCATTGTATTGACATATTTTGATAGTTGTCATTATATCGCTTCCATACATGGGAATTCGCTATTTGTGTATGAAAACCGATAATAACAAAATTACATCAAACAATAAAGGGGGTCTCCATACAAGAAACGTGTTTTTGAGGCTTTTTGCTCGAACTTACAAACCTTAATAGATAAAGACTTGAAATTTACTCATGGTGTGTATTGTATTTACAATGGCTGCTATAAGATCAAATAATAAAAACTAAATTAAATTAAACATTAAAGGAGGTCCCCATACAAGAAACGGATTTTTCCGGCAATTATTATTTATTGGATTATGGATTGATAGTTTATTTATATTCGCGGTACGAAGTTCGCCGGGTCAGCTAGTCTTCTTATATATAAAAATCAATTGCTGATCGTTAGTCTCACTAAAACTCGAGAACGGCTGAGCCGATTTAGCTGATTTTAGTTTTGAAATGTTTTTCGTAGTCCAGGGAAGGTTTAAACGGTAAGAAAATATGGAAAAATTGCGGGGACGATAGTAAAAAAAAATAATTTATTTTCACATATAAACTGTTCTACTACTTTCCTTCCTGTCAAACATTTGACGTTCGTCCCTTCGGTACGGCAGGATAGACTCTGTTCCACTCTCGAATTTAAATTTGAAGCACGTATTAAATTAAGGGGTTTGAATCGACAACATAATATATCCACATTACTCGGATTATCGTGTAGGTATTAAAATTTTAATATTTTAAATTTTGATTGTTGTCCAATTTTGTCATTGTTTGCTCGTTCGTAAATTTTTGTAAAATTGTATGGACATATGGTTGTAATTATGGCGCTTCCATACATGGTTATTCGCTATTTGTTTATAAAACCGATAAAAACAACATAAAATAAATGTATTGCTTTTTATGCTCGATCTTACAAACCTTAATAGATAGAGATTTTAAATTTACTCATGGTTTGTATTACAATGACTGCTACTAACTACTAAATTAAATTAAAAACAAAAGGGGGTCCCCATACAAAAAACGTATGTTTCCAGAAAATATTGTTCAATCGGAACCTACCTACGTGTGCGGGTCTGGCTTGCACGCGGACAGTTTATTTATATTCGCGGTACGAAGTTCGCCGGGTCAGGTACTAGTAAATAATTTAGCATAGCGCATGATTACTTTTCCTTTTTAGGGTTCAATCAATTTATGTGTCACCGGAAGTTCAATATAAAATCATCAAGATTCGCGTGGGAGAAGAAATTTAAAACATTGAAATATTCTATTTCAATTTATTTTCCTTTACCATAACCACAGAATAATGAATAGTACAAGTCATAACATATTATGTTCTTAAGTACATATTAAGTACTACATAGATACTCGTATTTGTTTGGTAGGTTTGCTAGACTACATTCACTTTTCTATTGTTTTGTGTTGCGAATGCGATTCACTGATAACGCGCTTGTGCCTACCTGTGCCCTAGCCTACCGTTTACTTTGTTCAGGGTAAATAAAAATGCGATTTTAGGGAAAAAAGAATCAGAGGAGCGGTGGACGAACCTATAAGAAAAGTCGCGTGCGTTCAGCAGGGCGGCCGGCGAAGCAAGAGAGCGATGCATTACTTTCGTCCATCGCTATTTACATATCTGTTTATTGTTTAATTAAGTACAGTTTCAATTACAGTTTTAAGTATATAGATTTAGATAGGTCCTTCACATGTTCTATTAAAATTAGATAAATGTATATTATTTATAATGTACTTTTTGGTGTTTTTAGGTTAGTTAATATATGTAAGTTGTATATTTACAAAATCAGAAATAAACTTTAGACACCTAATACCTACCATCCTTACAATTTTGTATAGCATTAAATATATAATGGACATAGGAGAGACCTATGTCCAGCAGTGGACGGAAATTGGCTGATAACGATGATGACGATTAAATTTATTACCTTCAAATTTTATCGATATCGATAGAATATGTCCCCGCTCGTTCAATTAGAAGCACAGCACGGTCTCGCATGAGTGGCGTCCGTAGTCCGTACGCGGCGTCGTTGCTTGCCACCCTACCCCCCTAACACCGGACCCGCCTCTCGAATCGATACTCGCGAGTCTTGTATCGATAACGACATGCAAGCCGACCAAGGCACGTCTCTAGTGCGGCCGTCTTGTTCGAAATCCGAATACGCTTGGTCAAGCGCAACTCAAAGCTAGGAACGTGGCACGCTCTAATTTACGCTAGGTCTGCGGTGTTCTCAGAAACTCGCTCGCTTTTGCACTGAATATTATAATACAGAGCTTAGATACAGCTGTAAAGTGTATAAGTATATATATGGTGTGCACTTGCATGTAGGTACTTATGTGTATGTTGTATTATAGGTTACCTATCTCTAGAAATGGTTGTAGGTACTTATATTAAGAAGATGCTGCAGTTTATGTCAGAAACTTTAGGATCTTTTTATATGCATTGTACGATTGGAAAAAAACTATATGTTAGCTCAAAAGGGATTATTAAAGAATGATGAGCATAGCTACAAACATATATTTTATAATTATTTAAAGCACATTTTTCTCTCTTGGCATGCTCTAAACTCGCTTAGGCGAATTAATTTGCCGCTTCGTGAGTTTCAGGTCATCTTCAAACTCTTTCCGTGAAGCTTTAAACTTTAACTGATTGTGAAAGAATTCCACTGTCCTACAATTTGCCTTTACGGAGTTCCAGTTTCCTACAGCCCGGCTCCATCATCAGATCAGCTCGATGGTACCATATTATTACATTTTCACCGAATATACGCAAGTACCTATACAGAGAGGTACCTATACCTATACGAGTCCAATCAAAATTCTGAAAGTAGTTCTAATTAAGCTTCCAAGATTCTACCCACACATATACATACATACATACTCGTACATAGACACATACATACATACTCGTACATAGACACATACATGCATACATACTCGTACATACACACATACATACATACTCGTACATACACACATACATACGTACATATTAGCATGGAAGTTAAATAAAAGCTTGGTAAAAAGATGGTGCATTTGAGTGATCAGAGTTAAGCCGGCTTTTCACTATGGGATATAATGTAAATTACATCTTGAGCTATATGTACATCCCGCGATTGCTGTTTACACTGTAAGATATATAGTTCAGCTTTGGTTGTCTATGGTTTCATTCGAACACTGGCGAAATACACTATTTGTGTGGAGCCACAATAAAAAAATAAAATAAAAAAAAAACTGGGGGCGAGGTAGGGAGGAGGCGCGGTGTCCGGGGACGTGAGGTAAAATATAAACCTTCAAATATCGCTCAGTCGGTCGAAAAAATATTTATAGCTTGGGATGTAATATATATTATAGCATAGTGTAAACCGTCTCATACAAAATATTAAGGTACAGTGCCACAAGTATAACTTGGCGGTGGTGGTTTTTGGAACTAATTCTTTTAATTGAAACTGTGAGTTTGACGTTTGAGAGATTACCGCGACATTATTGTTGATAAATCTGCTACATTAAAATAGTTCAATAATGCCAAAAGTAATTAAAAGTGGTTTAAGAGAAACTGTTATCAAAGTACAAAGTAAAAGCACAGTGGCGCACAGGCACGCCAAGTTATACTTGCCGGACTGTATACGAAGATCTGTGAGCAATGTGTCTTATAGGTGGTCTTATAGGTAACGATATATGTATGATGGGCTGATATATTGTTATGTGGTTTTTGCCGCGTCTTGTGTACAATTAGCAAATAAACTAAAGTAAAAATGATCAGAACTGGCGTATTTATTCATGCCCTAACAGGTTATGGGAGTGGACTGTGTTATGGGAGTGGACAGTGGACTGGATACAATTGATTTTGTGAGTTTTGGCCAGAAAATAAACTAAAAAGTGCAGTGAACTGATATTGCAAAATAGTGGACTCGCCCATTGCATGCGGTGTGTGTGCAGCGTGCTGGTTAAAGTGGACTCGTCCAAGTTGTTTACAAGAAATACTTTTTCGTTCGCATTTTGTGATAAAATTAGAACTTTATCATGGCTGCTACTATTAAAATTGAACCTCCTAAGTGCGAATAACTATGATACGTGGAAAATTCACATGAGAGCTATTTTGAAAAAAAATGATTTGTGGGAATTCGTATCGGGTACTGTGCCACGACCGGCGCGTACCGACCCTAAGTATTCAGAATGGGTGAAAATGGATGGCAAGGCGGAATCAGATATACTGTTGGCCGTCAGTCCTAGTGAGCTCGCAGCATTAGATGGTTTGGATACCTCACAACAGATATGGGATAAATTGAAATCAATGTATGAATCAAGCGGACCAGCGCGTAAAGCATCATTGTTGAAGAGACTTGTACTGACGCGCATGAGTGAAGAAGACGATCTCCGAAAGCATATTGCAGATTTCTTTGATGCAGTGATGAAACTGAAAGAAATCGGTTTAGTGGTGATTGACGAACTATTAGCAATTTTATTGCTGTATAGCTTTCCAGATTCTTTTACAATGTTCCGTACTGCAATGGAATCACGGGATGATTTACCTTCGACAGACATACTCAAGGTAAAGATCCTCGAAGACTATGAAGGCAGAAAGGTCACAGTTCATGACCAAGGAGCAATGTTTGTCAAACGGACTAATAAAGCGCACCAGAAGAACAATCACACGTTACACAGCAATAAAGTACAAGTAGAATGTTATCGTTGTGGTCGCCGGGGACATTTTGCAAGAGAATGCAAGACTAAAGTTGTACACAAAGCTAAGCATAGCGCGAAACAAGCAGAACGTAGTAGTTCTGAGCGGCAGGAAAACACAACAATGTTCAGCACGACCGAAGAGGCTCGTACAAGTGAACAGACCAGCCCTGTGTGGTGTATTGATAGTGGATGCACAGGACATATGTTCAATGATAAGCACATGATCAAAGGATTTATACGGCTAGACAATGAACTTCATTTGGCAAACCAAGACAGTAAACAGTTAACCGGGATAGGTCAATTTAGTATCTCGGTTGATACAGGTTGTAAAAAACGCCTGGTAGACATTCAGAAAGTGTTCTACGTGCCAGACTTGCGTACAAGTCTTTTATCAGTGTCGAAAATGACTGATTATGGATATGAAGTTCATTTTACTAAGCAAGATGCCGTTGTTATTGATAAGAACAAGAAGGTTCATATGAGGGCTGACCGTGTGGGTAACTTATACCATGTAAGATTGAATCAGCAGTATTCCAATAATGTACAAATGGTGAAAAAGCATATTGACATGTAGCATGAACGCTTGGGCCACATCAATGAGCGTGATCTCAAAGCCATGGTCAAGAAAAACTTAGTACATGGTCTAAAGTTTGAAGATAGTGAAAAACTGTCAGATTGTGAAACTTGTATAAGTCAAAAACTGACTTGTAAACCATTCCCTAAGAGTAATGAAGAACGCACAGACTCATTGTTAGAGATAGTACACACAGACGTGTGTGGCCCGATGAGACATGAGTCATATGGTAAGAAGAAGTATTTTGTCACATTTATTGATGACAAATCTCGCTGGTGTGAAGTTTATTTCATAGCTAACAAAAGTGATGTCTTGAAAGTTTTCAAGGAGTACAAAGCATATACGGAGAAGTTAACCGGTATGAAAATAAAGAATTTACAGTCAGATAATGGAAGAGAATACATAAATAAAGAGTTTGATGATTTCTTGAAGAAAAAAGGAATCAAAAGAAGATTAACTGTACCATATACATCTCAACAAAATGGTATAGCTGAGAGAAAGAATAGGACATTGATTGAGATGGCTCGATGCATGATGTACCAAGCCGGAAGCCCTCCAGGTTTTTGGGCTGAAGCTATAAATACAGCTAACTTTATAAGAAACAGATGTCCTACTATTGCTTTGAAAGGTGAAATACCTTACACTGTATGGAAAGGGAAAAAGCCTACAGTGACCTACATGAACACATTTGGAGCGAAGCTATACTACAAAGAAAAGGGAACAAAGAAAGGAAAGTTTGAAGCTAATTCAGAAGTTGGAATCTTTATGGGATATGACAATCAATCTAAAGCTTATAGAATTCATGACCCTAAAACTAAGAGAATAGTTATAGCAAGAGATGTAAGTTTTATGAAAGAAAGCGCATTTGATAATGAATATGTAGAAATACATGAGAGTGAAAATGAAGAAGATGAAAAGATAAATATAGATCTGAATAAACAAACTCAAAGTGAAGAGGAAGTAAACAGAGACAGACGTTACATAAATAGACGTTACATAAATAGGCTATAAGAGGTGCTTGCACCTCTTATAGCCTTTATTCTAACACATAACATATTCTAACACTAACACATAACATTAGTAACAAATAAAATAACGCAATTTTCATATGCATTATATAAACTGAAAAAAATTTCAAATCTGTCTACTTTACTCACAGCATATCATGGCTTTGTAGCATCGACCCTAAGGTATGGTGTTATATTTTGGGGCTATTCTAGTGATAAATTAAAAATTTTCAGAGCGCAGAAAAGATGCATTAGATCTATGTGTAATCTTAAACAAACAGACTCCTGTAAAGATTATTTTATTAGGTTAAAAATATTAACTTTCCCATGTGTGTACATAAGCGAAGTAGCACTTTTTGTCAAAAAAAATCCTGAACGTTTCATAAAATTTGATGCTGGTAGTAGACGAGAAAATAAAATTAGAAATCATGCCTATAAAACCCAACTATTGAAAAAAAGTGTATTCTGTATGGCACCATTAATCTATAACGCTATTCCTCACTCAATTCGAGACATCATTAATGTTCATATCTTTAAAATAAAGCTAAATGAATTTCTTATCATCAAGGCGTACTATTCTGTTGACGACTTTTTTAAAGATAACAATGTGATTCTAAATTTTTAATTTTTGACATATCGATGTTATTATTATTATTTTTTATTTTTTTTTTTAGCTGAAGTTGCAATTAATATCTATGATTTTGTAAAAAGGATTTATATTATTATAGTACTTAACACTTTAATGCTTGTATACTGATAAAGTAGGACCTAGTGACACTAAATTTGTAATTTTAACTCTAACAACTCTGTAACCTAGGGACACAAGCTGAATAAATTCATTCATTCATTCATTCATTCATTCATTCATTCATTCATTCATTCTTGAATGAGAAAATCATTAGAAAATATAAACGATAATTTGAAGATTAATACACCGGAAAGATTACTAAGAAAAAGAAATTCAACTGTTCTTTGGGAGGAGTTAATAGTACCTAAAAGAGGAAGAGGTAGACCGAGACTGGTACGTACAGGCCTGGCAGGAAGACCCAGAAAGGAATACCATTACGAACAGAATGATGAGAACGTGACAGAAGGTGCTACAGACGATGAAGAATCGGATGAGTTGTCAACAAGTATGGTAACGGTTGATCTAATGACATGGCAAGAAGCCGAAAGAACTAGTGATTCTACAGATTGGGAGGAGGCATTAGAAGATGAATATCTAGCCCAGATAAAGAACGAAACGTGGAATATACTGCCACGACCACATGATCGAAAAGTGATTGGCAATAGATTGGTATTTACAAGTAAAGTAACAGGAAAGAAAATCCGTGTAGTTGCTAAAGGTTGTTCTCAACGGCCAGGGGAGGATTTCTACGAGATATCATCTCCGGTAGTTCGATCATCTTCAATAAGGATGATAGCAGCACTATCATCAGAGTTGGGCTTAGAGATCCATCAAATGGACGTGGTCACAGCCTATTTGAATGGTACATTAGATGAAAAAGTATATATGGAGATACCTGATAAGATAGATGATGTACTAGATAAGATAATCAATAAGAAACAGATGGGCTCACGTCGCCAAGTAGTTGAAGATGAGAAAATTATCAAAACTGCTAAATTATGGATGAAAAAGATGAATGATTGTGATGATGCAGTATGTTTGTTAAAGAAATCACTATACGGTTTACGTCAGTCAGGTTTACAGTGGCATAAAAAGTTAGTTAGTAGATTAGAGTTGATTGGTTTTGTACCTATGCCACAAGATCCTTGTTTATTTATATCACAAAACAAACATAAAATAATTTTAATTGCTGTATATGTAGATGATTTAATATTAGCTACAAATGATCATATATGGCTGAAAGATGTGAAGAGAGAATTGATGAATGAATTTGATATGAAAGATTTAGGCAAAATTAGTACTTGTTTAGGTATTGAATTTGAAAAAGATGAAGAGAATAGAGTGTATATGAATCAAACTATGTATGATGAAAGACTTTTAGAGCTATATGGTATGTGTGAGTGTAAGCCTGCGAAAACTCCTATTGATTGTATGGTAAAATTAGAAAAACCTAAACGAATAAAAATAGATGTTATGAGGAAGCTACCATATCAGAATTTAATTGGTGCATTAATGTATTTATCAGTGTCTACAAGGCCTGATATTACTTACGCTGTAAATTATCTTAGTCAATTCAATACAAATGTTGATGTTCAGCATTGGTAAGCGGCTAAGCGTGTGTTAAGATACTTAAAAGGTACACCTAATTATAGTTTAATGTATGAGAGAACTGGTTTACCATTGTTTGGTGTGGTTGATGCTGATTGGGGTGCAAATGCAATTGACCGTAGGTCGTACTCTGGGTATGCATTTATTTTAGCCGGTGCTCCAGTAAGCTGGGAGGCGCGTAAGCAGAGATCTGTAGCTCTCTCCAGCACCGAAGCCAAATATATGGCGATCACAGAAGCTGCTAAGGAAGCTATGTATTTACAGGATGTGTTGAGGAATGTGAGAATGGAATGTGAGGTTGTTACAATTTTCAATGATAACCAAGGTGCATTAAAACTAGCTCAAACTAGAAATTATCATTCGAGAACTAAACATGTTGATGTTAGACACCACTTTATTCGAGATATGTGTGAACAGGGTGTTGTTAATCTGAAATATTTGTGTACTGAAAGAATGCCAGCAGATGTGTTTACGAAAGGTTTGTGTGCAACAAAACATTATGAATGTTTAGGTAATTTAGGAATGATAGACAAATCAGATTAGCTCACGACTTCGAGGGGAGGTATTAAGGTATAGGAAGATCTGTGAGCAATGTGTCAATGTCAACGTCAGAGAGCGCTGACATTAGGTCTTATAGGTAACGATATAGGTATGATAGGCTGATATATTGTTATGTGGTTTTTGCCGCGTCTTGTGTACAATTGGCAAATAAACTAAAGTAAACGTGATCAGAACTGGCGTATTTATTCATGCCCTAAGATGAGCGATAAAATGTTATATCTCAAGATATAATATACATTATATTATACCCTATCGTGAAAAGCCGGCTTTACGCTCAGAGTTACGAGACTACTAAATATAATGTTAATATTGGTATGTTTATTCCACGAACACGTAAAAGTGCCTGAACAGATTTGTATGAACATACATACATACATACATACAATCACGCCTTTTTCCCGTTAGGGTAGGCAGAGACTACTTCTTTCCACATGCTACGATCCTGACATACCTCCTTCACTTCTTCCACTTTCATGAGCGCCTTCATACATGCTCGCCGGTTATGGTACTTTTGGCTTGGCCTTTCTTTAAAACGTCTCCGATCTGGTCGTGATCCGATTTGGATGAAATTTGAGTACAAATAGTTTACAACCTGAAATTACATAGGGATACATTTCAAACAGGGGTGAAGTGTGTATACACCACTAAATTGTAATAACGACATCTCTGCTGTAAGTTGGCGAGGATTTTTTAGTGACCGCCTGGCCCGCCTTAAGTTAGAAAGTCTGTCGCCAAGCATCTAATGTGTTCCGGCAGCTATCCTTGAGAGCCAGTTCCCATTCTAGGTCCAGCGTGCTACCATCTTCGACCGCATCATATTCAGGCAAGATAGCGGTCTAAGGGTTGTCTATTAGACATAAAACAGTCCTGTAGTGTAACGTTTTGTCCATGAATAAGACTACCTACGCCAAATTAAACAAAAATATATATATTACCGTGTGCAGTATCTCAAAACTAATCGTTTAGTAAGAAATATTGTACCTGGTACCTATTGAGAATAATTCTGTCGAATTAGAAAAGACACAACGCTCCGATCTGAAACTTTAATAATAGGTAGGTAGTAACTTGAATTAGAAAAAATCTGTGATTTTAGTCAAAAAGGTTTTCGCGACCAAATAGCTCACAGAACATTCCAAATTCGAACTTCAAAATTACGCTTAGGAATTCGAATGTATCCGATTTCAATTCAAATACCTACCTATGCTCAAATTCCAATTTCTTAGCACATACTTTTTTTTACCCACACACTTTCCCAAAAAGACCGTTGAAATTCCCCAAACATACTAAAATCAATACGGCGAAACTGTAGAAAGCTATAAAAACTATCAAAGTCCATTTATAAGAAAAATTGCCAGTGAAAGTGTTGGAAAGTTTTCAGTGAAAAGTGAAAGTCGAAGCAAAAGTTGTGGATACTGACTTTGTTTTCGCAAAACTTTAGATTCAATTTGTAGGGAGGCTGCCACCCGCGCCTCCCTTCCCTAGCTCACAATAGATTATGAATCTGTCGTGATATAATGGCGCGAAAAAGTTTTCTTGTGTTGTTTGTTTGGTTCGGCCTGGTTCATAGAGTTGCCATCATTCATTATTACTATTAATTGATTAATTTTATTTTATTACTATTGATCATAATGTTATCAATTTTATTGATATAAATAACATTTTTGAAGTTATAATATATTTTAAACAAAAATATGATACTACCTACCTTTTTATTTTATAACATTAATAATATCTAATCTTAATTAAGTAAGTATATTTTTAGAGCCTTTTCCAGACCATAATTTTTTTTTTCACGAAAATATCACCTCGTATGTGTAAGATGTTAAGTATAGGAATAATAAAGTAAAGTTTACTTATTTAAATAAATAAACGATTATATAAGTAGCAATAATGAGTTGTTTTCAGTCTCAGTCAGATTACAGAATAAACCTGAACACGTAAAGTGGCTTCACAGACTAAAGAAATAGTTAAATATATGAAGGCACTAAAACCCACAAATACCATAAAGTATACGTATAGTAATTTATATTAATAACTATATTCTTAAACCGCTCTTAAATGGTGTAGTTTCGCGCGCCGGCGATTCAATAATTCACTTCTTAGACATCGTTGCGTAGATAACGTATTTTGTAAATGTCTAATTTGTGCCGTTCCCACCTGTAAAAGTGCTAGCTAGCAAATTTACACGGGTAATAAGAAAGGCCGCGTGTAGATTTTCGAATCGGATTTCGGACACAGATCGTCGCTAGAAATTACCGTTGGACGTGGTTTCTGGTTTTTCTGTATTGTGAGTATATTCAGTATTATTTATTCGCATTACAATGTGTCATCACCAGCCTTTATCAGTCCACTGCTGAACGTAGGCCTCTCCAAAGATGCGCCACTGAGCCCGATCTTCGGCTCTTCTTTTCTTGTGTACTAGGAAGTAAATTAGCTAATAACACGTACTCATACCCTGTAGGTACTGTTTAGGATGCCGCAAACTTAATTACCTATTTAAAGAAGGCTGTGTAGTTGGTAAATATTTTAGCTGTTAAAGTGTTATACCTAACCTACTCATTACTCAAATTCTGTAAATAAAACTTTTCACATGTAAAGTTTTCGTTAGTTACTATACTCCCTGCAGCTAGCGCCATCTATTGACATTTCCTCGAACATTCTCAATCTTCGGAAAGCTACCGAGAGCACCGCACACTGCTCGTAGCAATCGTAGCTAGAGCTAAGAAAGATGTTTCCTGCATTATTTGAGTCGCGAAAAGGTTGCAACTTGCAATTTGACTAATATGGCGTTTGGGTACGATATTTTTGTGGTCATGAGTGGCGCTAGATGCTAAAACAAAAAATATATATATAGAAGTTTTACTCAAATTATCTCACCTCAGATCCTACTTTGAATTTTATGATATCTTTTTGAAGTTTTTTTTTCTAATTTATGTGTAATAATATCCTGGTTTTTTTAAATTGGTGTAATTTTGCTAGCTGTATTAAATATTTCTTTTGCTTTTGATTTACTCAATAATAGGCTCAGACGGAATAAGAAGTCCAGACGCCAGCCACCGAACAACGCACTGAGGCCGGTTTCGTAAACATGTGTGCTCTTAGTGAGTGTTGCCATGCAGTACAAACTTATTACACTAATATATGATTGTCTATGTACTGAATTAATGGATAAGTAAATAGATTAAGTTATCAATTTTTTTTAAGTGTATACCTTACTTTTAAGAGTACTAAGTATGTTTTCATCCCATCTATTCGAAAAACAATGGTTGGTTCCTCGATAAGAGCGCGCAAAATAGATCTTTTCCGCCCTAGGACGGGAAAGTGTTTTTAAATTAATTTTTATATCTTATAGGCTAGCGTTTGACCACTACCTCACCCATTAGAAAGTGATGTTACGGTCGAAGATAATATAATTTTTGGCTTATGAATGTTCTTTTATAGTGCCCTGTCTAAAGTGGTTCAATGAAATTCCGTGACATTTCCTGACATCACTTAACATTTTATAACATAACATGACATTTTATGACATTTCATGTCATTTCGTGACAATTCGTAACATTTCATAAAAATTCATGACATTTCATGATATTTTGTAACATTTCATGACATTTTAGACATTGACTTATCGTGACATTTGGTGACTTTTAATAAAATTTCACGACGTTTCATGATATTTCGTGAGATTTTATGACATTTTGTGACATTTCATGACATGAGAGACTTGTCATGATATTTCGTGACATTTCATGGAATTTCGTGGCAAACTATCATAAAATGTCATGAAATGTCACGAATTGTCATGAAAAGGCATGAAATGTTATGAAGTGTATCGAAATGTCATATAATGTCACGAAATTTAATTAAATGACATGAAATGTCACGTTATGTCATGAAATGTCATGGTATGTCACGAAATAACATAAAATGTCATTGTATATCACGAAATGTGATGAAATGTCATGGTATGTCACGTTATGTCATGAAATGTCATGGTATGTCACGTTATGTCATGAAATGTCATGGTATGTCACGAAATAACATAAAATGTCATGGTATGTCACGAAATGTGATGAAATGTCATGGTATGTCACGAAATGTCATGGCAAATGTCATATTATATTTAATCACCCTCACTCGAAAAATAACAGTTATTTATATCAGGTTAGAGCGCCAGGGCATGTTTCTCAGTAGGCGCGGTGCGGGTGTGAATTCCGTCATAATCCGTATACAGTATTTGAAATTAAAATTAAACTTAACTTAAATTAAGACTATGACTTCCTCAAATGTGATATTGACCCCTTGTTATGAATTGAATTCTCAAAAACATACAGATTTTTCACGATTTACAATTAGTGTATTTAGCCAGTATTGACACTGGCTAAATACATCTAATCGTGTGGAAACATAATGAAAATATAGAAAAAAATAACGTACTCAATAAACAGGGACTATCGTGACCCTTACTAGTGGCAACACTTGTGGCGTTTTTTTTATTCAAGCTGTCATAATAATTACTAAAATTGATTTATGAAAAATATCGATTTTTATGTTTACTTACGTATGAAATGAGCTCCATCCTGCTTTTTATTTTTCGAAGATTGGTTTTTACACCCTTTCACAAAACAATTCGGCATTGTTATCCATAAAAATGTGAATTATTACAACGTGACACTCCGCGCGCCGGAATAGCTCGACTGACAAGGTAAGGTGTAATTTCGTTATAGGCGTGTGTGTGTTACTGTGTATGTACACGGCGAGGTGTAGTTTTACCGGCCTCAGTGCGTTGTTCGGCGCGCTTCGGTCTAGACTTATTCCGTCTGAGATAATAAATTTATAATGTCATTGTATTATGAGATTATTGGCATAGCCTAAAATAAAATAATATATTAGAATAGAATATTTTTTAAATATGTTTTATATTTGCAGCCAGAAGCCATGAATGCTCCATGAATTGCTAGAAAAACCAATTCGATTTATTTCTTGCCGCCAGAGATGTTTTGATTTCGTATATATCAGACGTGATTAACTCAATTCGGTGGTGACTTACATGTGCGCGTATTGGTTGGCTCGCTCATAAGCGCTGGATACGATATATTTGCGGGAGTGGAAGGAACACATTGGTGTGCCTGAATTAAGCTAACAAAGAAAAATATGTTTTTATTGCCAGCCTCTACCTACCTAACCTATAGTCCAATATCAACATCAGGGACTGGCTTTCCACAAAAAAACCGGTATTGAGTAGAAAGCTACGCGTTAAAAACGAAACTTTTTTTTTAGTGAAGTTTCACTGTTTTTTTTTTGTGGATAGCCAGTCCCTGTGAAATCTTTTTCTTTGTTGGTTTAATTCAGGCACACCAATGCGTTCCTTCACATTGAAATATTATTTCAATTTTCACATTGAAATAATATTTCAATGTTAAGGATGTTTCACTTCTAACGTAGCTTTCTACGCACTTCCGGTTTTTATTGACTATTTAGATTTACGCGTACGTAACTGCCGTTGCATTCGGAACGTGACGCTTAAAAAAAATACCTTAATTAAAATAAAATGTTATCCCAGTGCACATAAAGAAGTTTCATTTTAAAAACAGAACATAAACATAAAGTTTATTTCTTCTTTTTTCCAGCCAGAGCGTCTCATGTCACCGTTTACGGCTATAATCAGACGTAGCGGCAACGCGTTCGAGCTGGCTCACGTCTGCATTTCCTGGCTCATAGGAGCTGGGTATGACGCGTATGTAGTGGTGGGATGCGCCGAGAGAGACACCTGCATGGGCATACGGTATAGAACCGTGTGCCCTGATGTACCTGATGAAACTGAGGTAATGTATTTATCATTTTTGGGGGCAGATTGTCTTTATCACCTTCAAACCATCAAGTTCCTTTTTTAACCGACTTCACAAAAAAGGAGGAGGTTCTCAATTCGCCTGTTTTTTTTTATATGTATGTTACTCATTTCAGAACTCCGTTTGGTGTCATTGTAATTTTATCGAGATCTGATTCCAGAGATATAGAGATAAACACCTCAAACTTAGTACTGAAAATGACTAGCGCGGCATGTGAAGTCGGTTTTTTTTTGTTTTGTAAACGATCTTAAATTATTGTGATCACACACACACTTGGGCTTATGTTATCTTCCTGCAATGCGCTAGAGCAGTTGACATCCGAGAAGTCAGTGTAATGTCTTGCGACATCTTCAACGCACGACGAAATTTCGCCATACTGCTGACCACTCAGTGCGGTTGTGACTGCGTCGTCTAGTCGTGTATTCCAGTGAATAAAACGTGTGTATGACCTATTTCAAGAGCAACTTTTGTCAAAACTCTTCTGAAAGTATGATGTACTTAGTACGTTTAATTCTTAACTTCAGGTATTTGAAGAAATCCCAGAGCCAACGGAAGAGCCGCGCTATCGACTAATGCCACTCCCTGACCTTAGCTCTGTATATGAAAAAGAAATGGCGAAGAAGGCAGCCGAAAAAATGGCTGCAGAGGCAGCTAAGGTTGAAGCTGAACGGCAGAGGAAGATTGCTGTAAGTGTCATTGATAAATCAGTTAAAATACAAGACCCTTAGGCGCAAGTTAAAAATACTATGTAGCTTAAGCACGGGCTTGATGTTTTAAAATGAACTTTTATGTAAAATGTAAGAAAGTTCCGCGATGCAAAACAGATTGTGTGGACGCGGCACAGACGCGTCTCTCTCTTACATCTCTTCTCTTTGGTTTGTGCACATACAAGACTTCTATAGGTAGTAAGTTCTATTAAGAACTTACTATAGAAGTCTTGTAGTATATAACTACAATAACTACCTTCCGGGGGTCTTGAAATCGCTAGTAAATAGGAATCGCCTGGCCTAACTCTAGGCAAGTGCGCTACATCTTGGACCGCATCGTCACTTAACACCAGGTGAGATAGTGGTCAATCACTTACATTCATCATGAAAAGGTAGGTACCACAAATGCATGAGATTTTTCTGATGGTATTTATAGGCCTAGTAATAAAATCCAGACTATCCAGACTTTCAGACTAATATTATAAATAATAATAACCGGCCAAGTGCGTGTCAGGCCACGCGCAGTGTAGGGTTCCGTAGTAGCCTGTTATTCAATGCAAGTTTTTACCCGTTATAAACAAGCAACAAAGTACTCCGTCTTTGTCACTTTAAAGGTTTTTTTCTAAGGATTTTGTATTTGGTACAGAATTATCCAACACCCAAGTTCAACGACTATTACTGCTAAATTAATAAAGTTATCTTAACCGCTATAATTTTTCTTTAAAGTTCATGAAATGCACTATTATCACGAATTTTTCCAGATTTTTCAAGCTAGCAGTTTAGCTTTTAGAGGGGGGACGCCCTACTGGAACAAAAATTTGCACTTTAAAGTTTAATATTTTGTAAATGGAGCATTCAATCGAAAAATGCTATTAGCAACCCTTAAGTCATTTTAAAAGACCTATTCAACGATACCCCACAAAATGGGGTAGATGATGAAAAAAAAATTATCTCCACTTCTCATATAGGGGAGCTACCTATCTCCTACCTATCTCCTAAAAAAAATATTTTTCAAAATTTTATTTCAGCACTTTGTCGGCGTCATTTATTTACATACCCCCACAAAATTACAGCTTTCTACTATTAACGGTCTCTTAGCAAAACCTCGGACAGACAGACAGACGGACATGACGAAACTATAAGGGTTCCTTGTCAGGACTACGGAACCCTAAAAACGTTTGTAACTCTGTCACTCTGTCTGTTTGTTACCTAATCACGCCTAAAAGGACAATCCGATCTTACTGAAATTTAACAAAGAGATACTTTATAGCATGAGGACGAACATAGGCTAAATGAAAATAAAATTATTATTTTTACGCATAACTAAAAGAACTCAGATCACACAAACGTTGGTTGGACAGAGCTTTACAGTAATAAAATGTTGATTGGACACAGCTTTACAGTAATAAAATCTTATTATATTCGCTATTACTGTAACAACGGTTTGCTATTACTGTATCCTGTATCAAAGTTTTTTTTTTTTTATACTTTATAGGCTAGCGTTTGACCACTATCTCACCTGTTGGTAAGTGATGATGCCGTCGAAGATGGTAAGCACGCTAGGCCTAGAATGGAAACTGGCTCTCAAGGATAGCTGCCGGAACACATTAGATGTTTGGTGACAGATTTTCTAACTTGAGGGTGGTAGCTGGCCAGGCGGACACTAGATAGTGTCCTACTACCATGCGGGGGTTGTTGGTTTCTTAACGATGTTTTCTTTCACCGGAGGGCCACTGTGAGAAGCGCACATACATTTTTCGATAGAAAAATCCATTGGTGCACGGTGGTTTGAACTCGGTACCACGGCATCAAAGCCGACCGTTCTCCCGATTACGCCACCGGGCCCTCGAAATTATTACATTATTACAAATTATTATACTCGTTTATTATAATATACACAGTATAAATAGTTTGCAGATATAATAGGTGATATTTTTTATATCTTACTATCTGATACCCGCGACTTCTTTCACGTACACCAAGAATGTAGTAGGTATATCCTATTAATTACTTCATCCTCATTCAATAAAGTATCTCTTTGTTACATTTCTGTAAGATCAGATCGTCCATTTAGGCGTAATTAGGTAACAAACAGAGTGACAGAGTTACAAACGTTTTTATAATATTAGTATGGATCTCCTAGAAAAGTGTCTAGGAGCATTAAAAGTTAATATGACGGACGCGCAATACTTTTATACCACTTTGTCTACCTAGAGCCTAATATACGTTTTGCTTATATGCTTTTGCCATAACCATAACACTGATAGAGACAAGTGGTGTCAAACATAATTAAAATAATTTATGAAACACAAATTAAAAAATCATTACATTTGAGGGGTATAGAATCAAAAGCGCCTCTGTCCAGTTTTTTACCCAACACGTTTTTAGATTAATGGCAACACATTGCATGTTTGTCTATGACCTCGCATAATTACATACGTGCAAAGCCGTCTCTATCTCACACTAAATTCAGTATGAAATTCTCGGTGAGGTGCAAAAACGCCTCTATTATTTAATGTAGTAACAAAAGCGCTTGTATCCCGCCGCGACCAATCACAGAGCCGGGCTGTGTTAGTTAGCGTAATGGCGTCCACGTGTTGTTTCTTGAACATTTCGTCCCGTTATTTTATTGATTTTTAATAGTAAAACAACGCAAAATGGAAGTTAATATTGCCTCAGTGCAGCATAATAAAGGAAGAAAACGGATCCGCAATTTAAAACAATGGAAACGTAACGTGCAAAAGCGTGCAAGGTAAGTTTCCCTGACCATGTTTTGTATGAGAAGACGGTTAATGGACGGGTCAATACGTGATGACCAAGGAACAATATTGCGGCGAACACACCTCTTGCAATAAGATTTATTATGATGATTGTTTAATTTTACGGAAAATTTTACTCTATTTAAATTATTTTATAGATTTTAAAAAAATTCACTGGCAAAAGAACTAAAAAATATTTTTTGTAATAAGTTACTTTTAATTAAAATATTATTTATTAAATTAATGTAAAAACTGTAGATTTACATTAACCTAATTTGATAATTTGTTGTAGATGTAGATTTACCTAAGTTTCGTAAGTTTGATTCGCACATGACCGGTTTTTTTTATCTTACAGGTATTCTGCTAAAAGACCACCGGATATAACTGATATAAAAAACTGTGTACACAGTTTTTTATTAGTTAAATAATACTTTTATTAAAATTTTAGACTAATAATAAACATTTATAAAATGTTTTCTGATTTCACACCCGTTTGATTACTTTAACCATACTAGTACTGCTTGACAGTCTCGCATAAAGCCGTCCACAAGGTGAGGTTATGTAACACCAAAACCGCCTCTATCCATAGTAATGCAATGCAAAACCGTCTCTATCCAACGTTTAGACGCAAAACCTACTCTATCCAAATTAAAATTAAAAATAATAAAGTATAACGTTAACTATGCTTTCAGATAATGCAATTTTGTTAAAGTTTAGATTATTTAACATCAAATGAAATCTAATTATTAAATAAAGCCTTGCTGTAGTAGCCGGAACAGGTTTTTAGTATATTGTGAAAAAAATAAAAAACTGGACAGAGGCGCTTCTGATTCTATACCCCTCATTTCAGCAAATAGAAGAACCTCCTTTCGATAAAATAGACGGGTGGCGCACCCATGCATGGGTGATCATTCTGCCAGGTCCTATGAATGTGGAAGAAGCATTCTTCATCGAGCCCAGTGAGGGAAACCACTACCCCTTGGACTGTAAGAAGTACCACCAGATAGAGAGCGTTTATAACAATGAGAATTATTACGTAAGTTCGTTTCCTTAATAAGGTAGTGGAACCAGTGTTGGACTATGTTAAGATTTTTTTTTAACAGTACAAAAAAAAAATCGGTTTAATAAACCGTGTAAATGATAAAATATCTCAATATGCATATAATTGGTATCAGAAGGTAAAAATAGCTATAATATATAATATAAAAAAAATAATAATATATAAATGATTGAAAATTACAAATATCTAACGTCTTTCTTAAGCCCTAGTAATGGACAGCTGCAACCCCATATATGGACAACCAGTGATGGACGCTCCCCAGTTATGGACATTCAGTAATGGTCAAAACAGTAATTATTTAATAAAAACAACAAAGTGCGGTAACGTTTTATTGTTTTAGTCACATAATAATAATAATACAAATTCAAATCAGTTTTGTCAATGAATCAACAAGATCAAGTAATACTTTTGTTTTCTAAACTTAAAAATAAAATTAATTTGGACTTTTACCAGTACCTTATTTCTTAGGGATATACGCGGCAGACTATACTTTTTCGCAGCGGCTCCTACGCTGAGCCCTTTCTTGACCGCCTCCATCGTCTGACCCATTTGTTGTGGCGTATAATTTCTCATCGGTGCCATTGCTAAAAATAGTAAACAAAAATTAATATTACAATTCAGTAAAAAAAAAACCTTAACCTTTAAGTACTTTGTGTGTAAGTATATACCTACTGACTAATATTTAAGTCAGCAATAATAAGGCATTGAACAAAATGTTTTGCGAAGTTGTAGTAATGGACATCCAGTAATGGACACGTGTCCATGACTGGATCGCGTGCGTTTTTTTGTGCCGTACAACTACATGTCATAGTAAAAAGATAGATGGAGTGGCAAAGTGAATAAACACCTAATACCCATTTATGGACAATAAGATCATTACTGGTAACTGTCACAAAATTGGTATCCTATGATGTACATCGAAAAATCCAAATAATCTTCAGTCATAAATAATCTAAAACTGTTTAACTATGTACGATATTGATATACATAGCGAGCAATTCAATAAACATACTATGTCGTACCTACTTAAAAATCTTATTATCACAGTATAATTCTACTTACCTGCTTAAGATTTTCGTTAAGATTTTTGCCATAGAGCGCACGCGTCGTAATGAAACACAATCCATGAAATATAAAATGACAGATTGTCGTTTGTCACTACGAAGTTTAACAGCTAAATAAATGAAGTTTAAGATTTAATGTTGCCAATAATCAAATAGTGTGTGAAATTCTTATTTAGTAGAATTTGTTTTATATTGTCCAATAATGGTGCCAAGTTCTTTACTGGTTCCACTACTTACTTTAAACAAAGTCAGAAAATCTAAGAAGAAAAAAGTTAAAGTGGTTTTTAAAACTTTGAATCGACTTCAAATGCCGAGTCGGTCATTTTCAGTACCAATTTTGAGGTGTTTATCTTCATATCTCTGGAGATACTGAACATATCTCAAGACTCGATGTAATTTAAATGAGACCACCTGGGAATTTTCGAACAAAAACAAAATTTTCTAAATTGATCTAAGCACAGAAATGTGAATAATAAGGTTATTTATTCACATTTCTGTTGATCCAAGCGTCTTAGAGTAATTAGTGAACATACATTTTAAAAAAACACTTTCCGACGAATTGGGTACCTCCGCCTTTCCTGGAAGTCCATAAATAACACAATGAGATGTGCTAAAACATGTAAATCTCACCACAAATTACTACTATACTCAGTGTTGGACTAAATTAGAATAAGTATATTGATTTATTAAAAGTTTGTAGTATGTGTGTGAGTGGATGAATTGAGGTTATCCGTCAGAGAACCAAAGCTATCGACGTAGCTCAAAGTATAAGCATGCTGAAGTGGCAATGTGCTAGTCACATCTGTCGCGGTCGGAATCAAAAAGCTGAAGATGGAGCTCAGTGGCGTGCCATAGGTAAGGCCTATGTCCAGCAGTGGACAGAAACGGGCCGATAATGATGTAGTATTTGACTATCCCGCTTCTACTTTCCATTCCTTCAACCGGCACCATTCCCCACGATCCTTACATCACCAGGTAAACCTTCAACCCAACCCAGACGGTCTGGCCGCACTTAACTACGACCTCGCAGATCTGAGCTGCTGGGAACATCTTCTAGCTGGTGAACCGTTCCATAGACGACACATTTTCGGCGTTGATTACGCTGACAACAAAACCGCTGTAGATACTGAGAAGCATTTAGACGTTCCGGCCAGTTGGGTGGAGAAACTAGATCTTACTGTTGATGGTAAGCAACTAAGCCATCCATATTCTGTAGTGTCCATATTAAACCTTCTATATTTTGTGATCTGCACGGGTTTCCGTTCATGGTTGTCTGGATGAGGTTGCTTCAACACTAGTTCCTAAGTACTTTCGTTTTATAAGTACATAGTGTTCAATAAAGTGTTCATGTATCTATCTAAGTATTTAAATTAAATGTATATATTTCTTATGTCATATAGGGCCAGTTTCACCGGTTCCTGATAGCTCTATTAGAAACTAATCTAACAGATTTTTGACAGTTTTTATATGGCGTCATCTGTTAGATAACTGTCTGAAACTTTATCAAGGACCGGTGAAACTGGCCTATAGGCGTTTCACCCCTATCTCACCTGTTGGTAAGTGCTTTTGTGTTTGTAATAAAAAAAAATCACCTGACTGCATGAGTAACAAAAAAGATATACATCTTTTTTGTTACTCATGCAGTAATATTACGCATGCAGCAATATCTTACAATGATAGGATAACTTCGAATGAATTAAAATATTTTTACATAGCATAAAACAAAGTTTATACCGTATAGTTATATTGCTTGTGTTAATTTGTAGAAATAATTATGAGAATTGTCGGAAGAAATCAAGCCGACGGAGAGCTTTCATTGAAAACTCTGTCTTATTCTTTCGAAACTAGCAAAATATTGTAGTTTTTCCACACTGACATTACATTAATATCCACATGCGATGCCGGGACGTGTAACTAGTATAAAAATATAATTAATTTAGTTAAAAACTAAAACAACCGACTTCCATGCCGCGTGAGTCAGTTTCAGTAGCAAATTTGAGATTTTATCGTCATATCTCTTGAAATACTTATCAGATCTCGATGAAATTTACAATGGGACCGCCTTGGAAATGTACCCTAACAATTTAAATAACCGGCCAAGTGCGTGTCGGGCCACGCGCAGTGTAGGGTTCCGTAGTAGCCCGTTAATCAACGCAGTCTGCAATCTTTGCCCGTTATAAACAAGCAACTAGGTACTTCGTCTCTGTCACTTTAAAGGATTTATTCTAAGGATTTTGTAGCCCTACTGGAACAAAAATTTGCACTTTAAAGTTTAATATTTCGTAAATAGAGCATAAAATCAAAAAATGATGTTAGCAACCCTTAAGTCATTTTAAAAAACCTATTCAACGATACCTCACACGATGGGGTAGACGACGAAAAAAAAAAGAATCTCCTCCTTGTTGGAAGTCGGTTAATTAAAAAGCATTGATTTTTATAGACAATTACAATACTTCAAGCACAAGTACCTTCTGTAGGTTTCCAAGGTCCTGTTATTTACAGAATTCGAGCAGAGATACCCGGGCAGTCACAAGCGGATCCAGTACAAGAGAGTTGTAGTTGACAAGTTTGCACCGTACTTTGAACGTGATGGAATCGTAAAGAGAATTAGTATATTTTATGACTACGCCCTCACAGATCCTCTCATCAGGTAAGTAGGTAAAGTCTTTATAGTAGGTACGCACAAAATAATATCGTTTAAAAACTAAAAAAGAACCGACTTCAATGCCGCGCTATTCATTTTCAGTACCAATTTTGAGGTGTTTATTTCAATATCTCTGGTGATACTTATCAGACCTTGATAAAATTACCATGGTACCACACTTGGAATATCTCCTTTCCAACAAAAAAAGAAGATCAAAATCGGTTCATAAACGACGAAGTTATCCGCGAACAAACATAAAATATATATATACGAGTATACGGTCGAATTGAGAAACCTCCTCCTATTTTTGAAGTCAGTTAATAAATATTTTATTAAATACTTGTAAATGCAAGTCAAAATATCAACGGTGTAACAAATAAGATCGTTTAAAAAACTAAAAGAACCGACTTCAAATGCCGCGCTATTAATTTTCAGTACTATGTTTGAGATGTTATCTTTATATCTCTGGAGATACTTATCAGATATCGATGAAATTACTATGTTACCACGTACCACCCTTGGGATATCTTCTTTCTAACAAAAAATAATTATCAAAATCGGTTCATAAACGACAAAGTTATTCGCGAACAAACATAAATATATATATTTTTAGCGAGTCCTAACAAATTTAATTTTTAAAGAAATACTGATTATTTAAATTAACGATTTATCCAACAATAAAACAAAATACAGAGAACTACCGCTCGCTATGAAAGTCGGCAACGGAATCGGGCGCGCCGCTGTTTCTCGCGCGCTTATATAGGTTTCGATGACTCGTCTTCAAGATGGCGCCGGAGTCGCTAACAATATATATATATATATACATACATACGATCACGCCTTTTATCCGTTAGGGTAGGCAGAGACTACTTCTTTCCACATGCTATGATCCTGACATACCTCCTTCGCTTCTTCCACTTTCATTAGCGCCTTCATACATGCTCACCGGTTATAGGTACTTTTGACTTGGCCTTTCTTCTTCCATCCTCTTCTATCTTCTTCTCCATCCTCTCTAGATAATCATCATATATATATATATGATGATTATATGACGGTTGGACGGTCGAATTGAGAAACCTCCTCGTTTTTGTGAAGTCGGTTAAAAGGGGGTATCAAACATCCATCTGTCCATCCTATACTCACCAACCTAACTTACCTAACTTAATATAAAAGTATCTAGATGGCGCTGAAGCATGTTGCACCGTTCTCCTTGTAAATATTGCTTTATTAGCGTATGAGATCCATTGAGCAAATCAGTAAGTAGTACCAGATGCACTTGAAATTTATTTTGAGAAATAAATATCTTTAGCTACACTTGCTTAGATCACAACACGTCATAAGATATCATAAAACTTGAACTCTAAACAGAGTTAACAGTCTAAACAGACGCTTTTCGTATTTATAATATTAGTAGGATAGGAAGAGGCATAGAAGGATTAAGAAGGTTTCATCATCATCATAATCAGCCAGTGTCAGTCCACTGCTGGACGCAGGCCTCTCCCAAGATACGCCACTAAGCCCGATCTTCGGCTTATTGGGAGGGATATGCCCTAATCGCCACGCTGGGCGGGCTGGCGATCGCAGGACGTAGCTCCTCGCACCGGTGACGCTGCTGCCCGTTACTACTTGTACTATTCATTATTCTGTGCCGTCACCGGCCTGTAGTATTTAGCTACGCCATAATTTGAAATGGTTTGAAAATACCGCCATTTGTCGGTCGCCAGAGCCTCGTTAACATACACACTAAAAAATATTTAAAAAAAACATACAGACGAATTGAGAACCTCCTTTTTTTTGGAAGTCAATCATCATCATTTATTCATCAACAATTAATACTAGTGTACACTTAGGTACCTTAGTCTAGTTACAGTGGTTTCTTATAGTTAAGTAAGCACTACACTTTACAATTGTTGGAACGAGGTCGAGCCTCATTACCCGGGCTGGGCGCGTGGGGCGACTACCCCACGGGAACGATGCGGGTTTATTACCCTTGTAGGTCCGAGTGGTTGTTGGCCATCTTGGCTTTGTGGTTACCGTGGGCCTTCTTGGCTTTGTGGTCTTCGTGCCTATCATGGCTTTGGTTAGTTTACCTCATCTGGTGTGCCGTCTACAACCTCGTCGTTGTCCAATGTCGGCGGGACGATGTCTCGAGGGAGTGCACGCCAAGTCCTGACGTCAGGTGGTCGAGCATGGTGAGGCGCGATGTTACGCAGGTGGCGGTGCGGCCCGTTGTCGGTGCGGTCAAACATTTTGCGGGCGAGTCGGACGACAAATTTCTCCACTGACTCTATGTTGAGGTCCCTCGCTATGAAGTCATTTCTGACGTAGCGGCCGGCTCCTGTGCACATCTGCAGGGCGACATTTTGGACAACTTGCAGTCTTTGCTTGTTTGTTTTTCAACATAATGCGTACCACGATGGTGCAGCGTATACGATGTGTTCGCACGTACGTCTTATAAATACCAATCTTGGTTTTCAGTGGCAACTTCGAGCTTAGGACCGGTCTCAGCATGGCTCTCGCCGCTTTTGCTTGTCTCACTGAGTGGGTAGTTGGAAGTCAATTGAAAAGAATATATTTAATATATACCTGGCAATAACCTTTTTGAGAGCACCGTTGGCGTAAAGGATAGATGGCGTGACTTCTAAGTGAGAGGTCGCCGGTTCAGATCCTAGCACGGGTGTTCGTACACAGGTGGTTTTAGCATATTATGTCGATATTCCGTCTGATTGTAACTTACCACCATCAAGGAGAAAATCTGCCGCCACAACCTTACCGTCTTGCGGTAGTACACGCTCTTGGTTTTCAGAGTATGCTAAAGGGCCCCACAGACTATGAGTTCGCCGGACGATAATAGCCTGTCAGTAATTGTGATTAATTACTACAGGCCACACACTCACAGTTTCGCTCCAGGTTTCGGACCGACGACAAACTCGAACCGAGAGTTAGCAGGCAGGCCGGCAGGCAATAATCGTTTAGTGAGTGGGCTATGCAGACTTTGTACGACCGGCCGCCTGATACGACCAGGAACTTCAGGCGAACTGTTAATATGTGGCGCTCGCCATCTTCGCCCACATTATCGCTTATCTAGTGAGATAGTGGTCAAACGCTAGCCTATAAGATATTAAAAAAAAACTTGTTACATTGACTATATTTTTCAGGTACGAATGGTATAGAAACCGGGTGGATAAAATGCAAACAGTTAAAATTGACTACACAAAAAAAGAGATAACAGAGGTATTTGATATAGGACGAAAGGATCACATGCTTAGTAAGTTTAAAATATATCTATATTTTATTGTATACAATTTATTACATTATTATTTATCTATGTATATTTGATATTTGTTTGCATTTTATGATTATAATCATTTACGTGCATGGTGGTCTAGAAGAAATGGTATTAAACAATAAGACCGTCCATTGATCCTATTAGATTAAAATTGCATAGTTTCAACAAAGGTTTTTATCTACCTATATTTTACTATTGCGCCACGGTAATGTTAATTATAATGTTATTCTAGATTAGACTAAAGACTTTTTATATTAAGGCGTTCAAAGTCGGTCTCTTTCAGGCCGGTAGTACACCACCGGCCCGAAAGAGACCGACTTTGAACGGAATTTGTCCCTTTCTTTTGTATGGGCCACATATAAACAATGGGGTTTCTTTATGATATAAGGTAACAGGACAAGCACGACGCTGATGGTAAGCGATGACGTCTACCTATTACAGATACAGCGGCATGCAACATTCTGGACTGCCAGAATTTTGCATGTCACTGCACTGCGCCTGTTACCTTGAGACATGAAGTTGAGTCTCACATGCCCTGTAATTTCACTAGACACCTTGTCATTTCAGCCGAAAAACATTCCTATTTCACGGCTGAAAATCAATATCTAAAATGGTGGTACCGCCCCAGACGGACTAGCAGAAGTCCTACCACTACAAAAAATGTATAGCATATTACGCTATACATATAGTACCTATAGTACATATATAGCACTGGCAAGTTGTTGGACAAGGACACACTCCCATCTAGGCACAGAACAGATAATTATTAGGTTCCACGACATTGGTTCCCAGCGACAATATTATAATGTCACTGTTAGGTTCCTTTCGTTGGGGCCGTTTAGATGTACATAGCAATTACAACCTTATGTTTAAAGCATACGGATTAAATTGAATTTGTAAAAACATCTGCTGTGCACGATCCTGATATTGTAATTCCATGGATTAGATGGATAGGTTAGAATAGAAATAATCTTATATATAAAAATTAATCCCAATTGCCCTTGCTCACGGCACGGCATCACGCGTGAACCGCTAGACTGATTTCGCTAATTCTTTTTTTGTTGTGTTTTTTATCGTGAGAAGACGGTTATTATGAAAAAAAAATTATATAAATAAAAGTTTTTTTAACACAGGCGAAGCCGCGGGGCATAGCTAGTGTTATATATACATAACATGGCCGTGCTCACGCTATAGCCCACATTAAAAAGACGACTTGTAACATGTATACTATGCGTTAATCCAAGTCAGGTAAGGTATCTATATCTATGCCTAATTTCATCCAAAATGCACAAGCGTTATTGTGTTAATAAGTAACTGACATACAAACTTTCAAATTTATTTGTAGGATACGAATCGGCACCTGCATGATGATAGAACACTGTTTAGTGTCCGTCTTGTCAGTTAACACACGCAAGTTGGAAAATCTGTCGCTAAACATGTAATATGTTCCGGCAGTTCCCATTCTAGCCTTAGCATGCTACCATCCTCATGAAAATTATCGCAAGGATCATTACAGCGCAAGCGAAACTGCAGAACATATCTAGTAGGTTACAAGATATGTTCTGCAGTTTCGCTGTCATACTACCTAGTAGTATGACATCATCATCATCACCACCAGCCTATCTCTGTCCTCTGTTGGACATAGGCATCACCTATGGCACGCCATGACCTCGATTTTTAGTTCTTTGTTTTGAACCGCTGCCAGCCAGCTTCCTTATATCATCGCTCCATCTAGACGGAAGACGTTCTCGGTTCTACACTACTGTTTATCAAGCTGTAAGATGTTACAAATAAACTTAAGATGTTAACGGATTTTGATCGAGTTTCGACCATTTGTAGAGCACGTATACTCAATGGATGCTCCATCAACCTCGGTAGAAGGTGACAGAACCGTCGAGTTCAACTACTACGCTCGTCTGGATCATCTCACTAAGCTGATCTGTACGCCGCTCAGCTTCGAGGAACATTATACTGATCGGATCGATAGGTGAGAATATTCTAGAAGCTAATAATCTTAGTAACTATTCGAGTGGGTATATTTGATAAAAGTCACACTATCCTCGGAAGTGCGAAGTGCGCTTAGCTTTTAAGAAATATTATATTGGTTGGAGCGATAAGTGAGAATATTTAAGAGCTTTAGTAACTACAATTTGGAATTGGTATATCACAGTGTTTTTCAACGTGTGGTTGCGACCCCCTGGTGGGTCACAAAGCCTCTATAGATCGCGGGGGGTTGTGAAGCCTCAATAAAAAAAGTTTGAAAATATACGTTTATTAGGAAAATATTAATTAATTAGCATTTGTAGGTGTTGTAGTTGAGAGGGAGTGACAGCGCATGTAATATTTGTGGCTGTAGAAAAATATGTAATTTGTTTTCTGTAGGCCACGCAAGCGAAGTTGCGGGCAGAAGCTAGTAATATAATAAAATAAAGTTTATAAATAGTACAGGTCGCGATTTTTTGTTCATACTAAAGGGGTTGCGTCATGAAACAGGTTGAAAATCACTGGTATACCAAATAAAAGTCTGTATCCTCGATAGAAGGTGACAAAACCGTTTGAGTTCAACTACTACGGTCGTCTGGATCATATCACGAAGCTCATCGGTACTGCACTAAGTTTTAAGGAATATAATACTCCCCCGTCCCGTATTCCCGTACTGTCCCGTCGGTACGATGAAATTTTGGATTGTGTTTAACAATTTACAAGAATATAATACTGATTAGAGCGATATGTAAGAATACGAGTATTTAAGAGATTAATCTTAGTAACTGCATATTTGGAGTTGGTATATCAAACATAAGTCTTAGTATCCTCGGTGGAAGGTGAAAGAACCGTTGAGTTCAACTATCTATGCTCCTCTGGATCATCTCACGAAGTTCACCTTTACCCCGCCCAGCTTTGAGGAACATTATACTGATCGGAGCGATAAGTGAAACCTACCTACCGACCTACTTTTCAGGTGTCAAAAGGGAACGATAATGTTAAGAGTATATAGCAATTAGAAAAGTCTTAATCAGGCACAAGTCCGATCGTGTATGTTCTCACCGCACTATGTTTGGGGTGGTGCTGCCAAATGCCAGTAATGCCGATGCAACCAGCTGGAGACGCTGTTAAACTATTGAGAGGAGAGCCATGAAATTAATCAACAACGACCAGTGTATAAGCGTTTTTCAATTAATTTCCGACTTTTTTTACAAAAGGTGAAGCTCATAATAATATGTAGTAGGTACAAGAAAAATATTATACCGAAGCAAAAAGTTAGGACTCTTCTTACGGTCACAAAACCGTCTTTGTAGCGGATTTGAATATTTATGGTTTTCTCGTCCAGACAAGCACAATTTCATATAATACGACTACCAATGTAATATCATAAATGGTTTAGTTATTTGCCAAGAATTTTTCATTACCAGATTGGAGTCTCGAGTAATAACCTATACAGAAGGAAATAAATCTGACCCTAAAAGAAAGATCAAAGACATCGTTGAAACCTTCCGAAGGAACCCTGACGTGCCAGCCAAGCTTGATGTCTGGAAGAAGATATTTCACATGCAGCAAAACACTATAGAACTGCTGTACCATTACGCATATAACTTTGTTACGAATGATACTAGAAGCTTCATCAAGCCAAATCTGGCTGAAACTGGTGGAAAGATTCTGTTCTATCCTGACAAAACCTCTGGATATATTGTAAGTAGACTTCCTATAATATTCTTCTTAAATGTTGCCTTTATATCCCTCCCAATGAGCCGAAAACCGGCTCATTGGCGTATCTTAGGAGAGGCCTGCGTCCAGTAGTGGACTGACACTGGCTGATTATAATGATTATTTTCGGAGACAGGCTGGCAAAAGCTAACTTATCCTAAAAAATAATTAAGATAGTTTAAAAACTAAAACAACCGACTTCCATGCCCCGCGAGGCAGTTTCAGTAGCAAGCTTGAGTCGTTTATCGTCATATCTCTGGAGATACTTATCGGATCTCAATGAAATTGCAATGGTATCACCTCCGAAATGTACTCTACCGATTAAAAACAAATCATCCGAATCGGTTCACAATTGACGAAGTAATCGCGTAACATACATACAAAAAAGAAAAACACATACAGACGCATTGAGAACCTCCTCTTTTTTGGAAGTTGGTTGAAAATAGTGGTCAAATGACCACGATAATACTTGAAACCAAATGAAGAAGATACAGTCAAATATGGATCAAGGTACCAGGTACATGCTTTTCTGGCAGTTTAATGTTCTAATTATCTGAGATGACTTTAACCTATCTATAAGATACTGCTTAGTTTACAAGTTTAGTTTTGCAGATTCAATCTACAAAGAATCTATTGATGTCGCTGCATAATTAGTGAATGTTCTAGGCTGATCCTTGCGGCAAAGCACCACGTCCTCTAGACGTTTACACCACTCTCTGCGACAATATGGATAGGGAATACAAAACCAATAAGAACATCAGAGACAGAGAAACAGATGTCAACGAATATTTAAAACAAAGACATAGAGAATTAACCGAACCTTTGCTATTCGTATCTCTTTTTGACACTGAAAGAAATGTATCTGCAAGAAAGGGATGGATGGAGCAAGAGGTTAAAAAGGCCGAAGTGACTGAAAGAGAGAAGGAAGCAGAAATTGATCCTTTAGCTCCGTATTTGTCTCGTATGTTTGGTTCTGGACATGGGACTGGAGCTCCATTGACTCTTAAAGAAGCTACGTTGATAAGAGAGCAGTGTATCAATGATTTCAAGAGTAAGCAACTGGCAAGGCAGAATCTTGTGCAAGAAAGATTTGACACGGTAAGTCTTATGTGGATTACATATAGGGAGAGTGCAGTTTTGGGCCAGATAGAAAAAGCATTTGATACTTGATGTTGAGTGACGTGTAACAGACTGAAAGGTACGCTTGTCACAAAACTAAATTATGTATTCACTGATTACGTCCGTTACGATCCCTGTGATTTACATTCGCCGCGTTTAGACGCACCTAGATTATTTAAAACATTGTTTACGTACATTCAAAATTTCATAAAATTGCTGACGAAGAATTTAACTTATTTGATCCCATTAGGTCATCCCCATTGTTTCCACCTTTCCCTACCCGCCGTCTATGGCCAGTTTCTTTTGGAAACATTAAGATATCGTCCGACCCTAGAACGGTTGGGCCTTCCTTGCGTAACAGCCGTTTTCCGAGGCATTTATTCTAGTTTAACAAATTAGTTAATGCGTGACAAAGAAATGTTTTTGAATAAAGATATACTACTAAATTACCTAACCTGCTTTATGTATAATCCTACTACTTTGTATCTTCCAGTTAAACACCGAATATAAGAGCAAGAAATTATGGTATCTTGCCAACCAGTTCATCCTTACTCAAGAAAAGGAATCTGCTTACTTCGCTCAAAGGTATGGAATCCTAACAAGCATATTTTTTTTAAAAAGGTACATTTTAGGGATCATATATTTAATATAGAACATTACACGACCTTCCGATATAAGGGGTGTCCAGTGCGGTAGGTGTGAAATGGATACTAGGATACTAGTTCTTCGCGCGCCGCTCAACTTCCTTGCACATCTCAAATTGATACGCATCCTTTTAAGCACTCAGGTGGCGGCTTTTAAGTTAAGTTGTACTCTCGGCCCTCCGGAGGGCCGCCACCTGAGTAGTAAGCATGTGTAATACCAGAAATCTGCTAGAAGCACGGAACAGATAATGATACCAAAAGGCAAAGAAGCGAATTACTTCTGCAAATGTTGTCGTTCAATAGATTAGATCTCGCTAAAATATTTGACTTTTTTATTAGTCAACGATTGCAATTATTAAATCTGATGGATCATTCCATTCAATCTTATAATTATCACGGCTAAAAGACTATTGCTCATAAAAATGTATATGCTGACTAAAAAATTATATTTATATTCTTCCAGTGCCGAACTATCATTCAAGGTGCATACAATAGAAGTCCGTCTCACGCGACATAGAGACCTCTCTGCGCCTAGATTTAAGATCCTGCTAGAATATTTGGACAAACATCCTCTACTCAGAGAATTTAACCAAGTGAGGCACCACTACAATAAATATAAATAAAAGCTAGGTATTAGCTAATTGCGAAAATGAAGGTTACTTGGCCAATATGTGAGAATTTCTTTCCACACTTTACCTGAAATATTTGGTCATAGAACATTGAACGCTAAAGCGTTCAATGTTCTTTGACCAAATATTCTTCAAGAAGGCATTTTATTTTCTTTTTAAAATCTTTTGGAACTCTTTAGCGACGTAGATAAAACTTATAGTCTAGAAGGCCGAAATTCTTAGTCAGAACTTGTGCTGAACTTTGGAGTCTAGTAAATTTTAAGTCAATGATATCGTAATGTTCGGATATTCGGCCGTTTTCTTCAATAGAATTTCTAGTATCGATTAACAGTAGTTTTCAATAACTAATTTTCTTTAAACGGCAGTTGATGTCTCTACCTTCCAGTTAACGTACCTATTACTGACAGTTACTGTCATTTCAATATGTTCAAATATTTTTATCTGACTCATTGAATCAATCATAGAATCATTGCTGACAGCAATTCCTGTTTTTTCCAATCTTTCTTGTTTTTTTTTAAATACAGTCTTGCTTGGCCTTATAACTAGTAGTTTAAAGTATGTTATTTAAAATGACAGTTAGACTATCTCAAGTTTGTACATAGTTTGTTGTTATCTTCTTCTAATAATAAAAATGTTAAAATTATATAGGTACCTAATAATTTACACTACTTATGACTAGATTAAATTTATGATCTTTTATTATATACATGTTAGCGTTTCTTTTATTATATACTTGTTACGTTTTTATAATGTTTGTAATAATATTTGCCATGTTAAAATTAGTTAGTTTTTATTTGAAATAAACACTTTATGTACACTAACTTTAATAGTGAACTTTATTATCCATACATTTGTTTTATTTTACTACTACTGGCTACGGAACCCTAAAGACGCCATCTATTGTGTATAAGAGGTAACAATATAATTTGCATACAAATCTGCGTTCACTTTAATGCAGTGGTTCCCAACCAGTAGTCCATAGAGCACCGGTGGTCCGCAAGAACCTACATTATGGTTACAAACGATTTCAAACTGACAAAATAATAATTATGGTTTTATATGAATGAGCAAAAATATTCCCCCCAATTTAAGAACTTGTACAGAAGATACCAGGTCACAAATCTTATTGATGCAATCTCTGCCTGTTCTGTCCCACTGTAGTGCGAAGGTCTCTCATAAAAAACTAAATTATTTGCTAAAAAGTAGATTGATACAGTTTACTTTTTTACTTTGTGACCTCTGCTACTAATAACAAACATAAACTGGTCCCTGGTCACAAGAAGCTTGGGAACCACTGCTTTAATGTCATCAAGTGAGTAAATAAATCTAAATAAACTCGCACTAGGCACTCTGACGTCGTCGTGAGTGGCCAAGCAAGGCGAGATTTATTTCGCGAGTCTTCTTCGTAACGATGTTGATAAAAAAATAACCAGTCAAGTGCGTGTCAGGCCACGCACAGTGTAGGGTTCCGTAGTAGCCCGTTATTTAATGCAAGTCTTTACCCGTTATAAACAAGCAACTAGGTACTCCGTCTTTGTCACTTTAAAGGATTTATTCTAAGGATTTTGTATTTGGTACAAAATTACCCAACACCCAAGTGCAATGACTATTACTGCTAAACTAATAAAGTTATCTTAACCGCTATAATTTTCCTTTAAAGTTCATGAAATGATCACGAATTGTTCCAGATTTTTCAAGCCAGCAGTTTAGCTTTTAAAGGGGGGGCGACGCCCTACTGGAACAAAAATTTGCACTTTAAAGTTTAATATTTCGTAAATGGAGCATTCAATCGAAAAATGGTATTAGCAATCCTTAAGTCATTTCATAAAAGACCTATACAACGATACCCCACACGATGGGGTAGACGATGAAACAAAAATTCATCCCCACTTCTCATATAGGGGAGCTACACTAAAAAAAATATTTTTCAAAATTTTATTTCAGCACTTTGTCGGCGTCATTTATTTACATACCCCCACAAAATTACAGCTCTCTAGTATTAAAGGTCTCTTAGCAAAACCTCGGACAGACAGACAGACGGACATGACGAAACTATAAGGGTTCCTTGTCAGGACTACGGAACCCTAATTAGTGTAACAGAATGTTCAAACAATGTCTCATGTTTTGTTTCATCTTACCATTTATCTAGACTGTACGATAATATATATATATATATATATTATCTTACAGTCTAGAAATATAAAATATATATATTTATATATTATATATATATATATATATATATATATATATATATATATATATATATATATTTATATATATATATTTTATGTTCCCGGATAATTTCGTCATTTATGAACCAAATTTGATTTTCTTTTTTGTTCGAAAGGAAAGGAGATATCCCAAGTGTGGTACCATGGTAATTTCATCGAGGTCTGATAAGTATCTCCAGAAATATGAAGATAAAATAAATAACACCTTAAAATTGGTACTGAAAATAAATAGCGCGGCATTTGAAGTCGGTTCTTTTAGTTTTTTTAAACGATCTTATCTACCATGGTAAACAAAAGATTTAAAATAATGAAACAAATTGCTGCTCATATTTTTAATGTATCAATCAATGCTTGGGTAAAATCCAGCTAGGTTGCGGATGATTCAAGCTGGTGTTCCAGTCTCCGGCACCTCCTAATAAATTGCCTCGTCCGTCGTGGGTGGCCAATGCGAGGCGAGAGAATTTGTTCGCGAGTCTCCTTTGTGGAGAATCTGGTCGAGATAGTGGTGGAAGGGAAATGCTGCCCGAATCTGCGAAATAAAGGATTATCCCTTATAAAAGATGATTGTTTATTATTTTTATTGCAGACAAGAGGCACTTGTTTACTTTTCAAGCGATTTCCAAAAAGAAGGACGTTCTCAATTCGTCTGTTTTTATTTTTGTGTATGTTACGCGATTACTCCGTGAATTGTGAATCGATTTGAATGATTCTTTTTGTAATCGGTAGGGTACGTTTCCGAGGTGGTCCTATTGTAATTTTATAGAACTCTGATACGTATCTCCAGAGATATGAAGATAAACGTCTCAAACTTGCTACTGAAATTGACTCGCGGGGCATGGAAGTTGGTTGTTTAGTTTCTAAACTATCTTAACTTTTATCATATAGTGTAGCGTTTGACCACTATCTCACCTGTTGGTAAGTGATGATGCGGTCGAGAATGGTAGCACGCTAGGCCTAGAATGGGAACTCGCTCTGAAGGATAGCTGCCGGAACACATTAGATGTTTGGCGACAGATTTTCTAACTTGAAGGTGGTAGCTGGCCAGACGGACACTAGATAGTGTCCCTACAACCATGCGGGGGTTGACTTAACAATGTTTTTCCATCACTCAGGGCCACTGTGAAAAGCGCACATACATTTTTCGATAGGAAAATCTATTGGTGCACGGTGGGGATTGAACTCGGAACCTCTTGCGTCAAAGGCCACCATTCTTACTTGGTTCATTCTTACCTGATGTTGAAAGTGGATACAGTCTAAGATGCAAGCAACGACTTGGAAACACGACACAATTAATACTTGTAAGGTGAAATGAAGCCATTAATAACTTAGGTTGATTGATTGATTGATTGATTGATTGATCTAGACAGCGTAATACACTGAAGTCTTAAAAGAAAATACTAATTACGCTATTCGCATATAGTTTTCTTTTTTGTTTGACCACTATCTCACCTGATGGTAAGTGATGATGAGGTCGAGGATGGCACTCTAGGCCTAGGATGGGAACTGGCTATCAAGGGCAGCTGCCAGAACAGTTTATGTTTGGAGTAGCTACTATAAATACGAATAGGTGGTAAGGTTCTGAGTGCCTAGTGTGAGTTTTATGGATTGGTTTACTTACTCAATAATGTTACAGTAAACGTAATTTGTATGGAATTGAAAAGCGCCATCTAGTATGCATAAAAGGCAAAATTGTAATTTCCATACAAATCTGCGTTTACTTCAACGTGATCAAGCGAGTTAATAAATCTAAAGAAACTCGCACTAGGCACTCTGATGAAAAGTTAGGACCAGTTTAGGCGATTATCTTACCATCTTCATGATTAATTTAAATTTTGATTAAATGTTTAGTTTTGAAATGGAACTTTATGCGTACTGCGGTGAAATTTGACGGAAGTAACGGACGAATCAACGGAAGTGACGCAAGCGTAATGTTATATTTTATATTTATAAACGCCCTCTATTGTTGAACGGCGTCGAATCATTCGGGCATTCTTCCCGCTAAGACAGTTGGAGTTGTACAAAAAAATAATTAGTGATGTTGAGAAATAAATTTAAATAAAACTTGGAAGTTTCGCTTTTAACGCGTAGCTTTTTACGCACCCTTTTTTTTAACTGACTTCACAAAAAAGGAGGAGGTTCTCAATTCGACAGTATTTTTTGTTTGTTACCTCAGATCTCCGTCAAATCCTAACCGATTTGAAAAATTCTTGTTTTGTTTGAGAGATGATGATGCCCGTTTGGTCCCATTTAAATTTTATCGAGATCTGATAATCATCTCCGGAGATATGGAGATAAACAATATAAACAAATTTGTATACCTTTATGACATGATACTCACTGGCTACTTTGACTATCGTGACGTGTAAAAGTCGTTTTTTTCGCAATATTTCGTGATTTTTTTCCAAATACCCCCCAAAGGGGTAAGGTAAAACCCCCCTCGAAAGCGAGCCTCACGTGATTAATGGACGATTCCTTATCCATTGAAATACTTCCACTCATTTTGAATCCTTGAGATCTATTTATGTAGTACTTACCGGAATGATAGTCGTAATTTGCATGATCACTTGGTGTTTCTTGTCCGAGACGTTTTCTGTATTCACCCGCAAAATGTTCTATTAACGTGTCCATCATTATAGCTTGTTTTGAGAACACCTGATAATCACATAGGTATCATTATTTAGGTGATCATTTTATCCACATTTTACAAAGGACTTTACACCACGTATGAGCAATCAATCGCTTTTGAGCTTTAAAACTATTAGAACAATCAATTTTTTACGATGGGCGTAGATTGTTTGCGATTTGCAGCGGCCAAAGATGCAGCATATTTGGATTACGCAAGTATGACAACATTTCAGAATTCCGTAAAAAGCTGAAATGGTTACCTATTCGTCTTCGCCGGAATAGTCACGTCCTTTCTCTTCTATACTCTATCCTATTTATCCCGTCTACCCCTTCCTACCTTAAGGAACGTTTCACGTTTCTTCACCTTTCAAATCCGTTTTCCTTGAGATCCGCTGAAACTCTACAACTTTTAACCCCTATCCATTCCTCACTTGCTTATGAAAAATCTTTTACTGTGCAAGCGGTCCATTTATGGAACGCGCTACCAGTGGAGATTAGACATGCCAAATCGCTGGCTATCTTTAAATCCATGGTAAAAGCCCATTACTTGTTCCAAACATGTTAAAACTGCAACACTACTGTGATTTAATATATATGGTTATGTATATGTGTATTTAATATTATATATACATATATATGTATTTATATTAATATATTTGGGAACATTATTATATATATGTAGGGTATTTTTATGTATTATATCTTAATATACTATAATTTTAGTAGTATATTTTGTGTATTATTATTATATATATTTTTTTGTGACATCATTAATTTGTATTGTACGCTACCCCCAATTTTTGTTTGTATTCTTCTTTTCCATGCCAAGGTTGTCTGGAAGAAATTGCGTTATGCAATAAGACCGCCGATTGTATTGCCTTATTATTCTACTGTCTTTCATCACATAGTATGTACAATTTGTAATTTCTTTGGTGATCAATAAAGAGTTTTTGTATTGTATTGTATTGTAATATTAACGCCCAAATAGAAAACAATTCATTTAACTTTTATTGAACTGTGAAAGTCATCAATATCACAAATCACTGCACATTTGTTTCCTTATGATTGAGGACGAACATATTTTCTGATCACAGACAAAACTTTTGATAATTTTGGATTGGCCAAAAGCTTTAGAAAGACGGCAAGTTTAATTGAGTGAGCAACATACACTTCATGAATCATATACTTTTTTACACGGTTGCACTGGACCACTATCTCACCTGATGTTAAGTGATGATGCGATCGATGATGTAGCGTGCTTACCCAGAAGATACCTATTCACTCGCGATTTGAAGACCCCCATTTTGTAGTTAACCGGAAACATAGACTCAGGCAGAGTATTCTGTTCCCGGGCGGTTTGTATGATGAATGAAGAAGCAAATAGTTTCATTCGGGTAGATGGTATATCCACCATAAATCAGTGGCGCCTTTTAGTATCTCTGGATGTCTAATTATAAAATGGGGATGGTGGAATCAAAATACAAATACGAATATTTTGTTATATAAAAGGAATGAGTACAAAAATCAATCTTAAAATCATATTACATATACGAATATTTTATTATATCAAATGAATGAGTACACAAATCTATCTTAGAAAAATAAATAGACATCAATCAATACAAAGAAAACAAATATAAATTCATACCTGTAGTATTTTGGAGACCCGCAGTCCATTCTCGACGACCATGAACTGAAGGAAGAGACACAGCAGACAGTCCTCATTGTCATCTGACGGTAGGCCGATGTCCCAGGACAGTTCTTCGTATAACAGACCCAGAAGGACCGTCTGTACAATTTATTACCATTATCTTTATTCACATAGTAGGTGATGGTAGCATAGGCAAATATAGAAGAAAAATTGCCCTGTAAGGGCCTGGTGGTGCAGTGGAAGAATGGTCGGATTTGACGCCAGAGGTAGAGGATTCAATTTCCGCCGCGCACTAATGGATTTTTCTATAGAAACATCTATGTGAGCATTACACAGTGGCCCTCCGGCAAAGGAAAAACCCGGCATGGTAGTAGGACACCGTCTAGTGTCCGACTGGCCAGCTACCACCCTCGAGTTGGAAAATCTGTCGCCAAAATATCTTATGTGTTCCGATCACAGATATATCAATAAATCAATATATATAAAAGAAAGTCGTGTTAGTTACTACACTTATAAATCAAGAACGGCTGAAACAATTTTTATGATTTTTGGAATTGTCTTTGTCAGGAATAGGATAATAAGTATTAAAAACAATGAATTATTGACCTAAAAAAATTATATAAGAAAACATATTTTGCAAAAATGTTCCTGGGTTTCAAAACTGCCAATCATTTGATGTCCAATTGTTTATCCCGTCGACACGGTAAACCGCAAATTAATAAGGGTCATTGCTCCACACGATTAGTGTATTTAGCCAGTGTCAAGTATGAACATTCTTCAAGTTTCTGTGCATTCAAGACATGTAGATTATAATAATAACCGGCCAAGTGTGTGTCAGGCCACGCGCAGTGTAGGGTTCCGTAGTAGCCTGTTATTCAATGCAAGTCTTTACCCGTTATAAACAAGCAACTAGGTACTCCGTCTTTGTCACTTTAAAGGATTTATTCTAAGGATGTTGTATTTAGTACAAAAGTATCCAACACCCATGATCAACGACTGTTACTGCTAAATAAAGTTATCTCAACCGCTATAATTTTCCTTTTAAGTTCATGAAATGCGCTATTATCACGAATTTTTCAAGCCAGCAGTTTAGCTTTTAGAGGGGAGGGGGGGGGGACGCCCTCCTGGAACAAATATTTGCACTTTAAAGTTTAATATTTCGTAAATGGAGCATTCAATCAAAAAATGGTATTAGCACCTCTTAAGTTATTTTAAAAGACCTATTCAACGATACCCCACACAATGGGGTAGACGATAAAAAAAAATTCATCCCCACTTCGCTACCTACCTAGGGGAGCTACCCTAAAAAAAATATTTTTCACAATTTTATTTTCAGCACTTTGTCGGCGTAATATATATACATACCCTCACAAAATTACAGCTTTCTAGTATTAACGGTCTCTTAGCAAAACCTCGGACAGACAGACAGACGGACATGACGAAACTATAAGGGTTCCTTGTCAGGACTACGGAACCCTAAAAATGCTAATAAATTTTAAATACCTACTGTCAGTAATGACAATTTTATGGCATATTTATTGATTACCAAATATGCGTGCGTTCAGAAATGTATGCTTACAGCAATCAAGACAGTAATAATCAATGCCTAATAAATTTCATATTTTGTCAGTTTTTTAGGGTTCCGTACCCAAAGGGTAAAACGGGACCCTATTACTAAGACTCCGCTGTCCGTCTGTCTGTCTGTCTGTCTGTCTGTCTGTCTGTCTGTCTGTCTGTCCGTCTGTCACCAGGCTATAGCTCATTAACCGTGATAGTTCGACAGTTAACATTTTCACAGATGGTGTATTTCTGTTGCCGCTAGAACAATAAATACTAAAAACAAAATAAAGTTGAAAATTAAAGGACCCCCTTTAATTTTTAACTTTATTGTGTTATGTTTCGTATTGTACGGAACCCTCTCTAAGTGTGCGATAAGAGACGCGATGCTGACTCGCACTTGGCCAGTTTTATTTTTATATCATATAGGCTAGCGTTTGACCACTATATCACCTGTTGGTAAGTGATGATGCGGTCGAAAATGGTAAGCACGCTAGGCCTAGAATGGGAACTGGCTCTCAAGGATAGCTGCTGGAACCCATTAGATGTTTGGCGACAGATTTTCTAACTTGAGGGTGTTAGCTGGCCAGGCGGACACTAGATAGTGTTCTACCACCATGCGAGGGTTGTTGGTTTCTTTTTCGATAGAAAAATCCATTGGTGCACGGCGGTTTGAACTCGGTACCTCTGGCATCAAAGCCAACCGTTCTCCCGATTACGCCACCGGGCCTACATACGGGCCACGGGCGCTAGAATGTTACCTACATTCTAGCGCCCGTAATACATGCAAGATGTGTTGAATTAATTGATTATTGTATTTTTATTCCATTTCTGTATTGCCATAATGCATTACTAAACTTAATATCTCTTTTGTATTCATTGTATTACGTTCATAAAAGCCTAGATTAAGTTCATCTAAAAGGTAACACAACATTCATTGTCGTGTTAGGTGGTACGAAGTTCGCTGGGCCAGCTAGTATTGTATATTACCTATGTCCTTGAGAGCCAGATCCCATTCTAGGCCTAGAGTGCTACCAACCTCGACCGTATAGTGGTCAAACGCTAGGCTACACGATATATAAATAAAATAATGTATTGTTTATGGAATTAAAAATTTGACAATGCATTGGTATTGATGCATATAGCATCGGTACGAAACGTAATTTATTATGCAAATGGAGCTCCGTATACCCTCAAATATTATAGATTTCTTAATGGCTTTCGACCTATTTGATGATGGCATTTAACTTAATTCCTGATGTAAGAATTATAAATCTGGCTATTTCTCTAAGTACCAAATTAAAATTTGATATTCAATCTAGATATGTTTCAGCCCTGGTGTACTTTAAGTCTACCCATTATACCATAGGATGCAAAATATTGCTCGGGATAAAAAATCATATTGAAGGAATACTAGTTACTATACTAATACTAACTTATACCATTTTAGCAAATTATCCAAGCCTTATAAAACTCACGCTCTCTGTATCGTCGATTACATAAACCCCATTAGAGTTAACGGCGACCAACACGGGAATGTCTTCATGTGTCAGCAAACTGGTCAAACTTCGCACCGGCTGCTCGATCTGACCTTGGAAAAATGCTGCCCTGGAATTATATGGGAAAATGGTTTTAAATTTTGTTTCCTCATTCATCTTAAGTACTACCAAGGATGATATTCCTTGTCGATGTCTTGTGATAAGTACAATTTAGGCATCTTCGAATTACGAGTAAAGACTTATCTTCGGGATGTAAGGGAGCACAAATACCACCTCAGTGCTCCCAGCCCACCTCACCTGCCCGTGGTACATCCTGCTGACCAACATACGAGGCTCTGGTGGCCGACAAATGGCGGTATAACCAATTTAAAATTTTGGTGTAGCTAAATAATTCAGGCCGGTGACGGGCAGCAGCGCCACCGGTGCGAGTAGCTACCGCCTGCGATCGCCAACACCCGCCTGCCCAGCGTGGTGATTAGGGCATATCCCTTCCAATGAGCCGAAGATCGAGCTCAGTGGCGTATCTTGGGAGAGGCCTACGTCCATCTGTGGACTGACGCTGGCTGATTATGACTTATCTTCGACAATTTGCTTTGACAAATACACGAGAAATTAAATGTATTAACTTTTGGAATGTTTAAGCAATCTCAATATTGGTTATCAATTATATATATATATATATATATATTATAATTATATATAATTATATATATATTACGTATATATAATATTTCTATGCTTGTATTTATTCTGTACTTTACAGCAAAATCTAGATTCCAAGTAAGTCAAATGCCTCTGACGAATCATAAAGCGAACAACTGAACATATTTCATGAAGTTTTACTAATAATCAGTTTGAAATTTTCTAAAGTTCTCAGACGACTAGTAATAGCCGTCTAAAGACCAAGAGCTCAGCATTGAATTGAGGGGAGCTTGGATGTTACATGAGTAAGACAACTGTGTACGATCGAAGGTGGTTTATTACTGTCATCATATCGATAATAGATCTTAGAGCTAAATGTTATACTACCTATTATCTAAACTATGTCTAATAGCCTACACCACAGAATTAACCCTTAAAGAGTATGAAAGAACTTTTTGTGAGTGCTTTCAAATGTTTTATCTTCATTGGATGATAGAAGAAAAAATATTGCAGCTCATTTCGAGCTTAGCTGACCTTAAATCCAATAAGGCCTACTTGCACAGACCAGAGTGAACATGTGTTCACTCTGGTCTGTCATTTTTATATTCCAGGGATTAGCAATACACAAGAATGACACAAATCAACATAAAACGACAAAATACGATATGTCTACATAAATATTAATAAATAGGATTGGCTTATCTATAATATTATAGCGAGAAATTGAGAAAAACATCGAGGTACATGTAACCCAGAGGCACCCATCATAAACAGACTTACGTGCCGAGCGGCGCGCGATCGAGCGTAAGGATTACTTACGCTAAAAAACTAAGCGAGATGTAGATTCTGCACTGCTTTTTATTTGAACGTAGAGCTGGTTCGCGACGCCACATCTGGTACGTAGTACATATACATCGATGGAGAAAAACATTACAATTACTCATAAACATCGAGGTACATGCAAACCAGAGGCACCCATCATAAACTGACTTAAGTGTCGAGCGGCGCGCGATCGGGCGTAAGGAGTACTTACGCTAAACTAAGCGAGATGTAGATTCTGCACAGCTTTTTATTTGAACGTAAAGCTAGTTCACGACGCCACATCTGGTACGTAGTACATATACATCGATGCTTATAAACAATTCGAACGTAGATATTGCATAACCCTGGATTATAAAAATATGTGTAAAATCTGGTCTGTTCAAGTGGGCCTAAGAAATTTACTTACATAGAGTAAACTTACCCATAAGTAGGCAACGTCCTTACATGCGCCAGGTACTTATGTCTGAGTTTCCTCGGCGGAGCGGCGGGCGGCCGCTGCGCCTGTTCTAACAACCTCGCTTCAGGACTTCCCTTGCGTCCCGCTGGCAGTAACTGTGCCCAGCGACCTGACCGCGCGTGTGATGGGAGGTACTTGTCTTGATGTTCACTAACGAAAGTAAAGATACAACTCAAGACGTAGGCTAACCAAAGGCTTGTTCCAATAATTTAAGATCGTTTAAAACACTAACAGAACCGATTTCAAACGTCGCGCTTAGTAATTTTTCAATACTAAGTTTTAGTTGTTTATCTTCATATCTCTGGAGATACTAAACATATCTCGATGAAATTTAAATGGGACTACCTCTGAAGGTATATATACCCTTTTCAAATATAAACAGAATTTTCCAAATCGATTCAGGCGTCTTCGAGTAATCGGTGAACATACATCAATTGCTCGTGAAGTGCTCTTGCTCTGCTCAATACGTCAGTGCTCAGCATCTGACGTATTGATGTCTGTGCAGTCCTGTACTTGAATAAATTTGTTTTAAGCGTAAGTGCAAGCGTAAAAAAATACATACAGTCGAACATATAACCTCCCCCTTTTTTGAAGTCGGATAAAATTTCTATGAAACTACTTGTAAGCGTGGAAAGAATATGTGTAGTCTTTCTTTATCAACTCCTCGAACTAGTAAACCCTATGTGGCTGGGGACTTTATAAACATACGAATCACACAAATACACCCAGACTAGGTAGTATCACTAACTTCGCAGCCAATTGGTCAATCAGAAACAAGACATTTGATAGGTTAATCGCACTAAATTAACAAATCAGTGGCTTCAGTCTATGCTGGAAGTAGCGTGTGCCTGATTATCGCTTTATAATACCGGCCTAAGTGCTTCACAAGGTTTTGTACTAGGCCCAATTTTATTCCTGCTGTACAAAATTAAATGAATAACTGAATCGAGAATAGGCCCAAAACTTATTCTAATAAAAATAGTATGTAGCCTTAGTGTGCCACAAGATTTGCTATAGGCTCAATTATATTCCTGCTATACAAAATTGTTTAAATAAATTATTAATATACAACTCTAAGGGTCAGTTTCACCGGTTCCTGATAGCGCTAATATGAAGAAATCTGACAGATTTTAGTCAGCTTTTATATGTCGTCATGTGTCAGATAACTATCTAACGCATTCTCAGGAACCGGTGAAACTGGCCTTTAAGATAGCGTAACCAAGGTCTTATTCTTAAAAAATCTGTGTCACCAAAGGGGCTCCATTAATTACGCGAGTACCTAGACAACGAAAGGAAGGGAGGGACACATTAAAATGTCATCAAATGTCATTGTAGGAGTGCATCTCAGTATCTCAAACTTTCGATTTTTGTGATCGGGAATTTAACGTGACTTACACAATGTCGATATAGCGTTCGACGATTGAGTATCGTTCTATAATACTGGCGTGCCACAAGGTTTTGGTTTGGGCCCGATTCTATTCCTACTATACAAAATTAGTAAAATAATTGTAATAAATGAACTGTAAAAGAATACTTTGTCAATTCTAATATACTGAAGTGAACGTTTAAAGTTTTCTAGAATAAGATTAAACATTTAGTGACAGTTTTTTTTTAATGTAACTGTAAGTTCTATACTTTTCTTGAACTTACCGAAAGAATTTAGCAGTATGTCGATGTGGATCATAAGGCCCTAGTTGTATCCTTGCTTGTAGGCCGCCCAACATGACTGCCTGTGCACTTTCTAACGGATACCGACCTGTCACAACGTTGTGTCTCGCTTCTTCGTATAGCAGCTCTTGTATTCGGGAATCTCTAGAAATAATATTCACTGTATTAACAAAGTCCAAATGGTCTTTAAATTTAATTTCGCTTTTTGCGGTTGCATTAAATTTAAAGACCATTCTATATTACTAAATCTTAATTTCTTAAATTTTTAATATTAATTACTACTTAAATATATAAATATATTTTTAAAATAACTTATATTTAACACTAAAATTTATATGTAAAATAAATTTAAAATAAATTTTCTAAACTATATAAAATTTATTTATATATTAATTAATAATTATCCGCAAAATTTCCAGTGTTTCATTACCGGCCTTTCTATCTTCTGCCAACAGTGTTTTGGTTCTTTTTAAGAGAATAATTTCAAATTCAGCATCACAAATTTCAATAGACTCTTTGGAAGATGGTAGAACGGCCTGGTCTTTGGCTTGTCCAAGTGAGGATCTTCCAAAAAATCTTAGTTCGCAAAGGCAATGGGACGATCCCCTTTGTAAAATTGTACAGAAACAAATTTTAGACAAAAGTATTGATAATAAAGTCCGGGCTCGTCTCCTTGCCACGCGCGAACGAGAATCTGGTTATTGGTTACAAGCACTACCTTCATCCAACATTGGTACCCTAATGGACAATGAAAGTTTTTCTATTGCCATAGGGTTGCGTCTGGGCATCTCTAGGACGGAACCTCACAATTGTCACTGCGGCAGTGAAGTGGACAGATTAGGCCACCACGGCCTGTCATGCCGCCGCAGTGCAGGGCGTCTCTCACGCCACGCCACAATAAACGACGTCATCCGTCGGGCCCTTGCCACCGTGAACGTGCCGGCCATATTAGAGCCGAACGGTATATCACGTGACGATGGTAAGAGGCCCGACGGTATGACGTTGGTGCCATGGTGTCGAGGAAGACCATTGGTGTGGGACGCCACATGTGCTGACACATTAGCGGCGTCCCATATATGCGGGACCTCACGGTCAGCGGGCGCGGCAGCGGATGCTGCAGAAAACCTCAAACGGAGGAAATATGCTACCATTGGTGATGGATACATATTTCTTCCGTTTGCGGTCGAAACAATGGGCCCATGGGGTCGAGATGCCCGAGGTTTTGTTAAGGAGTTGTCCAGACGCCTAATTGACATCACCCGTGACCAAAGAGCTGGCGCTTACCTCGGCCAACGTATTAGCCTAGCTATACAACGAGGTAACGTCGCTAGCTTTTTGGGAACATTACCGGCAGGTAGCGACCTAGGTTCTGTCTTTTATTTATAGTATAGATATTATTATTGTAGTTTATATAATCTTGATATTGTCATTAGGTAATTATTTTTAAGTTGTTAAAATAAAGTGTAATGTATATAAGATTAATAATAAAATTATTTATAAATTATATTAAATAGAATTTTTTTTTTTTTTTTTTAATTCAAAATTTTAATTTATATTATTTTTAATTAAAAATTTAATTATAATTTAATTTATTTTTTAATTTTTAATAATTATATAATAATATTTAAATATTAATAGCACGGTTGTGCTGTCACTTTTATCTTGTTGAATACGAATGTGATAGCAAAAGTCCTAATGTGCCATCCAACGAATAGGGTATTTTACTCTATATGAGATATAAATCTAAAAATATAATACTGATCTCAGTATTATATTTTATTATTTGCTTTTTGCCTAAGCTATCTAGCTTAGGCAAAAAGCAGTCGGAAAACGTTAGTTTTAGTTCATAAAATAGCAAACTAAATGTTAAAATTCAATTCAAAGGTTTCAGCTTTTTTAATCTGTTTCATAACACCATTAAATAGTAGTCGCCAGTAGTCGCCATGTTATTACGTCATACGGCTAAGTAAACTTAGAAGTGTCAACTGTCAACTATCATATTACTGCATTTGTTTACAAGCATACTGACGTCATGACCACAAAGCAATATGGCGTTCAGTGCGTCCAGCGTTTTCGTCAAATTACGCGCGAAATTTGTAAGTGCAAATTTGCAAATGCATTTTTAGTGCACTTAACGGTTGAATAAAAATGTTGTTAATTTTTTAGTGGTTCATTAGCACTGTAGAATCTAATTGAGACAGTTTTCAAAAATGGGCGTAATACCATATTCTGACTAAGTAACGTTACCTATTGTAATTGGCTAGTTATGTAAGGTATGTTTTTATTACCTCTACTTATTCATAGTGGCAATATTTTTGCTAGTTTATTGGGGTTAATTCTAAATATTTGTCATTGCTTATTATGAAAATTAGAAATGTGTTTCAGTTTCATTCAGGCGTATCCAGTATAATGTTACAAGAATGATTGTTTAAAAAACTAAAAAAAACAGTCTTTAAATGCTACGTTTTACGTTAGTCTGCACAACAGCATCAAGTTTGGAGCGTTTATCTCCATATCTCTGGAGATATTCTGATGAGTATCTGATACATCCAAGTATTTCTAAATATAATTATATTTCGAGCAAAAAAATAATTTTGCAAATCTAAAGCCTACATATTATCGGAATAAATAAAATAACATCCTAATAGAGAACCACCTTCTTTTTGACGTTGGTAAAAAATAACAGAACGTGTCAGAGACATATAGGATGACGCGATTACGCCATCCTCCACAGCTTCTCAATAGACGTGTTTGCTTGTTGCATTTCTAGCCATCCCATCCTAGTCCTACTAAACCTACTATAGTAGTAATCCTTATAGAGTTTAAATATTAAGGTATGTTAATAATGAAACAAGTGCATCAGGTAAAACTACCATCAAGGAAAATATTGTTTGCGCGATGCAGGATCCCATACATTGAGGCAATATTTTCAAGGAGAACGATGTAGCATGCTTTAGCGCCATCTATATGCTTTTACATAAAGTTAAGTCAGTGAGTAGAAGTAGAAGAGTCGAAGAGTAGAAGATATATAAATGGATGTTTGTTACGTCACGAAAAACGGCTCAACGGATTTGGATGAAATTTGGCATACAGATAGTATATATATGGCGCCACCAATGGATAATTGGGTTAACAAATGCAATCCACTAATTTCGTCGTAACGATACTTCGCACCGTGGCTTAATTGGCAAAAGCACCGGAACATGTTATTCCGGAGGTTCGATGAAATTTTGGATTGTGTTTAACAATTAACAAAAATATAAAGTGTGAAACACTTCAAAGAAACATAATATTTGATTTACGGAGTGCAACATCTCTCGTCGGATTTGAAAACTATAATGATTTCTTCCGAATGATTAACTTACGTAATAAGTAGTCATAGATGGCGCCACCAATGCATAATTGGGTTAACAAATGCAATCCACTAATTTCGTCGTAACGATACTTCGCACCGTGGCTTAATTGGCAAAAGCACCGGAACATGTTATTCCGGAGGTTGCGGGTTCAAGTCCCGTCGGTACGATGAAATTTTGGATTGTGTTTAACAATTTACAAAAATATAAAGTGTGAAACACTTCAAAGAAACATAATATTAGATAGTATATAACCTGAATTAACGTAAAGGATACTTTTTAACGCGGGCAAAGCCGGGCGCAATTAGTAAATAATAAGACGAAGTATATGCAGTAAAAAGAAGATGTAAAAGTAGGAAAGGAGTTTTGGCGGGAACGTGAAAAAGTGTGTACTGCTCACATCGTGTTTTTTCTTAAAACTTGTGTTCTTCCGCAAGTTAATGTGTAATAAATGTGCATTATATACCATTAAGTACCGGTGAATGTGTGCGAGTGTAGGAAAACAATACAATGTTGAAAAACATGCTATTTGCGTGCTAACCAAAATAACTATGACTTCGACTTGACCTGAAATGTGACTTTGACCCATCTTTATGACATTAACTCACAAAAACTTGAAGAATTTTAATAATTGACACTGGCTCAATACGCACAATCATGTGAAGCCATAATGAAACATAAAATATAGTAGGAAAGAGGGAAATAAAGCGACATACTTACTTGATACCTTCCTCAAGATGTTTAGGAAAGAACACGTTCCTCTGCAGCCTAAGCACTGGTTGGTCCCGCGCCCTTCTATTAGGTGAAGCGTGTCCATATCTCGCCACCAGTTTCTGCCAACTGCCCCATATCCGCCAAGGGCAGTGGTGGGGTTTTAGTTGGATTTCTGGACGAAAAGAAAGACGGGAGTAAGTTTTTCTGGTACATCAAATGCCTTAATAGTGTAAGAGTAGATATTCAAAAATATATAATTCCTGTTACATAATGCTGTTGGAACACCAAAAGGTTATGGCGACAGATTATCTCCTTGATTATGTTACGCTACTTATGGTAGCAAGTCAGGTGAAACATCAATATATTGCTCCTAACACATGTGGAATATAATACTGCAACCACCTGTGAGAGACATTTTCAACAAAAGTTCTGGATCATAATCTACTCACCTAATAAGGGACTGCACATCCACAACGCAAACACATTAGCAGCCAAACTCCTTGTAGTCGGATGTGTAAGCCCTAGTTCCTCAGTAGCCAGAACAGCGTTGAGGAACCTGGCAGCTGTCACGCAGGAGGGAACTTCTTCCGAGCTCATTTCCATCATGAGAGCTGTTCGTGACATCAGGTAGATGCAGGTCACGGGGTTAGAGGATACTGTTGATGATGATGCTGTGCTGCCGGATGAGCCTGAAGGTTTTGAAGACTATATATATATATATATATATATATATATATATATATATGGAGTGGGTTCGGTTGGATTCAAGTCTATAAGGAAATTATGTTGGACTTAAGTCTATATGTGACTTGAACAAGTCGTAAGCCAATGTGGCCTTCGCCTTCCTTACATCAGGTTAGAGGACACACACACACGAGCTGGTAAAATCTGCCGCAGGACTGATAACCGTTAAGATAGACCTGTCCTAATGTGGATATCATCGGTAAACGTAGCTTATGACGTCCTGTGACCAGGCGGAGCGACAACATACGCAAAGCTGTGGACAGTGGCTGGAAAAAAAAGAGCCGAAGAACGGGCTCAGTGGCGCGTCTTGGGAGAGGCCTACGTCCAGCAGTAGACTTACACCGGCTGATTATGAAGAATGATAAAAAGCTAATCTATACACTATCAACTGACCAGGTAAAGGAGGTGAGATAGCACTAGACGAGCTGCCGCCACTGGTAATGGGTTCCGTGGTACTGAAGGAACTCGCCACGAGACTGCTCGATGCAGTTTGATTGGAACAACTGCTGAGGTTTGAACCTGGAACATTCGTTTACTTGAAAGATTAAAACAGCTATAGCATGTAATAACGAATTATTATAGTTAACTATGTACTTGTCGATGTTCAAAAAGTTAGGCATCACGCACACCAGCCAGTGGCCACAACAAAACCATAAGAAATGAACGTCACGCACTGGACAGCCACGAGTGTGGCCAGTGACCGCGCAACCAAGTGCGCGACGTTCATATTATTATGGTTTCTTTAGTAAATCTGGTCGTTGGCTATTGGACCAGAGTTGTGGCCATCTAGCGCGCAGAGTGGTTTTATCAGATATCGTTACCCTTGCCGTCCACATGCGTGATGCGTAAGTGCAGTCAAATAGCTTACGCTTATTTGCTCAATTTATGTTATAAGAATTACGAGATTTCGTGACTGTAATGACGCTGTTTTATAGCCACATAGTACGTTTATGCCAGATATATGCGAGGAAGTTGTGTATTTACTAGGGCTGAACGGTGTGCGATGAAAATCTCAACCAATGGTACCTACCACTTAATTTTTCTAACCTCGCTCAGCGCAGAACTCAGGTAAGGCTTAGCAGAGCCTTGTAGATACAATACAATCTAGTAATATGTTTTGAGGGACGACAACGTACCGCACCCAGCCGTAATATGGGAAAAGAGTCCGCTACGCATTCTCTCACCGGTCCTCTGATACACCATTTCACAGCACAGGTACTATATTCCCAATTCGCTCATTGTCCTCGCAAATCTAATGTAGATTTGCGAAAAACACTCACACCGTTTCAAAGCCACGCCAAGTTCACATCCTCGCTCCGCTCATTTTCCTCGCACATCTCAGGTGGAACCGTTTACACAGTTTCACAGCTTCACTAAGTACAAATCCTCGCTCCGCCCATTTTCCTCATATATCACCGGTAGAGACGCTCCCTCTCAAGGATTATACTCACTAACTGCCGGTAGACAGACATACAGTAGTAGTACATTATGTAGTTCATACAAATATATACTATTTATTTAGATCTGACAGTGCCAGGGCCATGTCAGCAAAGTGTAATATGAATTAGGCAGATATTTGTTATTACCAAATGGTTTATGCTTATGTATGAGGCTACTTGACGAAGTATCGATTTTACTAAATATTGCAAAATTGTACTACATGTATATATAGACTATATAGGGCGGAAAATGCACGTACCCATAACACTCTTCTCCAAGGAATCCGAGCTGTTGCTCTCCTTAGAGTCTGGCTGTAAAGGTTTATGAGGGTCGTGCTTATCCCAATCATTGTGCCGGCCTAGTGGACTGTACGACAGATGGGGTAACCGCTGCGATACTGAGTACAGGTGGGCGTTCACCTCAGCCTGCAGCTTTTGACTTTGCACGCTGTAGTATTCTTCACGGGATCGAAATTCGCTGAAATAATTATGCTTCTATGTTGATTTACATACGAATTTTAAAACTTTGTAATTATATAATTAATTAATGATTATATAATATATAATAAGATATATTAATGATTGAAGCAAAAATAATCCAAGCTCTAGATCAATTTTTAGCGTACTCGATTTACTCGAAGGATCCAACGTAGCCTATTGTTCTCACTCACATGTCCGTCTGTCCGTCCGTCCATCCTCTGTCACACAGGTTTTACAGCTAATCGGTTAAAGCTACAGTCTTCACAGTATATGTAGCATTTGACCATTAGCATTTGACCACTATCTCACCTGTTGGTAAGTGAAGATGCGGTCGCTATTGTTGATTTTTAATATTATAATATTGAATTCTCTAAAATTATTTTTTATTTTTTTCCATACAGCTAACAGCTACAGCTACCAAGTATAATAGCGTATTGGTTAATAGTTAGTACTTAATGTATTAAATATTAAAGCAAATAAAAATAGTGGTCAAATGCTAGCCTATCCTAACTTCCTAACTAATATTATAAATGCGAAAGTAACTCTATATGTCTGTCTGTCTCACTTTCACGCCAAAACCACTGAACCGATTTAAATGAAATTTGGTACAGGTCTAGAGCCTGAGAAAGGACATAGGCTACTTTTTATTGCGAAACAAGGGTTTTAAGGGGTTGAAAGGGGGGGATGAAATTTTGTATGGAATTAACGTCATTTTTAGAACTAGAAGCTTGAAACTTATTTTTTAAGGCTGTTGATTCAATATAAATAAACATGACATTCAAAGTTTGTAAAAGTTGTCTTGAGGGTTAAAGGGTGTAAAATATTAATTTTTAATGCGAAAAGAGGGTTGTAAGGGGTTGAAAGGGGGGATGAAAAGTTGTATGGAAGTATCGAAGCTGGAAGCTTGAAACTTATTGTTTAGGCTTTTGATTCTATATAAATAAATATGACATTCAAAGTTTGTGAGGGGGAAGGGGAAGGGGAAGGGGAAGGGGAAGGCGAAGGCGAAGGGGAAGGGGGGAGGAGAGGTGGAAGTTAGGAGAAGGAAAGGGGATGGGAGGGGGAAGTGGGGGGAAAGTGGAGGGCAGAGGAAAGTGGGGGAAAGGGGAGTGGAAGGGAATGGGGGAAGAGAGAGGGGGAAGAGGAGGGGGGAAGAGGAGGGGAAAGTGGGGGAAAAGGGGAGGGGGAGAGGGAAGTGCGAGAAATGGGAGGGAGAGGTGAGGGGGAAGGGAGGGGGAGGATTGAAAGCGATGGGAGGGGGGATTAGCGCGACGTTTTACGGTGCGGTGTACGTGGGATACGCATGTGTCTTATTTGTAAAATAATTAACCTAAATAATTAAAAATGCTACCCAAAGCCACCATTCCATGCGGACGAAGTCGCGAGCACAGCTAGTAAGACATAAAAAAATAAAAAAGATAATAAGCTATGCATGTACTAATAATAATTAATATACGTATCAAAATAAGGTAGGTAAGGTATATATAAAATAGTAAGCTTTGGTCTATCTAACACACAACCCACGTTGCTAGAAAGATTTTTTTATAAATAAACTGGCCAAGTGCAAGTCGCACTCGTAGGGTTCCGTACCACACTACAGTATTTTATAAGATCGAGCAAAAAATACCACTATCATTTTTCGCCAGTAAAAAATAATAATTAATAAACATTTTATTTCTTATAACGCCATCTAACGTCCAACAAAGGTGTTAGGGATCGACATTTCAATATAACGCCATCTATGGGACGTTTACCTACCTAACTAAGCGTTCATAGATGGCGTGAAATGCCGAAAAAAACACGTTTCTTGTATACAGACACACATATATACTTATAACAGACATACATCATCTGTGAAAATGTCAACTGTCTAACTATCACGGTTCATGAGATACAGCCTGATGACAGACGGACAGACAGACAGACAGACAGATAGAAAGACAGACAGACAGACAGACAGACGGACAGCGGAGTCTTAGTAATAGGGTCCCGTTTTACCCTTTGGGTACGGAACCCTAAAAACTAGCAAACTTTTATAATTTACACAGAAATAGGAATAATAAGCTATTTATTCCTATTTCTGTGATAATTTATATACTTACATAGTTAAAAATTATAAGCTGAATTAAATGACAGATAATGAATTAAATGCTGTTTGTTGGTCGCGATAAAATAATGGGCAGCAATGCCTTATTGAAAAAAATTTACCAGAATATTGAGTTATTGATTGTTGGAAATTAACAGTGAGTGCTATTTCCATGGAATTTACTATTTGAACGACTGCAAAATAGTCCCTTACTTGTATTGATATTCGGCTTGAATGGGATATCCTCTTCGAGAATAATCAACAGGTATAATGGTAATATAATTTCCGCTATTCTGTACATTCGGATTTTCACCATAAGCACCCATATCTGATTGATGTTCCATGTGTTATTTGTTTAAATGTATTTTACATCAACACACGATTACACAAATATTATATATTCCCTTGTGCGGTGCGGACTGGCGCAAAAATATCGATCGTTTTTCGCGCCCTTATTCATGTTGCCAGTACATTTTAACAAAGTCAAAGACATTCGTATAATGAAGTTAAATATTTCAGTTACGCAGGTTAAGCTGACTATTTCGTATTTACATTTATTTCGCAATAATAGCACCAGATTTGAAAGTGATCTTATGAAAATATTAATCAATAATAACAAGATATTCGAGTTAATGCGGATATTGCGAAACTACCTGGAAAAATATTGAGTTGACATTTGAATGACAAATTTGACACTGACATCCCAGTCACCAATATGGTGATGGTGCACTGCAGATGTTTTGACAAATTCAATTTAATCCGTATGCTTTAACACTAAGGTTGTAATTGCTTTGTAGAACAAAACGGCCCAATTGAAAGACACCAGGGTGGGAGTGTGTCCTTGTCTAACAACCTGCTAATCCTATATATGTTCTATACTATTTGTATGGTATATATATATATATATATATAAGTTGTCCATACAAAAGAAAGGGACAAACTCCGTTCAAGGTCGATCTCATGGGGGCCGGTGTACGCGATCGAGTTTAATATGTAGCAGGTCTGTGGTGACGACTCACGGACTCATAACACGACAGCGACACCGACACTGACAGTGACGACCTGACGACTGTCACGACTGACGGACGACTGTAAGTGTCAGGTGTCTGTACTCTGTTGTTGCTTGCGTGTGCCCGCCCGGTGCCGTCATGCCGTGTCTTCAGTTCAGTGTTGTGCAGTGTTGTGAGGATTTCATTCCCAAACTGTTTCCAAAAACATAAGCAATTGATACAGCCACAAGCTCTATTGCGTTTTAAGGATAAAGTCTATGATCTTAAGAGTGCATGTTCACTGGATACCTACAATCGTGAAACACTGATCTGACGAGAAATCATCATCTCATCTCATCACATCTCGATCCATTTCGAATTATTCTTGCCGGTGCAGCGGTACTTACATCTGCGCAACAAACATTTTCTAAACATCCCGATGGTGTAAGGTTTGGCTATATTAAATATGATAACAATAATATAATTATTTACTAATGTTCCAATGTGTTAGGTGTATTTCTTACTCTTTCATATATTTGACCTTTAGAAATTAATCCCGGATGGAGGCAAAACTGAAGGAATACCGAGCACTTCGACGCCGCAAAGAACTTATTGAGAATACCAAGGAAAAGTTTGAAACTGTGAAGGAGAAAGTATACAACTTCATTGTTCCCGATATATTCAAGATGAAAACTGAAGATGAAGTGTTGTTGGTAAGTACCTACCTATTTTGTTCACTTTTTTTTATTCACAATTCCACATATTAGTTGTATGACTTCTGCTAGTCTGCTTAGGGTGGTACCACCACTGGTACCAGCATGGTAATATAATATAACAGTAATGTGCCTCGGCCCTGTCCTTGAAATCAATACAAGCATTCATAAACATGTGATAGGGCTGCCTGAATATATATTCAATCAATTATTTACAATTTGCATGCTTTTTGCTCAACCACACGCTTCGTTTGTCACTGCAGCTCATTCACAGATGACATTTTATCGTGAGCTGGGTACTGAGTGCGTACTAAACTCGAGGCCATGCAGGCATGACTCGCGTTCCGACTGTCACATTACTGGTATATTATGTTACCATGACTTTATTAAAATACAAAATTGATTTTAGATTTAAACACTGGCCAAGTGCAAGTCGGACTCGCACTCATAGGGTTCCATAACACAGTAAAATATTCTACAACTATGATTTTTCGCAACTACAAAATTAACTTTGTTTTTCATAGTTTTTATGAAAAACAAAGTTATATTTGCGGTCGCTATATCTCAAAAACTGCTGACTGTATCTCATTCAAACCAATTTTCATTGAAAGTTTTTATTGAGATCTACAGAATATATTTTTTCTAGATTTTTCACTCCCGTCCTTTAAAAGTTAGAGGAGGGGTGGGGGGGGGGGAGGAGGACACACATTTTACCACTTTAGATGCGATGATCTTTCAAATGATTGACTTTGAGAAAAAATGATTTTAGAAACCTCAATGTTATTTTTAAAGACCTATCCATAGACACACCACACGTATAGGTTTGAAGAAAAAATTTTTTTTGTTTCAGTTCCATGTATGGGATGCCCCCCCCCTTAAACATTTAAATTTTTTATTTTTGTATAAAAATCGGAAAGCGGTTACAGAACACATCTACCTACCTAGTTTCAATTCTATAGTCCTAATAGTTTCGGAATAAAATGGCTGTGACATACGGACGGACAGACAGACAGACATGACGAATCTATAAGGGTTCTGTTTTTTGCCATTCGGCTACGGAACCCTAAAAAGCTAGCAAAGTAACTAGTGAAATCACAGAGCATGTGAGACTCCACATGTAATTGCCTCAAGGAGATGGGTGCTTTACAGTGACATGTTGAATTTATTCAATACAGAGTTTTGCATAGTATTTTTTATAGGCAGACATCTCTTGCTATCCAGAGTCATGCCTGTTGTCTTTTGGAGTAATCCGCTGTATGTGCTCAGTAAATTTTGACTGACCAGTTGGTCTAGTCTAGTGGTTAGCACAGTACATTAACTTTAATGTACTGTGTTATTAGTAAGCCTGTCCACAAAACTGAAGGTAGCGAGTTTGATTCCCATACGGGACAATACTTTGTATAATCCACAAACAACAGCTGTTCCGAGTCTGGGTGTAATGTGTCTGTGATATGTATTTTTTTATGGTAAAAGGTAACAGGACAAGCACGACACTTGCGTGATAGTAAGCGATGTCTACCTATAACAGATACAGCATCACAAAATCACAAAATTCTGGACTGCCAGAATTTTGCATGTTTGCAATGCACTGCGCCTGTTACCTTGAGACATAAAGATATCGAGTCTGACATGCCCTGTAATATAACTGGAAACCTTGCCATTTCAACCGAAAAACATTCCTATTTCACGGCTGAAAATTGATTGGTGCAATGGTGGTACCGCCCCAGGCGGATTAGCAGAAATCCTTCCACTACAGCAGAAGTCCTACCTACATGTATATTTTTAAAATCAGTAGTCTATTAGTTGAAAATATGGGATATTGTAGCGATGGAGAGGCAGCAAACATGATTCTAGAATCTTCAGGGATAATCAGATATGAGAATGCTTTATTGAAGAGATTTGTTGAAGGGACATCTAATTGGCAATTCTGGGTCTGCACTATCACCATACCTCTTCTCACACCTGTGCTTAACCACTCGAACCTGGACCATCCCGCCAGTGGGTCAGCCTACCCGCAAATGTCTTTCCAAAATCAAAATATTCGCAAATATCATGGCCCTATTTCGCCAGAAGAAGCTAATTCTAATTGTAATTGGTAATGGGGGCGATAAGACCTGCACTGACGTCCCGCTTGGGGTGTATTGTGCATTTCCCCCTGCCAGCATTCACCCAAGCCATCCCAGCTCCTTGACGAAGCGGAGCACGGCTTTAGGTTGCTGGCATAACGCTTCCAATGGTGATGGTGATGTTGTATCGGATAGTAAAGATGATGCTGTCAGATGTATGTGTGTATGCCTGCTTGTTTGTGAACTTGGATGTAGTGATAGTGCTAAAGCAGATGGTGATGATGATGATGATTGTAAATGTTGTTGCTGCTGCGACTGGTACTCTTCATCCGGGTCACGCTCATGCAACCCAGCTGTGGTTCTTATTTCGTTTAAGACGGGACAGAAGAAGCATACATTCGTCATATGAACAGGGGACAACTACTTACCAGATACAAGGTTAACTTTGAGCATTTACCATAGGAGATGTTAACGCTAGGCGTACCCCTCTGCTGGCCATATAGCCATTTTGGCAGAAAAAAATGTTTGCGGATTACAACGTTAACATCTCCATTGGTAAATGCTCGAAGAAGGTTAAAGATAATTTGGCCTTTGGAAATCAAGATGCTTCTTAACTGGGTTCACAGTTAGTTAAGACATTTTTTTATTAAATATAGTAGCACTTGCCGTGTTGCATAATATCGCTATAGATATGAGTAAAGAAGTTGAAGAAATTGGGCTGTCTAATTTGAATAATGAAAATTCTCTAAATCAAGTTCCAAGAATCCAAGAAAATAGGCAAGGCCAAGTAGCTTGCAGCTTGAGCTACCAGGCTACCAATATATTTCTAAAATAAAATATTTTTACATTACATTAATGTAATTTTTATTCATTATATTCTGATAATTTCTTTTCAAGAAGCTCATTCTGTAATTTTAATTGTTTTATTCGTAAGACATGTTCTTCTTGCGCCCGTTCATCAGTTTTTAGCATGTGTTCCATTTTTAGTTCATGTTCCTCGCGTAAAAATGTTAGTGCTGTATCTCCCTCTTTTCTATTATTTGATGTCACTTTCAACTCCTGAAATAGAAAATAATATATATTTAAGTACATAAATAATTTAAATTTATATACTAAATTTATAAAACATAGTACAAACTTGGTTCTATTAAAAAAAAAACAGACAAATTGAGAACCACCTCCTTTTTTGTGAAGTCGGTTAAAAAAATTATTTTTATTCAGTATTATATTTTATTATTTGTTTTTTTTAACATTCATAAGTGTACAAAGTATCCAAATGAAGAAATAAATAAATATGAAATAATATTCCAATCTAGAACTTGCGTCAGAGTGGCAAAAGTCTTTAGTTGTCACAGAAAAAAAAAATTGAAAAAGAAAAAAAATTGTTGGACTTGTCCAACATTTTTTTTTTTTTTTAAAGAAAAAAGCTTACTCGCAATGTGGGTTGCACATTACTAGTATTCTTGTTACCCCTCCAACTAAGCTAAATATACTTGTGTCTGGAGTGGGTTCACATCAATAGTGCAATGGGTGGGGTGGGGATCGAACTCACGACCTCTCGAACGCCAGTCCGACACCTTATCCATTGGGCTATTGCCACCTTTACATTGCTCCCACCGGCAAAAAATGTTCATTAAAATGTAAACCTTATGACATTCACTGGAGACAGACTTTACATTGACAACACAAGAGTGCTGTCTGCTGCTTATTCAAGTAGGTACAACTAACCTCATTGATATTTTGCATTTTTCTTCCACTTGTTGGTGGTTCACCTCCTGTTTGGCTATGAGGCTTTATAAAACTTGTGTGGCTCTTCTTAGTATCTATTCTGAGAGTGCGCCACTGTTGTTTTATTTCAGCCAAAGTTCTCTGCTTTGTATTCAGTTCATTAAATCTAAAATATAAAAATAATTGTAAGCATTTAATATCAATCATAGTAATTTCGTATTTATTTAGGTAACTACTATCATGATGTTGGTTCATACTAGTTATAAACATGTTTACCTTTCGAACACTTTTTGCCAAGCTATTTTTTTTATGTTGTTAGTCTTTGTGTCGCAACACTTGTTTTCTATTTTATCCAAATGATCTTTCAAACAAGCTCTGAGAAGGGCCTTAAACAAAGAAATTTACGAAACACTGAAAATCTGAACAAACTAAACGGTAAAGTATAAAAAGAAGTAACATACAATAGTAGATTTACCTTCTCTGCATCGTCCCAGTTAGGATTTCGATTTCGTTTTCGTTTCTTGCTACTGCTATCTACATCTTCCATTGTTTAAATATTTTTTTTATAAACTTCACTCACAGATGAACAAGTAATGTTTATTACTGTGTAACTTTTTATAAATTTGTTTACACAAACGTTTCAGGATAAGAATTAAACTTTTCCCCTTTTCCGCCAATTTGTTTGTTGTGAAATGGTGAGTCATGAGTGATAGCCTTGTGTAGTTCATGTACTAAGTACTAATATGAATGAATTCTTGACACTGAACCAGAATGAACTATTCCGTAAGTCTACTAGTACATAGTACATTTAGTACTTCGTTCGCGATTATTGTCTGTGATTCATGCTCATGCTCACGGAATGAAAAGGACGATGAACGAATGGGTTAGCGTAGCTTAGCTAGTGAACGAACGAGTGAGATGCACTCTATGCTATTTTCAACAGCTATTTTGAACATTATGGTAAGTCATAGGGACTATTTTTAATTGAGTACTTATGACCTACTGTACTAATAGTACTAGAAGTCCGAACTAGTAAAGCTGAAGCAGCTGAAAGAATGTACTACAGTCCCACAAGTATAACTTGGCGGTGGTGGTTTTTGGAACTAATTCCGTTCTCTTGAAACTGTGAGTTTGACGTTTGAGAGATTACCGCGACATTATTGTTGATAAATCTGCTACATTAAGAGTTCAATAATGCCAAAAGTAATTAAAAGTGGTTTAAGAGAAACTGTTATCAAAGTACAAAGTAAAAGCACAGTGGCGCACAGCCGCGCCAAGTTACACTTGCCGGACTGTAGTTCGGAGCGATCTTTTTAATGACCGATACCAAATTCGATATCGTATATCGAGAACATTTTGTATGAAAAACATTACAGCGCCTCTAGTGGTTACTACACTTAACTAAATTTAGACCAAACAGGGAGCCAGAATAAGTCGAAAACTATGTGAGATCTGTCAAATGCGTTAACGATAAAAACTCATACTAGGGGTACTGAGCGTCACATTCGCTAAACGAGTTAGAGAGAGAGGTTAGAGCGTTTGGTTGCACAGGTTGCACTCCGAGCGTAGGTCGTGAACGGAGCCCGGACCAAGCCTAACAATGAAACATATTTTTTTTTAGTTTTATTATGGCTCCACACGATTAGTGTATTTAGCCAGTGTCAAGTATTGAAATTCTTTTGAAGTTTAATTATGAATTTTAGTCGTAGAGCTAGAGATAGGTTATGGTCACATTTCAGGTCAGTTTGTGTGAAACTGGTGGGTTGATTGATAGGTTCATACACTATAGGTCAAATACGCATTAGGTCAAACACTCAAAATGACAAGAGAATGTAAGTTTATCATTTGCAGTTGCAAGTTTGAGGTATATACCTCTGAAGATACTCATCAAGGAGTACCTCAGGAGTATACTCTTTCGAATAAAAAAAATATTTTTAAATCGGTCGACAAATTGACAGAGATATCAGCGAACATACATACAGACGAATCAAGAACGTCCTGTCCTCCTTTTTGAAGTCGATTAATAGTGTTCCTTTTTAGCGCTTCGCCGGCCGCTGCCGCGGCACGCCCCTTTTGCTCGCTCAGCTTGCGCGTGGTTTGTCGCAGTTCAAACCTAAACCTAACCTAGTGATTTGCGTTACTTACTATTTAGCTTAAAAATTATATAATCAGCTAGACTAGGATGTGAAAAGGGTGGGCTGTTGAGCCAAAGCCCCTTTTAATATCTGATTGCATAAAACAGCTTACTTAATTGATTTTCCCACTTACGAGAATTTTACAACTTCATAGCATTTATGTAAGCGTCAAACACACTGCCGTTGTCTGCGGTCATGTCGCGGTCAGTTGTGAATTGTGATGTATGGAAAACAATGAGATTGTTCACACTCCAGACCGCAGGCTGATCGCAGACAGCGGCAGTGTGTCCGGCGCTTAACTTAAGCATTATAGTAATCTATGGTTGTGAATGTTGTGATATAATCTGTCAATATGTAAAAAAAGGCTTCGACTTAACAAAAAAGGAGGTGGTTATCAATTCGACTGTATTTTTTTAAAATGTTTGTTACCTCAGAACTCCGTCAAATCTTAACCGATTTGGAGACCTTGGAAAACGGTCTGCGGTCAGCCTGCGGTGCGGCAATGCCGCGGTCACATCGATATAAAAAGGGAGATGCGGTACTCACTCTTATGCCACGTAAACATAATGGAACTAGAAACAACTAGGTACATGAAAACATGAATTTCTAATGTCGAGCTTGATGTGCATGAAGAACAGCGGAAGGCATTGTTGCTAATTATGGATCTGCGAAAATTGCACATGTAATTCTGTACGTGCTACACAAACGCCAGTTCGATTGTGACTAAAGTGAAATTAGGTTCGCGAACCTAATTCATACGGTCCACATTGAGGAGCGGGGTCTCTTATCTCCCTTTTTAGGGTTCCGTACCTAAAACGGGACCCTATTACTAACACTCCGCTGTCCGTCTGTCTGTCTGTCCATCTGTCACCAGGCTGTATCTCATGAACCGTGATAGTTAGGCAGTTGAAATTTTCACACATGATGTGTTTCTGTTGCCGCTATAACAACAAATACTAAAAACAGAATATAGTTAAAAATAATAGGGGGTCCCCATACAAGAAACGTGTTTTTTTCGGCATTTCAATATAACGCCATCTATAAACGCTTAGGTAAACGTCCATAGATGGCGTTATATTGAAATGTTATAAGAAATAAAATGTTTATTAATTATTATTTTATGCTGGCGAAAAATGTTAGTGGTATTTTTTGCTCGATACTTACTATTCTTATAAAATACTGTAGTGTGGTACGGAACCCTACGAGTGCGAGTCCGAATTGCACTTGGCCAGTTTAATTTATATATATCGATGCGCGGTCAATTGTATGTATAGAAAACAATGAGATGGTCAAAACAATGAGTAACACACGTTAGAGTGTGGACAATCTCATTGTATTCCATACAATTTTATACATCTACATAGAAATAATATTACTATTTTTAGGGTTCCGAACCCAAACGGTACCAACGGAACCCTATTACTGAGACTCCGCTGTCCGTCTGTCTGTCTGTCTGTCTGTCTGTCTGTCCGTCTGTCACCAGGCTGTATGTCTCATAAACCGTGATAGTTAGACAATTGAAACTTTCACAGAAGATGTATTTCTGTTGCCGCTGTTTCTGTTAACAACAAATACTAAAAACAGAATAAAGTTAAAAATTAAAGGTGGTCTCCATATATGAAACGTGTTTTTCGGCATTTTACTATAACGCAATCTATGGATGTTTGACTGTAATAATTATATTAATTACCTATGTGTTTAATTAGACAGTTGAAATTTTCACAGATGATGTATTTCTGTTGCCGCTATAACAACAAATACTAGAAACAGAATAAAGTTTAAAATTAAAGGGGGTCTCCATACATGAAACGTGTTTTTCGGCATTTTACCATAACGCCATCTATGAATGTTTGACTGTATTAATTATATCAATTACCTATGTGTTAACTTTCACTTAGTTGGCGTTAGTGTTTGTAAGATGGCGTTGTACTGATGAATAACCACGTGGCTCCTGTTTTAATAATTGTTTGGAATTGACACGGTAATATAATATAATAATATCTGGATGACCGAGCTTTGCTCGCAATTTATTTTTTTGGTAAATAGTGTTTTATGTAATTGTTTGGCTCCCAATAATAGTCTCCTTACAAAAGAACAAACTTGGAAAAATTAATCATCTCGTCTGGACGCGAACCGGGGTCCTTCTGATCGCCATCCTATCGATCTCCCACTGAGCTATCGTAACAATGTAGCAATGGCGAATTTTACCTTCATATTCTAATTATATTGTAGGAGTTTTTCATTACCTGAAAACAGGGATAAAACAACATTTTCTGAAAATGAAACCTAGCTAGATCGATTTATCAATTTATTACAGGTAACGTGATTTCTTTCAGCATTTTTTGCTCGATTTTATAAAATATTGTAGTGTGGTACGGAATCGGAACCCTACGAGTGCAAGTCCGACTTGCACTTGGCCAGTTTATTTTTTATACCAAGTAATAATATTTCTAAATTGAGTATGTAGGCGTCCATGCTCGAAGGTACTAAAAATGTATATAAATGAGTAAAACTCAAGTAGATACCTAATCCTTATAACTGTTATCATTGATTACTCAAATAAACCATTAGCACTAAAACACTGATTGATTCATACAGATTAATTTTACTGTTATTGTAAAAGTATATTCAATGTCATTTTCAACCTATTTCCATAACAGAGGAGGGTCTAAATTCGTCTGTATGTTTTATTTATTATTTATATTTTTGTTACTCGATTACTCTGCCAATTGTGAAAATATTCGAATGATTTTTATCGAGATTTGAGATCGAGATAGTTTTATTGTATTTTTATCGAGATCTCATGAGTATCTCCAGATTTATGAAGATACATAGTCTCTATATTATATGTACACTTCAAACTTGATACTGACAATGACAAGTGCGGCATTTCAAGTGGGTTTTTCTTGTTTTGTAAATCTAAAATTACCTAATGTTGTTTACAATATCTTATAAGGTCTAACTTACGAAATTACTAACAGACAGTAATTTAGGCCTGGCGTGTTCAACATCTTCGACCACATCTTCTCTTATCACCAGGCGAGATAGTGGTCAAACGCTAGCCTATAAGATATATGAAATATATATATACCTACATAGGTACTTAAATATTGTTTTTAGTTAGGCACCAGGCTCCGTGTGATGATGCATAAACTTCTGGCAATGTTGAGCTCTGCATGCCACAGTATCTGTTATAGGTAGACATCGTCACTATTACTATTACCAACAATTTTAGTGGTAGGACTTCTGCTAGTCCGCCTGAAGCGGTACCACCACTTTGCCAATTAATTTTCAGCCGTGAAATAGGAATGTTTTTCGGTTGAAATGGCAAGGTGTCCAGTGAAATTACAGGGCATGTGAGACTTAATATCTTTACGTCTCAAGGTAACAGGCGCAGTGCAGTGACATGCAAAATTCTGGCAGTTCAGAATTATAGCCGCTGTATCTGTTATAGGTAGACGTAATCGCTTACCATCATGCGAGCGTCGTGCTTGTCCTGTTACCTTTTACCACGGTAAAAATAATAACCGGCCAAGGGCGTGTCGGGCCACGCGCAATGTAGGGTTCCGTAGTAGCCCGTTATTCAATGCAAGTATTTACCCGTTATAAACAAGCAACTAGGTACTCCGTCTTTGTCACTTTAAAGGATTTATTCTAAGGATTTTGTATTTGGTACAAAATTATCCAACACCCAAGTTCAACGACTAAAACTACTAAACTAATAAAGTTATCTTAACCGCTATAGTTTTCCTTTAAAGTTCATAAAATGCGCTATTGATAATAATTTTTCCAGATTTTTCAAGCCAGCAGTTTAGCTTTTAGAGGGGGGGGGGGACGCCCTACTGGAACAAAAATCTGCACACTTTAAAGTTTAATATTTCGTAAATGGAGCATTCAATCGAAAAATGGTATTAGCAACCCTTAAGTAATTTAAGTAAAAGACCTATTCAACGATACCCCACACTATGGGGAAGACGATGAAAAAAAAATTCATCCCCACTTCTGATAAAGGGGATCTGCCCAAAAAAAAAATATTTTTCACAATTTCATTTCAGCACTTTATCGGCGTAATTTATATACATACCCCCACAAAATTACAGCTTTTTAGTATTAACGGTATCTTATCAAAACCTCGGACAGACAGACAGACGGACATGACGAAACTATAAGGGTTCCTTGTCAGGACTACGGAACTCTAAAAACAGGCAAGCACTTTGCTTGTTCTATTACCTTCAATCGTAAATATATAAGATCGTTTAAAAAACTAAAAACAACCGACTTCAATGCCGCGCTATTAATTTTCAGTACCAATTTTGAGGTGTTTATCGCCATATCTCTGGAGATACTCATCAGACCTCGATAAAATTACCATGGTACCATACTTGAGATATCTCCTTTCTAACAAAAAAAGAATAATCAAAATCGGTTCATAAACGACGAAGTTATACGGGAATAAACATTTTAAAAAAAAACATACGGTCGAATTGAGAATCCTCCTCCTTTTTTTGAAGTCGGTTTAAAATCTAAACAGACTTGACCATAGTCAATCATCATAATAATAGTTACTAAATAAAATAATAATAAAGCCTTCTAATAATAAAGCCGTCTTCTTCTTAATAAATTCTTTTACCATCCTTTCATGCACAAGTCATATATAAAATTGTAATTATTTACTTCAGCTTAAACAATTTTAGATTTATAATTATAGCTATAATCATTTGAATTTAGGTAGGTACTTACTTAATTATTGATTTCTTGCATAACAATTATTTAATTTAAGTTTTTTAAACTACAAATATCATAATAGAATTTAGGTCCGAGTTCAATCCCCGCCGTGCATTAATGGTTTTTTTTGTCGAAAAATGTATGTGTGCTTTTCTCAGCGGCCCTCCGGTGAAGGAAAAACATTGTTTAGAAACCCCCAACCCAACAAGTATGGTGGTAGGACACTATCTAGTGTCCGCCTGGCCAGCTACTACCCTCAAGTTAGTCACCAAATCTGTCAACAAACATCTAATGTGTTCCGGCAGCTATCCTTGAGAGCCAGTTCCCATTCTAGGCCTAGCGTGCTACCATCATCGACCGCATCATCACTTACCAACAGGGGAGATAGTGGTCAAACGCTAGCATATATAAAACCTAAAAAAATGCACCGTTCATTTTGTTAAATCAAGATTGCTTCTAAATTCCAGATGGAAGAAGAAATTCCTCCGCCCCCACCACCACCAGTAAGAAAGACCCTCATCCAACCCGAAGACATTGACATCGCCTCAGAAGTCAGTGAGCTCGAATCCTTGGCTGAAGTGAGTCAAGAATCTTGGAAGTACTTCATTGTCAAATGGTCACTCTATGTTATTATATGGTCCAGCCTTTTCGCATATTTTATAACAGTACAATTCGGAGCCGTTTTCTTCGCTATATCTGTATTGTTTGGTATTTACTTTAACACTAGAACGAGACCTAAGAAGAAGGGGGAGGTGTCGGCTTACAGCGTTTTTAACGAGAACTGTCAAAGTATAGAAGGGACATTGAAGGCAGAAGAACTCGAACGACAAATGTTGTATGGAGTAGCCGGAGTTAAAGCTATTTAACTTGTAAGTATATTGTATGCTGCATTGGTCTTTTGGCTGAATATTTTTGTATAATGAGATTTACAGTCGTTTAGCTGGAAGATTGAAACATTATATTTGTCTATATTATAACTTTTTGATCGATTATTTATTTGTAGCTTTTTAATGTACTCTTCTTTGACTATGAATGAATGAGTATTTTTTATAATGGCAAATAGATTATAATACAGATTTTGTTGAAAAGCAATGTATAGGCAAGCAATGTTTGCATGGTGGTAGGACACTGTCTAGTGTCCGCCTGGGCAGCTACCATCCTCAAGTTAGAAAATCTGTCGTCAAACATCTAATGTGTTCCGGCAGCCATCTTAATGAGCTAGTTCCCATTCTAGGCCTAGCGTGCTTACCATCTTTGACCGCATCATCACTTACCAACCAGTGAGATAGTGGTCCAACCCTAGCTTATATGATATATAAAAAAATCATATTAATTAGTCAAATGTATGTGTTTATTAAATTTTACATAATTCTTTTATGTGTATAAGTAGATAAAAATTGTTTTGTTTTAAAGATATATTCGTATTTTAAGTAAGTGGTGAAATTGCTAACATTGGAATATAAGACAATAATTTTTTTTTTATGAAATTGAACATTCCTTGAATACATTTTTGAATTTTCAACTATACAAAACAGTCAAATAAATGTATTAGTCAAATTATGGTCATCGCTGACTATTCCCGCGACGATCACACCCAGCAAAAAATCCGAGTAGACAGCGCTGTCTCCTCTTTGAGTTGTCAATGTAAAGTCTGACTACAGTGAACGTCATAAAGCGTACATATTAATATTTATATTTTCAATGCAAAACAAATGTAATGTTTCTGAGCAATTATTTAAGTTCATGTTTAATTTATAAATTTTTCTTTTGTCGGGTTTTTTTCTTGTAAATATACTGTACACTGGCCATACTTTTGACACTGGCAGAAAAACGCCAAGCAGCGTTTAAAAGCCGAAGAAGAATGAAGAAGAAGAACATTTTTTGCCAGGTAGGAGCGGTGCGGGAATAGTCGGCGATGACCTTTATGCTCTTTTTGGCTTGGCTGTGAGAGATGAACTGACTTAAACTATTTATTCGAAATAAGATGAATTAGTTTAAGAATTTGTTAAATGAACTTGTTAAAAATTAATGTGTTAAAAAAAATTTTTTTTCACATATTTGGATTTATCCTGAAATCAAGATCGTTATTTCTTTTTCTACTTTAATAGTCTCTAATTATTAGGTAATATAGCTCTAATATTAATACCTTTGAGAAAAATCTAAATAATAATTTCGGTAGAGGAAGAAACTGCGTGTATCAGTGCGTTTACTTCACCGCAGTGCGCGGTGCTTCTTAGATCTCTATGCGATGCAAAAATGTGTGCGGTACACTCACCGCAAATTTGCAGCGATGACTTTACCGCACGCGTTTATTTCAGCGCCATGCGAGCGAATGTGCGTTATAATAAAAACGCAACGCAGTGCTCGCTAGGCTTAGATAAGACTTATTATTTCAATGTGTTCTTACTTAGATTTCCTATTTCTATGAGTATTATGATGTAATGGTTTTCCAATGGTCTTGGTAAAAATCTAAGATTTTCACCACCATGGTAACATAAAACTTATATATTGCAATGCAATCTAAAATTATTTTATATTAATAAAATGGTGTGATTTTTTAAACTTGTAAGACCTGTATCTCTGTCTAGGTTTTATTAATAGGTTTATGGTAATTAAATTTAAATGTTATTTATTAATGTAAATAAAATATTTGTGTAAACAACTTAATTTTTTTTTCCCGTCATTTTGATTTAGGGTTGATTCACCATTTATGCTACTAATCGAGATTTATTTAACTAAGTTATACTAAAACGTGTTTAAACGATGTTGATCGTGATTTACGCGTACTTGATTTCACCACCTCCCATGAGGCTTCATTTGATCGTGTTTACCAAAACCAATATTTAATGCTATTACGCACAATGGAACGTAAATTATCTCGTCATAGAGCTGTCGTATTAGATTGTTTTGGCATTGTCAAACTGACGAATTAATATTATCAAATTCGTTTCCGTGTCCGTGCATGGTATATATTTTTGTTTTGAATCGTGAATTTCTAATTTTAAATTGTAGGCCAAGGAATTAAAATATTTATAATTTTAATAACTAAATAACAAGACGTCTCGTCTTGTTACGCCATGCACGGACACGGAAACGAACGCGAAAAATACGAGTGACAGTGGCTGTTAACAGTGTAAACGGGATCAAGAGCGCTAAACGTCCAAAATCGGTACTTCAGAATTAAAACTCGTTTTAACTGTAACTGCGTTCAGTTTGTAGTGGTGAAATACGAAATGCCGGTTTAATCTCAGTTAAACACGTAAATCAAGTTCAAGTCGACCTGATCGCATTTATATTCACTGGTGAAATCGGCTCTTAGTGCATAGGTTACTGTATTCTACTTCAAGCAAGTTTCGTCATATTGCGTCTGCGTAGGTTGGTTTACTCCCAACGACCCCCACTAAAACGGGTACCAGAGTGGGGGGGAACTTAGTACCATGTATTAATGTAAATAGGCAGAGTTGCTACCCCTGTTGTCAGAGTTTATTGGCCGCCTGAAGACCTCTGACATGGCCTACGAATCCTACGATTATACTAGAACAAATAACCGAGACCTACAATTTAACGTGTCATCCGATATTATAAAAGAATCATAATTTGCATTTCATTTCCGCAGCACCGTAACTACGTGAGGCAGGTTGGTTGAACAGACGGGTTTTTTAGGCATTGCGACATTTCTCGATCTTTGAGTACTTCATCTCATCGAGTTTTCAATACTCAAGCATAAACTTACTCTTAGGCCAGTACTATTACAGAATGATAGAAACCATTCCATATGACGTGAACCCACTCCAGACACAAGTATTATTTAGCTTAGTTGGAGGGATGATTTCATCATTCAAACCTAGGAAGTATGTATGTATGTAAACTTTTTTGTTTGGAAGGGTTCAAACAAAAAAGAGTTTTCCAAAGTCCGTTAAAAACAAAACATTTCAGAGGAATTAAAACACCACAAAATATTCAAAAGAAATAAAATAATTATATTACTGTACAATATTGCACAGTAATATTTAATGATGTTGTATGCAGCACACATAACACCACGATTCCACCTGTTTCGGCCTCTTCAGAATTCTTTAAGCAGTGTCAGGTTAACATCACGAGAGGACTGCCAAAACTACTTGTCGCGGTTTTATCAGAAGCCCCAAATTTTCTATAGCCATTGCTATAGAAAATTTGGGGCTCATGTCATGGGATCATGTCCCTACCTACAAGATGGCAAAAAGTTATAGAACAAAATGGTACCTACATATACATATCGCCGATGACATTTCGATAATTTTGACTCATAGGAACATTGCTAAATCTGACATTGAAATTAATAAAACTATTGACTCCGTTATACAATGGTTAAGTCATAATAATCTGAAATGAAATGAAATGAAAAATGTTTATTGGTAACCTACGTCACCAATCGGCCCCAACTCAGCATAATGTTAGTATCAGAACTAACGCTGGGAAGGTCAGTGGAACGTCGGTACCGCGAGACTTCAAAAAATTTCTCTGGTTTTATTTTATTAATTCTTATAAGTAATTTAGGGTTTTCTTCTCCAAAATAGCTTTTTGTTAGCTTAGTTTGTTGTACTTTATTATTGTTACAGTAGTGTAGCTTAGTTTTTTATTTTTATTTTCAGTGTAGTTTTTTATTCTCCCCCTAATGGAGGATGGCGATCCCCCCGACCCCGGTGGCGGGGCTTGGGGGGATAAAAATCTTCCTCCCTCTCCAGCAGCTTTCACTTCTGTCCATACGTCCGACGAAAGACCCTTTGAGCTAGTAAATAATAACCGCTCGAAACGTAGAGCACTAAAGCGTGATGTTAGAGCTTGTTCCCCGAACGACTCCTCGAGAGACGAATTCAAGATTGCTGACGATGAAATTCTAACTACACCCATACCGTCTGCTGCGTCTCTTCCCTCCTCTGCTCCGTCCTCATCCGCTTCGCTATCTATGCCTCTTGGCCAGAAGTCTGCTGACTCAGTTGCGTCTTCCAGTTTGCCCCCAGGACAAAAGGTTGTCCCCACGCCAGTTGCTCGTCAGAAGTATGTAAATTCAGACGCCGGTCCCTTTGTGGTACATGTCCAAAAAATTGAACAGTCTCCTTCTGCGGGCACAACTTTGCACCCGGTTACTTTTGGACGATTTCTTTTCGGGCGCGCAAGAGAATTCCAGGGTATAGTGGATGGTTCAATAAAAAGTATAGGTCGAAATAGAATTGCTCTAACCTTTCACTCCGTCAATAGCGCCAACTCATTTATGGAGTCAAGTTCTTTAACGAACAACGGATATAGGGCTTTTGTGCCCTCATACAATGTTACCCGATTAGGCTTGGTTAGAGGAATTCCTACTGATATGTCCCCGGAGGATATCATAAAAGAGGTTCGTGTTCCTCAAGACTGTGGTCCCGTCATTAAGGTGAGGCGCCTTAATTTTAAGTTGATGTTGGATGGGAAGGTATCTTGGAAGCCATCTCAAACTTGCGTACTTACTTTTGACGGCCAAGTTTTTTCCGTCCAGAGTTTATTTGTGCTATAATGCCTTCCAAGTAGAACGATATACACTCCCAACGATTCAGTGTTTCCAGTGTTGTAGATATGGTCACACAAAAATTCAATGCAGATCCAAACCCGCTTGCTACAAATGTAGTCAAGCCCACGCAGGAGAGACATGCAATATTGAAACCGAAAACATTAAATGTATTTGGTGTCGTGGCAAACATTTCGCCACAAACAAAGCTTGCCCTGAAATGGCCCGGCAAGTTGCTATCAAAGCTGCTATGACTCAAAATTACTCCTCATACGCCGAGGCTGCGAAGCTTCATCCGCCATCTAAGCTGTCGTTCGCCGAGGTTGTTTCTTCTCCCGTAGATATGACTTCCCCTGCTCTCCCGTCACAGTTTCCAGGCTCTTTTAAAAATGTAAATGTTGAGCCTGCTCATGTTCACTATAAAAAAAAACCAAAGCCTGCTGGTTCATCTGCACCTTCTTCGGTTGGTTATGATCGCCTGGCCCACTCAAACATAATAAGGGGACATTTTTCAGAATCTGCTCCTAATGGGTGTGCCCTTAACAACCCTGAAAAACCTTTAGATACCCCAACTGTTCAATCTATCATTACCGATCTTCTAAAACTTCTAAACCTTTTATCCACTCTCCTGAACTCTTCTCCCCAACCCCATTCTTCACCGTCCAACGCTGCTTTTAACCTAAATTCACTAATTTCTCTCTTACATAATGTATCTCAATCTGCTTCAATGGAATAGTCATTCTCTGACAAATAAATACTCTGAGCTTGTTTATTTAATAAATAAGTTCAACGTAGCTGTCTTGTCTGTTACCGAGTCGTGGCTTAAGCCTGGTTCTCATTATGTGATCCCGGGCTTTGTTGATGCCCGGAGTGACGGGCATAATGGCTATGGTGGCGTTGTTTTTTTTTTAAAAGTAACGTTTCTTTTTCTCGTATATATGTCCCCTTTTATAGTGGTTTTCAAATAATTGCGGTTCGAGTTAAAGAATACACTTTGGTATCGATATACATTCCTGACCCTTCTAAGGCTATCCTCCGTAATGTAGTCTCAGTTTTGAGCTCTCTCCCAAAGCCTCTTCTGGTTCTTGGTGATTTTAATTGTCATCATCCTGTTTGGGGTTGTGGTAAGGCGGACGAATTTGGGGAGTTCTTATTAGATTCCCTTGATTCCCTAAACCTCTGTATTCTTAATGACGGTTCCCCTACTTTGAGAACTCGACCAAATAAATTCCGTAGTGCTGTTGATCTTTCACTGTGTTCTCCGGAGCTTGCTACTCTTCTGACTTGGCGTGTCCTTCCTTCTACACATGGTAGTGATCATTTTCCTATTCTTTTAAATTTTCCTCAACGTAATTCCTGTCCTATCCCCCCATAATAAGTTGCCCCCTCCTCCTTGGTGGGATAAGGAGTGCAATGATGCCATAAAGGCCCGTGAGGTAGCGGAACATTCCTTTTGCTGTGATATGACACAGGAAAACTTTTCCAATTTGAATAAGTGTATTGCTAAATCCAAACGACTTTTTCATTCCAAAAAGCGTGATCATTGGAAATGTTTTTGTACAAGTTTGAGCCCTAGTACCCCTGCTTTTGTTATATGGACGAAAATACGTTGGTACAGGCGTTCGTGGTGTCCCCTTTCTCGGCCCTGTAATCCATCTCAGTCGTGGGCTGAAGCGTTCATGGACAAGTTAGCCCCCCAATATTGTCCTCTTCCTTCTGAATTACCATCGTTGTCTGTCCTTTTATCAAATTATCCTTTGGATTGTCCATTTTCTATGATAGAATTGAAAAACATTCTTAAATCGGTCAGAGATTCGGCCCCCGGCATGGATGGCTTACCTTATTCTTTTTTTTCGAAAGCGAGTGACTGTTTACTTTTTCATTATCTGCGCCTAGTTAATTGTATTTTTGACACTGGCTTTGTTCCGGTTAGTTGGAAATCTCAGTATATTATCCCAATCCTTAAACCCAATAAAGATTCGCAAGATCATAATTCGTACCGCCCTATTGCTCTTTCCTCGGTTCTGTCTAAACTTGCTGAACGTCTGGTAAAGAACCGACTTGAGTGGTTCCTTGAAAGCAACGATCTTCTGGCTAAGTCTCAATATGGATTCAGGAAGGGCAGGAGCACCATGGACAGTCTCAGTATCTTCACAACTGACATTAGGCTTGCCTTTACCCGGAACGACTCTGTTGTCGGTGCATTTCTTGATATATCTTCAGCGTATGACAGTGTTCAACTTCCTCTTCTTAAGAATAAACTTTTAGTGTTAAAAGTGCCCCCTAAATTATGTAATTTTATTCTGAACCTTCTTGCTGAAAGAAATTAGTTATATATACCTTCGTTGTAGTGACCCCGCTATTTCTCCTCATAGAACTATCTGGCGTGGTTTACCCCAAGGGTCAGTTCTTAGCCCTCTTCTTTACAATGTTTATACTTATGATTTGGAAAGATCTGTCGGTCTTTGCCGTATCCTTCAGTATGCTGATGATATACTTTTATATTCATCACATAACAAAATTAATCTAGCTAGCAATTGTGTTTCGCGCTCCATTCAGTGTCTAAACTCTTGGCTTCATGTCAATGGTTTAGATCTCTCCCCCTCAAAGAGTAGCATAGTTATTTTTTCCCGTAAGCGCTATACTCCTGATGTGCAAATTTTCTGTAATGGTTCCAAAATTCCGGTTGAAAATTCTGTTAAATTTCTTGGACTTCTTTTAGATAGTAAATTAACTGGTAAGTCACATTGTGCCTACATAGTAGACAAATGTGAAAAAAATCTCAACATCTTAAGATGCCTTTCGGGTGTTTGGTGGGGAGCGCATCCATTTACTTTGAAATTGCTTTATAATGCCATTATTCGTAGTGTCTTGGATTATGGATCCTTTTTACTGGAGCCTGCTAATAAGGGCAGTATGAGCCAGTTAGATCTTATCCAGTCCAAAGCCCTTCGTATTGTATCGGGTGCTATGAAATCGTCTCCTATTAATGCACTCCAGGTAGAGTGTGTTGATGCCCCGCTCCACCTTCGTCGTCAGTTTCTTGCTAACCGATTCTTCTTCCGATGTGTACAATACTCCTCCCATCCTCTTATTCCTAAACTTCAACTTCTTTGGCGTTTCTCTTTTACATCTCGGTTCTGGCTTAGCAAGAAACCTCCTCCTCTTTTGCGGAGTTTTAATATTTACAAGTCACTTAAAGATCCGGTTATCCGTTCTCCTTCTCTTCCCCTTTTCTCCTTTAGTTACGAAGTCATCATCGCTCGGCCTACTGTAATTTTGGACTTTGACATCTGTGCTGGTGACCCACATGCTGATGAATATCTCCAAGGCCTTTTGAGGAGAGATTGGCGTGGTTGGCACTGTATTTATACTGATGCTTCGAAACTTTCCCCTCTTGGTTGTGTTGGGTGTGGTATTTTCCATGCTCAATACAATATCGTTCAAAAAGTTAAATTTCCACCTGAAACTTCAGTCTTCTCGGGTGAATGCTGGGCGATACTGGAAGCGGTTCGATATATTCAGATTTTTAATCTTCGTCGTTCTCTTATCTTTTCAGACTCTCGGAGTTCTCTTCAATGTCTTCTTTCAAATCCATTTTGTACTAAATCTTCTATTTCTGTAATTTTTCTTATTAAAGAGTCTTTAGCAATATGTCAATCGAAAGGGCTTGAAGTTGTTTTTATTTGGATTCCCGGCCACGCTGGTATTTCGGGAAATGAGCGAGTGGACGGAGTGGCAAGAGATGCAGTGGCCCATGGTGATAAAATTCCATTTTGCATTTTTCCGCATGATCTTTTCGCAATACCGAAAGTACTTTTGTTCAGATCTTGGGCAATCTCCTGGGCTGCCTCTAGCAAGACCAGGGGCTCAGCGTATGCTGCTCTCCAACCGGATATCCCGCGGAGACCTTGGTTTGCTAAATGGCATCTCAGCAAGCAGCTGTCAAGTTCTATCATCCGGATGCGTTTGGGGCACTGCTGTGTACCCACCTTTTTTAAAAATAAATTGCACATAAGGGATTCATCCCTATGCGAATGTGGTCTGGACGAGGGAGACCTCAATCATATATTTTTTTCATGCCCGCTTCTTAATCATTCAGCATTTTATCTTTCTCTTAGTCTTGTTATTCCTCTTCCTACTTCCATACCTACCCTTCTATCATCCAATAATTTGCAAATATTTAGAATCATAAGTAATTTTCTTGTCGATAATAACATTAATTTTAATTATTATATGTATTTTACTGTTAGTGTATTCTTTTTATATCTCGTAACAATTATTGTAAATATTTGTTTTTATTTTTTCTTTTCTTTTGGGTGGAGTTCCCTAACTTATTTTTCTTTTACTTTCTCTTAACCTCGTTTACCATTACCTTTTTATTAATATCAAATACTAACTTCATTACTGTACTGACGCGATACTGGCAAAAATGTCTCAAACGAAAGACGATTGCCATTAAAAAAAAAAAAAAAAAAAACTAACGCTGGTCTTCCAGCGCTTCCAACGCTGGCTGGTGGGGCCGGAATCTGCACGTAAATTTGACTAAAACTAATATTATTCAATTTACTACCCGTGGCTCTGACCCAAAACCAAGAAATATTTTTTTGCAATGATGCAAATATAAATGAAAATAATAATGTTAAATTTTTTGGTCTTACACTAGACAGGTTCTGTAATTGGAAAATACACATTGATAATGTTTGCAAGAAAACGAATAGTTTTGTTTACTGTCTAAATAAACTAAGAAGGGCTTCATCTTTAAGTACGGTTTTGTTAGCATATCATGGCTATATAGGGTCAGTGCTACGATATGGTGTAATACTTTGGGGAAACTCTACAGACTTTCCCAGAGCTTTTATAGCCCAAAAAAAATGCATTCGCGCAATGGTAGGAATCCGCCCTTATGAGACTTGAAGGCCACATTTCAAAAACCTTGAAATTTTACCTCTACCTTGCATATATATTTTCGAAATTTGTGTTTTCGTCAGAAACAATTTTGAGCTATTTCTACAGGCGAAAGACTTATACCCTCGCAACACCAGGAATGGTGAACGACTGGTTAGCCTAGTAGACCTAGCACCAAGAACAGCACTATTTAGTAATAGTTGTTTTGCAATGTGTGTAAAAATATTCAATAAATTGCCTAATTATTTGAAAAAGCTTTCAAATTTTAAATTTAAGAAGCATTTAAAAATATGGCTGCTCAACAAAATGTACTATACAGTAAGAGAAATTCTTAATGAATGACTGCATTACAAGACTATTTATAATTATAATTTAAAATGTCTGGTGTTGTAAATGTGTGGTTTTATGACTCAAAATCTTGACGTATAATAATCTGACTTATAATCTCTAAATATATTTTAATTTTGTATAATTGTTATAATGCTATACAAATATATGCTATGCTATATAAATAAACTACATTAAAAAATGTTTTGAATTTTCTTAAAAAATGCGAAGAAAGTTTTTCCACAACCTATTATACGACAAACGGTCATAGCTTTTCAACGCGTTTATTTACAAGTTTGATTTTTCACAGCCAAAGGAGACCGTAGACCCATGTAATTGTTATATATTTCAACATGGTACCTCTACGCATTCCTGAAAAAAAAAGGGGTTTGACAGACAGACTAACAACAAAGTGATCCTATACATATACGTAAAAAAAACCGGCCAAGTCGAGTTGAACTCGCTCACCGAGCCTTCCGTACCAACCTTAGTTGGTACCAATTAAGCTAGACCTCTGAATTGTATGAGCGCTTATATAAGTCAGAGGCCTATCTTAATTGGCGACTATGTATGTATGTGGACACCCTTTAATTTTCAACTTTTTTTTATTTTTTTGGTATTTTTCCAAATTTCATGATTCTAGGTTAACGGGAAGTACCCTATAGGTTTTCGACCCAAAAACTATATAAGTATATATATACCTAGAATTGTCAATTTTGCAAGGTCTACAGCACAAGTAAAGGAAAAATTTAAAAAGTTGAAATTTAAGGTAAATTTTGGTTACAAGTTTTCGCAAAAATCTAAATTTACCCATATCTTTTTATCGTGTTGACCCAGGACCTTGATTTTTGTACACCTAATAGGGACTATAGACCTCAGTATCTGGTATAAATTTCAACTTGCTAACTGTCACCACCGATTTTCTCAGGAATGGTCCACCTATTCCTGAGAACAAGAAAATCGGTGGCGACACACGGACAGAGTACAGACAGACAGACAAGAAAGTGATCTTATAAGGGTTCCTTTTTTTAACTTTTGAGGAACGGAACCCTAAAAACATACAGACGAATTGAGAACCTCATAATTTTTGAGAAGTCGTTTGACAAGGAAAAAAAATAAACTTTATGGGTTATTTTTTAAGGTACGGAACCCTATAAATATTAAAAGTTTAGAAATAAATAAACATAAACTATTTTAAAAAATTATAAATAATTTTAAATAAATTAAGTAGTTAAATTACAAATCGAGCACAATATACCAATATAATGTATGGATATATTGGATTGGTGATGGTACCCCGATTTTACAAAATCTTTTCTTTGACTTATAAGTTAGAAATAACACATTAACCAATTTTTGTTGTGTTACCGCAAATTGAAATTTTGGAATTAATAAAAATTATAAATTCGAGTGTAAGCTAAAGGCTAAAATAAAAACAGTTTTACCAATTTATTCTAGGTTAAATGTATATTTTGACTAATAACAAAAGATGCCCATGGTGAATCTTATAAAGTCTAAACATTTTAAAGTATTCTCATCAATTTAAACACTGGGTCTCATAGAAATTATAATAATTCGTGTCTTTTTACATTACATTTAGAGACACATTATATGTGCATACACTGTGCATACACATTACATTAAAAATCCAAATTTCATTGAAACCTTAATCATAAGCATAGAGATTATAATATTATATATGCGTTTTTCAAATAAAAAAATAACTTTTATAGAGAGACAAACTTGTGCATTTTGTAAAAAAAATCCGTACACTTATATCTAAGTATTTAAATGGCACACATCTATGTTGTATCTAGTTGTTGACAATATAAGGCACAGATAAGAGTAATATTTTTTTTTAGTTATAACTTCATTACTACTACTTATATACACTACATACATTGTTCTTTTATAAATATAATTAAAACTAAAACAACCGACTTCTATGCCGCGCGAGTCAATTTCTGTCGCAAAGCAAGCTTGAGACCTTCTGACCTGACTTCTGACCTTGATCTGGAGATCTCGATGAAATTACAATGGACCACCTTGGAAATGTACCGTACCGATTAATAATTTAAGATCGTTTAATAATATCGTTTAAAAACTAAAAAACAACCGACTTCAATGCCGCGCTATTCATTTTCAGTACCAATTTTGAGATGTTTATCTCAATATCTCTGGAGATACTTATCATACATCGATAAAATTACCATGGTACCACACTTGGGATATCTCCTTTCGAACAAAAAAGAATAATCGAAATCGGTTCATAAACGACGAAGTTATCCGCGAACAAACATAAAAAAAAAAGAAAAAAAAAATATATATATATACGGTCGAATTGAGAAACCTCCTCCTTTTTTTGAAGTCGGTTAAAAAATAAAGACTGTCTTCTAACGTCGCGCTAGTCAGAGTAGCTAGTAGATTTAGTAACTATTATATAATCTGTGACCACATGCCACGACATGCTACTAACTAACTACTGAGTTAGTAGCATGTCGTGAAGGTATATAAACGCATAGTAACTTTGATAGGTAGGTACATAATACGTGTATTGGTGGAGTGATCAAAGTGTCCATTCTATACGTAGTATCTGTTCTGTGTCGCATCATCTCAGACAAAAAAGTTTGTTCGCAGTGTGCGCAGCGTGATAGACAAAACTGTCTTGAGACAGTCTTCAGACAGACTTAAGAATACATGGAAACGAACATTTTTTTTTTTTTTTTTTTAATGGCAATCGTCTTTTTTTTGAGTCATTTTTGCCAGTATCGCGTCAGTTCAGTAATGAAGTTAGTATTTGATATAAATAAAAAGGTAATGGTAAACGAGGTTAAGAGAAAGTAAAAGAAAAATAAGTTAGGGAACTCCACCCAAAAGAAAAGAAAAATAAAAACAAATATTTACAATAATTGTTACGAGATATAAAAAGAATACACTAACAGTAAAATACATATAATAATTAAACTTTAATGTTATTATCGACAAGAAAATTACTTATGATTCTAAATATTTGCAAATTATTGGATGATAGAAGGGTAGGTATGGAAGTAGGAAGAGGAATAACAAGACTAAGAGAAAGATAAAATGCTGAATGATTAAGAAGCGGGCATGAAAAAAATATATGGTTGAGGTCTCCCTCGTCCAGACCACATTCGCATAGAGATGAATCCCTTATGTGCAATTTATTTTTAAAAAAGGTGGGTACACAGCAGTGCCCCAAACGCATCCGGATGATAGAACTTGACAGCTGCTTGCTGAGATTCCATTTAGCAAACCAAGGTCTCCGCGGGATATCCGGTTGGAGAGCAGCATACGCTGAGCCCCTGGTCTTGCTAGAGGCAGCCCAGGAGCTTGCCCAAGATCTGAATAAAAGTACTTTCGGAATTGCGAAAAGATCATGCGGAAAAATGCAAAATGGAATTTTATCACCATGGGCCACTGCATCTCTTGCCACTCCGTCCACTCGCTCATTTCCCGAAATACCAGCGTGGCCGGGAATCCAAATAAAAACAACTTCAAGCCCTTTCGATTGACATATTGCTAAAGACTCTTTAATAAGAAAAATTACAGAAATAGAAGATTTAGTACAAAATGGATTTGAAAGAAGAGATTGAAGAGAACTCCGAGAGTCTGAAAAGATAGAACGACGAAGATTAAAAATCAGAATATATCGAACCGCTTCCAGTATCGCCCAGCATTCACCCGAGAAGACTGAAGTTTCAGGTGGAAATTTAACTTTTTGGACGATATTGTATTGAGCATGGAAAATACCACACCCAACACAACCAAGAGGGGAAAGTTTCGAAGCATCAGTATAAATACAGTGCCAACCACGCCAATCTCTCCTCAAAAGGCCTTGGAGATATTCATCAGCATGTGGGTCACCAGCACAGATGTCAAAGTCCAAAATTACAGTAGGCCGAGCGATGATGACTTCGTAACTAAAGGAGAAAAGGGGAAGAGAAGGAGAACGGATAACTGGATCTTTAAGTGACTTATAAATATTAAAACTCCGCAAAAGAGGAGGAGGTTTCTTGCTAAGCCAGAACCGAGATGTAAAAGAGAAACGCCGAAGAAGTTGAAGTTTAGGAATAAGAGGATGGGAGGAGTATTGTACACATCGGAAGAAGAATCGGTTAGCAAGAAACTGACGACGAAGGTGGAGCGGGGCATCAACACACTCTACCTGGAGTGCATTAATAGGAGACGATTTCATAGCACCCGATACAATACGAAGGGCTTTGGACTGGATAAGATCCAACTGCCTCATACTGCCCTTATTAGCAGGCTCCAGTAAAAAGGATCCATAATCCAAGACACTACGAATAATGGCATTATAAAGCAATTTCAAAGTAAATGGATGCGCTCCCCACCAAACACCCGAAAGGCATCTTAAGATGTTGAGATTTTTTTCACATTTGTCTACTATGTAGGCACAATGTGACTTACCAGTTAATTTACTATCTAAAAGAAGTCCAAGAAATTTAACAGAATTTTCAACCGGAATTTTGGAACCATTACAGAAAATTTGCACATCAGGAGTATAGCGCTTACGGGAAAAAATAACTATGCTACTCTTTGAGGGGGAGAGATCTAAACCATTGACATGAAGCCAAGAGTTTAGACACTGAATGGAGCGCGAAACACAATTGCTAGCTAGATTAATTTTGTTATGTGATGAATATAAAAGTATATCATCAGCATACTGAAGGATACGGCAAAGACCGACAGATCTTTCCAAATCATAAGTATAAACATTGTAAAGAAGAGGGCTAAGAACTGACCCTTGGGGTAAACCACGCCAGATAGTTCTATGTGGAGAAATAGCGGGGTCACTACAACGAAGGTATATATTTCTTTCGGCAAGAAGGTTCAGAATAAAATTACATAATTTAGGGGGCACTTTTAACACTAAAAGTTTATTCTTAAGAAGAGGAAGTTGAACACTGTCATACGCTGAAGATATATCAAGAAATGCACCGACAACAGAGTCGTTCCGGGTAAAGGCAAGCCTAATGTCAGTAGTGAAAATACTGAGACTGTCCATGGTGCTCCTGCCCTTCCTGAATCCATATTGAGACTTAGCCAGAAGATCATTGCTTTCAAGGAACCACTCAAGTCGGTTCTTTACCAGACGTTCAGCAAGTTTAGACAGAACCGAGGAAAGAGCAATAGGGCGGTACGAATTATGATCTTGCGAATCTTTATTGGGTTTAAGGATTGGGATAATATACTGAGATTTCCAACTAACCGGAACAAAGCCAGTGTCAAAAATACAATTAACTAGGCGCAGGTAATGAAAAAGTAAACAGTCACTCGCTTTCGAAAAAAAAGAATAAGGTAAGCCATCCATGCCGGGGGCCGAATCTCTGACCGATTTAAGAATGTTTTTCAATTCTATCATAGAAAATGGACAATCCAAAGGATCATTTGATAAAGGGACAGACAACGATGGTAATTCAGAAGGAAGAGGACAATACTGGGGGGCTAACTTGTCCATGAACGCTTCAGCCCACGACTGAGATGGATTACAGGGCGGAGAAAGGGGACACCACGAACGCCTGTACCAACGTATTTTTGTCCATATAACAAAAGCAGGGGTACTAGGGCTCAAACTTGTACAAAAACATTTCCAATGATCACGCTTTTTGGAATGAAAAAGTCGTTTGGATTTAGCAATACACTTATTCAAATTGGAAAAGTTTTCCTGTGTCATATCACAGCAAAAGGAATGTTCCGCTACCTCACGGGCCTTTATGGCATCATTGCACTCCCTATCCCACCAAGGAGGAGGGGGCAACTTATTAGACGGAGGTTTTTTAATAGAAAAGGATTTATTTGCACACTCAAGGAGTGAGCGAACCAAAAAATCAGAAGAAGAAGAAATATTGTAAGAGTTTATAACAGGAAATTTTTTAGAAACTGAGACCGTGTGATCATGAAATTTTTGCCACCCAGAAAAATCATTATTATTCAAAATATATTTCAGAAGCGGGGGGTTGCCAGGGGGGATAGGACAGGAATTACGTTGAGGAAAATTTAAAAGAATTGGAAAATGATCACTACCATGTGTAGAAGGAAGGACACGCCAAGTCAGAAGAGTAGCAAGCTCCGGAGAACACAGTGAAAGATCAACAGCACTACGGAATTTATTTGGTCGAGTTCTCAAAGTAGGGGAACCGTCATTAAGAATACAGAGGTTTAGGGAATCAAGGGAATCTAATAAGAACTCCCCAAATTCGTCCGCCTTACCACAACCCCAAACAGGATGATGACAATTAAAATCACCAAGAACCAGAAGAGGCTTTGGGAGAGAGCTCAAAACTGAGACTACATTACGGAGGACAGCCTTAGAAGGGTCAGGAATGTATATCGATACCAAAGTGTATTCTTTAACTCGAATCGCAATTATTTGAAAACCACTATAAAAGGGGACATATATACGAGAAAAAGAAACGTTACTTTTAAAAAAAAAGCAACGCCACCGTAGCCATCATGCCTGTCACTCCGGGAATCAACAAAGCCCGGGATCACATAATGAGAACCAGGCTTAAGCCACGACTCGGTAACAGACAAGACAGCTACGTTGAACTTATTTATTAAATAAACAAGCTTAGAGTATTTATTTGTCAGAGAATGACTATTCCATTGAAGCAGATTGAGATCCATTATGTAAGAGAGAAATTAGTGAATTTAGGTTAAAAGCAGCGTTGGACGGTGAAGAATGGGGTTGGGGAGAAGAGTTCAGGAGAGTGGATAAAAGGTTTAGAAGTTTTAGAAGATCGCTAATGATAGATTGGACAGTTGGGGTATCTAAAGGTTTTTCAGGGTTGTTAAGGGCACACCCATTAGGAGCAGATTCTGAAAAATCTCCCCTTATTATGTTTGAGTGGGCCAGGCGATCATAACCAACCGAAGAAGGTGCAGATGAACCAGCAGGCTTTGGTTTTTTTTTATAGTGAACATGAGCAGGCTCAACATTTACATTTTTAAAAGAGCCTGGAAACTGTGACGGGAGAGCAGGGGAAGTCATATCTACGGGAGAAGAAACAACCTCGGCGAACGACAGCTTAGATGGCGGATGAAGCTTCGCAGCCTCGGCGTATGAGGAGTAATTTTGAGTCATAGCAGCTTTGATAGCAACTTGCCGGGCCATTTCAGGGCAAGCTTTGTTTGTGGCGAAATGTTTGCCACGACACCAAATACATTTAATGTTTTCGGTTTCAATATTGCATGTCTCTCCTGCGTTGGCTTGACTACATTCAGGACAGGACGGGACCACAGTCTTGAGGAACACGAACCTCTTTAATGATATCCTCCGGGGACATATCAGTAGGAATGCCTCTAACCAAGCCTAATCGGGTAACATTGTATGAGGGCACAAAAGCCCCATATCCGTTGTTCGTTAAAGAACTTGACTCCATAAATGAGTTGGCGCTATTGACGGAGTGAAAGGTTAGAGCAATTCTATTTCGAACTATACTTTTTATTGAACCATCCACTATACCCTGGAATTCTCTTGCGCGCCCGAAAAGAAATCGTCCAAAAGTAACCGGGTGCAAAGTTGTGCCCGCAGAAGGAGACTGTTCAATTTTTTGGACATGTACCACAAAGGGACCGGCGTCTGAATTTACATACTTCTGACGAGCAACTGGCGTGGGGACAACCTTTTGTCCTGGGGGCAAACTGGAAGACGCAACTGAGTCAGCAGACTTCTGGCCAAGAGGCATAGATAGCGAAGCGGATGAGGACGGAGCAGAGGAGGGAAGAGACGCAGCAGACGGTATGGGTGTAGTTAGAATTTCATCGTCAGCAATCGGGAGAATAAAAAACTACACTGAAAATAAAAAAAAACTAAGCTACACTACAGTAATAATAATAAAGTACAACAAACTAAGCTAACAAAAAGCTATTTTGGAGAAGAAAACCCTAAATTACTTATAAGAATTAATAAAATAAAACCAGAGAAATTTTTTGAAGTCTCGCGGTACCGACGTTCCACTGACCTCTCCGGAAACGAACATTACTGAATTTTCTACGATTTTTTTAAAACTAAATCAATTTACAAATCACCTTTCTTCTTTGTAAAAAAAAAGGTTGATCATTAATTTGTATGAAGGTTTATTTTTACCGAGTTTTGAGTAAAACAGCCCAAGGAATAACATTTTCCATAGAAACTTTATCACCCTATTCAACCCCTTTAGCATCGCCCTTTAGGGTATATTTTCAAAAATCTATTTAGCCTATGTCTTATTCCAAAGCCTACACTATCTACGTTTTAAATCACCCACACACACACACACACACACACACTTTCGCATTTATAATATTAGTAGGATAGGACGAATATTAGACGAAATAATAATATGCCATGTAACTTAATGCATATCAAAATTAGGCCGAAGTAAAAAAAAAGGGAAATAAATAAAATATGCGGTTACTGTTAAGGCTAAGTAAAAGTAAAAAACTACATACCTATGTAGAATTTACGGAAACTTGGACAATTTTAATACTTGACACTGGCTAAATACACTAATCGTGTGGAGCCATATTAAAACGTACTTAGTCTGTCTGTAGATTTCGATAAATGGTCTGTGGGATCAGGAGACACACTACATCCAAATTTACAGATTTTACCTAGGTAGGTAATTGTAAAATGAATGTCGATAATATTCCTAGTTTATCGATATGTGTATCACTGCAGCAGGGGCGCAACACTAAATCCACGCAAAAACTATAGACCGGCAACCTCGTGCGTGACCGTCCCGCGGGGTGACAGACGGTGGCGGGGACGAGGTAGCGCTCATTCTAGGACACGGCTACGTAGTAACTATTATATAATCTGTGACACGGCTAAACACGCTTCCCTTCCCCGCTACACGCTGACATCTTGGGTACCTACCTCGTCCCCGCCACCGTCTGACACCCCGCGGGACGGTCGCGCACGAGATTGCCGGACTATAGAGGTGGGTCGTAATCGCTTTTTCGCGTAACTAGTTATACGTAGTTTCATGATTGCGCAGTTTTAAAAACGCTTATTTTTGTAACCGGTTATTTATACACACATAGCATACAATACACATAGAGCTACTTCGAAAAGTAGTTTTGCACGCGAACCTACTAAAATTGATGCTGTTAAATATCACATTACAAAGATAAGAAATCTTCGCATTATTTCGTTAATACACTATTTTGATTTTATTTACTATTTCGTGAATAATGCAATTAGCTTGTAGGTACACAGTTATTTACAGCACATCGCCGCACAAAACTGCGTAGGTATAGGTACGCGTAATCTAATAACCATTTTGCATTTAAGTTTCTGCTTAGGTACCTACATTTTTGAGAAAAGGAACGTTTCTTGTCACACAACTGCTTACGAAAAATAACTGCTTACTTTTGATCCGCGAAACTACGTATACAGTTATTAGCTCGTAAGCAGTTTCTAGGACCGCTTACGTTAAATAATTCATTTTTGAAGATTAGATACATTAAGCTAGCAATATAACAAAATACAGATTATAAACAGTGCAAGTAGGGGGTCGCGTCATGAAAAAGGTTGAAAAATACTGAGGTAAACAATCGTTCATAGATGGCGCTATAGTAAAAAACACGTTTTTTGTATGGGGACCCCCTTGAATTTGTACCTTTGTTGTTTTTAGTATTTGTTGTTATAACGGCAACAGAAATACATAATCTGTGAGAATTTCAACCGTCTATCACGGTTCATGAGATACAGCCTGGTGACAGACAGACAGCGGAATCTCAGTAATAGGGTTCCGTTGGTACCCTTTGGGTTCGGAACCGTAAAAACTAAAAGAACTGACTTCAAATGACGCGTTAGGGTCAGCTCAGACTGCGACGCGACGCGGCGCGCACTTAAGAGAATCACAGAGTACTGAATCACATTACTATGCGTGATACAAAACAGAACTTTTACACAAAAAGAAACATAGTTCGGCGGCTTCAGGCTGCGCCGCGCGGCTTCTGGCTGCATCGCGCTACACAGCGGAAAGCCGGGTGATAAACAATTGAACCTTATTAACTACGCATGAAGATACATATTGCATTGAGATAATTTGGTGGCGTCGCGCGTTTTCGCGCCGCGCGAAACCAAAAGCCTCGTCACGTCACCGTGTGAACTGACCCTCAGTCATTTCCAGTACAATTTTGAGTTATTTATCCCCATATCTCTGAAGATAGGAGATGATCCCGGTGAAATTTATATGGGGTTCCATTTAAATTCCATCATTCAAACCTGGGGTGGAAGTCTACATTGATAGCGATGCTTCTTGTCATCGCAAACGTTCGGGAGAACGGTCCGCTTTGATGCCGTGGTACCAAGTTCAAACCGCCGTGCACCAATGGATTTTTCTATCGAAAAATTTATGTGCGCTTCTCACAGTGGCCCTCCGGTGAAAGAAAACATCGTTGAACCCGCATGGTGGTAGGACACTATCTAGTGTCCGCCTGGCCAGCTACCACCCTCAAGTTAGAAAATCTGTCACCAAACATCTAATGTGTTCCGGCAGCTATCCTTGAGAGCCAGTTCCCATTCTAGGCCTAGCGTGCTTACCATCTTCGACCGCATCATCACTTACCAACAGGTGAGATAGTGGTCAAACGCTAGCCAATAAAGTATTTAAAAAAAACGTCTGCTAGAATGAGATGCAGCTAGACAGTTGTTATCTGCATCTTTTCTCGTATCGACGATTATCGCTCGAAATTCATCGCTTTGCATGCAGAGACTACCGGGCCTGGGAAGTTTGCCCATCCAAACAAAAGTTTTCCAAAGTCTGTTAAATACTAATAATAATAAAATTAATAATAATAAAATAATATTTTCTATTTTTGTTTGGATATCTTTATTGTAAAAAAACCTAAAACTAAGAAAGAAAATAAATAGTGTAAATAATATAAAACATTTCACAGGAATTAAAACACTACAAAATATTCAAAAAAAATTTATATTTTTATATAATTATAGACAACATATAACACCAATAAATATTACATAATATAAATGCAGCACACATAAACACCATGACATTATCGATTTATTAAAACGTTCTACTAATCTACACAACCGCAAATAATAAGTTTGTACGTAATAGTAAATTCATTTTCAAAGGAACCCTTATAAGATCACTTTCTTGTCCGTCTGTCTGTCCGTGTGTCACCGCCGATTTTCTCAGGAACGGGAGGACCTAGCAAGTTGAAATTTATACCAGATACTGAGGTCTATAGTCCCTATTAGGTGTATAAAAATCAAGGTCCCGAGTCAACATGATAAAAAGATGTGGGCAAATTTAGATTTTCGCGAAAACTTGTAAGTACCAAAATTTACATTAATTTTCATCAATCATAATTTGTGTCCTTTTACGATTAGAGACACATACACATTAGAAGGCAGCAATAGCCCAATGGATAAGGTGTCGGACTAGCGATCGAGAAGTCGTGAGTTCGATCCCCACCCCACCCATTGCACTATTGACGTGAACCCACTCCAGACACAAGCATATTTAGCTTAGTTGGAGGGACAAGAATACTTGTAATGTGTAACCCCCATTGCGGGTAATCTTTTTTATTAAAAATAAACAAAAGATTAAAAAATCTAAATTTAATTTAAACATTAATCACATATGCATAGAGTTTATAATAATATATGCGTTTTTTAAATAAAAATTGTACTTTTAGAGAGAGACAAAGTTATGCATTTGGTAAAAAAATCCGTACACTTATATCTAAGTATTTAAATGGCACACATCTATGTTGTATCTAGTTGTTGACAATATAAGGCACAGATAAGAGTATTTAAATATTTTTAGTTATAACTACATTACTACTACTTATATACACATTGTTCTTCTATATAATTGATATTTTAAAAACCAAAAACACTAACAAGCAAGCTTGAGACCTTTATCGTCATATCTCTGGCAATACAATACTTATCAGATCTCGATAAAATTACAAAGGGACCATCTTGGAAATGTACCCTAACGTATAAAAAAGGAATCATTAGAATCGGTTTACAATTACACAGACATGACAGAGTAATCGCGTCCCATATATACATAAAAAACATAAGACGAGAAACTCCTCCTTTTTGGTAGTCGATTAAAAATGTAACAACTGTTTTTATATATATTCAGAGTAGAGTATTTATTTTAATGATTATTTAGACGAGTAACTAGTGTAGTTCACTGTTTACCATTTAAATTTTATCAAAATCTGATAAATATCTTTAGAGATGTGACGATAAACGTCTCAAACTTGCTACTGAAACTGACTCGCGCGGCATGGATGCGGTTGTTTTAGTTTTTAAACTATCTTAATTATAATAGTTTAATTACAGCACATACAGGGTGAATTTTTGAGATGGGATCGTAAGGCTCAATTTACACCGCCGCGGAATGGAATCGAAGCGACTTTTTGTAACGAAATTGTACATAGCATAATGAACTTTATGTCAATTGTATAACATACTAACTAAATAGAAGCCAAAAAAGGTCGCGCGTCTTCCGGGGAATCCTCGCGCATTTTTGAGAAGTCGAACTCGCTGGAATGCGCGAAGAATACTCGAATATTCCAGCGAATTCGCGCGCCTTCTCGCATCATGAGGCGAAATTGACGCTTCCATTCCATTCCATACCATTCCGTGGCGGTGTAAATTAAGCCTAAGTGCCTTTTCCGTTGTAAATACAGTATAACGTTCAGAAGACTGTCTAAAACTTTGAATTTGAAAATACGTACAATAAGCAAGAAGACAATTAACAAAAAAAAAATGTTTTTATTTAAAATAATGTCAAACAATTAGTTCATTGAATACCACCGAGAAACTAGATCGATAGGAATCATTTATTTTTTGAGAAATTTTGTCTACTTTCTTACTGACTGTATTTTTTTTATAAAGCAATCCATTTTCAAAATGTATTGACGGTTTTTCAGATTTTTTTTACCGTGCACTACACTGGAAGAGATAGAACTACCTATTTTAAATGATAATATTATTATACAATAAATTAAATATCTTTTTGTGTAAATCAGACGACTTTTTAATTTGTCATAGGACCTACAATAGTTCACGAAACAGATTTTAAATACACCGGACGTACGTACAATAATCCTACAATATAATATTTTAATAACTATTTATAAACATTCAGAAAAAGGAATATTAATATGTAGTAATAATAGGTACTTAAGAAATAAATTATTAAACATCTACCTAAATATATAAATGCATTCAATGAATGGTACCTTTAGAATAACCTCTCCCGCTAAATCTTCAAGGAAGATCTTACAGCCCCCCGCTACTCCTTAGTAACGTACTTACTAATTAATAATTAGTATGACAATAAAAAAAATATCGCTTTCAGGTAGGTACAAACAAATATTTTGCGTGTAAACTTGCTGTTTACAGTCCCACAAGTATAACTTGGCGGTGGTGATTTTTGGAACTAATTTCGCTCTCTTGAAACTGTGAGTTTGACGTTTGAGAGATTACCGCGACATTTTTGTTGATAAATCTGCTACATTAAAATAGTTCAATAATGCCAAAAGTAATTAAAAGTGGTTTAAGAGAAACTGTTATCAAAGTACAAAGTAAAAGCACAGTGGCGCACAGCCGCGCCAAGTTATACTTGCCGGACTGTACGTATTTTAACGGAATCACAGAGTTATAATCACTTATTAGCTCATATAAGGAGAATATAATCACTCCTATAAAGAGCACACCCATACAATTTTTAAATTCAATGGTCAATAAATAAATCTAAAGTAGGTGTTAGACGTACCAGTTTTAAAATTCCTGTTTTAATGTTCGTGTACTTGGGATGACACAAGAGCGTAAAAGTGCCACAACTACGCATTTTTTTTTCGTATTTACACAAAATTATTTATTTTAAGTATACAAAACAATTAATGTTCTAATTTTCTAAATTCATTTTACAAAATGCAATGAACTAAATATTTGGTATAAAAGCTTACATAAAAGTGCACGCGTTAGAAGTTCTAAACTTACAATTTCATTCAATTTATTTCTTAACATCACTTAATTATTATTTTGTACAAATCGTCTGTTGAACTTTAGCAAATACGTCTTCGCAGTTACGATATTCTACAATAGAGGGCTTTTATAACTATAAAATCACAGATCTGCTACATATTAAACTTGATCGCGTACACCGGCCCCCATGAGACCGACCTTGAACGGAGTTTGTCCCTTTCTTTTGTATGGACAACTTATATATATATATACCATACATGTAGTATAGAACATATATATGACTAGCAGGTTGTTAGACAAGGACACACTCCCACCCTGGTATCTCTCATTTGGGCCGTTTTGTTCTACAAAGCAATTACAACCTAATTGTTAAAGTATACGGATTAAATTGAATTTGTCAAACCATCTGCAGTTCACCATCCTTTTATATTACGTCTATGTATAAAATATAAAATGACGCTTACGTCACTTCCGCGGCGTTCGGACCGTGATGCTCTTCTAGCATTTACCAATAGAGATGTCAATGCAAGGCGTACCCCTCTGCTGGCTTTTTAATACTGTGTGCGTGTTTCAAGCTAGTGTGCGGGATCGTTAAAGTGAGTGATTTGTGTGTGCAATGCGTGTTACCTCGTCCCCCGTAAGTATCGGCAGAAAAAAATGTTAGCGGATTACAACGTTAACAACTCCATTGGTAAATGCTCGAAGGTGACGCTACGTCATTTGCGTCAAATTTTACCCCAGTGCGCCTAAAATTTCACTTCAAAAACAATATGAACATATTTTGCACTTATAACTCAACTAAATATCATAATATCTGCTTAAATATTATCTGTTCACTGTGGCATTATGTACCTTATTCTTAAAACAATAAAAATTACATTGCATTAGCCGACCGTTAATATTACACACCAAACGAAAGACAAGATTTCACAATTACACATTTTTTATTTTAAATAGCAATTTTATCTGTTCGACTCCTATTTTTATTTATTTCATGAAAACATATTTATTAATGTAATTTATCATAAAAATATGATTTATATTCTGTATTTATTGCAACATTCAGAAGAATAAATTGAGAGCTTTATTTGTCAAAATTTGTTAACTTGGAGCGATGTTAGAGTGTAGCAACATTGGCTTGATTGGCTTTGTCTTTGCTAAGCCGTATATAACAATTAATACCAAATAAGAAGCTACTAAACAGGCGTTACAAATTGGCGTTTTCTTAAAAAAAACATGTAATACTCAATAAAAAGACTAAAAGAATAAAAAGACTGAAGACTCAATAAAATAAATAAATAAATGGCTTTTAAAATGAAGTAAAGTAATGTAAATATTATTGCGTAACTATTAGTACACGATTACGGCTGACAGTAACTACTTATGAGCTAATAACAGTTTAACCGTACGAACGCAATGATCTGACAGTGTAAATAAGACAAACTTCATGTTTTCTTTTTATTCGATTCATTCATTTTTGATTAATGTCTATACCGCTTTCATTTCCATTTTCGACGACCGCGACGTTTTCTCTAATAGATAACATATTTTTACTAAAAAATAATAAACAAACATAGGTTATACACAATACACATACATCCATCTCGGACCTCTGTAAATTCGCATCTAGCCGTTTTTAGGGTTCCGTAGTCCTGACAAGGAACCCTTATAGTTCCGTCATGTCCGTCTGTCTGTCTGTCCGAGGTTTTGCTAAGAGACCGTTAATACTAAAAAGCTGTAATTTTGTGGGGGTATGTAAATAAATGACGCCGACAAAGTGCTGAAATAAAATTTTGAAAAATATTTTTTTAGGGTAGCTCCCCTATATGATAAGTGGGGGAGATTTTTTTTTTCGTCTATCCCATCGTGTGGGATATCGTTGAATAGGTCTTTTAAAATGACTTAAGGGTTGCTAATACCATTTGTCGATTGAATGCTCCATTTACGAAATATTAAACTTAAAAGTGCAAATTTTTGTTCCAGTAGGGCGTCCCTCCCCCCCCCCCTCTAAAAGCTAAACTGCTGGCTTGAAAAATCTGGAAAAAATCGTGATAATAGCGCATTTCATGAACTTTAAAGGAAAATTATAGCGGTTAAGATAACTTTATTAGTTTAGCAGTAATAGTCGTTGAACTTGGGTGTTGGATAATTTGTACCAAATACAAAATCAAATATTATGTTTCTTTGAAGTGTTACACACTTTATATTTTTGTAATTACAATTTAAATAACAAAAATAACAATTCACAAAAATACAATATCCTTAGAATAAATCCTTTAAAGTGACAAAGGCGGAGTACCTAGTTGCTTGTTTATAACGGGTAAAGACTTGCATTGAATAACAGGCTACTACGGAACCCTACACTGTGCGTGGCCCGATACGCACTTGGCCGGTTATTATTTTCTTTGTATTATCATTGTTATTAAAAAGTTTAAGATTATTTAATTAAAATACACCACCTTTCTTGTTCGATCTGTAATATATGTATGTATGTAATGTCCATGCAAAAGTTGTCTGTGAGAAATTTTTCAACGATAATAATTTTTTTAGTCTTTTCTGCATTGGTGTCAATAAAGAGTATTTGTATTGTATTGTTCGGTAGCTGATCTGAATACGAACAATAGTCAATTTAACCAAATTTAAAAAAATGATGGTTGTAAGTATATTAGTTTTTTTTTTCTAAAGCCAGATGTATAGTATCTGCAGTCTACTACTGTACGTTTTGGAACCTGTGACATTGGATTTTTTCAAAAAGATAAACTTTTTACTTTAATTCCTTTATGGAACTGATTAATATTTTTACTTTAATTCCTTTATGGAACTAATTAATAATAATATATAAGATACAGTATATTTCGTATATTATTTACATTTAATGATTATTTAATTTACAGAAATATTACAAATTATCTAAGTACGAAAACAAAATATTAAAATATGCTCTCTCAAAAATTATTGTGCATGAGTCACAAATTATAATGATGTACTAAGATTGTAGAATTTTACTAATATTTTAAATGGATATAATAATAATAATTGATCTTTATTGCAGACAAGGTCCCCAAAAAAGTTGCACAAATAATAATAATAAAAATATAATATTAAAATAAATGAAACATTACTTAATTGTAAATTAATTAGGTCAAGTAATAATTAGGTGGTTGAAATCACCAAGTGTCGATACGTCGCCGATTGTAAAAGTCTGTCTGCCAGACTCGCCAATATGACATAAGAAGAAGAGAACGCGTCAATGCTTTCCAAAGGACCGGGCGATTTTCGATCCGTGATGTAAATAATATAATAATTTTATTGCAGACAAGGTCCATATAAAAGTAGCACTATCATTTGTAAAAAAAAAGTATAATAAAATATAATATAAAATATAAAAATAAATAAAACATTACTTAATTGTAACTTAGGTCAAGTAGGTGGTTAAAATCACCCAGTGTCGATTTGTCGCCGATTGTATAAGTCTGTCTGCCAGACTCGCGATTATGACATTAGAAGAGAACTGTATCCGCGTCAATATAGCCTTTCAAAGGATCAAGCGATTTACGCTCTGTGATGTAAATTATATAATAATAAAAATAATTGATCTTTATTGCAGACAAGGTCCATAAAAAGTTGCACAAACAATTGTAAAATAAAAATATAATATAAAAATAAATGAAACATTACTTAATTGTAACTTAGGTCAAGTAGTAATTTTGTGGTTTAAATCTACGAATAAATAATAATTTAATAGTAGGTTTTAATCACCCAGTGTCGATATGTCGCCAATTGTATAAATCTGTCAGACAGGCTCGCGAATATGTTTTATGACATTAGATGATAACTATATCCGTGTAATAAATGAAGCTATTCTTTTGCGCTGGATGGCAAATAATGAGTCTCTACCCGGCCTCAGTAAATGCAGTGGGAAAGCATAAATGTAACTTATTAAATTAACCTTTCAACATCATTATGCGGGCGCAATTTATGTAAAGAAATAGATCTCTAGATATCAATACAATATTACAACAAATCGCGCGTTACAGTATAAAAACTTTATGCTTAACTATTATGCACTTTTTTTAAAATAAATAAGCTCTATTCAGCTGCAGCGTGTCTTTGAGATCGTCTAAAGATCCTACAAAAACCAGGACTAGGCACAAAGGGATGTGCATCCACCCCCCTTTTCACATCAGGCAATAAAAACACTACACTTAAAGCTATTATTATATGCCAAATCGAATGCACAATCTTATAATTTTGCTCGGTCTGCAAGAAACCGTAGCAAATCAAACCAACCGATACCAAAACTATGCCTACAGGCATGTGTCTTGCATAATAATTTCGAGGGTTCAATTTTCTGTGTTTTCTTAAATCTAGGTACCACGATATGAGTAGGACCATTACGCCTACCGCTACTGGTAGTAAAAAGGAAACAAATGAATGCATATTCCAAGTAGTTAAAAGCGCTATAATAATAGCTCCTATTAGCTGAAAGGAAGATCGGATGTTGTCGTTAACAGTACTCATAGCTAGTAAAGTGACCCAGAATGACATCAGGCCGCAGTAGAAATCGCCAAACTGCAGAATATTGCCTCTTAGAATGCAATAGGCGACTTGAGGCGGGGCATCGCAAGCGTGATAGAACGTTGAGAAGACCATTGTAAACATGTACATCATTGCTTCATTGAAGTAAAGACGAATGGTAGCGACGTAGATAGAGAGAATAAATAAAAGGTTACTTAAGGTAAGTAGGAGTACGGAGACCAGCATATAGATTTGACTGTCCATTCTTGAGTCGTTTGAGCAGTCCCAACCTGAAACAGCAAATATCATTATAACTAAGATTTTTCTATAGCATAGGCTAGCGTTAGACCACTGTCTCACCAGTTCGTAAGTGACGATGTGGTCGAGGATTGTAGGATGCTATGCCTAAAATGGGAGAATATAGAACACCTTATATTAGTACAACTATTTGTAAGAATTTCAAAAGAGACACAGCTATTTATAAATCATGTGCCTTACCACTGTCAAAGCCCTACAATCCCTTTCTATCTCTAGAGTATATTTTGTTCAGTTGCGATGTTGGTCTATACTGTAACTTAATAGCTGACATCACTACATACAAGCGAATTGACTAAAACGAATCATTCTAATCGAGTAATGCCAACGACGGGTCAGTAAGTTCAAAAGTTAAATATTCGAGTACCCACCTCCATACCCAGCGTTACAGGAGCAAAATGACATCACTAGCCCTCCGAAGGTATTCAACAAACAGTTCCCGTGATTGCTACATCTACCACTCACACACGAAGTTGAAGATACAGACATTACTATTGTAGCGTTACACTCCGATGTTCCATTCCTCGTTTGATTTCCTGAATCATTAGTAATATTCTCGTCCTTCTCTAACCCAGAGTCGACATAGTACTTCGTACCGTTGTCTGAAGTGCGACAAGGACAGACGACATTATCACAGAACAACCCAAATGTCAAGTAATAAACACCACTGTCCGGGAACGGTATGACAATCTTGTCGTATATAGACTCCGAGTCGGTGCTGTTCAAAACGAATAATGCTGGCTGTACCAAATCGTTGTACTTGCAAAAACCAGTTTTTAAAGGCACGCTCGTATGCCCGATGTCCAAGCAAATCACAGCTCTAATAAACTGGTTATCCTCGCTAAATGCTAGCAGAGATCCTTTGTTCAATTCCCTCCTGTATCCCATATAATACTTCAAGCTCATAAGCAAACTGGCTTCAAGTGCCAAGCTTCCTCCGATGTCTAGGAATTGATTCACTTTGAAACGTACCGTTTTGATTTCGCCAGACGTTATATTGACTAGAGAGGTGGAGTCATGCAGATCGGTCGTCGGTAGACCGTAGTCGAAGGTGAAAAATCGACCTTTGTCGTCTCGCATAAGGTCTACAACTGATTGATTCTCTACTTCTTGTTCTGCGCTTCGTAGTGCATATGATTCGCAGTCTGCGTATTTGGAAGCGTTTTCTGTGACATGTTCTAAGTGAATGTAATGCCAAGCGTCAGGGTGCGGTGTGAAGTAAATGGTTTGTGATAAGTTTTCTATTGGATCGAATTTACATCTGACTAAATACTTTTCTTCTGTGGGTATGGCTAGAGATCGCACTTTAAATAGTATTTGCCTGTGATTGCTTGAAGTGTTAGTGACGATGATGGTGAGATCGATAGGTTCGAGGCTGTCAACGGACATACATTTGAAGTAGATAGGTAAAGAGTGATAGTCAATTATGACGTCACTATAGCAGTCTACTAGTTCTATATTTTCGTCTCTTTGTACTTGTAAATCTGTGTATAAAATTGTTTGGCAGTTTGCGACCAGACCTGAAAAAGATAATTATTTTAGTATATTAACTACGTTTTAAAGAACCGAATGCCGGGACGGAGGCAGTGCCTCACAGCGGCAGGCCTGTCGCACTCCGCGCTGTAGCTATGAAAATATAAATACATACGCGGCTGCCAGCCGACTACAAGTTCAGTCAGTATATATAGTAGGGTCAATTTAATGGATCACATTTGACATCTGTCAGTCTTAGCTTCATAGTAAGGTGACTTGCTTTAAACCATCGATTCAATTGATGAATCTCGCTGTGAATGCGGTCTCGATGAAGGAACTCTAGATCATATTTTTGTCTGTTGTCCAAAATTATCTTTCTCCCTATATGATGCCATAAGCCCCAAAATTCCTCGTCCCGTTAATATAAAATATCTCCTTTCATAAGTATTTACTCCGTTTGTATATATTTTGTGTAATTTTATTAAATCCCATTATATTCGTTTATAAATTTATATTTAAATGCAAAACAAATGTACTGTTTCTAAGCAATTATTTAAGTTCATATTTAATTTATAAATTTTTCTTTTGTAGGGTTTTTTTTCTTGTAAATATACTGTACACTGGCCATACTTTTGACACTGGCAGAAAAACGCCAAGCAGCGTTTAAAAGCCATAAGCAGAAGAAGAAGAATTAATGAATCGATACGCATCAACACAAACAAGACTGATGATAGTTTGATGTTATTCGAAATAAGCAATTTTCCGGCAGCTCTAAATGAGAAATACAATTAGTATTTACATTATTCAGTGTTATTTACTTGTTTGTTTTGCGTTACCATGAAATTGATAAGACACGTTAATACCAATTATACAAATCGGAAGTTGTACATATTTAAACGATTTTATATGTATTTATGGATTAGAATGTAGCTCCATAGAAAATGGCCCAATAAAATAAAAAACATACTCAAATGTACCTATGGATCTAACGTTTAGTAGTTTATCGTTAGTATTTTAACCCAAATTATTATTCATTTTAATTCCTATTCAATTATTTTTGTACTTTTTAGTCAAATAATAATATTATGTGTTAATTACAATCACAGTGTAGTTATTTTTATAGTTAAACATCCTTCACAAGTAATCATTGCATTCGATTCAACCTATCGACTGATCAATCTTTTGATTTTTGGGTAGCATCCCTATCTATACTAATATTATAAAGAGAGAACATTTGTATTTTTGTATTTTTATATTTTTGTATGTTTGTAATGAGTAAGCTCAAAAACTACTGAACCGATTTAAAAAATTCTTTCACTAATACATACATAGACTTTCGGAATGAAAATAGGCTATATATTATCCCGTTTAAATCAAAGGTACATTCGTGGAGACCTAATTTGCAACCTAAGTCGGCAAATAAACGGCCGAAAAAACACGTTTCTTACGAACGCTGCTTAATTGAAAATAGATAGAAGAATATTTTCTATGCAAGAGTTGTACAACTTAATAAGACCTACAAAAAAGTCCGCGACAGCATATGTCTATCTCTTAAGGTGGACTCACAGTAACCATTTTAATCTTAAAATTTTTGTTAAAAAATATATCATAACTTCCAAGGCCATTTTCGAGTATACAGTAGTAATCCTTATCCAAATAATTACGTTAATTAGCTTGGCCACATATTATTGATTTAAATTGTCCTTTACAGTATATAATTCAAATGAAAACTCTAGAAGATATCACGAATTTCACAAACACGCATCGCAAAATTAATAAAATATTTGCAGTGAAACCACAGATTAGGTCATAGTTACTACGAAAATATTATTATAAGCTTAGCTATGCTGTAGATCCCCACCGATCACAATCAATTTGAAGTCAATATAGTATAATAATATGATTTGTTGTATAAAATAATATTCATCTATATATATAATAATATAATATAATATTTTAAACCACCCCGACTGATCTATGTATAATAGCTTTTTCCAATGACTCTAAACACGACATTTAAAATCTGAGCTGTAAGTTGGTGAGGATTTGAGTATTCTGTAGAGTCCAGGAGGCTTCCATGTTCTTACAATATCGTTGAAGAAGAAGATTTTCAAATTGATCAGACCTATGAAAGTTGATTTCATAGCGCAATTAACTAGAAAAAAGCTCATAATTTTATAACGATTGAACGAATTTTCATGAATCAAAGTTAAGAAAACTCTCGATGAAGACATCTATCAAACAAAAAAAAACTATCAATAATAAAAACAAAATCGGTTCATCCGGTTAGGTGCTAAGATGCTACAGACAGACACACAGATACACACGTTAAACGTATATTACCCCTACATATTGGGTCGGGGAACGCCGTAAGGTTACGGCGGCAGATGTACTCCTTGGTGGTAAGCTACTTTTTGGTAGATTTAATGATTCCACTACCACTGTACGAAAACTCATGATTCATGAATTCACATAAAAATTTCATTGGTAGGTATATAGCTAGGATTAGAACCAACGACCGTCGGGTCAGAATCAGGGTAACTATCCTTTACGCCAAAGGGCCGTCCAATATCAATACGTAAGTATTATAAAACAAAGTTCATCACTGCGTCTGTCTGTCTGTTCGCAATAATCTCAATAGCTACTGAACGGATTATCATGCGGTTTTCACCAATAGCCAGAGTGTTTATGAGGAAGGTTTAGGTGCATAATTCGTTAAGGTTTTGTGTAAATTGGATGAAATATGACGATGGTTGTTAAATATGTTCATATTTTATATTCGATGCAACAAACTGATGCAAATTTTGTAGGCATATATGTTCTACCCGTGCGAAGCCGGGGCGGGCTGCTAGTTGTTTATAAAGAAAAAGTGTTCACTGATGTAACATAGTACTGACGTTTAGTTTTTTAGAACAAAAATTGTTTATTATGTTTAAAATTAATTATTAGTCAAAGTAAATCGTAAAAACGCTTTCTTTTGTAATTATTAGAATAAACATGTATTTGTAACTGAAAAATGTTAAGTAATTATGCAGTTCTGACTTTGGAATAATTAATAATTTTATGTGCCCTTCATTACAAGGTCACGTTGTTGAATTTTGATGAAGTGTCAAATGTGATCTATTAAATTGACTCTACTATAGTGCCACGCGCGCTCTCGATCGGACGCCCGCCTTTACTTACTATTCAATCTGTTGTCTCACAACACTCAACCTTACAATAAAAGACAGCTGACGGCCCGCGAGCTGACCGATTGCCACAGACTCTCGCCGCACGGACTTACGGTGCATTTTACGGTGTGCAATACGAGGTTCGCAGTTTCTATTAGTTAATGCTGTGACGCCAATTCAAGGTCGCATCCGAGGTGGGTAGCGTATTTTGAACGATACCGACGTTGTAACTAGGTTTAATCTAGCATTTTAATCGCAGAGAGTACATCTTCTGTACTTGTACTATTCATTATTCTGCGACAGCGGGCGCTTAGGTGGAGTGGAGAGGTTTCAAGGTAGCGGTTGCGCATCGCTATTAGTCGATTATCGCGTGTCTGTCACTAACTCTCAATTTAAGTTTTTTTCTCATAAAACCATTATTAGCAATGTGGGTTAAACATCACTAGTATTCTTGTTAACTCCTCCAACTAAGCTAAATATGCTTGTATATGGAGTGGATTCACGTATATATATAAATATATTCTATATATATTCACAATAGTGCAATTAGTGGGGATCAAACTTACGACCTCTCGATCGCCAGGCCGACCCCTTAGCCATTGGGCTATTGCCGCTTTCTTATTAAGTTACCTAAACAGACACAAATAAACAGACAGAAATCACAGACAAGTCAAACTTATAACACCCCTCTTTTTGCGTCGGAGCTTAAAAATATAGCTATATAGGTACCAGCTATAATTGTGTCTAAATAAATATTGAAACGCGTTTTTTTATCGTTTTATCAAATTATTTTGGTCACGGTTCAAGTATTTGACCGTACTTATACTACTTATCAACTGTGATAAAGGGAATTGTAAAATAGAGTGGAGAGATAGATATAAACGCGAATGCTAGGAACACAATCAATATTTTACTATACATATGTATATATAATATATACTTATCTTTTATCTTTAAGCGCGCTACATCATCGACCACATCATCAATTAACATCAGGCGAGATAATGGTCAAGCGCTACCCATTTTCGCATAAAAATACAATTATTTAAATCGAATCTTGGTTTCTAATTCGCGAAGGAACTATCCTTTGGTTTACAGATATTTTTAATCACCGATTTATTATATACGGTATCTGTTTAGATTTGAACTAAAAATCAGACATCGATATAAAGTACTTGATACCTATGCATAGGTAAAAAAGTTAAATCAAGTAACTCAACAAAGTTACGATCTCGCTGCGTAAACTCCCGAGGAAGTGCATCGGACATGCACGAATCCTACTCGTAGGTCGTGACAATAGAAGAGAGTATAATAGTCGGTACTATTATAATCAATTGAGACCTTTTAATTTTAATTTTTAGTGTTTTCCCTTTTAATTTAGTTGTATTATTAAAATTTTAGCAGAGATGGTGAAAAGGATTCTAAAAGAATCTAATCCTTCAGCTTCTTCTTGGGGCGAAGGTTGTTGGTGTGTCCACACTTTGTCTTGCGGCAGTCACCACTTCATTAAGCCTAAACACGACTTCTCTGATGTTAATTGGTATAAGGAGTTGATTATTTCGCAGATTCCAGAAGATTCCCCAGCATCAGGCCATATTAACATGTTGTTGCAACATCATTGAAGTAACAGGATACCGAATTTCGAATCGATCCGACCTATAAGAGTTGCTCTTATAGCTTCACCAACTAGAAGAGCTTAGAATCTTCAAACGGCTGAACGGATTAACATGAATCAAAGCTAAGAACACTCTCGATGAAGACACCTATCAAACAAAAAAAAACTAAATCAAAATTGGTTTATCCGTTTGGGCGCTACGATGCCACGCACAGACACACACATACACAGATACACACGTAAAACTTATAACACTCCTTCTTTTTGTGTCGGGCGTTCAACACACTCTCGATTAAGTCACCTATCAAAAACTTGGGGTAATTAAATAATATCATGAATCTATAGCTAACTACTACTCTACCTATAACCGGTAAATAGTAACTATTATATAATCTGTGCCAGTAGTTAGAAGTATGTCGTCGAGATAAATAAATGCATCGTAATACAAATGTTGATATATTAAAAACGGCTCGGCCGATTTTGTAAAAATTTTATTGGGACCACTTGGGAAGAGTACCTTTTGAAACAAAAAGAATATTCCAATTCGGTTCAGGCATCTTCGAGTAATCGGTGAACATACATAAAAAAAAAGAAAAAAATAAAAGATTCCGACAAATTGAGAACCTCCTCTTTTTTTAACCAACTTCAAAAAAAGGAGGCGGTTTCTCAATTCGACCGTATATATTTTTTTTATGTTTGTTCGCAGATAACTTGGTCGTTTATGAACCGATTTTGATTATTATTTTTTTGTTGGAAAGGGAATATCCCAAGGTCTGATAAGTATCTCCAGAGATATGGAGATAAACACCTCAACATTGCTACTGAAAATTAATAGCGCGGCATCGAAGTCGGTTCTTTTTAAACGATCGTATTGTGAAGTCGGTTAAAAATAACTCAGTAAATAAGTGAAATACTAGAGAAATAAACTGGCAAGTGACATCCCTGTAGCGGAGATCACAGATTAGATAATGTTACACATAATGTGACGGAAGTCGGGGGCGGACAATCAGGTTGATTTAGACCCGAGGTCGGACAATTCTATCCACACTATGCAACGTATACAATAGATCTGTTACTACGGCATTATAGGTACATAAACTTCGTCGGCTAAATCCTTCTATCAGAGCACAATGTCACCACGAATTATGTTTCTTAAAAACAATCGTGGACGTCTCTTTTTCAACATACTTCACAAAAAAGAGGAGGTTCAAACTCAGCTGTATTTTTAGGGTTCCGTAGCCGAATGGCAAAAAACGGAACCCTTATAGATTCGTCACGTCTTTCTGTCTGTCTGTCTGTCCGTCCGTATGTCACAGCCACTTTATTCCGAACTATTAGGACTGCAAAATTGAAACTTGAATAGGTATTCTGTGAACCGTTTTACGATTTACATACAAAAATAAAATAAAAAATATTAAGGGGGGGATCCCCAGACATGCAACTGAAACTAAAAAAAAAAATTTTTTCATCAAACCTATACGTGCGGGGTGTCTATGGATAGGTCTTTAAAATGACATTGAGGTCAATCAATTCAAAGATAGGCGCGTCTAAAGTGGTAAAATGTGTGTCCATCTAACTTTTAAAGTAAGGGAGTGAAAAATCTAGAAAAAATATATTCTGTAGATCTCAATAAAAACTTTCAACGAAAATTGGTTTGAACGAGATACAGTCAGCAGTTTTTGAGATATAACGACCGCAAATATAACGATGTTTTTCATACAAACACTATGAAAAACAAAGTTATTTTTTTTGTTGTGTGTCACGGAACCCTACGAGTGCGAGTCCGACTTGCACTTGGCCAGTTTTTTCCTTTGAAAAAGATAAAAAGTACAGGCGACTTGAGAGCTTCTCCTTTTTTGTGAAGTCGGTTAAAATAGCAAGTTCTAATTACATCATCGCTTATTAAAGGCACCGCAATGCTAATTAATGGCCAAGAATTCTAAATGACTGAACGTCTATTAATTTAACAATCAATTAGTTTAAAGACCCTTGAGACTGGCTACTGTTATAATAATAAAATACTAACACGCAAACGCCTACATATTTAGAAAAACTTTTTGTATTATTTTTTTTTGTGGCAAATAGGCATAGCAGATATTTGGCATCTATCTTACCTGATGTTAAGTGACGATGCGTTCGACGATGTAGCACGCTTACCTACCTAGTAGATAGATAGATAGATAAACACTTTATTTGCACACCAATAATACAGAAAATACTTAAGGTAACCGACTTATTTTAAGTAATGCAAGGGGCGGTCTTATCGCTTAAAGAGAATTCTTCCTGACTACCAAACTGATAGTAATATTTAGAGAATAGTAGAGAATAGAAAATCGCGAGAGAACAGGAGTTCACTCGCTATTTGAAGACCCCCGGGTTGTAGCTATCCGGAAACACAGACATCGGCAAGGAATTCCATCCTTCGCGGAATGTGTGTCCTACGCGTCCTACGCCATCGCTGCATGGTGGATGATCCATCTAAAAGACGAAGCAAAAAGCTTCGTGCGGTGGCCTTTTAGATGGATCATCCACCATGAAGCGATGGCGCACCTCGGTAGGTTCGTCTGGTTGTCCGATAGAAGAAAGGGGATGACGGTAATAATTCGTGCTATATTCGATAGCAATTTCACCGAAATGTACCCGATAGAAAACCCAACAAAAAAGCGACTTTTCGGCGATACTCTAATCTCTGGAGCCTTTTGCTGCCAAGTGTGTCGTCATTTATAAGTCTCTTTAGTCTCTAAGATCCATCCCAGAGGTGAGAATAGTACTCCATACACGGTCGTCACATATAAATGTTATCTTAATACTAAAGTTAATTAACCATTAGTAATTTGTTTGCAGGACCTACAAAGGATGTTGAATGGCCTAGCTGATTCTTCCGGAACCGATTGCCGTAGATGGAATCCCACTCGAAGTTGTCACTAAGTATGTTTACCTAGGGCAGACGCTCCAACTAAACAAACACAAATTCGAGAAGGAAATCCAGAGAAGAATTCAGCTGGGCTGGGCAGCATTCGGAAAACTCCGTCGAGTCTTCTCGTCGCCGCAGTGTCTAAAGACAAAAGTCCTTAACCAGTGCGTCCTACCTGTAATGACATACGCAAAGCGGTGGGCAGTGACTGGAAGAGAAGAGCCGAAGATCGGGCTCAGTGGCGCATATTGGGAGAGGCCTACGTCCAGCAGTGGACTGACACAGGCTGATGATGATAGTAATTTGTAGTTTTTGACGTGGCAACATCTAATAAATCGATGAACGCCGGCTGCATGCATGCACGAAAAAGTGTCCCGTTACACTCCTTGTCCCGTTACGCTCATTGTCTCGTTATGCTCATTGCACGCATGCGCATTTTTCATCAATTTTTTGTTGTATGAATGTGAATATGAACATGAACATCAATGTTTTGTTATGACGTTGTCACGTTAAACTATCGTCCGTAAACCAACTTTACAGACAACCAATTTTTTGTTATTGTTAATTTTTTTTTTTTTTGTTTATTTAATTGTTTGCGTACCTTTGACATATTATACGAAGTTCATATTATTTTCTTTTGCCCCTTATATTCGTTTACTATAAACGCTTTGAATTGGAGTTTCAATATTGCCGATTGCAATAACTAAACTAGATAAAATAAACAACACTTAAAATTATCATCCTTGTTTCACCTCACCTATGAAATAAAGTAGAAACTTAAGACGACAACAGCATTATGCTTTATAAATATCTATAAAAGAGCCAGATTTCAATAACTTATTCCTGTCGGGCACTGCACATGAAACTTCACTCAATTGAGCCAATAAAAAGCGCATTCATAATGTTCCTATTTCTGCAAGTATCAAACCTGCTTGTATACCATTACAAGCAGGTTTGATACTTGCAGAAATACGCAGTAGATGATACTAATCTACGTCATACTCTACAAAAACTACCCACCACACCACCGGGCACGGCTTATTCGGCAGGAAGTTAATATTCTGGAAGCATATTTTGGCGACGAACGGCGCAATGCGTTTACTGCTTCTTTTTAACAGACCTCAAAAAAAGGAGGTTTCTCAATTCGACCGTATATATATATAATATGTTTGTTCGCGGATAACTTCGTCGTTTATGAACCGATTTTGATTATTCTTTTTTTAATCTATGTGGTTGAGATAATGGTAAACACGCTAGGCCTAGACTGCTCTGACTCTCAAGGGTTGTGCTGCCGAAGCACCGTAAGATTTTTGCGGCAGATTTTGTCCTTGATGATGGTAGTAAGCTAGTTTTTTGGTAACAAGCCAGGCGGAACACCGATATAATGCTCCTACCACCTGTTTGTTATTTTATAACATATCTACTCGTACTTGTACGAGTCGATACGATCCATACCTACTAAGATAACAAAATACAAAATCAAATAACAACATCGCGTATTTCCCTACTCGTAAATAAACTACTCAAGATAAACCTATTATATTTAAATAATTGACCTATAATGTAATCATAATTTATAGATAAACTTTCAGACAAGCGTGCTACGTCGTATTTCACACCGTCACTTAAGAGTGAAATCGGGGTGCACTTTTCCTTACAAATGTGGGTATTCCCCCGTTTCCTCCCTGGAAAATGCTTCTATCAGCTGAAAATTGACCAGCCATTCTCAATTTTCGATATTCTATTTGGATTCGGAAGCTTCATTTTTTGGGTTTCATAGTCGAATGGCTAAACACGGAACCCTTATAGATTCGTCATGTCTGTCTGTCTATCCGTATGTCAAAGCCACTTTATTCCAAAACGATTAAGACTACACAGTTGAAACTTAGTAAGTAGGTGTATTCTTTGAACCGCTTTACGATTTTTATGGGGGGCTCCCCATAGATGGAACAGAAACAAAAAAAAATTTCATCAAACTTATGGGTCATCAAACCTATGGATAGGTCGATAGTTTAAAAACTAAAATAACCGACTTCCATGCGCCGCGAGTCAAATTCAGTGGCAAGTATGAGACGTTTATCGTCATATCTCTGAAGATACTTATCAGATCTCGATGAAATTACAATGGGACCACTTCGGAAACGTACCCAGCCGATTAAAAAAAGAATCATTCGAATCGGTTCACAATTGAAGGTGTAATCGCGTAACATACATACAAAAAAATAAATAAAATAAACAAAAATATACAGACGAATTGAGAACCTTCTTTTTGGAAGTCGGTTGAAACACAAAGTTATTTTTTTGCTGGCAAAAACAGATATATATAAAATATTTTACTTTGTTACGGAACCCTACTATATACGAATATTGATAAATCCGTGAGCTATTTTGTCGCGCAAACCTTTTCAATTAGAATCTTTGAATTTTTTTTACTTTTTTCAAAAGTTACTGATTGGAGCATCGATCTAAATCGAAGTAAAGGCAGGAGGCCTGGCCTACTCCGAAGTGGTAATACGAAGTATAGGCCGAAATTATCGGGAATTTCCTACTACGAATCACATTCGACAGAAATTAATTTGACATTTGTAGTATTGTAACCTCTACATACTTACTCTAAACGAAAAACACACCGTCGATAATTTGACTAGAGTTTTATCGTCATTTTATGGCATAAAATCTTTAAAAAAAAAACGACTTCCTTACCGCAAACAGGCACTCAAAAGCGAAAAATAAATTACTTAATATAATTATGTATTATAAGCGCTACCCACTTATCTATTTGAAGTCGGTGCCAGCCAAGTCTATTGGATAGCAGATAGATACTATGTATGTAGTAGTAGTAAGTAGGTAGATACATGTAGGTAGTATCTATCTACTACCTATTAGACTTGGCTGGCACCGACTTCAAATAGATAGAATAGAAGTGGGTAGCGCTTATAATAATTATATTAAGTAATTTATTTTTCGCTTTTGAGTGCCTTTTTGTGGTAATGAAGTCAGTTTTATTGTTTTTGAAAAAGATTTTATTTTACCCTTTTTAGTGCAAAACAAGTTTTAATTAAACTACATGCATCTATAAAATTTCGTGTCTGGGCCGTTACACACTGACGGATATATACTTTGTGAAAATTTCAAGTATGTACCTATTCAGGTTAAGAAGGTACATCTGTAAAGTGCGCACGGACGGACGGACGGACGGACGAACGGACAAAAAAGTTTCAGAAAGTGTTGATTTGGTACCTTTTGGGTTCGGAACCCTAAATTGACTTGATTAAAAAATTTAAAAAATTAATTGATTAAAACATTGACTTTAAATGCCGCGCTAGTGAAAATATTCACTAGTCATAATGATGTCATCAAGGTATCAAAGGACAATGTCCAAAATGGCCCTGTGCAATAAAAGCATCTGACACACACGATAATTAATTTGTCTATTTTATTACAATAATTCCAAATACTTTTATAACACAGACTAGTTTTTTCCTAAATGAATATTAAAAAGTATTATTTTCGATTATTAATATTAATTGCCGCCATATGGCCCACACAGTCTGAATCACTCTACTACGTTATAAGAGTTGGCACTTCCTTACATTGTTAATACCCGAATTATGAAAGCACTGTGTAGCCAACCTAACAACGGAAAGTATTATTTACGTAGTAACTATTATATAATCTGTGGTATTATGCTTATACATTTTTTTTTTGCAGTGTTGGTTGGTACAAAGTACGTTCATAATTCTGAGTTATTTATGTATGCAGTGTCGCGGGCGGGACTGATATGGCCGCCATCTTTTCATGCAATAAATCTAAGAACACTCTCGACGAAGACATCTATCAAACAAAACAAACTAAATCAAAATCGGTTTATCCGTTGGGGCGCTACGATGCCACGATAACAGACACTTAATACACACAACATATAACACTCCTTCGTTTTGCGTCGAGAGTTAAAAACCAAAATCAACGTGAAGAAAGATAGATGTAAAAACATTATTCAAGGTCATATTTTTTAGTCTTCAAAAGTATATGCAATAGCAACCTCCATTGTGTATAATCTTCTTGGGACTCTTCTTCTAAAACCAGTACATTCTCCTATGTTTGAGATATTTATCTCCATATCTCTGAAGATACTAATCAGATCTCGATAAAATTAAAATGGGACCACCTCGGAAAAGTACCCTACCTATTAAAAAAAGAATCATTTGAATCCGTTTATAATTGTCGAAGTAATCGCGTAACATACACAAAAAAAAAAAAAAAAAACATACAGACGAATTGAGAACCTTCTTCTTTTTTGTGAAGTCGGTTAAAAAATGTCTGAACTTTGTAGTAGGTCAACATCGGCAAATTCGGTCGGTCGGGCGGGTCGACCCCGAAGCCCGAACTTTCGGAAGTATCATTTCGGAGTTGGCCTCCAGATTCCTAATCCGAATTAGCTTTCGAATGATTGAGAATAACCTGCTGCGGTGGAAAGTCTCTAACGGAACGGGACCCTATTACCTACTCTGTCCATCTGTTTGTCCAGGGCTGTATCTTCTGAACCGTTTTAGGTATACACTTGAAGTTTCACAAAGTGTACATTACTATTACCGCTATAACAACAAATAATAATAAAAAATAAGTTCAAAAACTAAAACCCGACTACTGAAATATCACGCTCTAAAAATTATGAAACAAGAAAATATTCTCATCTGAGATCGCTATGTACAAACTATTCAATATGTATCGTTTATTTTTATAAAAAACTTACTTTTAATAAATATTGTATCGTATTTTATAAATATTCTTAATGGTGTTCAGTGGATACCCGTGGTCGTATGCTACTTTTCAAAATGTATTGTTTTGTTACGGTAAAAAATTTGCAAGGTAAATAAAAGTTGAATAAAAAATAAAAAAAAAGACCTTAGTCTCTTAAATTTGATTGAAATCCGCCAATAAATAGCGCTAGAGCACATTCCCCAAATCAAAAAACGCGATCGACAACATTTTTAAAATAAATCAGGGTAAATTGTGTGCCAAATTTCGTCAAAATCGACAGACAAATAGATGGACAAGAATTTTTTGGCCAATCTCGAAACTGAGACGCTCCGCTCGCCCGGTCAATAAATACTCAACCATAGTGAGCGGGTCCGCCTCGCATTTGGCCAGCTCGTTTAATGCTGGTCTAAGTATGTAAAAGGAAAACCGGAGCCTAACCCACCTTGTTGTTCCACCTTCTGCGTCCTAGGATCCTCCCACTTTATATAGACCAGGGCATACCAGTTCCCCGGCTTAGGGTTCTCAATAGAATAACTCCGGTTCTTGCCATCAGACTGCAGTTCCAGGGTATGGGTGGCAACCCTGCGACTAGGATCTATGAATTTCTTCGGAAAGTCGTAACCGTCTGGATTGACGGCAGGGTAGGAGCCGTGCTTGATGTTTATCACAACATCTTGGGGCAGACAGGAACCTGAAAATATGAATAAATTATTACGTAAATACGAAAGGATGGAATTGCAGACAGTAGCGACGGGCCACAGACTGGGCGCGAATAGAGAACGGACGTGGTGTCTTTTACATTGATATTGCATACAATGTAATGTACAAATGTAAAGAAATCCCGCGATGTGATGAAAAGGTGATATATAGAGGACGGGGTGCAGATGTCGCTTTATCTATGTTATATTGAAATTAAACTTCTTTAGGTGCACATTTGCCGGAAGCCCGGAAGTGACGTAGCGTCACGGTCCGAATCAACGGAAGTGACGCAGGCGTCATATAAAAATATTTTATATAAGTAAAACGGAAGGTTTTATCGCCTAACGATAAGACCACCTATTGTACTTACGTAAAATACATACATACAATCACGCCTTTTTCCTGTTGGGGAAGGCAGAGACTACTTCTTTCTACATGCTACGATCCTGACATACCTCTTTCGACTCTTCCACTTTCATGAGCGCCTTCATACACGCTTGCCGGTCATAGGTACTTTTGACTTAGCCTTTCTGTAAAACGTCTCCGATCTGGTTGTGATATGTAAGCCTAGGTCGGCCTCTACCGGCTGGCCCGTGCATGGGCCTCGTCTTATAAATCTGCTTCGTAATCTATCCTCTTTAGATGTCCAAACCATTTAAGCATCCCTTTCTCTATCTTTGTCACTACATCTTCTACCACACCACAACATTCCCTTATCACACTGTTCTCCACCTTATCCATCAGAGTCACTCCAATCATACTTCTCATTTGTACAGCATTAATTTTACTTTCATGCTTCTTCTGCCATACCCAGCATTCACGACCATTCGTGAGTGTGGGAACCAACACTCCCCTTTATACAGCCAGTTGTGCTTTTTTAGATACATTCTGGCTGCGCATAAAGTAATGTAGTGCCCCACTCACTTGGTTTCCTGCCAAAACTCTTCGTTCAATATAACTTTCATACTTACCATCTCTCGTAAACTTAGAACCTGGGTACACAACCGCTTTCACTTATTCCACTCTCTCTCCTTCAATCGCAACTCTACAATCTGTCATTCTTTCTTCTCTTTCGAAAACCATTACTTTGGTCTCTACTTGCTTACATTCACTTTCATCCCTTTCCTTTTTAAAGCATTATGCATAATGTTAACCATTCATTGCAACTCCTTCTCCGATGATGCTAAGATCACCTGATCATCAGCATATAGGAGGCATTTGATGATTAAGTCATTCATTCTTAATCTGTAGACACTCTCTTTTAGATCTGACAACCAATCTAGTACTATAAGAATCTTTGTCCTGACTGACTGACAGGACAATGCATAGCCTAAACCGCTGGTGCTGGTCGTAGAGACTTGAAATTTGGAGGGTGGATTTTCCAAAATTCACCCCTTTAGGGGATGCACTGAAATTTGGCATGCAGATAGTAATTACGACGTTAGTTCCCTCTGAGAATTAAATGATTTTCCAAAATTCACCTCTTAAGAGGATAACAATATTAGATAGTTTTTTCTATTCGAAACTTCACACAAGTGCTTCAGTAAATAAATAAGTAATAACGTGATTCAGGCTTTTTCGAAATCCAACCTCCAAGAGGGTGAAATGGGGTAACGAAGTGTGAAAATCAATATTGTTTTGGATTGCACTGAAATTTGGCATGCAGATAGTTATTATGGTGTTAGTATCTGTTGAGAAAGGATTTTTCAAAATTCACCCCTGAAGGGGATGAAACGGGGGTTCAAAGTTTGTATGAGAAACAAGATAAGATAATCTTTTAAGTAAATACGTGTTTCAGGCGAAATGCCACCCCTAAAAGGGTGAGGTGGGGTAACTAAGTATGAAATCAAGTGTTTCGGATTGCGCTGAAATTCGGCATGCAGATAGTTGTTATGACGTAGGTATCCGCTTAGAAAGGATTTTCTAAAAATTCCCCCCGGATATTACTTATTATTTTTAATTATGTATATAAACTTACAGATTTACCTCACGAACTTCTGTAAATAAATAAATAAATACGTGTCGCAGGATTTTAGCAAGGGGTTAGTAAAAAAGTCCGAAAATCAATATTGTTTTTCGGGTTTTATAAATATGGTTCCCTATTTCCCTTAGTCACGCAATAATTTGAAAACAGGTCAACCGATTTGGCTTTTATTTCTTTGATATCTTTCATGATAGAAAGGTGTTTACAAAATAAAAGTTTTTAAGTAATAAAGAATAAATAAATGCAGGTGAAGCTGCGGGGCACTTCTAGTTGTCTATAAATAGGTTGAACAGCCTTGGCGATGCAACACACCGTCTAACAACTTTTTCGATGTTAAACCAGTCTGTGTATGTTCTGTTTATTCTAACACAAGCACTGGAACCCTCACAGTGATTTCAGTGCTTGTATCAAACTGCCACCAACCCCATACATAGACAATGTAGACCACAATTCATTCCTCACCACTCTGTCATAGGCCTTTTCTAAGTCTACAAAAGCGCAATAGTCCTTTTGGCTTTTGGCCAAAAATTTTTCGACTATGCTTAGTAAAGAAAAGACCTGATTCATGCCCATTCAACCCATTCCTCTTTTAAAGCCAGCTTGCACATCCCAAATTTTTTCTTCAGTTTGATTTATCACTCTTGTAATCAAATCCTTTGCATACAATTTCCCGACGATGCTGAGTAAGCGAATGCCTCGGTAGTTTTTGCAGTCTTGCTGTGATCCTTTCCCTTTGTATAGCGGTACAATGACAGCTTTGCACCAGTCTCCTAGTACAATTCCGTTCCTCCAGCAAAGGTTAAAAAAGGTTAAAAAGGCGATACAGCAGACTGCTACCACACCTCATCCAGCCCTCAGCATTTCGACGGAAATCCTGTCATACCCTGCAGCCTTACCTGATTTCATACTTTGCAACGCTTTAATAATCTCTTCCATGCTGATATTATGAATGTAAAATATTGTGTTTTATTATGCTTCTTGTTTTTATGTAGAAATATGTGTTATCAACATTTTTAAAGGAGAATATGTGATTGCATGCAAATAGTTACAGGTACCTTTTAAACATCTACCATTCTAATATTTATGGAAAAGATTTTTGAAGTGAATACTCCTCTAGCGGCATTGTGAACTTTTTTGGGATGGGTCAAAAATGTCAAACTCGCTTCAGGACATGTGGCCTCGAAAATCCGTAAGACGGAGGGAGAGTAGAAACTTTTTTTGGGATAGGTAAAAATTGTTAAACTCGCGTCAGGATAGGTGACCTGATCGAAAATTCGTAAGACGGAGGGAGAGTAGAATTTTTTTTTGGGTACGTGTAAAAATTGTTAAACTCGCGTTAGGATAGGTGACCTGATCGAAAATTCGTAAGACGGAGGGAGAGTAGACCAAATGCACAAAGTTAATGTTCAAGTTTTCACTTCTGCTGCCGGCACTCCCGGAGTGCAACCCGTTGTTTTATAATTCTTTACCTTTACATGCATGCAACTAAAACAGCAAATAAAAGCAATAAAATCATAGTTGTAAACCTACCAATATTATTGAGATGCAGCTCCTCAGCTTGAAAGATGAAGCGGGCATTTGTTACATCCCTCATTACAGGATAAAATACAACAGAAACTGTGCGGTAATTCCTGTACATATATACATCTGTAGCTATTTGCCTGGTCACCAGATGATAATCGTCCAGTAAAACGGTTCGAGTTCTCGTCAACTGCTCAATTATTTTCTTCCTGTGCCCTTCCTCTTCAGCTTCCTTATCACCACTTATCACAATAGTGCACAAAAAATAAAATATCAAGTGCAAATGAGCCCTCATTTCGAAAACTTCGCCTACCTTTAGGTCAAACACGATTTATTTATTTATTTCATTACTATAAATAACTCTTCAATTCAATTTTTAAATATCAGCGCCGAGGCCGCGACTCCGAGCGACCACTCGTTCGCCATTCGCCAATTTATCAACAAATTCCAACAAAACAATTGTACAATACATATGAAGGCGCATCGAGTTTTTGAGAGTGGCAACAAACAGAATTGACGTTGACAACTGACAGCGAGCGGCTGACAGTCACGTTTGGGCCACTCTGATACCACATTTACATTCGCGTACGAGTCGCGAGGCGAGGGACGAGGCGAGGGGCGAGGTGCGAGTGTGAACAGACGCTCGTAGCTCGCCTCGTCACTCGCGGCGCTCGCGTCCGGAGCGGTTTTTGGGGCACGAGGCAAAGGACCTCGCGTCGCACGCGAGTGGATGTTTACAAAGACGACTGAACTCGGCACGCGACTGTAAACAGGCAACTCATTTACCATCGATCAACATGAGCCTCGCACGAGGGACGAGCGATCCACGAGGCGAGGGACGAAGCGCGAGTGTAAAGCCGGTATGACACAACTCCGGACGCTAGTGAGAAAAAGCGAGGCAAGACACAATCCGTTAAACCTCTGTATGGTAATCTGTGATCCGTTTGCATCCCGCTGAACCCCCCTCTGTACAGTTCGGCAAGTATAACTTGGCGTGCCTGTGCGCCACTGTGCTTTTACTTTGTACTTTGATAACAGTTTCTCCTAAACCACTTTTAATTACTTTTGGCATTATTGAACTATTTTAATGTAGCAGATTTATCAACAATAATGTCGCGGTAATCTCTCAAACGTCAAACTCACAGTTTCTATTAAAAGAATTCGTTTTGGGGAGTTTTGGCGGGAACCTGGAAAAGTGTGTGTGATATCATTGTATTTTTTCCTAAAACTTGTGTTCTTCCGCGTGTTAATATGTAATAAATGTGGATTATTAACCATTAAGTGCCGGTGAATGTGTGCGAGTGTAGGGAAACAGCACAATGTTGAAAACATGCTATTTGCGATCTCACCAAAATTCCACTGAAAATCTTCAGTAAACACCACATCGTTACTGAAGGTATGACTTAGACTAGACTTTTACTTGACAACTGACCTGAAATGACTTTGACCCATCTCTACGACTAAAATTCATAAAAACTTGAAAAATGTCAATACTTGACACTGGCTAAATACACTAATCGTGTGGAGCCATAAAGAAACAAAAAAAAAATTAGTTCTATAAACCACCACCGCCAAGTTATACTTGCCGGACTGTAGACTGCGGCGCTGAAGCACTACGTGTCACTTACTACTAAGGAGATACTACGTATGCTACGTGTTCGGTGGAGTGTCTCCGTTTAATTAATTATTATTGACAGATTTGAATATTTTCATAATATGTCGATGAAAGAATTGTTGTCAAGAAATTTGACGTCCATTTTTATCCAGTACAATTTATTTTTTTATCTTACGTAGTATTTATATTCTCTCTTTTTTTGACAGTGGAACGTCGGTACCGCGAGACTTCAAAAAATGTATCTGGTTTTATTTTATTAATTCATATAAGTAATTTAGGGTTTTCTTCTCCAAAATTGCTTTTTGTTAGCTTAGTTTGTTGTACTTTATTATTGTTTCTGTAGTGTAGCTTAGTTTTTTTATTTTATTTTCAGGGTAGTTTTTTATTCTCCCCCTAATGGAGGATGGGGATCCCCCCGACCCCGGTGGCGGGGCTTGGGGGATAAAAGTCTTCCTCCCTCTCCAGCAGCTTTCACTTCTGTCCATACGTCCGACGAAAGACCCTTTGAGCTAGTAATTAATGACCGCTCGATACGTAGAGCACTAAAGCGTGATGTTAGAGCTTGTTCCCCGAACGACTCCTCGGGAGACGAATTCAAGATTGCTGACGATGAAATTCTAACTACACCCATACCGTCTGCTGCGTCTCTTCCCTCCTCTGCTCCGTCCTCATCCGCTTCCCTATCTATGCCTCTTGGCCAGAAATCTGCTGACTCAGTTGCGTCTTCCAGTTTGCCCCCAGGACAAAAGGTTGTCCCCACGCCAGTTGCTCGTCAGAAGTATGTAAATTCAGAGCCCTTTGTGGTACATGTCCAAAAAATTGAACAGTCTCCTTCTGCGGGCACAACTTTGCACCCGGTTACTTTTGGACGATTTCTTTTCGGGCGCGCAAGAGAATTCCAGGGTATAGTGGATGGTTCAATAAAAAGTATAGGTCGAAATAGAATTGCTCTAACCTTTCACTCCGTCAATAGCGCCAACTCAATTATGGAGTCAAGTTCTTTAACGAACAACGGATATAGGGCTTTTGTGCCCTCATACAATGTTACCCGATTAGGCTTGGTTAGAGGCATTCCTACTGATATGTCCCCGGAGGACATCATAAAAGAGGTTCGTATTCCTCAAGACTGTGGTCCCGTCATTAAGGTGCGGCGCCTTAATTTTAAGGTGATGTTGGATGGGAAGGGTACTTGGAAGCCATCTCAAACTTGCGTACTTACTTTTGACGGCCAAGTTTTTCCGTCCAGAGTTTATTTGTGCTATAATGCCTTCCAAGTAGAACGATATACACTCCCAACGATTCAATGTTTCCAGTGTTGTAGATATGGTCACACAAAAGTTCAATGCAGATCCAAACCAGCTTGCTACAAATGTAGTCAAGCCCACGCAGGAGAGACATGCAATATTGAAACGGAAAACATTAAATGTATTTGGTGTCGGGGCAAACATAACGCCACAAACAAAGCTTGCCCTGAAATGGCCCGACAAATTGCTATCAAAGCTGCTATGACTCAAAATTACTCCTCATACGCAGAGGCTTCGAAGCTTCATCCGCCATCTAAACTGTCGTTCGCCGAGGTTGTTTCTTCTTCCGTAGATATGACTTCCCCTGCTCTCCCGTCACAGTTTCCAGGCTCTTTTAAAAATGTGAATGTTGAGCCTGCTCATGTTCACTATAGGAAAAAACCAAAGCCTGCTGGTTCATCTGCACCTTCTTCGGTTGGTTATGATCGCCTGGCCCACTCAAACATAATAAGGGGAGATTTTTCAGAATCTGCTCCTAATGGGTGTGCCCTTAACAACCCAGAAAAACCTTTAGATACCCCAACTGTCCAATCTATCATTAGCGATCTTCTAAAACTTCTAAACCTTTTATCCACTCTCCTTAACTCTTCTCCCCAACCCCATTCTTCACCGTCCAACGCTGCTTTTAACCTAAATTCACTAATTTCTCTCTTACATAATGGATCTCAATCTGCTTCAATGGAATAGTCATTCTTTGACAAATAAATACTCTGAGCTTGTTTATTTAATAAATAAGTTCAACATAGCTGTCTTGTCTGTTACCGAGTCGTGGCTTAAGCCTGGTTCTCATTATGTGATCCCGGGCTTTGTTGATACCCGGAGTGACAGGCATGATGGCTACGGTGGCGTTGTTTTTTTTTTTAAAGTAATGTTTCTTTTTCTCGTATATATGTCCCCTTTTATAGTGGTTTTCAGAAAATTGCGGTTCGAGTTAAAGAATACACTTTTGTATCGATATACATTCCTGACCCTTCTAACGCTATCCTCCGTAATGTAGTCTCAGTTTTGAGCTCTCTCCCAAAGCCTCTTCTGGTTCTTGGTGATTTTAATTGTCATCATCCTGTTTGGGGTTGTGGTAAGGCGGACGAATTTGGGGAGTTCTTATTAGATTCCCTTGATTCCCTAAACCTCTGTATTCTTAATGACGGTTCCCCTACTTTGAGAACTCGACCAAATAAATTCCGTAGTGCTGTTGATCTTTCATTGTGTTCTCCTGAGCTTGCTACTCTTCTGACTTGGCGTGTCCTTCCTTCTACACATGGTAGTGATCATTTTCCTATTCTTTTAAATTTTCCTCAACGTAATTCCTGTCCTATCCCCCCTGGCAACCCCCCGCTTCTGAAATATATTTTGAATAATAATGATTTTTCTGGGTGGCAAAAATTTCATGATCACACGGTCTCAGTTTCTAAAAAAATTCCTGATATAAACTCTTACATTATTTCTTCTTCTTCTGATTTTTTGGTTCGCTCACTCCTTGAGTGTGCAAATAAATCATTTTCTATTAAAAAACCTCCGTCTAATAAGTTGCCCCCTCCTCCTTGGTGGGATAGGGAGTGCAATGATGCCATAAAGGCCCGTGAGGTAGCGGAACATTCCTTTTGCTGTGATATGACACAGGAAAACTTTTCCAATTTGAATAAGTGTATTGCTAAATCCAAACGACTTTTTCATTCCAAAAAGCGTGATCATTGGAAATGTTTTTGTACAAGTTTGAGCCCTAGTACCCCTGCTTTTGTTATATGGACGAAAATACGTTGGTACAGGCGTTCGTGTTGTCCCCCTTCTCGGCCCTGTAATCCATCTCAGTCCTGGGCTGAAGCGTTCATGGACAAGTTAGCCCCCCAATATTGTCCTCTTCCTTCTGAATTACCATCGTTGTCTGTCCCTTTATCAAATGATCCTTTGGATTGTCCATTTTCTATGATAGAATTGAAAAACATTCTTAAATCGGTCAGAGATTCGGCCCCCGGCATGGATGCCTTACCTTATTCTTTTTTTTCGAAAGCGAGTGACTGTTTACTTTTTCATTACCTGCGCCTAGTTAATTGTATTTTTGACACTGACTTTGTTCCGGTTAGTTGGAAATCTCAGTATATTATCCCAATCCTTAAACCCAATAAAGATTCGCAAGATCATAATTCGTACCGCCCTATTGCTCTTTCCTCGGTTCTGTCTAAACTTGCTGAACGTCTGGTAAAGAACCGACTTGAGTGGTTCCTTGAAAGCAACGATCTTCTGGCTAAGTCTCAATATGGATTCAGGAAGGGCAGGAGCACCATGGACAGTCTCAGTATCTTCACTACTGACATTAAGCTTGCCTTTACCCGGAACGACTCTATTGTCGGTGCATTTCTTGATATATCTTCAGCGTATGACAGTGTTCAACTTCCTCTTCTTAAGAATAAACTTTTAGTGTTAAAAGTGCCTCCTAAATTATGTAATTTTATTCTGAACCTTCTTGCCGAAAGAAATATATACCTTCGTTGTAGTAACCCCGCTATTTCTCCTCATAGAACTATCTGGCGTGGTTTACCCCAAGGGTCAGTTCTTAGCCCTCTTCTTTACAATGTTTACACTTATGATTTGGAAAGGTCTGTCGGTCTTTGCCGTATCCTTCAGTATGCTGATGATATACTTTTATATTCATCACATAACAAAATTGATTTAGCTAGCAATTGTGTTTCGCGCTCCATTCAATGTCTAAACTCTTGGCTTCATGTCAATGGTTTAGATCTCTCCCCCTCAAAGAGTAACATAGTTATTTTTTCCCGTAAGCGCTATACTCCTGATGTGCAAATTTTCTGTAATGGTTTCAAAATTCTGGTTGAGAATTCTGTTAAATTTCTTGGACTTCTTTTAGATAGTAAATTAACTGGGAAGTCACATTGTGCCTACATAGTAGACAAATGCGAAAATAATCTAAACATCTTAAGATGCCTTTCGGGTGTTTGGTGGGGAGCGCATCCATTTACTTTGAAATTGCTTTATAATGCCATTATTCGTAGTGTCTTGGATTATGGTCCCTTTTTACTGGAGCCTGCTAATAAGGGCAGTATGAGGCAGTTGGATCTTATCCAGTCCAAAGCTCTTCGTATTGTATCGGGTGCTATGAAATCGTCTCCTATTAATGCACTCCAGGTAGAGTGTGTTGATGCCCCGCTCCACCTTCGTCGTCAGTTTCTTGCTAACCGATTCTTCTTCCGATGTGTACAATACTCCTCCCATCCTCTTATTCCTAAACTTCAACTTCTTCGGCGTTTCTCTTTTACATCTCGGTTCTGGCTTAGCAAGAAACCTCCTCCTCTTTTGCGGAGTTTTGATATTTATAAGTAACTTAAAGATCCAGTTATCCGTTCTCCTTCTCTTCCCCTTTTCTCCTTTAGTTACGAAGTCATCATCGCTCGGCCTACTGTAATTTTGTGGTTAAAGATTCTTTAGTTCTCATTAAGAAATATACATTTCACTTATATGAGAACTAGACTATTCTTAAATGGTAATAATTATAAGTACTTCGACAAAACATTTCACTTAATTATAACTAAGTTAACTTAAATGTAATTGTAATTTAAAGTAGGTCGCTTAATTCTAAAATTGTATATATATGTAGTTACTATGGACATATTTTATAGTAGGTAATCAGAAAAAATTATGTTGAACTACCCACAATTGAGTGACAATATCTAAATAAGAAGACGTAACCGTGACACAGTGCAACAAGTTAGCAAAAGGGTAACATTCATTGAGTTAGTAGAGTAATATCATTTAGTATGTGACATTTCAATTTACGTTTGAAGATGTTAAACGACGCTGCATTTTTAACTTCTTTTGGTAATTTATTATAAATTTGAACTCCTGCATGGGTTATTGTTCTTTCACCGTGGACAGTACGGGTGCTCGGTAGTATAATATGGTCCTTTCTACGACTGGTTCGATTATGGGTTTGATGAATTTTAGTGAATGTAATGTGTCTATGTATTGTTTTGTTAAGGATTTTACGTATAAGTATACAAGTGCAATAGTTATAGAGTTGTTTGATATTCATTAGTTTAGTTTCTTTATATATTTTTATAGTAGGTGTTAGATAATCATAGTGGAAAAGCATTTTAACTAACTTATTTTGCGCAATTTGTAGGTCTTTTAGATTGGTTTTGGGGGCACTTCCCCAGATTTCAATTAGATATAAGATATGTGGTTTTACTAAGGAGTTATATATTGTTTGCCGTACCTGACGCGGTAGACACCGAATTATACTACGTAGTGAGCCTAAAAGGGATTTGAGTTTATTGTGAATGTGATCTATTGGTATGTTCCAATTTAAATAAGAATCTAACCGTAGTCCAAGGTACTTTTCAGACTGTTTTTGTTGCAGTATTGTCTGACCAATTTTGAGAGGTGGAAAGGATGAATTTTTTTTGTTTTTTGCTTTGAATATGATGTAGCAGGTTTTGGAAGCATTCATGGTGAGAAGATTATTTTGAAACCATCCTGTAAGGGTATTTAAATCTTCCTGTGCTTGGTTCACCATATCAATTATTGATGTACCAAAATAGAAAAGACACGTGTCATCAGCATACAGAGAAATCTTTCCGTGCAAGTTAATTGTATGTATTGAGTTTATGTAAATAAGAAACAACAGGGGTCCAAGTATAGACCCCTGCGGTACTCCATAAGTTATGGAATAAGGAGAACTTTGATTGATAGCAATCTTCACAATTTGAGATCTATTTGACAGATAAGATTCAAAGATTTTTAACGCTTTCCCTGATATACCTATGTTGTTTAATTTTTGTAGTAATAGACTGTGGCTGACTGTGTCAAACGCTTTTTTTAAATCAATGAAAATACCTAGTGCTAGCTTCCTTTTGTCAATATTACTCTTAATTTCTGTAGTTAAATCAGCTACTGCAGATAAAGTGTTTGACTGAGATCGGAATCCATATTGGTGTTTAAACAGAAATTTGATAGATGTTAAGTATATGTCCAGACGCGTATAAAGAACCCTTTCAAAAACTTTTGAAATCACAGGTAAAACTGAAATGGGACGATAGTTATTAGGATCCGTTTTCGTGCCTGCTTTGTAAATGGGACTAACTTTTGCGACTTTCAGTTCGTCAGGAAAATTTCCCTCAAGTAGGTGGTTGTTAATACACTCTGTTAATTTAGTCAATATCAAGTCGCCTATACATTTCAGTGCTTTAGTACTAATACCGTCTACCCCAGTGCTACAGTTTTGGTCAAGTCCTTTTATAATTTTAGAGATTTCATCTCGTTGACATGTGGTAAAAGCAAAAAGCTTTTCATTTGTATGTCGTTTATTGGGGTGTGAGGTGTTAAGTTGCTCATTAGAGTGTCGTGTGATAGTTTGTGAGGAGTTAAGTTGAGCATTGGAGTGTTGCGAGGTAGTATGTGAGGAGTAAGGTTGGTCATTGGAGTGTTGTGCGATGGTATGTGAGGAATTATGTTGGTTATTGGAGTGTTGTGTGATAGTATGTGAGGAGTTAGGTTGGTCATTGGAGTGTTGTGCGATAGTATGTGAGGAGTTATGTTGGTCATTGGAGTGTTGTGTGATAGTATGTGAGGAGTTAAGTTGGGCATTGGAGTGTTGTGCGATAGTATTTGAGAAGTTAAGTAGGTCATTGGGGTGTTGTGTAAAAGTATGGATGGAATTTTGTAATAAGTTGCCTGTATTTGTTCTTAGAGCCAGAATATCGTTAGCAAGAGTAGAACCAATCGTCGAAAAAAAGTTGTTAAATTCCTCGCATATAGAATTGCCGTCGGATACAGTACCAGATTTAGTTATAAGTTTGGGTGGAGTACTATCTGATTTGATTTTATTGTTAGAAAGAGTGTTGATTAATTTCCACATTTTCTTTGGGTCGCCTTTGTATTTCATGAATTCTTTGTGGTAGTAACTTCTCTTAGAGTTTCTGATATTTTCAGCAGTCTTGTTCCTTTCTGCGACAAATTGTGATTTTACTTCTTTATTGTTTGGGTCTAATTTGTGTTTGTACCATAGTTGATTTCTCGATTGTATCTTCTCGATGACTTCTTTACATATCCAGTCCTGTTGAGGCAGGTTAAGTATTTTAGATTTGTTTGTTTTGGCAGCATTTATACAATTTTTTAAATATATCTCTAAATCTGTATAGCATTTTATGTTTTGATCATCTATTGACTCTTCGACACTGTTGTATAATTTTTTGTAATCTAATGCTTCGTATGTTAGACGTTTTTTTGGAGGGGTCTTGTATTTTTTCATACATAGTATGATTTGTTTGTGATCAGACATGGGTGATTCCACAATGGCCATATAAAAACTTTTGTCTTTTAAGTTAGAGCAAATATGATCAATGATGGATTTTCTGGTCGGGGTATCTCGAGTACAGTAATTTTCTTCAATATTGTTTAGTATTCTGTAACCTGTTTCACGTAGCATACTGCAATATTTTTTCGTAAGGCTGTTTTTGGCTAGCAAATCAATATTGAAGTCGCCAAAGACTAACGCTCTCTTTCTTCGTAAGAGTTGGGTTGAGTAAACTTCTAAAAAATCCTTCGCGTTGGTTTTTCCAGGATTGTACACTACGCCCACATTCAGTGCATATTTTTCGAGGTAAATCCAGAGATAGTTAATACCCCCAGTACACGTTTCTTCGGTCGAGTTGTGGCTTAGATCATTATGGATGTAAATAGAGACACCACCTCCTGTGGTGCCTAACCGTATATTGTAATAATGTGTATAACTTGGTATTTGAAAATTGTTAACTTCTTCGTTAGGCTTGAGCCAAGTTTCAGTGAGTAGGATAAGGTGAATGGTGCTTCCTATGCATTGTAATACAGATTTTAATTCGTCAAATTTTCCTGGACTCCGTATGCTACGCACATTGGCATAGAACAAGTTCAACGATGAATTAGGCATCTTGAGATCCTCGTAAGTATGACATAGCTGGTAAGTAATTGTATCATCTTGGTTACTTTGTAGTATCTGTGTGATTGACGTACTTAGTTTTTTGCTATTGCCTGTACGATTTTAGGAGTACCTTTTATATACATGATGATAAGGTTTGGCTCTCCATTTTCTTTGCGGCGTTGCAGTTCTTCGTTAAGCTGTTTTAGTAAGGCTCTTTCAGTAGGGGTTTGGTCACGATACATTCTCACATTCGCCGGAAGATTATGTTTAATCTTCATTAACTCATAAACCTCTTGGGGATTTTCAAGGCACACTTTTAAAGGCCGTACTTTTCCTGTAAAAAATCTTCCAAGTCTCAATACATTGTTTATCTTGGGGCTGGCAGATAGTGAGTTTCGAAAAATATTTTCGACCGATTTCACATCCTCCGATCGGCGAATAGAAATATCTGCGTTAGATGATTCCGGCAAGCCAACTATAATGACATTTTTGCTCCTGTAAGCTCTTTCTTGTATTTCATTTATAAGTTTTTCATTATCAAAGATGTTTGATGTTGGTAGTAAAGGCGGTGACTTCCTTAATTTCTCAATCTCTACTTCGAATTTATTTATTTTGAGTTCCATCACTGAGTTAGATTCTTTTAGTTCAGAGATATCTGCTTTGATAGACGAATTCTCAGACAGTAACTTTTCTGCAGTGATTTTAATATCATTTGTCTGGTTTTTCATAGCAGCAATGTCCTCGCGCATTGGTCTGAGGTTCGTTTCTAATGCTGCAATCATATCTGTACGGAACAGTTGTAATGCACTTATTAAGGTCTGGTTACAATTGCATTCGCATTCCCTTTGTTTCCTTTTTCTAAAAGATGTTGAGCTATCTGATTCATATTCACCTGTTCTTGATAAATCTGGTTGCGACAGAGAGCCACCTTGTCCTACTGTTGGTGAGTCCTTGCTCTGTGGCGAACGTCGTACACTCATCGCGCTCAGTATACTTTCGGTGCAAAGTGCGAGATAAGGACAGATGTGCAACTTGCCTCTTTTATCCTCACGTTCGAGTGTCCGCCCGCACGATGCAGTGCACGTGTACTCGCTGCTGTGCTGTGCTTCAGGGAAGAACGTTGTAAGTAAGTCACTTTTAGCATAGGTCGAATTCAATATGTAACACAGTAACTTTGAGATTAAATATTATGTTTCTTTGAAGTGTCTCACACTTTATATTTTTGTAAATTGTTAAACACAATCCAAAATTTCATCGTACCGACGGGACTCGAACCCGCACCCCCGGATTACACGTCCAGGTGCTCTGCCAATTAAGCCACGGTTCGATACATCGATACGACGAAATTAGTGGATTGCATTTGTTAACCCAATTATGCATTGGTGGCGCCATCTATGACTACTTATTACGTAAGTTAATCATTCGGAAGAAATCATTACAGTTTTCAAATCCGACGAGAGACGTTGCACTGCGTAAATCAAATATTATGTTTCTTTGAAGTGTCTCACACTTTATATTTTTGTAAATTGTTAAACACAATCCAAAATTTCATCGTACCGACGGGACTCGAACCCGCACCCCCGGATTACACGTCCAGGTGCTCTGCCAATTAAGCCACGGTTCGATACATCGATACGACGAAATTAGTGGATTGCATTTGTTAACCCAATTATGCATTGGTGGCGCCATCTATGACTACTTATTACGTAAGTTAATCATTCGGAAGAAATCATTACAGTTTTCAAATCCGACGAGAGACGTCCAAAATTTCAATGAGAATCCAAAATTTCATCGTACCGACGGGATTTTTGGATTGTGTTTAACAATTTACTTTGAGATTAGTTTTGTTTGTAGTTCGTTATTTAATTTTGAAATATTTAGCAACACGTCTGCTCACTATGATTGCCGAAGCAATTTTGGACTTTGACATCTGTGCTGGTGACCCACATGCTGATGAATATCTCCAAGGCCTTTTGATGAGAGATTGGCGTGGTTGGCACTGTATTTATACTGATGCTTCGAAACTTTCCCCTCTTGGTTGTGTTGGGTGTGGTATTTTCCATGCTCAATACAATATCGTTCAAAAAGTTAAATTTCCATCTGAAACTTCAGTCTTCTCGGGTGAATACTGGGCGATACTGGAAGCGGTTCGATATATTCTGATTTTTAATCTTCATCGCTCTCTTATCTTTTCAGACTCTAGGAGTTCTCTTCAATCTCTTCTTTCAAATCCATATTGTACTAAATCTTCTATTTCTGTAATTTTTCTTATTAAAGAGTCTTTAGCAATATGTCAATCGAAAGGGCTTGAAGTTGTTTTTATTTGGATTCCCGGCTACGCTGGTATTTCGGGAAATGAGCGAGTGGACGGAGTGGCAAGAGATGCAGTGGCCCATGGTGATAAAATTCCATTTTGCATTTTTCCGCATGATCTTTTCGCAATTCCGAAAGTACTTTTGTTCAGATCTTGGGCAAGCTCCTGGGCTGCCTCTAGCAAGACCAAGGGCTCAGCGTATGCTGCTCTCCAACCGGATATCCCGCGGAGACCTTGGTTTGCTAAATGGCATCTCAGCAAGCAGTTGTCAAGTTCTATCATCCGGATGCGTTTGGGGCACTGCTGTGTACCCACCTTTTTAAAAAATAAATTGCACATAAGGGATTCATCCCTATGCGAATGTGGTCTGGACGAGGGAGACCTCAATCATATTTTCTTTTCATGCCCGCTTCTTAATCATTCAGCATTTTATCTTTCTCTTAGTCTTGTTATTCCTCTTCCTACTTCCATACCTACCCTTCTATCATCCAATAATTTGCAAATATTTCGAATCATAAGTAATTTTCTTGTCGATAATAACATTAAAGTTTAATTATTTTATGTATTTTACTGATAGTGTATCCTTTTTATATCTCGTAGCAATTATTGTAAATATTTGTTTTTATTTTTTCTTTTCTTTTGGGTGGAGTTCCCTAACTTATTTTTCTTTTACTTGCTTTTAACCTCGTTTACCATTACCTTTTTAATTTTTATTACTATAAATAATCAAATACTAACTTCATTACTGAACTGACGCGATACTGGCAAAAATGTCTCAAAAGTAAGACGATTGCCAGTAAAAAAAAAATATATATATATATTTTTTATTTTTTCTCTTTGATCCAGTACACATTTTTTTCTCACCAAAGTTGTGATAGTTCATGTGATTTTCTTAATAAAGAAAATCAAAATACCGTGAGCCTAATCTGTAAATTGATTAGGCCACGCAGCTATTTAAAAGCAAATAAGGGTAGGACTTTAGTATACCTACCATTGATTTAAGGGGGGAGAAGGGGTGGGGGTGGTGGGGGGAATGTTAAAAACCCCTCCCCTTGAAGAAAAAGTTGCGGAGCCCCACCCTTCAAAAGTTATGAAGATATGAATATTAAAATGTTGAGGTTAAGTGTGAAAAATTATATAGATATTATTTAAATTATAGATAAATTAAACGCCATAGCGTTGGCTCTAGTGACGCGCGGCCGCTACCGCGGCTCCCCTCCTCGCTACGCTCGTCGGCGCACGTCACGCAATGGTCACTGTTCCCTAGTATTTTGCCTTAGTGTTCGACTTTGAAATTTTTAAGTATAAGTACATTTCTGAAACGATAAACACTAACTAGCAGTGCACTACGCAGACCTCTCCTATTTAAATTCAACCCAGGAAGGATTCCCGGGTTGTAAATAATAACTTCGAGTATAATTTTTCATACTTAACCTCAAAATTTTAATACATAATATATTAATAACTTTTGAAGGGGGTGCTCCGCAACTTTTCCTTCAAGGGGAGGGTTTTTCACCTTCCCCCCCACAACCCCCACCCCTTCTCCCCCCTTAAATCGATGGTAGGTATACTAAAGTTAAGCCCAAATAAGTGTTGGAAGTGAAGAGTACCTGGACTGTAAAGAGTCCAGGGCTCCGTTATTGTTTCAGTTTCTTTCACCGAAATAAATAATAAGAATATAAAATTACTGGTGTTTCAGTGAAGTGACACCAGAGCGCCCTAAACGGTTTTGGTCATCCGACCAAACCGTCTACGATACAGATAAGTTGAACACATATTGAAATATCTATGTAGACACACTACTTATTAAACAAGTGAGATCTAGCTCTATCTTTCACTAACTAGTAGCAAATCGCCGGAACAGCAAGTGCCTTTCCTTTCCTATCGCAGTTCTAGTATTCGTCGTTAGGGAAGGCACGCGTATGCAACTGGGATATCCCGGGAGTTTTCCTGGAGGTCCCACACATTATTTAAAAAAATATTAATCAATCCATTTTTTTGTAGGTTGCTCTGATTTTTGGGGTTGTTGGAGCTTGCCGCAGAGAGGAGTTAGCCAATATTACTTTAAAAGATATTGAAGCCCATGGAAAAATGCTACTAATCAAGATTCCGAACACAAAAAATAAGATACCGAGAAGCTTTGTTGTTGAAGGAGATTTTCTTAGAATAGTGTAAAAATATATGAATCAGCGGTCCCAAAAAGGAAAAACCGACCGTTTTTTTCAAAATTACCAAAAAGGGAAGTGTACTGCTCAAGCAATCGGGATAAATAAATTTGGTAATATGCCAAAAGAAATAGCTACGTTTCTTAGTCTGCTGGATGCTGAGTATTATACTGGGCACAGCTTCAGGAGGACCTCTGCTACATTATTGGCAGATTCAGGAGCCAATTTGACGTCCTTAAAGCGACTAGGAGGTTTGAAATCAGACAAAGTTGCAGAAAGCTATATTGGTGATTCATTAAACAACAAACTAGAAACTGGGGAAAAAATCACACAATCCATTAATTTAAGGTCCAATCCGTCTCCTTCACATGTTGCAGAGAACGTTCGTCCATCCACCTTCGTTGATAATGATAATTCATCAGATCCAACTCCAACAACTAGCAAACGCCATTGTACGACAAATATACCTACATGAACAATCATACGAAATTAATAATAGTTTGTCTCAAACAGTAAATATGCAACCTAAAACTTCCCCAGTTAATATAAAAAACTGTACCAATTTCAATGTATATGTGAATTATAACTTTTATAAGAAATAAATGTTAAGTTAGTTGAGTTTATAATAGTTTATAATATTTTAATAGTCGGTCAGTACACGTGCGGAACCGTCATTGCAACATGTTCCGACTGTCAACCCTCGCCTTCGGCTGCGCCTCGGCTCTGGTAGACATTTGTCGGAACTCTATGCAATGACAGCCTTTCCGCACTTGTAATGAAATATACTATTGTCTTTACTCCAACTTTACCACCATATTCGTCTTCAGCTTGATATATTCCGCCACCTCCTCCGCCGTGAAGGTATAATGTACATACATAAGTGGTCCATACAAAAGAATGGGACAAACTCCGTTCAAAGTCGGTCTCATCGGGGCCGGAGTACGCAGTCGAGTTTAATATAGAAGGTCTTTGTATAAAACTACTACAGAAGTGTCCAGATGTCATTGTCAACATTTCGTCGTTGCCAATGTCAATCTATTTTGACGAAGAATTCATAGAATTGTCATTGTCATTATAATAGCCACAAAACTGACAAAACAAAAAATAAATTATATATCGTGCGCGACGCGAGTGACGCGACGCTCTACAGTTCGACAGCGACACCGACACAGAGTACTTTATATATACGGAAAGACACCGAATCGAATCGAATCCGGCGCGCGCATGTGTCGTTCTTTCCTATAAAAATTTCTAAAAGTGTGTATTAAACAAATAATGGCTTCAACGGCGAATTCGAAGCAAACCATAAACGGGGACCGTTCGTGTGGTCCGTGCAAAAAATATAAAATGGAGACAAATAAAGTAACTGTTGTTTTGGGTGCTCAGTGGGGTGATGAAGGAAAAGGAAAAGTGGTGGATCTTTTGGCTGTGGGCTCCGATATTGTCTGCCGATGCCAGGTTTGTTTTCTTTTTTAATTTAAATTAAATAATACGGGTGGTGATTTGATTGCACTATTCATAATTTAAACTATGTGTCGATTCAAAATAGAAGTCGCAATTGCTTGTTTACATTAAAATTTATTTGAGGTTATAAATTAGCATGGTTATCTTTACGTTTTTTAGGTAGTCCATACTATTACAAGTTTTGAGGAGTTTCATAGACGGAAAACATAATTTTTGTTAACCTTTCGCTACTGGCGCGGCGCCAACTTTAGTTTGAAAACATGTGAACCGAAGACAATGTTTTTATACAGATTTGTGATTAAATTCGTGCCAAGAAGTTTAGCGGGAAATATCCAACTGACTTCAATGTTGCGCAAATACCGTAGTTTCATTACGTAACTAATTTTTATTAATTTTGCATGTAACTGATGTCATGTGATGTCTGAATAAGGCTGAATATTGTATGACCGTGCATCATCATTATTTATGTATATTACCAGTATAATAATATATGTGGTATTGATGTGTCTTAATTGTTGATTCTTGCCAAGGTCTGGGACATTTATTGTCACGGCCAATGTAATTATTACATGTAATATATAATATCTCATTACTTATTCTCATATATAAATAACCAGGGTCTCTTAATAATATCGTTTAAAAACTAAAAAAGAACCGACTTCAATGCCGCGCTATTCATTTTCAGTACCAATTTTGAGATGTTTATCTCAATATTTCTGGAGATACTTATCAGACCTCGATAAAATGACCATGGTACCACACTTGGGATATCTCCTTTCGAACAAAAAAAGAATAATCAAAATTGGTTCATAAACGACGAAGTTATCCGCGAACAAACATAAAAAAAATATATATATATATACGGTCGAATTGAGAAACCTCCTTTATTTGAAGTCGGTTAAAAAAGAATAAATATTGTCTTTGCTGCTCTGTGTTTTGTTGAATTATTACCAGTTAGTAAAAATATATAATGTTTCTAGTTTAAGTAAAGGGTAGACCTGTGTCGATCATTCATTTGTCGTGACCTTTGTCGATTGTGACTGACTCATATAGTGATCCGGTCCAAAAGATTCGATCATTTCGGTCGCAGGTTGCAGTTCGTTTGTTTGTGCTACAAAGTACAAACTAACTGCGACCCGAATGATTGAAATTGTGCTTTGTTATATTGTATGGGTATATGACCGAATGACGAATGCAGAACTGAACGGGTGATGGTTAGAATCAGGATATTGATGTTATTTGTCATGATGAAAATGTATACCTACTTTTGATCTGAAGAACATGTTGCCTGTTTGTAAAGTATCGTATAGTAATTAATAATAACTTAGACATTCAATCATGTTGCAACATTCAGACTAAGCATTTGATCACGAGACACGAGACTGATATTTGAGACCGAGTCAAATAAGATCAAATCTTTTAGAGATCCATGATTTGATCACTCATACAGGTCGCGATGGAATCAAAAAGATTCAATCAATCACAATCGACATAGGTCTAGTAAAGGGATACAGGTTATTGACCTGTTACTTTAGAAATGTTTGTTGCATTTGCATTATCTACCAGTGTTCACGAACATGTGTTAATTATCATACAACACTTCATGCCGACATACAATGTATGGTACTTAGTACATTTAAAAAATTATTAGTGTTACTTTTTATATGACTTTTTTATGTATTTACCTATAGTCATTATCCTGATGATATTTCATGATAATTTTGATCCATATATTATGTCAATATACAATAATTCTATGCCCTGGTACGACAGCTGCCTTGATCCAGGTTATGAACACTATTATCTACCATAAATTGGTGGTAGAAGACGACCAGAGACTTTAACATATAAAATGAGTAGAACAAGACAGTTTAGTCAAAGTGTGTTTTGTATGGCACCTACTATCTTCAATAAAATTCCAACAGAAATGAAAAGTAACACCTACTTACATATATTTAAAAACATGCTCAATACATTTTTAATATAAAAATAAATATAGTATTGACAAATTTTTAAATGACAAGTATTTATGAAACTGTCATTACCTGATAAAACACCGTTATATTATATTTATTTATTTTTCAAGTTTTGTAATGTGCTTGTAGACTTAAATAAGTGGTTCTAACGATCTATTCTATATTCTATTTATACACCACTGTATGTAATTACCTAGACCACAAGCCAATAAACCATTTCATTTCATTTCAAATTCTCCTAAGTGATCCTAAGTGTAAGAGAGCGCTATCTGATAAAATAAGCCTGAGAGATGAGCCTATCTTAAAATGCACTATCATATCAAGGTGTTTGATATCTGTGATAAGAACATACTGATAGATACTGCATTAAAGTTACAAATTCATGATATAAATCTATACTTGCATACAGCTATTACAAACTAGTTGTGCTACTAGCCGTGGCTTTGTGCACGTTAAACACTAAGTACTTTTAATATATTTAAAACTTTTTTCATACAAACCTTGTCTTGACAAATACAAACACAATATAATTAAGATAAAACAACCGACTTCCATGCTCGCAAGTCAATTTCAGTAGCAAGTTTGAGACGTTTATCGTCATATCTCTGGAGATACTTATCAGATCTTGATGAAAAATCAATGGGACCACATCGGAAATGTACCCTACCGATTAAAAAAAATAATCATTCGAATCGTTTCACAATTGACGGAGTAATCGCGTAACATACATACAAAAAAAATAAATATATTTATATAGACAGAAAATAAAACTGGCCAAGTTGAGTTAGACTTGCCCACCAAGGCGTCCGTACCAACTTGTCAAACTAGGTTAAAGGATAAACTTAACTTTGCAGTTCGAGCGCTACGCCGATACCTAGACACTGTTTATGTACCAACCACAAATAATAAGTTTGTAATCATAAATTCCTTTATTCCTGTCTTAAAACTACATATTTACGGTTTTCAGATTCCTTGCTTCTTGCTAAATTTCATGATTCTAGGTCAACAGGAAGTACCCTAATAAGTTTTGATTACCTTGTGAAAATGCAATATAATATGTGAAAACATGCAACATAAACGGTCATATCTTTAGATTGCGTTGACTTACGGGTTTGATTTTGTCACAGCCGAAAGTACTGTAGACCCAAGAATTTCGATTAAGTTTCAACTTTATACCTCTACTTTTTCCAACCAATTTTGTTGTAGTTTGATAGGTGGTAATATTGAATGTAAAAAAGCGATAATTAAATATAATATAGGAGATAACATGGAAACAGTGAAGATTCTATAAATATAAATGCCATGTTAAACAGAAATTTACACGTCACTATACCCAAATGCTCTCTTAACATAGATTTCCACATTAGTAAATTCACCTGTATTATCAAAGCCAAGATGTCTTGATTATGTAAATTGGATTTGAAAAGTGCTAATATCATGCATAAATTAAGCTAAGAAATGATGTCATGCTAAAGCACAGATTAATCTATTAGTTTCTATGAAAACATAGAGTCTTTGTGTTTTGTGTTTGATGATATCAAGGTAAATGACCTCATCACAATCAGCGTACATCCGTCGACTGCTAGACATGACCTCTCCTATTATGAAAGAAAGAATAGAAAAGCTGAGTGTTTATTTCACATCCTCCCACAATTCATGTGAAATAGAATCTTGAAACGTAGACGAACAGAGCGAGAATGAGTAGCTGTAGTAGAGGAGTAGTAGTAAAGACTTTTCTGCCAACACAGGATTGCAGAGGCGAAGGCACACAACACATTCCTTCTTCTTCTTCTTCTTTTGTTTGTATAATGCCACGGTAATATAAGATAACAGTATTGTGACTCCATACAAATGGTCCGACCGCGAGTCATGCATACGCGCCTCGAGTTCGGTATGCACTCGGTACCCAGCTCACGATAAATGTAATATAATTATCAGATAATTTCATTTTATTAAATAAAAAATATAATATTTTCAATCACAAAACTAGAAAGAGCGTCAAGTAAGTAGATGAAATTAAAATACTGTAAAATACACCTTTCGCGTGTTTACGTACCGAGCGGTGCCGCGCTGAACGCTTGTATTGATTTCAGGGCCGAGTCACAATATTATACTAGAAGTGTCCTAAGGCTTCGCCTGCGTTGAAAACTTTTCTTTCGTAAAAATCTTTCTATCATAAAAACATAAAAAAAGAATTAGCCAAATCGATCCACCCGTTTTCAAGTTATCGCGTGACTTAGGAAAATAGGGATTCATTACCTATTTATTCACAGAAGTACTTGCGTGAAGTTTAGAATAAAAAAGATCTTATCTTGTTTCTCCATTCAAACTTTGAACTCCCGTTTCATCCCCTTTAGGAGTGAATTTAAAAAAATCCTTTCTTAGTGGTATCCACTAACTACACACATCATTATAACTATCTGCATGCCAAATTTCAGTGCAATCCGTAACAATATTGATTTTTAGACTTTGTTACCACATTTCACCCTCTTAGGAGTGGAATTTCGGAAAAGCCTGAAACACGTATTTACTTATTTATTTATAGAAGTACTTGGTGTGAAGTTTCGAATAAAAAAGATCTTATCTTGTTTCTCCATTCAAACTTTGAACTCCCGTTTCATCCCCTTTAGGAGTGAATTTAAAAAAAATCCTTTCTTAGCGGATACCTACACACATCATTATAACTATCTGCATGCCAAATTTCAGTGCAATCCGTAACAATATTGATTTTCAGACTTTGTTACCACATTTCACCCTCTTAGGAGTGGAATTTCGGAAAAGCCTGAAACACGTATTTACTTATTTATTTATAGAAGTACTTGGTGTGAAGTTTCGAATAAAAAAGACTATCTAATCTTGTTTTCTCCATAGAAACTTTGAACCCCCGTTTCAGTTCAGTTTTAAGGGGTGAATTTTGGAAAATCCTTTCATAATACACCCTTATTACGTACTAAGACAAATATACCTTCCAAATTTCAAAACTCTACGACCTGTGGTTTAGGCTGTGTTTTGTCAAAATGAAGTGATAACATTATTGACTGTTCTGTGGTGATACTATTGATTGATTATTTTTAGCGGAATCTGCTTCCTCGCACATCTCTGGTATAATGGGAATGGGAAAACTGTTGTTTACGTTACTACTCATAAGACCTTGTACTCATGTACTTTTTTGTTCATGTACTTCTATGTTTTTATCAAATTCTTAACAGTGTTAAAATTGTTAAGTACCTTTGGTACATACATACTTGTGGGCCTTGTCAGTCATAACTTCATAAGTTTGCTTTCTATGAAATAAATTTTGCTAAACAGTTAATAAGAACACGGATTGTTGTGTAAGCAACCTTGGTGATACTAGATTTCTATAAACCTCTAAATGTACTATTGTTAACTAAGTGGGACAATGTTTCACAATATTTATAAGCAAATAAAATTGTGTTTTTGCATTGTCTAAGTTGATGTGTATGTACAGACACAGATGGTCTTTCTAGAATTCATTCTAACCATTATTAGAAAGGTTTCCAAATCTAACGGAAGCATGGCGAAAAAATGGTCGCCATAAACTTATATAAATTGTTATTGCAATCCAAATGTCATAAATTAAATTATTATCTGTATTCTATTGTTGTCTGATATTTATTGTTACATTTTGTTTTTTGTTTAATTGAATTTTGTTAAATTAAATTAAATTTTATTTCATTGATTTGTTTTAATGAAATATTATTTGCTGTGGATTGTAGTCTCTTTAATTGTTTTGATTGCTTCAATGCAGGTACTTGTGCTTGTAAAATGTAATTTTATCGAGATCTGATGGATATCTCCAGAGATATGGAGATAAACACATCAAACTACTATCATATACCACTGATAATGACTAGCGCGCCATTTACCATCTTAAATTATTTTGTTTCAGGGCGGCAACAATGCTGGACACACAGTGGTGGTGAACGGTCAAGAGTTCGACTTCCACTTGCTGCCCAGTGGTATCATTAACCCGAGATGCAAGTCGGTTATAGGTCAGTATCCCTTAACATTCCTGAAGAAGTCTTTCCTTCATGAAATTACTGTCAGAAAACCAAGATATCGACATAGTTCAAAGGATCAAGCAAGCTGAAGTGGCAGTGGGCTGATCACCACTGTCGTAAAACCGATAACCGTTGGATAAGACGTTTTCTAGAGTGGAGACCACGGCTCGGCAAACGTAGTGTAGGGCACCCTCAAGCTAGATGAAATGATGATATACGCAATCTGGCTGGCAGCGGTTGCAAACAAAGAGCTAAAACCGAGGTCAGTGGCCTGCCATAGGTGAGGCCTATGTTCAGCAGTGGACAGAGATAGACTGATCATGATGATGATGAAATTAAATAATAGTTGGAACTTGTCATTATTGTTATCACTGTAGAACAACGTAGCAAATTAAATACTTAACATTAACTCTTTATAGGTCTTATACATAAAAGTATGGATATTGTATAAGTAATGTATGTACTATGTAGTAATGATAACACAGATAAACATATCTTACATTTATACTAGTACTTCCTCCTAACGACGTAAGTGATATGTACATTATAGATAGTGACTATGTATTTGACATAGGCACTCTACAGACGCAGTAACATTAGTTTAGGCAACTGACAACTTGACTATGTTTTTGACATATTATAGGTACTTAGCAGCGACTTCAGTTGACGCAATTGTCAACTTTTCAAACGTTTTCACTAACTTTCTTCGCTCGCGAAATTTTATTTGAAAAAAAAACCGACTAGAGTACCTTTTGCTCACTTATCGCGACCGCTGCTCTTTTTGTCTTATGACATTGAGTTTAACTGCTAAGTTAGACGTGACGGTCGGTCACAGGAAAATAGTATAATACGTAGTAACTATTATATAATCGCGTCTGTGTATAATGCTTTGTTACTTCCAAATTAAATGATTATAAAAAAATATCAATTCTACTTATAGCTGGCTTCCCTAGCAAAAATCCCTAGATACGCCAATGGAAGGATGTGAAATCTCGATGCGTTGCAGAAGTCAGTAACGTGATAAAACTAGTATAAACGAGCAACTGACAAGCTTATTCTATATCTTATATGCGTTTCTTATTTCAACTATCAGTTCTATGTAAAGCATTGTATAGTAAAAGTATTTTTGATCATCAAAATTTGTTACTAGAGTTCTCTATATGGGTGTGCGTTTTTAGGGTTCCGTAGTCCTGACAAGGAACCCTTATAGTTTCGTCATGTCCGTCTGTCTATCTGTCTATCCGAAGTTTTGCTAAGAGACCGTTAATACTAGAAAGCTGTAATTTTGTGGGGGTATGTAAATAAATGACGCCGACAAAGTGCTGAAATAAAATTTTGAAAAATATTTTTTTTAGGGTAGCTCCCCTATATGAGAAGTGGGGATGATTTATTTTTTCATCGTCTACCCCATCGTGTGGGGTATCGTTGAATAGGTCTTTTAAAATGACTTAAGGGTTGCTAATACCATTTTTCGATTGAATGCTCCATTTACGGAATATTAAACTTTAAAGTGCAAATTTTTGTTCCAGTAGGGCATCCCCCCCCCCCCCCTCTCTAAAAGCTAAACTGCACGCTTGACAAATCTGGAAAAAATCGTGATAATAGCGCATTTCATGAACTTTAAAGGAAAATTATAGCGGTTAAGATAGCTTTATTAGTTTAGCAATAATAGTCGTTGAACTTGGGTGTTGGATATTTTGTACCAAATACAAAATCCTTAGAATAAATCCTTTAAAGTGACAAAGACGGAGTACCTAGTTGCTTGTTTATAACAGGTAAAGACTTGCATTGAATAACAGGCTACTACGGAACCCTACACTGCGCGTGGCCCGACACGCATTTCGCCGGTTATTAAATTAATAGGAAATCATCCCAAAAATCTAGTTGCAAGTTGCCTGTTACCCGACCAGTTATTCCGTCTGCGGCGCGCCTTTTCTAACTATCTATGCGTACGTATATATATATTTATTATCTCATGCAATTTACATTCGTGTTTTATGATTTTATGGTATAACATGCCCGATATTTGATATTATCTGAAAATGTTGAGGACATCGTCATCGTGTCACGCGTGTGGAATTAGTCATTATTACTCATTATATAGTAACCAGCAACTAAGCTGTGACAGTGTAACCGATATATGGACTGGAACTGATGTCATCGTGAACAAGTTTAGATAGGTTGTTTCTTCGATTTCACTCACGTACTAACTGTTGGTGCCATAATAATAAGTCGGGGAAAAAGTATTTTGTATGTATTTTCAGCTTCTAATAATTCACTGACTATCTTTCAATATCGAACGGTTCGACGTTTCAATGCTACCAATACCTGTAAAAGCAGGTCATGATGATGCAGTTTTTAGCTGCTTCTTTGATTGTTTACATTAATTATTTTGCTTATATGGCAGAGGTACATACTTGGTCTTCTTTTTATATGCATATCTATACTAATATTATAAAGAGAGAACATTTGTATTTTTGTATGTTTGTAATGATTTGGCCGAAAACCACTGGACCGATTTAAAAAATTATTTCACTAATATATAGAATGGACTTTCGAAATGAAAATAGGCTATATATTATCCCGTTTAAATCAAAGGTACATTCGTGGAGACCTAATTTGCAACCTAAGTCGACAAAAAAACGGTCGAAAAAACACGTTTCTTACGAACGCTGCTCAATTGAAAACAGATGGAAGAATATTTTCTATGGAAGAGTTGTAAAACTTAATAAGACCTACAAAAAAGTCCGCGACAGCATATGTCTATCTCTTAAGGTTGACTCACAGTAACCATTTTAATCTTTAATTTTTTGTTAAAAAATATTACTTAACTTCCAGGGCTATTTTCAAGTATATAGTATTAATCCTTATCCAAATAATTACGTTAATTAGCTTGGCCACATATTATAGATTAAAATTGTCCTTTACAGTATATAATTCAAATGAAAACTCTAAAGATATCACGGATTTCACATACACGCATCGCAAAATTAATAAAATATTTCTGTGAAACCACAGAATAGGTCATAGTTACTAGGAAAATATTATTATAAGCTTAGCTTTTCTGTAGATCCCCACCGATCACAATCAATTTGAAGTCAACATAGTATAATAATATCATCTATTTTATAAAATAATAATGATCTATATATAATATAATATTATTAACAATCAGAAGCGGATTTAGTTTTTTAAAAAATATAATCGACATAAACCTAGTTTTAACATTTACTTGATAAAAACAACAATAATTATTGTAACGTAGGGTAGTTTCAAAATAACGTCCGCTCTGCACAAACTCTCGATCAATAGTGAGGTGGCGCCGACTTTGCGCCGCCTTTTATACTTTTTGATTTTTCTCAAATATTAGTCTTCCAATACGGCCTCTCCTGACATCCTGGCGTCCTCGTCAGGTTCTTCATCTGCCGAAGATTCAGAAATCAATCTAGGCATAGACCTCAAGGGTTGGGTCATAGGGGCTGAAGAGGGTCCAGCCTCATCCACCACTGGTTCTGGATTCGAGCACGAGTTATCATCATCAGATGTGTCTGAAATCAAATGCACAATAGTCAGGGTACCACTTAAATAATTATGCTCAAGAGTTAGTAAGTAAGTCACCCATAAACCATAGCAACACATATGTAATAAAAGGTATTTATTATACGTCCAAACTGACATGCATGTAACAAAAGTAATAATAAAACACTGAGTTCTTACATGGCCGTGGTACGGTTAGGAACCGACCAAGCCACTCAGAGACTCTTCGGTACGGGCCCATACCGAAGAGCTTTCAACCACACCGGAGGCAAGGCGCATGTAATCCTCCGGCGACTCTTCGCAAGGCGAAAAGCTTTCACGTTGGGGGAAAAGGAGTGTGTACTCCCCCAACGACTCTTCACATAGTGAAAAGCTTTCACATTGAGGGCAAAAGGAGTATGTACGCCCTCAATGACTCCTCACATAGCGAGAAGCTTTCACGTTGAGGGCAAAAGGAGTATGTACGCCCTCAACGACTCTTCACATGGTGAAAAGCTTTCACATTGAGGGCAAAAGGAGTATGTACGCCCTCAATGACTCCTCACATAGTAAGAAGCTTTCACGTTGAGGGCAAAAAGAGTATGTATGCCCTCAACAACTCTTCACACAGTGAAAAGGTTTCACATTGAGGGCAAAAGGAGTATGTACGCCCTCAATGACTCCTCACATAATGAGAAGCTTTCACGTTGAGGGCAAAAGGAGTATGTACGCCCTCAACGACTCTTCACATGGTGAAAAGCTTTCACATTGAAGGCAAAAGGAGTATGTACGCCCTCAATGACTCCTCACATAGTGAGAAGCTTTCACGTTGAGGGCAAAAAGAGTATGTACGCCCTCAACGACTCTTCACACAGTGAAAAGGTTTCACATTGAGGGCAAAAGGAGTATGTACGCCCTCAATGACTCCTCACATAGTGAGAAGCTTTCACGTTGAGGGCAAAAGGAGTATGTACGCCCTCAACGACTCTTCACATAATGAAAAGCTTTCCTATCGGGGGAAAAAGAGTGTGTACTCCCCCGATAGCTCTTTGCAAGGCTAACAGCTTACTTAAGGCATGAACAAAGGTACCTCCAACAATAGGCAGGTAATAACTTAAGTGTGAACACGCACCTTCAAAGAACGTCGCACAAATCTCAGGGGTCCATTCGCCTTTCCAAGGGACCATGTACTGGGCAGCCGCATATGTCGTCTTTCCATATGCCCCAGCAAGAAGTTTTAGCTCGTAACGGTGATTAGGAAGAGAGTTCACAACTCTGTACGGCCCTCGCATACCAGGGTCTAATTTACCCTGAGATTGGGCGTATTTAATCACAAATACCAGATCGTTCTTCTGAAAGAAACGAGGAGGTCTTCGATTGTCATTAACAACAGCATCCTGTTGCAATTGATTATTCTTCAACCGTTCGGCCGTCCTCTGCCTGAGCATCTCTCGTCTCGACTCCCGGTTAGGTGATGGCGGTCCTGGTTGAATTGCAACATCTCGAACCAGCATTCGAATAGCAGGGGTCGCACTCTCATGACCGATCAAAAGGTTAAGAGCAGAGGTCTGAGTCGTTCTCTGCTTTGTTAGGTTCAGAATGAGCTGCAACTGCCATAACTCTTCAGCCCACTCGCTCTTTCGATGGTTCGTTGCGATGCGGAGCATGTTAAGGACGGTACGGATATAACGTTCCACTTGCCCGTTGGCATGGTGCATCTCTATACATAATGAATATATATATATAATGAAGCTGTACTCCCAGAACCTGCATCCATGAAGTGAAGCCCGTCGACTCGAATATGCGTCCCCTATCTGACCTTGTTCTAACAACTGGAACATAGTTTGAGTCTCATCGTCACCTGCTTGAGCAACTTGTGCCCAGATACGTAGACGATCAATGTTGTTAACAGTACATGGATTACGACTTAAATAGTCCGCGTGTGGCATCATGGCTCCTTTTCGATAAGATATGCTGAAATTAAAATCTTGTAAATAAATCCACCATCTTGCCACACACGGTAACAATTCTCTTTTATTTTGTGTTGCCTTTAAAGCATTATAATCTGTAACGACCTGAAACTGTGTTACTATCAGATAATGTCAAAAATGTTTGAGAGCCTTTATCACTGCAAGGGTCTCGAGTTCATAAGAATGGTATTTTGGTTCGGCGCCTTTCGTAACCTGACTATAATAAGCCACGACGCGCCGATTACCATCCTTATGAATTTGTCATTAGATCGCGGCAAAGTCAAGGAGACTCCGACTCGCGTATGATACCTTTGGCAAGAAGGCCTTGAGTAATAGAACGCACCTTAATTTTTGTGTCATGAAACATTTTGTATGGTCTGTAATACACCGGAGCGTCGCTCGTCAATCGTATGTGCATCGTACCTGTTGCAACTGTAGAGGTAGCTGTCCTCTCTCGATCTCACCAAATCAGAACCTGTAAGTGAAGTATTTATCGAACGTTTTTGCTCATTTGAATCCACAGCTGACTCGCGTATTATTCGCTGCGAGTCCTTTGTTCTGACGTAAGTTACGCCATCTCGATTTAACACGTCCCTGCCGATTATGGCCGGAGCATTCTTGCTTTCACTAGGAACCACTAAAAAGTCTACACACAAGAATTAACGTTAGTGATGGACTTACCTACCCCTTTTATCTGTCGGCTGATAGATTTCTTTTGACAAGAAGGTGATTTACGACAGCTGACAATATAAAGGAAACGTCTATTGCACCGCTATCTATCAAAATATCTACTGATTCTCCACATGCTTGAATGAAACTAGCATGAACAGACATCAATAGTAATCTGTGACAGACATTGGCAGAATTGTGACAACAAGCCACAGAAGCCATAAACTTATAAACTAACTAACTATCTACCGGTATACCATCAATTACGCCTACCACAACATCATTTCAGGTTTGAGCCTAAGCACCTCAGCAAAAGTTGACCTTATTTTTATATAAATCAGAGCGTTGCTTTGCAAAACAATCTCGAATGTGGTGACCGGGCTTTTTACAGTAGGAACATGTAACATTATTGTCTGTCTTTACAGATGACTTACTTGGTCCTGGATCATTCGTTGTCGTTGCTGGTACAGCAGGGCCACACATTTTAGGCTTTTTAGAGCAATTAATTTGCTTATGCCCTCGCTCGCCACACGAATAACACTTGACATTAGAGCTAGAAGTCTGAGCCGACCGTTTGTTACCTTAATTTTTATTGTTGACATGTTGGAAAGCTGGACGACGCGTCTCTCGAACATCTGAGGCTGCAGGTTTTGTAAATGTCGAAAGATAGTTTACCAATTCATTAGGAGATAAGTCTGCGTTGGTCGCCGCTGCCTTAACATGCGGGTCCTTAATGCCACGTAACACTATAGCTGTAATAAGGTCATCACTAAGGCCCTTAACTATCCGTAAGCGCAGCAACGATCTGCGCGCATATTCAGCATACGTGCGGTAGCTGTTCGAATCAGTAGACATAACTTCATATAGAATGTTAGCCTTGTCTACCTTTTTGACGCACAAGCACTTAAAATCCTTTTTAAAATTACTCCAAGAACGGTCACTTGTAACCCATTCATCTAACCATGTTCTCGCCTCACCCTTCAAACACCCACCAATGCGAGCCAGACACTCACGATCATCCCAGCGATTGGCGAACCTAGCCCTATCTACCTCATCAAACCACGTGTCCACGTCGTGAACATTAGGATCAAAGTTCGACACAATAATTGTGGGTACTTACAGATTTTAATGACTGGATGGCTTCCACTATCCGTTCAGTCCCATTTTCTACAGATGGAACGACCGGAGTCGGCTGGTCGGGAACGGGTGGCACAAGCGCGCGTGATTCCAAAGCACTCAGACGAGAAATAATTGTATGCCATGATCCATGGCTACTATACTCACGGTTTCGGCTGCGACTGCGGTTACTTCGATGTCGGTAGCGATCGCGGCTGTAACTGCGATCACGGCGGTCGCGGCGATCACCATTGCGATCATCACTGCGGCTATGACTACGGCTATGAGCACTGTACCGTGTTTTAGTAGGAGGAGTACATCCTCTCGACAGGCTTCGTGACCTACGGCTTGTCGAACGCCTGCTACGGGAACGTCGGTCACGAGGACTACGATAACGTCCTTCTCGTGATCGAGATCGACGCTGCCGATCCATTTTCTGCTTAATGAACACAGATAAAACACGATCACAACACAAAACACACTTCACCGAAAAAACAGACGCTAAAGAAAATAAAAGATCGAAAAGTATGTACTTTACGGACGTCTAAAACAATTTAGCAGGGTTTATAACCCAGAAAAAACAAAATATTGTGTGAGCACGGTATTCTATCCCACTTCTGATATTAACAATCAGAAGCGGATTTAGTTTTTTAAAAAATATAATCGACATAAACCTAGTTTTAACATTTACTTGATAAAAACAACAATAATTATTTTAACGTAGGGTAGTTTCAAAATAACGTCCGCTCTGCACAAACTCTCGATCAATAGTGAGGTGGCGCCGACTTTGCGCCGCCTTTTATACTTTTTGATTTTTCTCAAATATTAGTCTTCCAATAATATTTTAAACCACCCCGACTGATCTATATATAATCATTTCATTAAAAGCATTCCAAAGACTCTTAACACGACATTTAAAATCTGAGCTGTAAGTTGGTGAGGATTTGAATATTCTGTAGAGTCCAGGAGATCAGGTCAATGCTTCCATGTTCTTACAATATCGTTGAAGAAGAAAATTTTCGAATTGATCAGACCTATGAAAGTTGATTAAAGCTCATAGTTTTATAACGATTGAACGAATTTTCATGAATCAAAGCTAAGAACACTCTCGTGGAAGACATCTATCAATAAAAAAAAAACTATCAATAATAAAATTAAAATCGGTTCATCCGGTTGGGTGCTAAGATGCTACAGACAGACACAAAGATACACACGTTAAACGTATAATACCCCTACTTTAAATAAAAATCGGTTCATCCGGTTGGGTGCTAAGATGCTACAGACAGACACACAGATACACACGTTAAACCCCTAATAACACCCCTACTTTTAGCGTCGGGAAACGCCGTAAGGTTACGGCGGCAGATGTTCTCCTTGGTGGTGGTAAGCTACTTTTCAACCGACTACCAAAAAGAAGGAAGTTCTCAATTCGTCTGTAAGTTTCTTCTTTCTTTCTTTTTTTGTGCGCGTATGTTACGCGATTACTCCGTCAATTGTGAACCGATTCGAATGATTATTTTTGTAATCGGTAGGGTACGTTTCCGAGGTGGTCCCATTGTAATTTCATTAAGATGTGATAAGTATCTTCAGAGATATGACGATAAACGTCTCAAACTTGCTACTGAAATTGACTCGCGGGGCATTGAAGTCCGTTGTTTTAGTTTTTAAACTATCTTAATTATTGGTAGATTTAATGATCCCACGAAAACCCATGATTCATGAATGCACATAAAACTTTCATTGGTAGGTATATAGCTAGGATTAGAACCAACGACCCTCGGGTCAGAATCAGGGTAACTATCCTTTACGCCAAAGGGCCGTCCAATATCACTACGTAAGTATTATAAAACAATGTCCATCACTGCGTCTGTTTGTCTGTTCGCAATAATCTCAATAGCTTCTGAACGGATTATCATGCGGTTTTCACCAATAGCCAGAGTTTATGAGGAAGGTTTAGGTGCATAATTCGTTAAGGTTTTGTGTAAATTGGTTGAAATATGACGATGATTGTTAAATATTTTATATTGGATGCAACAAACTGATGCAAATTTTGTAGGCATATATGTTCTACCCGTGCGAAGCCGGGGCGGGCTGCTAGTTTTATATATACACAATAGGCAAGAGTTTGACGACTATCTCAAACGATGTTAAGTGACCAATGACGATGTGATCGACAATGTAACACGCTTGCCTAGAAGATACCTGTTCACCATCGATATAAAAAGGGTACTTACTGTTATGCCACATAAACATAATGGAACTAGAAACAACTACATGAAAACACGAATTTCTAATGTCGAGCTTAATGTGCATGAAGAATAGAGGAAGGCAATGTTGCTAATTATTTAAATGGATCGGCGACAATTGCACATGTAATTCTGTACGTGCTACACAAACCAGTTCGATTGTGACTAAGGTGAAATTAGGTTCGCAAACCTAATTCATACGGAGTGAACATCGCGATCTCATCCCGTGACCTCACTCCCGAGGAAGAGCGACTGACTCGCTCGAAACCTAGGTCGAGAAAATTCGACTAAAGGTACGTGAATTATAGCCGGTATATAACAATACTAATTCATACGGTCAACGTTGAGGAGTGGGGTTACCTTATCTCCCTTGTTTTATATATATATCGATGCTGTTCACCCACGATTTTAAGACTCCCAGATTGTACTTTTTTTTTTTTTTTTTTTTTTATATAATATAGATCGGCAAACAGGCAAGCGGCCCACCTGATGGTAAGTGGTCACCGCCGCCTATTGACATCTGCAAAACCAGAGGTATTGCCGGTGTGTTGCCTACCCTTATTAGTGAGCACTCTCATTACTCTTCGTTTGAAGCTACTAAGGTTGAAGGTTTCAGGGAAAGTTTCAGGTGGGAGATCATTCCACATCTTACAGGTACGTGGGAAAAACAGTCGTGTGAAACGAGTAGTATGTGATGCCCACGTATCTATAATGTGCGGATGTGCTTTTTGACGGTGTCGGGAGTTCCGATGGTAGAAACGGGACGGAGGAATGATATTAAAAAGCTCTTCAGAACATTCCCCGTGATAGTACCTATAGAAAAGGCTAAGAGAGCCAACGTCGCGACGAAGACTCAAAGGTTCCAATTTATCAGTTAGCTTGGGGTCGTCGACAAGTCTAATAGCTCTTCTCTGAAGGGAGTCAAGTGGTTGCAGTTGATATTTCGGTGCACCACTCCATAGATGACAGTACTTAACAGGAAACACACTCTGGCAGGGAGTTCCATTCCTTAGCTGTGCGCTTTTCGGTTTAAAATCATTGTAAGTAATTATTTTTTTGTCAAAATGGGACAAATAAACTGGCGGCCCTCTTGATCTAAAGTGATCACTACCTCATATGAACACCAGCAATACTAAGAGTATGTGCACCAGTGCCAGTGCGTTGCCTACCTTTTGCTAAGAGAACTCTTTTTAACCGACTTCAAAAAAAGGAGGAGGTTTCTCAATTCGACCGTATATATAAAAATTGATAATCTGAATACAATAGTGGAGACACAAAATAAGAAAATAAAAGAATTAGAGACTAACTGTTCTCACCTCTACAATGATAATACCCACTTAAAACTAGAGATTAGTGCGCTGAAGCAGCAATTTAGAAACTTTGAACAACAACGCCTAGATAACGTGGTGGAGTTAGCAGGCATTCCTAAAGTCAACGATGAAAACCTTGTGGCAATGTCGAAACATTTAGCTGAAGCTTTAAACATGGACGAGAGACAGGTGACAAGCATCAAACGAGTAGAAGGTCGCAATGGTCAAGAGGGCAATATACTAGTAGAACTCAAAACGGAAGATCACGCGGTTCAATGGGTTCGAGCCTCTAAAAATGAGCCTATAAAAGTAGATCAAATAGTTCCCAAGGCACCTGCAACTACAGAAAAGTCGAAAGTCATTCTTCGCCGTGCTCTCACTAAAGCAAACAAATCACTTTTATGGGAATGTCAACAAAAATTGCGACCGGTATACAAATATGTCTGGTTCCAAGGTGGAAAGGTTCTGGCACGCAAAGAAGACAATGACAAGCCCGTCGTCATTAGAAGTGAACTGGACATCAAGCCACTTATCAGCAAGCCAGTGCCTGAACGCCGTTCACATAATCGATAATAGAAGACCTAACACCAGTCAGCCAGATTCCATCGTCAGATCACCTAGAACTTTACGACTGTGCGGACGTTAATGAATTTAGTAAGCATATTCCTAACATACACAAACGATCAAGCTTAAATATTATTCATATTAACATTAGATCTTTGACCAAAAACTTTTGTTATGTAACTCAATTAATAAGTTCATCAAAACTAACTATAGATGTTCTCATTCTAACAGAAGTTAATATTTCGAATGAAGTTGTTTCTATGTTTAATCTAAATGGTTACACAATTCACAGTAAACTACGCGTAAATCGGAGAGGTGGAGGTATAATCATCTATGTCAAAAACACTCATACATTCACACTACTTAACAACACACTAAATCACTGCGAATACATAATCGGTAAAATCTACACATCTCATAATTACACTGCCTGTATCTGTGCTATATACAGACCTCCAAACAACAGCAAGCACCTATTTGTAAAAGAACTAAAACAATTATTAACTAGTCCCGAGATAAAACTGCACGACTCTTACATGCTAGGAGACATTAACATAGACATAAAAAGTAACAATAGCATCCGTGAATACTACATCAGCAGCATGTCCGAGTGCGGACTAACAAGCGCGATATCTGATTACACAAGAATTGAATATCACGGTAACAAAACCTCACGTAGCTGTATTGATCATATTTTTGTCAGAACGCGCTTGTTAGATCTGTACACGGGCGCGCTTGGAACGGCAATGGCTGACCACCGCATGATTATTTTGTCGTGCACAGGAATTAGGTCAGTGCACTTACAGGATGAACAGAAAATTATTCATCACATAAATAATGTTAGAGTAAAGTCGTTGCTGAAGAATGTAGATTGGGATAAAACTGAAACCACAGCGTGTCCTATTAATATTTATAATAATATTAAAAACACGTTTATTAAATCTTACGAAGAATCGAAAACAGTAAAAAAGATAAACAGTACTAGTAAAAGAAATAAATACCCATGGATAAATACAAAAATTGACAGGTTATGCTTAAAACGCGATCAATTATATACTACATGGAAAAAAGACTCGACTGATAAGTTAATTAGATTAGAATACAACAAATTGAGAAATAAAACGCATAAAATAATAGAAGATTCGCGAAATAAATACTATCTAGATCAAATCAAAAATAACAAAATGAATTTGCGACAACTATGGCAAATCTTAAACACCATATCGGGACGCACCAAAACTTCAGTTGACGAGGCTATCATTAGAGCATTCAAAAGAAATAAAACAGAGACCAAGACTATAGCTAATAATTTTGCAAAAGAGTTTATATCTAGCGTCAAAAAGATCTTGCCTATGTGTAATAGAAAATTATTAAATATTTCAGATTATATGTACCCACAAAATAAATCGATTTATTATAAAAAGGCCTCAAATGAGAGCGTGTCAAAAATACTGCAAAATTTAAACTCAAACAAAGCACCTGGAATAGACACTATCCGATGTATTGACATCAAAATAATATGCGACAAAATTTCCGGTAGTATAGCCCAATTTATAAACGCTAGTGTTAAAGCAGGAAAATACCCAATAGACTTAAAAACAGGAATTGTAAGACCAATATATAAAAATGGTAGCCACAGCAACTACGCTAACTATAGGCCTATCACTATACTTCCAGTTATTGATAAGATTACTGAGAAGCATGTGTGCAACCAGATACAACAATTCTATCATAAATATGAGATATTATCCAACGCTCAATACGGTTTTCAACCCAACAAGTCTACCTCACAATTGTTATCAAAATTTACAGACGACGTCAACAAATACCTTGAGCATAAAAACCACGTCATACTGCTGTTCATCGATTTTAGCAAAGCATTTGACACATTAAGGCATGATACTTTGCTCACCAAGTTAGAATACTCCGGTATCCGTGGACCGCTTCTTGAATGGTGTAGGGACTACCTCAAAGACCGAAAATTCTACGTTAAGATAGGAGATCACATGAGTGAAGCGGTCGATGTCACAGAAGGAACGGCACAAGGCTCAGTTCTTGGACCATTGCACTATCTTGCCTATGTGAACGACATGGAACACGTTATAGATCATTGCAATATTTATCAGTACGCGGACGACACATGTCTTCTTGCTGCTAGCAAAGATCTTAACCTAGCAGCACAGTGGATGCAACATGACTTTACTCAGATTTTGAAATGGTCGCATGACGCAGGTCTTGTTCTTAATGCAAGCAAGACTAAAATTATCCACGTTCATTCAAACTACCTTCGACACAATCATAGGTTTAAAGTCATTGCCCATAGTCACTCATGTCTGCATACTCGTAACTCTGCAAAAGGTACATGCTCGTGTGATGCAATTGACCAAGTCACCCACCACACCTACCTCGGGTTGGTGGTGGATAACAGATTTAACTGGAGCTATCATGTCGATCAAGTCTGTGACAAACTAAGAGCCCTACTAGCGAAGTTTTACATAATCAAATCAAAAGTTCCATTCAAAGTATTGCTTGCCATGTACGTAGCTCTGGTGGAGTCAATTATAGCATACGGATTAACGAGCTATGGGCGAACTTTCAAAACATACTTAGACAAAATCTCAAACCTACAAACAAGACTTCTAAAACTAATAGTACCAAAAAATATAAAACAACAGTTCAGAGAAAATATCGTAGATTTATTTCAATATTGTAACGTAATACCAATACAAATAAAACTGCTCATGGTTCTCGCAATTGAACAATATGATAATAAAAGCATTCAAATTCCAGTTTGCCACAAAATACAAACTAGACAAATAACTCTAAATAAACTAAAAGTACCTAAAACTACTAATTATTATGGCAGACGAACGATTGAATTTTTAATACCCACTATCCTTAACGAAATCCCCCAAAAACTACAAGAAAAACTAACTAAAGTCAATTATAAACGTATACTTAAAAACTACTTTTACAACACGTACCACAATAACACAACACCGATGGACTTATAATAACACAATATTACGGCACCCCAACTTAAAATAACAGCCTGTATAAGGTGTAAGTCGCAGAACCAGTTTGCCGACAGCGATACGCATCGTCCGCGTCGCAAGT